>OY728140.1:601965121-603225692 GCA_963277665.1 Viscum album
TTTTGAATGTTTATTCTTTTTTGTTGTTGCTATGAAAGTTTTTTTAAATGGTGTTTGGGAAGAAAATGGGCGTCAAGTGCCATGCTTGTGTGAAAATGGTGGTTTTGAAATGATATAACTTCTTGGTTCACATTGGACTACCCCAAACTGAATTTTTGGTTTCATTAAAGGGTATTGAACTGAAATTTTGTTTTAGTGACATAAAATTGTTCACATAGTGCACAAAGTGGATATTTTTAAGAGCTTTGGGTGCAATATAATGTGATGTTTTGAGAGGTTGTTTTATTGAAAATCAAATTATTTTATAGTGTGTTTTAATGGTATAAAATGTGTGTAGAGATTGTACTATTTGTTTGTGACCAGTAGTGATATTTTATATGAAAAAGGATGCGTGTTGTTTGCTGAAATAGTTTGATCACAAAAGGGGAAGCCTGGGTACCTAGGTGGGGCAGATTTTTACTAGTACAGCTAGTGGATCAGATGGGTTTTTTCACTGTTTCACATAGCATTTGGATAACGAAAACTATAACTAAACTATGTGGATGATGATTGGGGACCAATAGGTTTTGGGTATGATCCTTACTAGTGGCTCGTTCATGAGAATATATTTTTCTATGGTTACTTTACACCGAGATATGAGGTACGTAGGGCCTGAGACAACCTAGTGCTTAGGGGTGTTCCAAATTTTTTTTCTTATTGGATTTGTGGTATTTACCATTGTTGTGGGGTTTTTTTGGCAGTACATTACTGTATCTCATATGTCTATTTAATGTGTTAACATTCTTAAATTCTCGGATTTAAAACTGTTTTCATTTGAAAGTTGCATTTCTTTGAATTTTAACATTGTTTCACCTTGTGTATTAAAATTTCTTGTTTTGTTCACATTGTATTGCATTCTCTCTGGAATCATCTGGTGGTATCCTATTGATCTTAGGCTCACACCCTTCTTACACCCCTTGGGTATAAGTAGACCTACTTATGCTTGACTAAGTTAAAGGGAAGGCTAAGGGTGATGGAGGTTCAGGGTGTTAGTCCCCATCGTTTGGGAGGAGTTGCGGAGAAGGCTTACGGGAGTTGAACCCCTTGTTGTGTGGAGTCCATAGGGATGTCTTTATGTTGTCATTATTTGTTTTTGGACCACTTGTAGGGTCTTTAAACATATGTATTCAGAAATTATTTTGTAAATAATTGTTTAGCATGAAAATTTCAGATTCTAATATTTGATTGTTTTATTTATGATTTATGCTTTCATACTCAGGTAAATCATTCCCATACCAGATTTGTTTGATACCCGGGAACTTTTGCCAGCCCGTGGGGATAGGGAATGCCCTTCGGGCCTTGCCACGTGTCGGGTTTGGTGTCGTTAATGGTGGAGACCAGATCTAGTTTGTGACAAAATGGTATCAGAGGTGGTTAATGTTTTCTAGTTATATTGCTATTTTGGGATGAGTTGAGATAGATAGGAGCTAGGACTATCGGGGCACATGATTTTGGTTGTGAGTAGGGTGCCTGGAATGCACCTCTCAGGGCAGACCTTGAGTCACCAGGGGATGTTGGAATTTATGGATTGACTTCACTTCCAGGTGAGATGTGTGGGCTGCAGACCACATGTGGACATCAAGCGGATGTGGAGTAGTTTTTTATTTTATTACTGGAATGTGTCTAGATTATTTATATTTGATGTATTTGATTAAAATTTTCAGAATTGTTGTATTGATTATTGTTCTGTGACTGTTGCATTTTGTAGCCACATGCCTCCCCGGAAAGCTCTCATGCACCCATGAGATGATGCCAGAGAGAGTTCTCCCACACCAATTGATCAGATGCCAGTCGAGGTCATGGTCCGGGCTGTCCATGCTCTAGGATATGGACCAGATCCAGTTTTAGCTACTATTAGAGTGGATGATACTGGTCCTATAATGGACAAGGCCCAGGAGTTCCAGAAAAATAAGCCTTGGACATTCCGAGGCAGCTCAGAACCCCAAGAAGCAGAGGAATGGCTCGTTAAGATGGGGTGTATGTTTGAGTTCTTGGAAACAACCTAGTATATCAGGGTGAAGTGTTCCTCCATTCTGTTGGAGGGTCCTAGCCATAAATGGTGGGAGTTATTGCTTCAGGCTGGGAAGAATGAGTAGATGCACTGGGGAGATTTCAAGGTTGTCTTCAATGAATAGTATTGCCCTCAGTTGTTGGCTTATGCCCGGTGTAGATATTTCATGGAACTTGTTTATGGGAATCAATCTATGATGGAGTATGCCAACCATTTCACTTAGTTGGTTTGGTATGCCCCAGAAAATGTCTCTAATGAGCAAGTGAAGGCCTAGAGGATAGATAACGGCTTGCAACCAGAGATAAACTTCTAGGTGTTCTTGTTTAAGATGAGGTCATATGATGAGGTCATTGATTGGGCGTTCATGGTGGTGATTGATAGGAAAGGAAGGGATGGTTTTTGTGGTTTAGTATCAGTAGTGGGCAGTGGGAGCTCCTCAGAGAAGAAAAGGAAGTGAGAGGATCATGTGAAGAAAAGAGGGGGCAGTTCAGGCCACTCTTCCAGGAAGTTTTCTTATGCAGCTTCTGATGTGAGATCGTTCATGTGCCTCCAATGTGGGAGGCCTGGGAATATCCGACCAGCATGTCCACTTCCTCCAAATCCTTGTTACCGATGTGGAGGTATAGGGCATTTGCAGCGCTTCTGCGTTGTGGTACATCCACTCCCAAGTGGGGCAGGGTCAGTGGCTTCAAGAGGAGTGCCGATATAGACCTATCCATCGAGGACTGGGGGATCTCGATATGGTGGCCATGGTGGTAGGGCTGGATCATCTTCTGGGTAGAGCCAATTCAGGGCATAGCCACATATTAGCGGTCGTCCTTAGGCAGATACTGTATATCTCCATGCAGTGGATTAGTCACCAGCAGGATCAGAGGCCAGACCATCGATAGTTTGAGGTACCGTTCTGATCGCATATTCTATAGATACTGTTATTTTTCATACTGGTTCCTCTGTTTTATTTATTTCTTCCCAATTTTTGGACATGCTGAATTTGCCAGAAGATTTGATGTCTTTCACGATGGAGTTGGTGATACCGCTGGGAAAGAAGAAGGAGCAGGGCCTTAGGTGCCCCTCTTGTGTGCATTCTATGTTAGGGGTCGAGATGGAGTGGGACCTCTTGGTCATAGATATGGACCTTTTTTAAGTCCTACTCAAGATGGTTTGGATAGTACACTTCTAAGAACACATCGATTTCTACAGACTGCGTGTGAGTTTCACGGCACCTGAAGGGAGTCGTCAGGTTTTTCATGGAGAATTGGATCCTCGGTCAGGTCGTGCAGGGCCTCCAATCCAAGATTTGGGAAGTGTTATCTTCTAGTTATCTTATCTCATGCTAGAGGATGGTCTTTCCCCTGATGGTTCACTACCTCATGTAGTGAATGAGTTTCCGAAGGTGTTCTCGGCTAATTTTTCAGGTTTTCCCCTGGAGCAGGATGTGGAGTTTTCGATTGATCTGTCGTCGGGAACACAGCCGATATCTCTTCCCTCTTATCATATAGCCCCCACTAAGCTGATGAAATTAAAGATATAGTTGGAAGACTTAGAATCCTAATGATTCATTCGCCCGAGAGTCTCTCCTTGGGCCGCTCCTGTGTTGTTCACAAAAAGGATGATGGATCCCTCCGGTTGTGCATTGACAACCATAAGTTGAATAAGGTAACAATTAAAAACAAATATCCTTTTCCTAGAATAGATGATTTTCTTGATCAGTTGATGTGGGAAATGTGGTTATCAAAGATAGACCCACATTCAAGGTATCATCAACTCAAGGTGAAGGAGTCAGATATCCCAAAGACGGCCTTTCGAAGCTGGTATGGCCACTTTGAGTATTTTTTCATGCCCTTTGGATTGACCAATGCTCCAACAGTATTTTTGGCACTTATGAATAGGGTGTTCCATCAGTATCTTGATTCCTTTGTTGTGGTTTTCGTGGATGACATTCTGTAATACTATTTCTATGAGGAGGAACACAAACATCACTTGAGGATTGTTTTGGGTACATTACGGGATCACCGCCTCTATGAAATGTTGTCAAAGTGCACATTATTAATCAGAGAGGTGATATTTCTAGGGAATGTGATCTTAGAGAATGGAGTTTCAGTGGACCCTGATAAAATTAGTGTAGTCATGTCACGGTAGAAACCGAAGAATGTGTTCGAGATTAGGAGTTTCCTTGGCTTCGCAGGTTATTACAGGTGATTCGTTCGGGATTTTTGTCATCTTGCTTCACTGATGACTTCCCTCACCCGGAACGGGGTGATGTTTGTATGGGGTCTAGAATATCATGTGTCATTTGTGGATATGATGAGGCAGCAGACTACCACCCCTGTGGTGATTTTTCCAGAGGCTGGAAAGGGATATAAGGTCTATTGTTATGATTCTGGTATGGGTCTTGAGTGTGTGCTTATGCAAGATGATCACTTGGTGGCTTATGGCTCTTGTCAACTCCGACCAAACAAAAATAACTACCCTACCCATGCTTGGAGTTGGCAGCGGTGATGCATGCTTTGAAGACTTGGCGTCACTACCTCTTTGGGGAGAAGTTTGTGGTCTACTCTGATAAAAAAAGATTATCTTATATCTTCTCGCTGAAGGACCTCAACTTGAGGCAGCGTCGCTGGATCGAGTACTTGTAGGGGTTTGACTTTGACATTGTATATACCCTAGGAAAGGGTAATGTGGTGGCCGACGCTTTGAGCAAAATAGTTCTAGTGCAGGATTTGAGGAATTTTTGTGATGAGTGGACATTGATGGGGCTCTTTTCACAAATGCATGTGGAGACCAGGGAATACCGTAGAGGGGCATTCTTGGAGAGTGTCCAGTTTACTCCTTCTATATTGGATTTGATTCAGCAGGAACAACCTAGTGATGATCTTTGTCAGCGGTGGAAGCAGTTTCTTCATGTTGGGGAGACATCCTCTGATTGGTCGTCTTCTCCCAAGGGCATCTTGTGCTTCAAGGGAAGTTCGGTAGTGCCATTATCTCTGTGGAAGGTGGTGATGCAGGATAGCCACTAGTCTCAGTGGGCTGTCCATCCTGGAGCCACTAAGATGTATTATGATGTCTGTCGGCAGTTTTGGTGGCCTATTATGAGACGGGACATAGAGGACATTGTTTCGAGATGCTACACATTTTATCAGGTGAAAGCAGACCACCAAAGGCCTTCCGGTTTTCTCTAACCACTACCCATTCCTACCTAGAAGTGGGATGAGGTCTCCATGGACTTAATTTTAGGCTTACCTCATTCACATAAGGGTAAGAATTCCATTTGGGTGGTGATTGATCGTCTGAACAAATCAGTTCACTTCATTATGATAAAATATACAACTAAATTGGATGAGTTGGGACATTTATATCATCAGGAAGTGGTGAGACTCCATGGTGTACCATCAGCTTTTGTCTCAGATAGAGACCCCCTCTTCACTTCTTGAATTTGGGAAGGCCATCAGAAGGCCTTGGGGTCTCAGATTATGATGAGAACGACATAGCACCCTCAGATGGATGGTGAGACAGAGCGGGTGAATCAGATTGTGGAGGACATGCTTCATGAATGTGTCCAAGACATTGGAGGTTCTTGGGATAGCCATTTGAGATTTTATGAGTTTTCTTATAATAATAGTTACCAATCCTCGATTCGAATGACCCCTTTTGAGGTTCTCTATGGTTGGCCATGTCGGTCCCCCCTATGTTGGGCTGAGGTATGAGAGACTTCACTGTTAGGGACAAGCCTTGTGCATTAGACTTATGAGAAGGTCAAGTTGATCAGGCAGTGCTTATTGACAGCTTAGAGTCGTCATAAATCTTATGCTGATTGGAGGCGTCGAGACCTAGAGTTTTCTGTGGGTGACATGGTATTCTTAAAATTGGTCCCTCGTCTGGGCCATCGTCAATTGGGGAAGCAAGGTAAGCTGATTCCATGGTATATCGGGCCCTTCGAGATCACCAAGAATATTGTAAAGGTGGAATACAGGTTGGACTTACCTTCTTAGTTGACGTCTATCCATGATGTCTTCCACGTCTCTCAGTTGAAGAAATACAACCCGGATCCATCCCATGTTTTGAGTGGGGAAGAACTGGAGATAGAGCCTGACTTATCTGTTGTTGAGAGGCCGGTGAAAATAGTGGACTCCCAAGAGAAGATAATTCGAGGGAAGTCTATTCCTTTAGACCGGTTTTCTATGGCAGCATGTGAATGATACACATGAGACATTGGAGAGAAAGTCATGGGTCGTGGAAGAGTACCCATTCTTGTTTTCCAACCAAGCTTCATGTTGACTTTCCAGGGTGGAAATTCCTTCATGGTGGGGATAATTGTCACATACATGACATATTTTAAATTTATTTTTTCATTTAATTTACATCCTTGCTTTGTTTTTGGGGTTTCCATATGTTTTAGGGAGGAATAGAGGAGTATTCGAGATTTGGGCCAAACCGTGAGCCCAATTCAAGATTGAAAAACAAATTTTGTATCTTTTATAACATTTTCATTTTTCAAAATTTGTAATCAATTAAAATTCCTACTTAGCCTCCCCTAACCTATTAACACCACAAAGGTAATTTGGAGCTTTTATAAATCCATAACCAAGGTTTATTTGGTTTTTATCTAACAGGTTGGGACTGCCCGAAAGCCCAATTCCTGTTTTAAAAATAAATTTTTATTATGTAATAATTTATTCATTTTTTGGGATTTTTTGGTGATTCCAAGTCTCACCCAAGAAAAGTTAAACCAGAAACGCGTATGAATTCTCTCCCCCCTCTTTGGAGGTCTGGTTAATAGCGATTTTGTGCCGAAATTCATAGGCTTCCTCAAATATCCTAGATTTGAAGAGGTAAAGTCTTTCTTTCATAACTCTCTCAATTCTCAATATTTTTCCTTCATTCCAGCTCCTAAATTACCAAATAAATATTTTTCAAACTAACCCTGAATTTTTTCTTTTTTAAATTTCAGAGAGTAGTGTTTCGGAGTGATTAATTCAAGATACTTCAAGTAAATGAGTCTTTTTCTTTCCTCTTTTAAACTACTTAGGGTTTCATTTGTTGTTCATAGGGTTTCTTTGCTTATCATTTAGTTTCCTAATGTCTAGAAACTAGGTTTTCGATCCTAGGGTTTAACTTTGGGATTTATTGTCCAATTCTTGTGATTTTAGGTTTGATCTAGGTCTCTCTTGGTGCGGCAGGGCTGCGATTTGATTTTCGCATGGAGATTCAAGGGTTTTTGTTACTTTGGTCGGTGATTCCATTTTTAGTACATTTTTTGTGAAATAGCTAGCTGTGTTCATCGTACCATAATTTTTATTTCACTTGAATGTTTCTTTAAAATTTGGTTTTAGTTTCATTTATAATGAAAATAAATTTTAAGTTCCAATTTTTGGTGACATTGGGGGTTTTTCATTCACATCTTTTATTGGTTCATTTTGGGCGGACCTATAATTACTTATTTTATTTTATTGAAGTGTATTTGGACTGAAAATCATGTTCTCAATGTTTATTCTCTTTTTTGTTGTGAAAGTTTGTTTAAATGGTGTTTGGGAAGCAAATGGGCTTTACGTTCCATGTTTGTGTGAAAATGGTGGTTTTTAAAAGATATAACTTATTGGTTCACATTGGGCTTCCCCAAACTGAATTGTTGGTTTCATTAAAGGGTATTGAACTGAAATTTTGTTTTAATGACTTACAAGTGTTCACATAGTGTTCAAAGTGGGTATTTTAAAGATCCTTCGGTGCAAAACAATGTGATGTTTTGAGAGGTCGTTTTATTGAAAATCAAATTATTTTATTGTGTGATTTAAATAGTATAAAATGTGTGTAGCAACTGTACTATTTGTTTGCAACCAGCAGTGATATTTTATATGCAAAAGGATGTATGTTTTTTTGCTGAAATTTTTTGAGCAGAAAAGGGGAATCCCAGGTACCTAGGTGGGGTGGATTTGTACTAGTACGGCTAGTGGATCCGATGTGTTTTGTCCCTGTTTCACATAGCATTTGGTTAACGATGAATCTAAATAAACTATGTGGATGACAATTGGGGACCACTAGGTTATGGTTATGGTTCCTACTAGTGGCTCTTCAATGAGAATATACATTTCTATGGTTACATTACACCAAGGTACGAGTTATATAGGGCACGACACAACCTAGTACTTAGGGGTGTTCCTGATTTTGTTGCTCATTGGATTTGTGGTATTTACCCTTGTTTTGGGGTGTTTTTGGAAGTACATTATAGTATCTCACATGTCTATTTAATGTGTTAACATTCTGAAATTCTCAGATTGAAAAATGTTTTCATTTGAAAGTTTCATTTCTTTAAATTTTAACACTGTTTCACATTGTGTATTAAAATTGCTTGTTTTGTTCACATTGTATTGCATACTCTTTGGAATCATCAGGTGGTATCTTATTGGGCTTAGGCTCACACCCTACATACACCCCTTGGGTGTAAGTAGACCTAATTATGGTTGACTTAGGTAAAGGGAAGGCAAAGGGTGATGGCGGTTTAGGGTGTTAGTCCTCATCATTGGGGCAGAGTTGTGGAGAAGGCTTGCGGGTGATGACCCCCTTGTCATGTGGAGTCCATGGGGATTTCATTATGTTGTTGTTATTTGTTTTTGGACCACTTGTAGCGTCTTTAAACATATGTATTCAGATCTGGTTTTGTTTAGAATTGTTTAGCTTGAAAATTTTAGATTCTAATAAATGAATGTTTTTTTTATGATTTATGCTTTCATACTCGGGTAAATCATTCCCAATCCAGATTTGTTTGATACTCGGGCACTTGTTCCAGCCCATGGGGATAGGGAACACCCTTTGGGCCTTACCACGGGCTGGGTTTGGTGCCGTTAATGGTGGATACATGATCTGGTTCGTGACACTATAAAAATAGGGAAAGGGTAGTATGAAGGACATCTGAAATAAGAAATCAATATTTTTCCAAAGAGGAGAACATTAGTGGTAAGTGAATATGTAGAAATTGATGAAAATATTAATGACCAAATAATGATGGATAGTGGTAGAGATCATTGATCATATAAATGTTAATGTTCAAGAGAAACTTCACAACCCAAAAAACATAAACCACTAGTATGTGGAAGGGACCACCGATTCATCAAAAATTTATGTAACAAGATAATATTTCTTGTAAACCGTTTAATATAGTTGATTAATTCTTTGACGATATAAACTAAGAATATAAGGGAGTATACATACCTAAAAATAATAATTTCATCCATTAATAAATTTCCACTATAATATTATTTTTTTCTTCAAGAGATGAGACTTCAAGATCTAATATTCTTGCTTAATGAACCAGAATCAACTTATAATTGATCACATAATCAATAACAGGAGAATAAGATATTACTCCTCTATTTAAAAATTAAATAAAACCAAAACATTTATCTCAAGGTAAGATAATTCCCAATATTATTAAACCATCCTATGAAAAGAAAATATATTAATCTCTGAAATTTAACATTAATACCAAAAGTAAAATTTAAATAACTCTATAAATAATTATCTTAAAATTCACTTAAATATTCTTAACTAACATAGAATATCAAAGATTAAAATTATTTGATTTTATATTCTTCATACTTCTATCTATAAATCACTCCAATCATTCTTAAAGTCTCACACCATAAATATATATGGCATTGTTTGATAACCTCCATGATATACTAATCATTTCCATAAATCCCATAAATCACCAGAAAGAGACATTTAAATCATATATACTTCCAAATTTAATTAATTATTAAATCCAAATATAAAATACCATAATATTTAGATTAAACTAATCAAATAAGAATCCCATAGAGGGAGCTTCTTCCAAAATAAAAATAATCACCATCTTACCATATCCCTTTTTAATACCATGGCTATATATATGGGAAAAATATGTTCTAATAATAAACATATTAATTATTTTTCAATTTTTTTATATAAAAAACAATTTCACACTAAAAAATACAACATATTGGCTGGTGGTGGGTGATTCACCCTTGTCACCCTTCCGTCGTGCGTTCAAGCCCTACAACCTTACCAAATACAATGGGTTGTCACCTGGACTACATGTTCTCCATTTCCTAAAACAATATTAGGAAAATTATTATAACATTAATAAAAATATTATGTACATATTTTAGAAAAGAAAAATACATCACACACCGTATAATCCCTAATATTTAAAATTACTTTTATAATTATTACCACAAAATAAAAAGTCCATTCTTCCTCAAATAAATTTTGAATTATTAAAATTAATTGTTACATATACCTCAATTATATATCAATACTTTATAAATTTCTCCTAAATTAAATTCATACCATTATATATTAAAAATGTATTAATTATTTTAAACTTATTATCATTCTTACATCTACAACTATATCATAACTCATGAATACCTATTTGTAGACACCTTAATCATTCTACATTATTCATAATTCATTAACCTTAATTTTATATCTTATTCATTAATAGCTCATTTCAACAAAAAAATATAAATCATGTCTTATGATTCAATAATATAAAAACATAATCCTTGATATAAACCATAAATTTTATATGTCATTTGATGTTTTCTCATCTTCTACAAAAATGGAATTAGGTATTGTAAACCACGTATCTATATAGTCATTCAGATCCCATTCATATTATTTACCCCTAATAAATATATTTTCTTAATTCATATTCTCTTGATATTTAGAAGTTCCAGTTGGTTCCCTTAAGAATAACATTATTTCTATTCATGGTTTTAAAAATATTCTTCTATTTTCTTGGGCATCTAATTTTTAATGAACTCCTCTGACACATTAAAAACCTCTTCCCATTATTTTAAGTTATTATTTGGGGTTCTTATTCCAAAATTCATGACACATAAAATGTTTAATCAATTTAAATTTTTGATCTTTAAATCGTGAACATCCATGAAACATCCTTTTCCTTTTATTCGGTGTGTTAGGAAACTCAAAATGATGATTATTTCAATCATAACTAATAATCAGTGGGTAAAAAATAACTACAAGATATTCCACTAAATAACTTATTCTTTTTGGTTTATCATTCAAAAATTACCATATTTTTCATCAAATACATTGTTAATTGGTTCGTATTAGTTCATGTCATTTTATAAAATAAGAAATAGTTTGTGTCAATATATCAATCATAACGAACCATCTTATGAGGAGAATTATCACTAAGATATCCTTAAATATTACTTTTTCAATTAAACTTTTTCAATTTAATAAAAATAACCAAAATTATCTAATACATACTAACCATTTTAGATGTATAGTAATTTTAACTTATTCTCAAATAACCTAGTTACATCTAAAGTTATCAAAACATTTTATATCATACCAACAGTAAGGAACCGGCCTTAAACCTTACTTATTATAGTTTCTTATATTAAAATGAATTTTATTTCATTACCAATGATCAATTAGGTTTATATATTAAAATAAATATGTTATGAATCTTACATAACAATCCCATATATTACAAAGTGTATAATTCAACTTAGTATCCATTTTCTCGCATTAAAAAACTATAAAAGTAAAACACTATTTCTTTTCATGAAAAATATTAATGGAATTAAAATTGACATAATATTTTCTGTAACCATTACTGCAATCCTATAAAATATTTTAAAAGGTCTTTTCTTCACAAAAATGTCAGTAGGGGACATAAAAAAGATGAAATAAACTCATTGGAATTTTTTATAAGCATGATATCATAAAATGAGTTTCCAATTAAAATGCGTAAACATTAAGGAAAATTATCATATAATTACTCATGAAATAATATTTACCAATGAATTATTTCCAAAAATAACCTTATAATAAAAGAGAAGTGAAAAAATTCAAAATCAAGAGGTTTTCTTAGAAAATATGAGAACCTGTGATATTTGTTTCTTTAAAATATTCATTTTTACCTAAAAAAGGTACAATAATTTCTTCAAAACAAATTATATTTAAATAAACTTCCCAAATAAAATTACTTCCAAGAAAACACATAAGAAATCATAGGAATATCATGTAGGTTACATGGCTGACCATCGTTATAGAACTGTTAAAGAACCCTTACAAATTAGATTCTCTATATAGAAGACATCCAATAATACCCAATGTAGTATAGTGATATCATGGAAAATTCATCATATAAAATATATCAATCCCATACGTTATCAAAAACAATTTACAATGACCACATCATTAACAAAAAAATTAATTTTTCAATTTTTCATTATAAACCCCTTTAAAAAACTTTTGTACACATACGAAAGAAGCTTCCAAATATTGAAAACACATTTCCTCCTAAAACCCAATTTTCAAAAACAACATACCAAAACAATGGAAAATAGGAATTCCATTTAATTAAAAAACTAAACATATAATTTAATAAAAATTCTAGCTAATAGTTATGTTGGTGGGAAATGTCATTAATGTCATAAATATTAATACATGGAATTCCATTTATCTGTTATAAAGAAAGTCAAATCATTCCATAATAAGATTCCATTTGAAACACAGTAAAATAATAAAAATTTAGACACTAATGTTTAATTTATAATTATTTTATTTCCATATTAATACAATAGTAATACATTTTTTTTATATATAGACATTGAAGTAAAAGGTTTTGAGTGGAAACATTAAACGATTATTTTTAAATTAATGTTCATTACCTCAGGACCAACTCAACACATACATTTTTATATTCCTCAACAAAAAACTGTTGTTAATTATATAAATTATTAAGAAAAAAATTTAATGGTATTTATTCCATTTATTTTATTTTTTTACATTCTATACATAATTACAGAATCTATTAAATTCACATCAGATGATCTGACTATATTCGGCTCATATATCCAAAATGACTTCAATATGTTGATTATAGTCAAGGTGGTCATTAATATATCATCTCCAGAATAATAATAATTAAATAATTATCATTTTTATATATTTATTAGAAATGTAAAAACATCTATGAATGAATGTTGTGAAAAAATTACTATATTACTATCATATAGAGAGTAGGTCATACATTAACATGAGTAAAGATTCCATTTTTCAATGATCATTATAAAAAGAAGGAAAGTATTATTTTTTCCGTATGTAATTATAGTAGGATCATAAATATCATATTTTATCATTAAATAAAATTATATATTTCATCTATGTGGTGATGAAAAATCAATCACATCACATCATGGGTCTAGTAGTCCACACGCACACACGAAGGATGATATAATTTTATTGTGAATGAAAAATGTCAGAAAATAGGTATTATATTATCATTAAATAAAAATAAATATTACATAAATATCATATATATACATTAAATCCGTCATTATAACCATATGTGATCTAGGGCATTATAAAATGATTAACATCTGTTTTAGAGGTGGTGGTCTGTTGTACACATGAATGAAATTTCGGTTTCCCATTTTAATGATGATGGTGATGGATATAGGTTATTAGATTTCCATTATAACATCTAAATATATCTGAGATACAAATTTTTTTTATATTCATGTTTATGGAATATTTTAAGGAGGTGGAAGAAAAAATAAAACAAAAAATCATGGTAATTAATGAGACCTCTTCTTTGAACATCCTCTTAATGATTACAAAAAAATATTTCCCAGCTTGGTTTATTGATTAAAATTGACCAATACAGGTTTTTAAATATGTAATTAAAGGATTTTGGTTAGTATTTATTTGAGATAAACTGTTCATGAATTTTAATAAAATGCAATGAAGCACTTCTCTTTTATAAGAGAGGGGAGGGGAGCTCTTGGAATTTCTTAAAATATAAATTTGTTTAAATTAATTTTTATTTATAAATTTATCAAAATTGATAATATAAAAAGATAATATGATTATAAAAAAATTATTCTCTCTAATTTTTTTAAAATAGTAGATCTTATTGTTACACTTATCTTTTTGTTTTAACAATCCATTAACCCTTTTAAAAGTTATCATGATATTAATGTCTTTTTTATAAAGTTGTTAATATATTTACTATTAAAGTAAAAAACATCCTAAAATGGAACATAATTGAATTTATCAACCATATCCAATTAAATTTGATAACGATAAAATTTATAGGAATTTTAAATCATTTAACTAATTTTTTTTTAAAATGACATTAATATTAATTATGGAACTATTCATTTAATTTTTACTTTTAAAACTAAAATAAAATAATTGAATTCTAATTAAATGAGTAAAAACTTATGTAATATTTTATTTTTTAGGAAACAATTGTGGAAATATTAATCACTCAAATAATATTATTTTTATAGTATTTGAAATTATTATATTGATTCTTTTCTACTTGCACAAGATCTGTGTCAGTGTTGCATAGGAATTTAAGGTAATTATTTCATCATTAAAAATAAGAAATAAATTAACGTGAAGAAAAAAAATTATTATTTGAAATAATTATTTTTAACTGAACATATCTTCTATGTGTCCCTATTATAGAAATTTAGAGATAACAAAAAAAGAGAATGAAATTTTTATCTTTTCTTAATGTAAATTAATATTATGGTTGAAATTACCCAAAATGGAATAAAAAGGCCATATATTGGGATGCAAGATGATTAGGGAAAACATATACCCATAAAATAAATATAATGTATCTCTTATGATATATATTTTTTCCTTTATGATTGTTTTACCATAATTACTTGATTTACCGTTTACCATGGTAACAAAAATATTTAAGGTTACTATTCATAATGTCAAAAAATAAAAGTACTTATTTACTAAATTTATACCCAATTATTCCATATATGGAATCCATATTTGAAAATTAAATTAAAAAAATTGTTTAGATTTAATATTAAACCTAAAAAATGAGATGAAATGTATTTTTTAGGAAAAAAAATAATTTTTAAAAAAAATTATACAATATTTTACCATAAAATTATTTCTAATAAACTAAATTTGATTATTAATAATATAAGAGATCTCATTTTAATTTTTAAAATTTTTAAAAATTAAGTATTTTTAAATTCTTGATAGAAATATATTGTTTTCATGGAAAATACATATTTTTCACAATTCACTAGAAAATCAACATTTTCAACAAAAAGCTAAACATTTCACCATAAAATTATTTTAATATTATTTTATGAAAATGAATTTAATTTTAATAATATATTTTTAAAATTTCCAAATATTAATTATAATTTTTTATAATGAAATGAAATAAAAATCATTTTTGGAGAAAAAATATTTTTTAATAAAACAATTCTGTTACTAAAAAATAGAGTTCTTATTTCATATGAATTAATCAATAAATTGTCATTTATTATGAAATATATATATATATATATATATCATAATTCCGTTGATCCAATTCATAACTTCCAATTCAACTTCTATATTATGGCATCCATATTTAAATAACAATATTTCACTATTTGTTTAATCATGGTGTTTCATATCATCTATGTTATTGAACATATTCATTCTTTTAAAATATTTGGATAATTTAATTTTGATTCTAAAATCCTGTAATATGTTAATATTCAATGTTCTTTATATCATAATATAAGTCACATGTTTTCCCAATCATTGATTCATGTTATATGTTTGATTGTATGGGATTATTTGTTCTCTTATTTTACCATATGAACCATTGTTATCATTTCATGTTATTTAAATATGATATTAATTTATATTTTATGATTTATAATATATATATGGTGTCAACCTCGTAACTGGATGATGTGTTTATTTTTCACTTACTGATAATATGAGCTCAACCCTTTCTTATGTTTCTATTTCCTAGGGTATGAGAATGTGTTTAACATTTGAGACATTTAAAAGAGGACTTGGTAATATAAAATTATGGTGAAATGATCATAGTAATTATAATATATGTTACTTATGTAGATAGTCACCAATATCATTAATCCTCTGGAATATCAAATTTTTTAGTATATTATTTAATGTAATGTATAAATGTTGTAAATGTTTTATATGAATTCATTTTTAGCTTGGGTATCCTTATTTGTTTTTGGTTAAATTATATTCTTATAAGGACATCAAATCATATAAGGAAAGGATCACATATTGATTATTAAGATATTTATTACAGATAAGTATTGGAGAAGTTATAATATTTTATGATAAGATGGAGTCAAAACCAATTTTAATGGGAATGAATATTTAAAAAGTTAATTTTTGGAAGGGGGTTGAACAAGTAGTATTTAGAAAATTTGTTTGTAATTTGATCTGTTTAAAAGCATTGAAACAAGATATTCTCTATAGTGTTATATTATGTGATTGTCAAAATTCTTTTACAAAATAATCATATTTCGAAGATGAAAAAAATGCTTATATAGTACATAAATTTAAGTTAATATTTTGGGGTGAAATATAACCATAAAGGAAATATTGGTTTTTGGCTATGCTGATATTTTTTGGGTTAGAAGTGTTGATGATCATAAGACCATGTTCGGGGGATCATTTTTAATAGTATAAAGGATTATTACAATGCATAAAAAGTAATAATTATGATAACAATTCATAAAAAAACATCGTATATTTATTTCACCCAAAAAACCCATCCACTTTTGTTGGATACACAAAATCATAATTTTAGAGTTAAAATATAGATTCACTTATTAGTGGCCTTTGATAATAACTTTTTTATTTATTAATCAAGAAATCCATTTAATTATACTTTATTGGATCACATTGATATAAATTACTATCTAATATAGGAATAAATGGAATATGGATTCACTATGATGGTGTGGGGAACTTTTTTTAAAAAACCACTCTCTAAGGAGAACATATAGAAATTATGGATAATGATATGAGTTAAAACATAACCTTATCAAGGATAAGGTATAGTACCCCATCACCTATTTGACATTTTCATTGGTTGTTTTTACGAAAGGGGGGAGATATTAACATCAATCAAAAGATTAATATTTTTATAATGAGGTATAAATCTACTTTTAAGGAAGTGTTTATATTTTAGGAGGGTTTAAGAAGGTGAAAGTTATACCTTAAGTGTGAACATGTTATTACTTATGTGTAAAGCTGTGATTTTAGAGTGTGTGTATTGGGGGATGTATTAACAGTTTATTTTTTTATATTGTTTGATTTAAAAACAATATCACATAAAAAATAGTTTTTTTTAATATGATATTAAAAAAGATGTGAAAGTGGTAATTTGGAAGAAATATTAGTTACTCTTCTCGACAAATTTGGAGTTATCATTCATTATAATTTTTTCTACACCAATTTCATTCAAATAGGCTTAAAAATATTTTTTCTGATTCATTGATAATATTTTTTGTGATATATGTTTTACAGTTATAAAAAATCATATGGGGATATTTTTGGGACTATGAAGTTGTTTTAGATAGTGAATGTTTTCCAAAAAAATGATATAAAATGGGGGATATTTCTGATTAAAAATAATGTGTGTTGGATGTTATTCCTGAAATTTATGTTTTATTTATTAATAAAAACATTATTTGTATATAAAATAATATACAAAAATAATATTTGATTAGTTTATGAAATTTTTTATATTTGGAAGTGTTTGGAAGATGTTTGGAATTAAAAAAGTGTATTTTGTTGTTGTTTTATAGAAAGTAAACAATATTGAGGTTAGAATCACTTTCTAATTTCATTAATCAATAGATATTTATTATGAAGGAATAGAAAAATTATAGATATTATTTTATTTTTTTAGAAACCCCCATTTTTATTAGGGGTTAGTCTCCTAACACTATATTTTGGTGTGTATAGTAATGGTATTTTGAATATTAATAAAAATATGGAACACATTATTCAATGGTTGTTGAGAAGTACATGTAGTATCAAAATGAAAATACTCATGTATTTGTTAAAAGTTAATTGAAAATAGGGGCAGAGAAGGTTTTTTTGTTGGGAATAAAAATAGACAAGACACCACATCATGGTTTCACCATCGTGGACATGGTTAGATAGATAATTTCTTGGGGTTCGTCAAGCGACATGGATGTAGTCATAAATATTTTCCATGGAATGAAAATTCTGGAAGACTACACCATGGCCTATTTAAAGTATGTTTGTTTTAATATTGTTTCAAAATTTATTTCTAGTAATTGACTCTATAATCTGATATGGTTTGACCTCATGATGTTATGGTTTGTGAAAAAATCCATATTAAACTGTTTTTTATGATTTTGTTTTGTGAATGAATCATGAGATAGTAAAAATAAATTTCTTATATTTCCATATTACACAAAATGTGCAAAGAGTTCAATATTGATCAAATGTATTAGTTTTGATTTGAATATGTTGAGATGGTTATTGAATTTTGAAGTTAAATTTCAAAAAAAAGAGAAGAGTTAATGACGTGTAATTGAGTTGAAAAATGAATGGATATGATATATAGATAATTTTGGAGAAAAATAATAGATAAACGTAATGATGTTTAATTATTAATTATCATTGGTTATTATAGGAAAAATCCACAAATAGTGAATATTGATGCCTATCATTGAATAATATGGATTAAAATGGTATAATAGTGAGTTTTTGAGTTTATAATTAATATTTAAAGATCATGTTTTTATTTATAAATTTGATTCCCTTAAAATAAGAATAGTAGAGGTGATTGGTTATCAAGAAGAAGTATTTGGTAGCAAAATTTAGGCTTTTAAAATATTTAAGTAATGAAAATGAGGTGATACTATATGGATAGTAGATTTTTTTGTTCTTGTTGGTGATAGAAGATCCTTGTTATTATTTCATTGAAGGGTTATATTGACTTTGATTGAGAGCACATCAGCATTGTTGGGATATATTTTTATACACATTATATTAAAGGATATACCCTACTAGTTGTAATTAATCTAAGGATTCTGATCACTTTTGTGGTAAATAATGATAAAAATCCATCAAAATGATGTAGCCATAAATTTTGAATGGATTATATTGTATATCATTATATTCCCATTGGTTGTGTGGTTATTAAAATAATCTCACTTAACTAATCCATTTAATATCAGATAGGTTCTTTTTTGAAAAAGAATTGGTTTCAAATTTATTCTTATAATCATAAGCAGTTATGAAGTTTGATTAGTGATGAATCAAAATAGTTTTTTATTCATTAACTCTTAACTACTAGTGAATACTCATCTGGGGCCTCATTATTATTTATTGTAGTTCTATATATAAATTCTTAATATATAAATTATTTTCATGTAATTATTTTCTTTTAATGTCAGAAACTCATTTTTGATTCTCAATGCCATTCATTATTAATTAATCATATCCACGTTCAAACAATATAGATATATACTAAAAAATATAACATAATAATTTAGTAAAACATTACATTATATTTATATATTGGATATAAAATCATATTACAACAATAAAATGATATGAATTAACCATTAGAATATTTTTACGGTAAATAAATGGATAAAAGATGATCATAATGAAACATAAAAAACTCAAATGTTGCCTTTGATATAAATTTATAGCAACCCATGTGTAGTATATTTGAGCCTATTTTTAATATTGGTAATATATATTCAACATGGGAATATTTTAAAAAATAGATATACATCATATCATTTATTCACAACATTAGTCAACAAATTTGAAGTGATATTTCGCACAGTGTGGCTGAAGAATCATATATTTTAAATATTGATTTCCAGTTAACCAAGGAAGTGAAATCATAGATCCCATGTGAATTAAATCCTAACACAAAAAACTGAAACTCAATATAATGCATTTCACTACCCAATACAACATATTACTCAATTTTGTATATGTTGGGAATACCCGTAGATAAATAAAATAAAATTTTAATGTATAAAATGAATGAAGTCTATTAGGGACCCTTCAGGGATCCTAGAAAACACAATTTAAGAAAATAATACATGAATTTTAATATTAAATAATAAAAATAAATATTGGATATTGTAACATATAGTCAATATCTAAACAATATATAAAATAATCAGGAATTCTTAAATAATAAAATTTGATGTGTTCTGTAATTAGTAAAACTAAATAAATAATTGTGAAAGGATCCATTTGACATGTTTGTACAAATTTTTAGTAAATCTATCTTTGAAAAAGCAATTGGTCTACCATCACCATTAATTTGAGAATACATCAAATATCCCCTTTGGATTCACCCAAATTTTCCTCCACCATAATAGTAACGATGTTGTTTGACATCATCTTATAGACTATAGTCTATGAAATCATTCATGGTGGGGTGATGTGAAATATTATGTCACAATGCTTAAAATGGTTATATGGAACGAAACCACATAGCTGTATAGAAACATGGTTGTTAGTCATCACCGACCTCCCAATAATTATATACATTTTTTTATAATTATTGTATAATAATAGTCTTATAATTTTTACATTATAATGATCAATATATAAAAAAATCACAAATAATTATAATTGGAAACTCAACCATCCTACTTGGGGGGGGGGGGGATTGGCTCCACTTTTCCTTGAACATTACTTCTCACAATGAAAATCATGTAAGAATTTAAAAAAATGAGAGTCAAGCTATCAATTTATTGAAATTTTTTCCTTTGAAATACCCATGATTTTTTGTGACTAAGAAACCCATTAAATGAAAAAACATTCTATAAGTAACAATACACTAGTAGAATTGAAATATAAGGCCCCATTTTAAATATATTTTCATGTTTCTTCCAGGATACATTTTTATTATGACATTTAAACTTTCATATTTTTTTTTCTAAAATTCCCATGGAACATAATTACATAATTCCAAAGCTCAATTCTGTAAATAGGACCAGTAAAGAATTAAAAGGGAGTGAAATTTTGATCAATATTGGGTAATTTAATTATAATGTTTCTTTTAAATATAAATAAGTATAATTTTAGATAGATAATTATATAAACAATTTATAGAATTTTAAAATTAAAATCAATAACCATAACCCATAAAGTGAACCACCATCTCCTCCACTCCTCTAAACCTCCTTGTCACCTCAAATCACAAGTCTATTTTCAGAAAATTGATTGTTGATACATCTATTAATAAAAAAATCATTTTTTTTGTCCTAGGTCATAATAAAATATTACATCACCATTAATTGAAGAACCATACCATGAATAATATGATACTGATAGAATTTAATCATAAGGACCAATTTTCATTATATTTTTACTTTTCTTCTAGAGGGACTTGATTTTGTAAAATTTAAATTTTTTTTACCACACCCCATTTTGATTATTTAATGTATACAAAATCTAAATTTAATATATATATATAGTAATCATTTAATCAGCTAAAATTTAAATGGATTCCAAAATACGATAATAAAATAAATAATTCTCCATATAACATAGGATATTATAGTTTCTCACACCATTCCAAAAGTCATCATATAGCTTACTCAAAACATATGTGTAATTAACGATGAAAATCTCATAAAAACCATAACTCATCATCATGATGTCAGATAATACAGAATCATTAACTCCCCCATAATCTTATGAAGTTACATCTGATGGTTGCATGGAAATGAATTCAATATGGTGTTAATTAAATATTTCATCGTAGTCTGATCAACCCTTTACAAATGGGATGAAATTTATTGAAATAAATAAGCATAATATTTTAATCCACACAATCCAGATAAGTAAACATACCACGAATAAATAACTCAAGAAACATCTACTTTCAAAATCACCCACCACCTTCATGAGTTCAACTAGAAGAAACATTTATCAAAACAAACACTATTTCTTTATTATTAAAACACTTTCCAAATTCATTTCTTAAAAACCGTTAAAAATAAAACTCATAAAATCATAAAAAACCGAATATCCTTGTATAAAATCCATTGAAAATAATATTTTTAAACTATTAAAATCTCTTGGAAATCTTATTTCTCGGTCACTCATCCTAAACCATATTCTGATCAAAAATATCATTTAAAATAATTCCTTCAAAACAATTCAATTAAAACTATATTCAATTTCAAACCACATTTAAAATATTTTATATTGTTAAAATATAATTTTCAAATGTTATAAATTTCATTTCAGAAATAAAAACTAAATCACTTGTTTATTTGATTATAAATATTTTAAATTGGGTCATCGATACACGTTTAACTAGAAAACAATAATATAAACCTTTTAACGTAACTGAGATATACTTTGATGAATATTAAGATGACTTGAGGCCGGTCCATTTTATAGGGCCCCAATATGGTACATAATCATACTGTTTATAATACTAATTATATAAAAATAGAATGTAACCATAATGAAGGTCCCTCAATCCAAAATTAACTAAATAATAAATGAATAAGGATACAATGCCTTATTCAAAAATCATTTATTTCTATAAAAACTATTAAATAAAAATATGATGCTCAAAATCCCATGTTATATGAAAAAAATAATTATATGAAAGAAATAATACATATAAAATCCTATAACCACCATATTCCAAGGTAATATAATCGGTGATTTTAATAATGATATTTATACAAGAAATAACATGTCCATAACATTTTGTAGTCTCCTAGACCTATTTTGATAATAAAACCCAGTTTTTTATAACCATTATCAATTTTCAAGAAAAATTGAGTAAATAAAAATTAAAACTCACGAGGAAACATACTAAAATGGATTAATTTATCTATGATATGCTCTAATCATACATAATCCACCTCTAACCACCAAACATAAAACCCCCATCCTTATAAGGGTATTTTACCATGTTTCAATGAAATCCCTAAAATGAATCAATAAGTAAAACATACTAATGTTTGATAAAAATACGAATAATTATAAGAAGGATGCGATTTAGGGATAAAATCAAAATTATTCTCTAAAAATATTTCATTCATATAGATAAGTAGCTACGTGAAAAAAGGGGACCATGAAGAGGAAGAGAGGGGAGTGATAGAAAAAACAACAACTCATAGCCCTTACCTGTATATAAATAGATGATCCATCGACATAAAATTATGTTCAATCCTCCATTAAAAACAATATATAAACCACTAGGTTCCTGTTGAATTTTAATAACTATCCACTAGAAAAACCTATGTAACACCAAATCAATATACACATGTTACCAACATCCCCCACCCTACTCTTTTCCTTATTTAAAAAATTAAAAAACTAACATTATGTATTTTATACCTATCATAAAATATCTATATACTCACTTTAAACTCATAAGAATCATACAAAATGATATCTTCATCAATCCAAATAAAAAAAACATTTTCCATCAAATGTTTTTTATGAAAATTTGGAAATATCAAATTAATATAACATATGAAACCATGAAGTCAATGAAAATACCTACTAAAATTAGTTTCTTCCCCAAATGTTTTCACCCGTATTTAACATGAATATTTTAACTTATGTAGGTTTATAACTTATCATTGAAATTATTAATTTAAACCCAAAATGATAATCACATTTCCATCATACTAATCTAATCATCAGATCACATATGAGACTATTGAGTCAAAACCTATTTCAACATTCCCATCTATCATTTTTTTTGGAAATCAAAAATCCCACATATTTTAATAACATATATATTTTATCATTTATGTTGTTTCAAAATTGTAATCACTTACATTGTTTTCCATATATTTTATCTTATTGTATACTTCCTACAACGTAACCAGATATGTTGTTTTATAATCGTAATCGTATACTTTTTTTTCATCGTAACCACACATGTTGTTGATTTGTAATTATAATTATATGCTGATAGTGTTCAATCGTATTCACATATATTTTGTTACATTCATAACTAGGATATGTGTTAATTATAACCACATGAATCATAATTACTTGTATCATAACCAAGTTATGCATAGTAACAACATGTATCACAACAAGATCATTTATCATAAGTAGATCATGTATCATACCCAAATCATGTATTATAACCAGATCATGCATCGTAACTAGAAACATCGTAACCATGTGTATTGTGACCATGTTTTGTATTGTATCATAGTAGTTAATCTTAACTAGGTTACGTATTATTCTCTTCTTATTCATTGTATTCATTTATCGTAACCAGATTAAATATCTTGCATCATAACCATGTTAACAACCGTAACCATGTTATAAATTGTAATTGATATGCTTTGTTATCATGATAATCATAGTAACAATGTTATGTTTTCTACATTTGAAATTAATTAAAATCTTATCATGACATCAATACTAATTATATGTCACTCATACTCATTATTTTATACTTTAATACTTATGACATTCTAACTAATATTGTGTCATGGAATTATTTATTTACCAATCACAACATTGATGTGTATTCTGTTTGTTTTGATCGTTGTAATGCCTGGTGTCCAAGTCCCTCTGAGTTTTTCAAAGAAATATGACTGTTGGGGGAAATATAACTATTGGAACATGATGCTTATTAACATGTAGTCATTCACACCAGAATATATATCTTTTTCTACAATAATGTTCTAAAGAGGGATTCTGTTAGTTCTCTATTTCTTCATGAAAAATCCATGAAGATACAACAATTGAACGTCTTGTTCCATGTTCTTGTATTTCTATATGTTCTTAGTTAATTATTCATGAAACCGATGAATGTGATAACGATAATGGATTATAAGGATAGGAAGATGTGCTTCTGATCATCGTATCAAGGGATTTCAATTGTTTGAAAGACAGAGGTGTCGATTACCTTCTTAATCATTGGATTCTAGGGATATGAATACAATTATGCCAATATTCGTATTGAGGCCTTACAAAGGTGGTGGTATGACATACCTTTTTATCCTATGTGAAATGGAACCATTCTCTTGGCGATTAATGAATTGTAATACTTTTACATTTAACTTCTATTTGTATTATAAATGGAATTGACTTGATTTCTCTTAATATTCATATTCATTTCAATTATAATTGTTTCAATTACAATTCATTTATTACTTATTAAGATATTTCATATGCTATATGTTATAATCATTAACATTTTTATTACTCTGATCCTTCTATTCAATTAAAATACAATTGTTTTACATTACTTACATTATTACATCAAAACATAACCATTGGATTAAAGACCTATATGATCAATTGTACTGATTGTGAATTGATTTAGTTTTAGACCTCTTAAACTATGTTCTTTCATTACTATTTAAATACAATTTTTTTAAACATAAAATTCACCCCTCCCACTTGTATTGTGCCATCTAATATACATATAAATCAATATTACAATCTAAGAATTGGTTTCAGAGATGGTTTCCACATATTTTAATTTCGGGGAATATTTTTTTTATATAATTGTATTTTATTTACAAATTTTTGTTTATAACTACATGCTACACTAACATGTGGAGTGGAAAAGTATTATTTTATAAGATGGAATGAATGAATATTGGATCAATTGACAACCTATATACATAAAGTCCACCTATTTTTTATTTGAATCATTATGAGTACAAGAGAGATCTAATGAAGAATATTTTCATTAATACTGGAGTAGACAACTTGAATATGCTTAATAGAGGTTGAAAAATCCCAGACAAAGAAATCAATACCTTCCCTAACCGAGAGAAATAAAAAATATCAACTGAATTACTATGTATACAATAAATTGTTCTGTTCCACGACCAGAAATATATATATATTCAGATATCATCATTTGAAGCCTCCAATTGTATCTGGAAGAATTTTTTAGTCATGCATTTTGGTACATCCAGCATTATAGAAAGAATATGTGAAGTGATTCCAACAGAATATCATGGGTTTATTTTTCTTTATAGAGAACCAGTATGCAAGGTGCATCAATAATTTATGAAAATAGTCAACATTGTAAAAATCCATCAGTGAAAAGGGTCTTTATGATAAAGTACTTGTGGACAAGATAATTGATATAATTCCTGATTAATGGGAATAAAAATGATAGTTATTAATTGAAAACAAAAAAGTTACTCAAATCAATTTTGATGAGTTATTTGGTACTCTCATAAATCACAAGACAAGAATGAAAATAGATGATGGTTTCAATAAGAATAAGAATGATAATGGAAGTGTAGATTTTTCTACTACATTGAAAGCTAAGAAACCAAAAAGGATAACTAGATCCAAATCTAAGAACACTATTTTTATATCTGAACCCATTGGAAGTGATCAGTCAGAAAATGAGTTATCCAATATTTCTTGAAGGATGAACAAGATTGTTGGAACGAATTACTTTCATTACATATTCAAAAAGAAATATAAGAAGGATAATAAAGACTTTGAAGTAACTTTTTATGAATGTAAAAGAGTAGGTCATATTAGAATAGATTTTCCTTATTATAAAATAAAAAGACACGAAGGATTAAAATTCTGAAAGAAATAAGAAAAAATATTACAAGACAAAGAAAAATAAATTATTGAAGGAAAATGATACTTGGAGGGAATGTTGTGGTGAATCATCAGACAAATACTCAGTATATGATTCTTCTGGTCAAAATAATATAAGGCTTATAGCCAGACTACCAATTGAAAATCATTTTTCCATGGCTGAGGTACATTATCTTGAATCTAATACAAATTTATCTTTAAATGAAAACTATCCTGATGAAAAAAATTCTTACTCTTTGGATGAATAATATTCCCCAGTAGGGCACAATTTACCTTCTTTTGAAGAAGTATCCAGATTTCCCAAATTACATGAGAAAATAAATTTTAAACTCAAGAAAAGTAATGATATTGAAAATTCTAGAATATCTACTCATAAAAAAGAAGTATAAGATATTGAAAAATATAATTATATGAAAACTCATGATTTTGAAAATATTTAGAAAACCCTTAAGGAATTATGTTCTGAGAAGGATAAACTTTCTAAGGACATTGAATAACTTGTTTTAATGAAAAATGTTTTTGAAACTGAAAAAAAATCAAAAACAATTTCTTGTAACAATGATAATTTATTCATTATACATAAAATTGAAATATATTCATTAAAGATACTACTATAAAAACTCAACTTGGGAGGGAATGAATTTAATAAAATTGATTCTCTAATTTTTCCTCTTAGAGAAAGATTTGGAATTGGTTACACTCACTGAAAACCATTTTTTAGTCATAACTATTTTTCCTCAAAGTTCCCCATTCTGTAATAAATGTTAATGTGGTGGACATTATGAAATAAATTGTTATCTTAATAAAACTAAAGATTTAGGATTTCATAAATCCCATTTTATAAATCATAAGTGGATTCCTAAAATTCGGTACATGGATATTTATTGTTCTTGACACATGACTGGAATCAAAGATTTATTTTAAAAGATAATTTAAATGAATGGTTGAAGTGTAAACTTTGGAGATAATTCCCATTTAAAGATCATTGTTATAGGTAATATTTCTATTTTATGAAAAGTTTTAATTTAAAAAGTTTTGTTTCTCAAATTTCATAAGAACAACCTTATCAACATAAGTCAATTATCTCATGAAGGATAACTTCTGAATTTTAGGAATGATAAATGTTTATTTCACAATTCCAATGATGAATTCATTCCTTCTCCCCATAGGAATGAGAATGTTTACACAATCAACTTAGAAGACATTAGGATCCCGGACATAACTTACTTTAGTGAAATAGAAGACCAACCTTGGTTATGGAATATAAGGTTAGGACACTGTAACCTCTGTAACCATTTCAAAATCTCAATGAAATGGATTTTTAAGGTTCTACTGGATCTATGTTATGATTCTGCATAAGATTATGACCCTTTTCAATATATAATAAAACATAAAACATGAATTGAATCAATCAATGAACTATAAACATCAAATTAATTACCATTAGTACACATGCAATTTTATGTTGATGAAGTTATATCCAGTTCTACTCACCAATCCTTAACTGGTTATTTTTCTAATTTAATGAAATTTTAGTTTGAAATAAGTATGATGGGTGAGTTATAATTATTTTAAGGTTTTCAAATATCTCAAAAACAAGAAGGAACCTATATATCTCATCATAAGTATATCAAAGACTTATTAAAAAGTATGGATACGAAAACACTAAAAGTATTAGAACACCAATAAGTACCTCAAATACACTTGATCATGATGAAGCTGGGAAATTAGTGGATCAGAAAACTTTTAGAGTTGTGATAGGAATTTTTTTTATACTTTATAGCTAGTCTTCGATAAATAATGTTTTCACTATACTTATGTGCAAGAAACTAATATAATCCAAAATAATCTCCCATAAAAGTAGTGAAAATAAGTTCTCGCTACTTAAAGGGAAGTATGAATTTAAGACTGTTTTATTCTTCTGGAATAGATTTTGATTTGAAACGTTTTTCATATGCTGAATTTGGTGGATGTAGAATGGATAGAAACATTACATCCAAAACATGTCATTTCATATGAGATTTTTTTAGTTTTTTATATAGAATGAGGCAACATTTTGTAGATCTTTCTATTGCTGAAGATGAATATGTAGCAGCTGGAAGTTGTTGTGCTCAGGTGTTGTTTATGCAACACACACTCACTGACTATGGAATGAGTTTTTCCAGAACATGTATACTATGTGACAATACTAGTTCCATATATCTTAGTAAAAATACTACACAACACTCTCGTTAAAAACACATAGATATTAGGCATCAATATCTTAGGGATCACACAAAAAAATTTGATATTGTTTTATATTTCATCAGAATGCAAGAACAACTTTCTGATATTTTGACAAAGCCATTAATTTCTGATAGATATAAATACATTTAATAGAAACTACGAATAATCACTGTAAAGTAATAATTCACAACTATTTTTTGTTTAACCCATATTCTTAAATTTTGTTACTCATTTTAAAAGGGTGCAATACATAATTTCCCAGTTTTACCCTTTATGTATTATATTTTATCAGTTTTACTTATTAGTTTTGTATATATCAATTTTGCATGAATCTGTTTTGTATGAATCAGTTTTTTTGTCTATCTTTTTCACAATAATTTATTTTACTCTTTTGTTTTTCATTTTATCCGTATTGGCTTTATTGGTTTCATTACTTAATCAGTTTCATAATTTTCAGTATTACGTCAAGGTATTGGTATTATGATATTTTATCAGTATTAACCAATTGGCATTGAAATACTCTATCAGTACTAGATTATCGGTGTTTTATTACCTTTTCAGTACTAGACTATCGGATGTGGATTATTCTATCAGTACTAAATAATCAATACCAGTCTATTCGATTTTATCCGGTTTAGAATTTTTTATTCATTTTACGTTTTTATTGTTTGTATTGTTTTCATAAGAACTATATATTATAACCATAACACATATCTTGGTACACCGATAGGTATAACTCATTATACCTTTTTTTTGTTGTTTCAATGGTTGTTTCTCATTTCATTATTTTAATTCCTAATTAGTTTCAGTCTAAATATGTTTTTATTTCAATGTAAACCTCATGAGTTTGAAATCAATATTGTCTATTTGATCCTTCAAATCTAATCTTGACCATCAATTTATATTTAATAGAACCTATCCCACATCAATCTCATCTTTTTTATCTTAAGAAAATTTTCTCAATAAATAGTTAGTATAGTTCGTAATTGGTTCTTACCTCAACTTTTGTAATTATAAATCTGCATATCGTTCATAATCAGGAGGATCTTTATGGTGCGAGTTAGTCTTTTATGACAATGTTTAATTCTTCATATCTGAAATAAATTCCTCCAAATGAATTTTCTTCCATAACCTTTTTTGGTGAAAGGTTATCCTTTTGAGACTTTCATGAGTATTTTTATTAACCTTTGTAATGGATTATAAGTTATCAAGGATGGGAATCCTTTTTTGTGGAAAGACCAGATTCAGATCAGGATTATGTCAACCATGATGAGGTGTTAAATTATTATGAATTAATATAGATATGCAATGTTCTTAAAATTTATTTTATGAATAATGATAAGAAATATATAACCTTATCAAAATTGGAAGCTACATTTCTTGGTGTTCCATTTCAGGGTGAGGATTTACGTCTATCTCATAAATTACAGGAATCTGATGGAACTTTTGAAAGTTCTAAAGCCGAGGAAACTCATTTTGAAATTCATAAATACAATAGAAAATTGAGTCATTTATCAGGAGATAATAGACCTATAATTCTATGGATGTAAGGGTTTTTTGGTGTCGAGAAAGGGTGGAAAGGAAACTTTTAATGTTTTTTATTTATATTATTTTTATTACATCATGAACTTGACAAAGTTCAACCTAATGGGGTTCATCTTACTCACAATAAAGAAGCTCAAATCTGGTCGTATAAATTCACATCTAAGCATGTTTCTCCCCATAATCAATATGTTTGTAAAAAAAGCTTCAGATTGTCTAATATTACAATCAAGTAAGATTAGCCATCCATAAATAATCCATTAATTAGTGAGGATATGATAAGGTTGATAAAGTTACAATCCAACCCTGAATTGAAATAGTTTGAGAGAGATCTGGATGTTGAGGAAGAAAAAGGAACTTTTTGAAGGTAGTGAGATACCTTCTAATCCATTAATGACTACATTTAATAAATGAATGGTAGTTAAGACAACAACTAAAATGCCATAAAATAAACTAAAGGTTATATTTGATGAATTTTCTGTATAATAGACGAAGAATAATCAAGAGAGGAAATAAAAGAATCCTTAGTTTGGATTGAATCTTACTGAAGCCTGGGTTTTGAATGTATATTCTAAAGAAACATTGAAATAAGAAGGGAGAAAGAAGAGATTGAAGAAGAAAAATGATGATTATATTGACATTGATAGTCTTCTCAAATATCAGAGCAACTAAAATATTGAATTGCAATAAGGGAACCATCTGGTAAGACTCAGTTGTTTCCGGCAGAAAAAGGTAAGGAGTACCATGATTTTGAACAATCAGCTACACAATCTCTTACCAAAGAAGTTGAGGAAGAGGAACAGGAACCAGAATAAGAAGGGAAAAAAGACATGATCATGCACAAGAAAGGGATTATGAATGGGGATACAAGTAAATAGTAGTCATAGAGAAAGAATATGAAAACAAAAAAGTCATACTGCAGAGTCGTCTGAAGTACAATCATTTTTTGTCCATCTTCGGATCCTCATACCTCCAAGATAGTATCTCCAAAGCTTTCTACCAAAAGAGTCATAAAATTTTTGATAAAGAAGAAGTAGATATGAAGTAATAATCTTATAAGAAACAGAACCATCCAGCTCAATTGATCCACACTAAGACTCATTTCAGTGATCTCTGACAATACATTTAAGACACATATTCTAAATGAATGATCACTATGAAAGGGGTTCCATACATCAAATAGGATTTGAATAGATTGGAGAAGTTGTTAAAATTCATTCCAAAACTTGAAGCAAAGAATTAAAGTCTTTCAAATTCCCATAATGATAGAATAGACAATTTTAAGGTTTATATGGATGAATTTATAATTGTTGAAGCAGATTTCATGATTTTCAAGGACCATGATACTAAGCACAGGGAGGATTACAATATGGTTGTGAAGAGGTCTTACAATTTTTATGATATCCTCAAGAACCATCTAGCAAGAAATATGATTTTTTGCATCACGTAAATGTTCTCAGTAATATGTATCAAAAGTAATTTTCTTATTTGAATGAAAAACTTGAAAACAATCAAAGACCCAGTACCTCAAAAAGAGTATCCTCATAAGAGCTTGATAGTTTAATAGAGAGATTGGAAAGTGAAATTAATAAGATTTTTTTACTTTAAAACAGAGTTTTGTCTTATAAATATCCTATAATCTCATGTTGGATGATTTCAATAACCATGATTCAAGGAATAAAACTCCAAAAGTAAAGATTAAAGCCCAAGTTGATGTTAATAAGTTTCAATAAAAAGGCTCCATATGTAAGAAATGGTTACTACTGAACAAGTTGTAAATTTGAAGGCTCAACAAGAAGCTATTGAAAAAATCATGGAGGATAGAAAGGAGTTCAAAAAGATGAAGCTCTTGATTTTTAATATTTTCAAAAAAAATAATGATTTTTGGACTCTTATTGTAATAATTTTTTTTCAAGTAACAATTATTATTTCATAATCTTATTATCTAACCATTTGCAAGAAATAAATACTTTCCCTTATTCATTTCAAAAATCACAAAATGGGCGAATAGTTTTGAAAATAATAATTTTCATGATTTCCTTATTACGGGGGAGAAACCTCATGAAACATTAAAGAGAATATGACCCCATGTGAGTTGTTTTTAAACCAAGGGTGGAATTAATCGTACTCACTATTACTTTTAGAAGCATAATTAAACTCAAGGGAGATAAGTTTTTATTGTTTGTTTTGTTTCATTTATGTTTTTTTCTTTCCAAAAGGGGGATATTGTTCAGTCAAAACCTATTTCAACTTTCGATCAATAAATTGTTTTGGAAATCAAAAATTACACATATTGTAATCACATATATTTTTAATCATTTATGTGGTTTCACAGTCATAATCATGTACACTATTTTTCATATATTTTGTATTCTTTTATATTTTCTACAATGTTACTAGATATGTTTTTTTATAATAATAATCACATACATTTTTTTAATCATAACCAAACATGTTGTTGATTTTTCATTATTATTATATGATGATTTTCTTCAATCGTATTCTCATATATTGTGTTACAATTCTAACCAGGATTTTTATTTCACTGTATACACATGCATCACAATCACTTGTATCATAACCAAGTTATGCATTGTAACCACATGTATCGTAACCAGATCATGTATCGTAACTAAATCATGTATAAATACTAGATCATGTATTGTAACAAAGTCACGCATAATTACCACATACATTATATCCAAGTTTATTGTTACCAGGATATGTATTGGTTCATAGTAGTGAATCGTAACCATGTTATGTATTATACTCTTCTTATACTCTGTATTCAAGTACCATAACTTGATTAAATATCATGTATCGTAACCTTGTTATGAATGATAACCATGTTAAAAATTTTACTCGATATGAATTGTTATCATGATAAGCTGAGTAAACAAGTTATTTTTTGTACTTTTGAAATGAATTCCACACTTATCATAACATCAATACTAATTACATGTAACTCATACTCATTGTTTCATACTTTTTTAATTACTAAATTCTATCTAAAATGTGGTCATTGAATTGGTTATTTAACAATAAAAATGATGTGGTGTATTTTGTTTGTTTTGACCATTGTAATGATAGGTGTCTAATTCCCTCTAAGTTATTTTGAGAAATATGACCATTGAAGGAATGATGACTGTTAGAACCCGATGCCTATAAAAAAGTGGTCATTTAATCCAGAATATACAGCTTTTGATACTATTATGTTCTAGAGAGATATTCTGTGAATTATCTCTTTATTCATGTGAATTCCTTGAAGATAAAAGAACTTAACAAATTGTTCCATGTTCTGGTATTTCTATAATTTCTTAGTTTCTCCTTTGTGTGACCGATCATTGTGATAATGATCGAGGGATTATGGGGATAAGAAGACATGCTTCCAATCATCGTATCGAGGGAATTCAATTGTTTTAAAGACAGAGGTGCTAAATACCTTCTTAATTGAGGAATTCTAAGTATAGGAAGACATACATGCCGGTCTCTATATCAAGGCATTACCAAGGGGGTGGTAAGACAATCCTTTTATCCTATGTGAAAGGATACCCTTCTCTTTGGGATAAAAGAATTGTAATACTTTTACATTTCCACTGCTATTTGTATTAGAAATAGATTGTATAGTTTCCTATTTATATTCATGTTAATTTTTATTTTAATTGTTTCAATTAACATTCATTCATTACATATTGTATTAAGAGATTCTTTATGCTGTATGGTAGAATCATTTACATTTGTATTACTCTGCTCTTGGTATTTAATTCAAATAAAATTGTTCTACTTTACTTATAGTATTACATCATATCATAACCATCGGACGCAAGACCTACATGATCAATAATATTTATTTTGAATTTTATTAGGATAAGAAATTTTAAACCATGATCCTTCTTAAGTTTATAAATTAAATGTTTTTAAAACTATAATTCACCCCCAGTACATGTATTGTGAAATCTAATATATATATATTATACAATCCAACACTAACAACCCAAATCAAAAAAACCAAATGTTGTGTGAGTAAATCATCCATTCCTAATCCTAGTTCACCAATAAAATCAAAGCCTTATTATGCCTCCCAGCATAAGGATGCAGTAACAAAAGAATAGATCACATAACAATGATCTCGAACAAAAGAGTTTCTTACCCAAAAAAACAATGAGAACTAGATTAAAATAAAGCATTATGTCACCCACTATTCCATTCATCTGATATTACATATTTAGAGATAATGTTTCTAAATAATTATACCACCTAATTCAATAAATTGAATTTTGAAATTTTAGAATATATTATTTGATCCCCCAATCTTTCCAAGACAATGGAAAAAATATTCCCATGTTCCAGAATAAAATTTCAAGTATATCAATATATCATATATAAAAATGATCATAAGTAAATCTAGATATGCACAAAAACACTATTCATAATGAAAATAAATATATAATGTGAAATTATTCCTCTTAAAAACATTACCAAGAAATTAAAATTGCTATATAATTTTAAAAAATATATCATTATTGTATATTTTTCTTTATGTATAGAATGGTGATAACCTAACTGAATATCAATCTTAGAAAATAATTGATCTACCCCCAAATTTATAAATAAATCATTAATCCATGAAAAATGGTTTTTCATTCATGATAGTAACCTAGTTCAAACTGTGATAGTTGACATAACAGTTCTTGATATCATATACCCTCTTGGAAAAAATCTACCATACACCATAAGTAGAGACACTTTTCCAAATGAATCCATTGAATTCAATATCTTTAAACTATGTTCTAAATTATAGGATCCCTACTGGAGTTATGTGATATGTATTAATATAGATAAGTTTTGTTCTTTGTACAATTTCAATAATGATCTCAACCATCCATTCTAGTAGAAACATTGAAAAATAATTTGTAAATATATATCTATATCTATAAACTATAAAAGTAAAAAAAACAATAATATTAGTAACCTCGATTAATCCAAAGACCATCCCTACTTCTTAAGATGTAATCATCCTCAACTACCCAATATCAACATTGGGATTATCTATGGATATCCCCACACTCTTGGAAAAACATAATATTCATCGGAATATGGAAATAGAGTCACACATAAATAATATTAATTGATATGTTCCCAAAACAATATCAGCTGATCAATTTTAATAATGATATATTATTAACCCTTAAATGTATTGGTAGTGTTGTGTTTTTTTCCAATATGAAAAAATGTTTCTAGTGTAAAATTTTGAAATGTAATTTTTGAAGTTTATGGATGAATTATCAAGATATTTAGTCATAAAATGTTTCACTAATCCACAAATTTTTTAACATCAGGTTTACAAAAAGTATTCATGATAAAAACTTAATTTATTATGAATTTTATTAACATGGATTTTTTTTTGAATCCCCACTAGACAAACATTTATGATTTCATTAGATAGAGATAAAAATGGAGGAAATATTATGAAAATATAGGATTGGGGAATCCTACGAAAGGAACCAGATGGAGGAAATCTAATGAGATTACCAAATAATGTTTTCTGAATCCATTAGACTAGGAGATTTTTTGTGTCTATCAGACAGAGAAAAAAAATAGAGGAATCTTGTACGGAGCACCAGATAATGAAATATAAAGATCATAGGATGGATAAATGTGATTATTTTGACATTATATGATTTTATAATATTGTCTCTATAAATAAATTTTATTTCATTGATTTATTTATTTACATCCAACACCATGTTTAAAAAAACAGAGATAAACAATTATTAATTAATTTGATAGTTATTAGCATGAAATTATATTGTTGGGTATTAATATGAATAACAAAATTGAATAAAAACAATTATACATTTAAAAAAACATCATTTTTTATCAATTGGTTATAAATGAAAATAAAAAACATTTGAAGGAAAAATAGATATTTTTATGGAAAACTATTTTTATGGTCACAACATAATTTTATATAATTAAATATAGTTAATCACTAATGGTGAAATAATTTAATGAAATTTATATATTATAAATTCAATAAATAAATATAACATTATCATATTGTTTTTATTAGGCCTAGAATAATAATAAATAAATTTTATGCATAAAATTACTTTTATAAAAAATAGCTATTCATTGCATTTTACTAATTTATATTAAAACATATTAATTACACATATACATATTTAATATTGAAAAATATATTAAATAATTTTAATTAGATGTTTAAAATTTCTTAAATATGTTCATTTTTTCATTGTGAATAGTAACCTCCATAAGCATATGTCAACTTAGTGAAGTTAAAATGTGTACTAAATTGTTAAACCAATGATAGAAGGTCTCAAAATTATCCCAAAACGGTAGGAATTGATCCATTGAATCTGTTACTAGAATATATTACCACTTGTTACTATTTTTCTTTGATCATGACAATTAAATTAATTTATGGAAAGAATAAATCCAAAATGCCAGCCTCTTGAATTTAATATATCTAAAATTTTACATAACGATTAAAAGAGTATAATTTTTGTAATAGTTATTTATTTTAAGGATAAATTATTATTTTTATTACATTTCATTATTTATAATTTTTAGTTACTAATTAATTACTTTAAATTCTAATGCAATGCCGATATATTTTTTATGGAATTGATAGAAAAATAAAAAAATTGATTTTAAAAAACATTAAAAGTAATATAATTTGGGTTAATAATTGTGATACATGAATTTTAATGTTAAAAGTAAAATATTTTAGATTTTTTAGATATCTATTTTTATATTTTATTTCATTAATATTGCTTTTGAAGTCAACATACGTGACTGATTCTTAAAATAAAATTAATAGTATTTTAGGATAAAAATGATTTATTAAATTATTTAGAAATAATCAAAATATGTATGGTGGACAAGAAGGTAAATAAATGGTCTAAGATTTGTTACCTTCTTCATTTATAATTTAATTATAATGCAATAATTTAAATTATTACCTTTTAATATAAAAAATAAAATTCCATTGTTAAGATTAAAATTATTTAACCAGAATGTTAAATCAAAATATAATGTTTAAAATGATACAAAAACATATAAAAATTTAATTGGATGATTATATTTCAATAAAAGACTAATTTTCCTCAAATAAATGGAATTTGGAATCATTTTTCTTGATTATTACTATGTTATATTGTAATATTTTTAGAAATTCTCTATGTGCCCTTTGCCTTCCATATAAAAAGGGAACCACTTAAATAGCGAACTAAGAATGACCTATATTAACATTGCATCAATTTTGTTTAATACATAATACATTACACAAACACATTCCCAAATTCCATATTTATACAGTTCTTCAGAAACATAGAACACATTATTTTATTATGGTGAAATATAATCAACGTCCCGAGTAATGATCTTCCACATTAGTAACACTAACTAAAAACAATCCTTATAACCTAGGGGAATGAAAACAAAAGAAAGTTGGTGATATCAGATTATTAGAAAGGGAAGAAAATGGAGGCATGTAAACATAATCATGAGAATATGGTTATTAGAACATGATCATGAAAAAAGAAGATTATATCATTCATATAAATGATCAAAAATAGATATAATATAATATCGATTTTCAGTTAATAAAAATTTAATCATAAGGAAATAAATAACATCATCCATAAAATCAGAATATAGGAATAAGACATGAAGTATATGGTAGACACATATTTATATAAAATTATAACAGGCCAAGGGTTTCTAAAAATAAATTAAAATGCATGATACTTTTTTTAAGTAGATATTTATAACTAGACTTTAAACATATTTGTTTCAATTCTATGTTTTGAATTTCAAGAAATGATCATCTACAATTGTGATCAGTATGTTATTAGGAGTCTGATATAACCAACTTGTTTTTTTTGTGAATAGATACACACCCTTTTGAATATTAATACGAATAGTAATATGACCCTTATGAATAGAAAATATTATTAATATTTTTTGTTTAAGGATATAATATAATGAGATGTCGATAAATTTTTTAAAGTGTTAAAAAGGAGTATTAGATTTGAAACTGTTATTTTCGAATAAATTATGATATTTTTTAAAATTATATTAAGAATATTTAGAAAACTATTTTCAAAAAATGGATTCATTTTTGAATTTTACCTGTTGAAAAATGTTCAGGTGAATTTTTTGGATTTTCTAAAATACATAAATTTTTATGAATAGTATAAATATTGTTCTGAGTTTTAAGTATGTTTAATGACATCATTAATGATGTAATAATTATGTAATAATTTTTTTATACTTTTATATAGTAAAACCTATTATGAGGTGTCCCATATGGCCAATACCATAGGAAAATACCCAAGGCAAGCCCACAGTTTTTGAAATACCACAAATGAGGTGTCCCTTGGAAATTAATAAAATATTCCCTCACCTATTCTTTAAATACCATCCCATTCCTTCCTTCCATTCATTCCAAATTTCTCTTCAACAAAGCACTAGAATTCTTACCTCCATAGTGGTTCTCCCGCGGTGTCCTCAAGCCCCCAAGGCCCCAACCATCATGTTTTAGGAGTTACTCAACATGTAAAGGAATCCCCGACCCTTTTCTTTTTTAAGATTTCATTTTATGATATTCTTTTTAAATTCCATTGGATTATGTTGAGATATGTAATTCCATATCCCCCTAACTATCCATATTATTAATGAATGATGAGATACAACTTTTTCGATCATCAAAATATTTTATGAAATTTTAAGTGACGTCCTTATTTTTCAAAATTTTCTTATAGGATATATCTAATTTTATTTTATTTATTGATTCCTATATTTTATTTTTATTTCCAAACCTTTCCTTGTCCATGAAGAATGATTTATCAATTATATTACATATTAGGTATTTTATAATATTTATGGTTGAGTTACCATAATATTATTTCTCCTCTTCCACTTATTCATGAAATTAAAACATCATCGGTGATGTGTCGATTTACTAAAATCATGGACGATGTGATTTCAACTTATTTTACTTCCTTCACGCCTGGTCATAATACAATTTTTATGGTTGAATAAGATTATAATTTATGTATTATAACATAGATAAGGTTCTGGAATCATATTTTTAACATGTAATTAATTTATAAAACAAAATGAGTTCTTTACAATCGAAGAATTGAAAAAATGACTCAAACAAATTTCCATAATAAATTAACTTATGAATCATCCACATTTAGGAATTCAAATTTATAAAAAGTATAATTTATGGTTCTGGAAACATTTAAATACCGATCTATTCCGATTAAATTATTTTTCTTCCAATCGAGAATAATATCTATCATGAACCGATCATGGAAATCATGTAAAGAATGCCCTCAAAGCAATTGAAAGAACAAAATACTAACCATTAAAAGAATAAATGATGTAATAAAATGATCATATAAGGTATTATTAACATGAATATGTATTTTGAAGATATTAATAACACTCTTTTAACAATTATTAAGGAGTTTTAAAGCAATTTTTATTATGAATAACCTCTGTTAAGGGAATTCATAACTCGATTACCATTCATTGGGTTAACCTTCTACTTCATTATTTATGTGAAATTAAAATTGTTTGTGTGATGAAATTTGTTTATATAATGATTAATTTTGTTTATTTATAGTCTATATACATATTCCATCCACTCTATTAAGTCTTTCATTAAATATATGATATTTTTAAGGGACTTTCCTTTAAACAAAATTCCTCTTTTAAAATTGTTTTTTACAAAATTCAAAAGAAATATATTTAGGGAATTATTTTGTTTGTATGATTATTTTATAGTTAGTTGTAATTATTTATGATGAAGGGAGGGAAATATATCCCCCTCTAATGCATTAGGTATATGTGTGATGTAGGTCGACCGTATGGTTACTCCAAGTGCAACTAAAATAGTTACACATATTATAATGTTGTCATGAGGGTTACCAATTATAATGTAGCTAAGTGGATTACAAGATTATGTAAGTAATTACCCAATATAACATTATTGTTTTATTAATGTTATTATGTTTTGTGGAAATATTGTGGAAATATCATTTTTTGACAAAGTAATTATATATGGGTGACAAGTATGTAGTTTGAAAATAATTACATATGTTACAAGTATCCATGGATTGATGTACTCTTTCTTTATTATTATATATCTTACTGAGATTTCAGAGCTTATCCCAACTATTTAAATGATATTAACTAGTTATTTGAATATTAAAGATAAATAAGGAATCCATGTAAAATGTTTGAAGAATTGTCAATGAAAACATGTTCTATTCAAAATGTTTTATATTTTTGAAGAAAGGAATACTATTTTTATGGTATTCACTCTTTAAAATTGTGCAATGTTATGAATGTATTATGTCCCAATTATCAAGATATCTAAACATGAAAAGATCTTCAATGTGAAAGGAATTGATTTTTAAAATAAATTAAATACTATGTAATGTAATATGGTTGGGACTTTATAGTAGGGATCAGAGGATTGTTTAGATAACTTTAGGGGTTAGGGTGATGTTAATAGAATAAAATAAATGTTTTTTACTCTATATTTAATTTGAAATGTAATATAATTTAAATATTACCATGTATCTTTGACTATGTTATGTTTTTTTAGATTGGTTTTCCATAGATGAAACAAGGAAACTGAAGATGAGAGGAACCGATAGAACAATATCCTTCTGAATCTGCAGCCTGAAATGGTATGGATTAGAATAGAGTTGTTTATGAAAGTAATGTATTATATAAAATAGGCAATAAATGTTGGTGGAATCCATGAAAGAGAATAAACAGAGATACCATAATGGAACATGAAAACAGTGGAATGTTTTATGAGACTACACCATCTGGCTTTCAATAGATCTTCCGAACTAGTAGCGGCTAAATGATGGATTAAATCCATCGGAAATATATTTGAAGTTATGGGATGTTAAGATAATAAAAAATGAATGTATTTCCACTTATCATCTTTAAGGTGAAGTAGATCAGTGGTGATCAATGTTCAAGAATATAGGAGATTGAGAGGATGTTGATACCTTTGAGTGGAATGAATTTAAAAGTATTTTCTTTGAAAAATATTTTCCAAAGTGGTTTCAATGTAGGGTGGAGAAGAAATTTCATGAATTGAAGCAAAAGGAAGATGAATTAGGGGAATTTTATGAAGAAAATTTCACCCTACTATGGAGGTATGATCCAAATATTATTCATGATCTTGATAGAAAAATCAACTACTTTTAGTCAGGATCAATGCCAAGGTATCGAAGGGTATTGTCCTACCATGAATTCAAAAGATATGAGAAACTTTTCCAATATGATGAGAGGTTAGAGATGGAGTTTTCTAACGATCACATGCATTCTGAAAACAAGGATAAGATGACGTTCATATGGTAAGTGATGGGTAAGAATCAACTAAAGAAACCTAATGGTAAAAAAATCCAGTTTCCAATTTGTGAAAAGTGTGGAAAAAAGCACCCAATGGAATGCCTTACCAAAATTGGGAAGTATTTTTGATGTGGTAATCTTGGACATATAGCATGATATTGTAATGAATCTTATCATAAGAATAATCCTGATAATCAACCTTTTACGTGTTTTAAATGTTGTGAGATGGGTCATTATGAAAATTCAATCCCAAAGAGAGATCTAAATGATACAAAAATTAAATACTATAAGAAGAAAGGTGTAGTGAGATCCTTTGTGACTACATCAATAGACATTGGGCCATGCAATGAAGTTTTATCAGGTACTTGGATTATTTACTCAGATTTTTCTAATGTTTTTTCTTCGATAAGGGGTCTATATATTCCTTTATTTCGGATGAATTTTCTAGTAAATTGGAAATTTCACATCAAAAAATGATACCAGAACATATTGATTAAACACAAGGGGTAAATATTATAAAAATACTGAATTATAAGAATTTTAATATTATGGTATGTTGAAATTCATTATTTGCAAACCTTTTTGTTTTTTCCTTAGTATATTATGATGTAATTCTAGGAATGCAATGGCATTTTGTTTATCATACAAATATTTATTTAGGAGGTAAATAATATTTTTCTTTCAGAAATTGTTTTATTTTTTATAAAAGAATGAACCCATAAAATTGATAACATATTATGAACCTAATAAACAATTGAAATATGGAAATGAAATTTATTATTCTCAAAATGATGAAAACAAGGGAACTATTCAAATTAATAATGTTCTAGTATTAAATGAATACCTTGATGTTTTTCTTGATGAGTTCTCTGTTGCCATACCTGATCGGGAAAGCAAATTCACAATTGACTTAGTTCCTAATTCCAAGCCAATATCAAAACCCCCATATCTTATGGCTCACATGGAAGCTATTGAATTGAAAAATTAATTTCAAGATTTTCTTGATAAAGGCATCATTCATCCTAGCACTTCACAATGGGGTGCCCCTGTTTTTTCGTTAAAAAGAAAGATGATTCCATGATACTTTTCATTGATTACAGAGCATTAAATAAAATCACTATTAAAAACCAGTATCCTTTGCCTCATAATGATGACTTGTTTGATTATCTCTAGGGAGATTAGTAATTTTCAAAGATATAATTGAGATCCTGGTAGCATGTCATGACCCGTCCTCTAGGGACTGTGTCGTGACTACCCCAAGCCCGCCTTCCATAAGCCAGGGGCTATCGACTAGCACCGAAGGCATATTCCCTAAAACGAGGATGGAATTTCCTTTAAAACTAGTAAACTCATGCAACCAAGCACACAAATAGATACAAACACGAGTAAATTGTATTGTAGAAAGAGTGTATAAAGTAAGAAAATGGTGCCAGAATACAAGCCCAACTAGAAATTACAAAAAAAAATGAAAAGTACAAGTAAGTTGAACAGCTCTAGTGAACACCCACCAAGGATCATACCTGAAGGGTAGGTACATCCCTTTAATGGTCATCCCTATAGTATGCCACATCTAAGGTCCAGCTCTATGATACCTCCTATCATAGTACCCTTGTCCTCAGTCTGTGTTGTTCAACATCTTCACCAAACACAATACAGTGTGGGCATAACCCCTGTAGGGGTGAGTATAACGATACTTAGTAGGGACCCTGAGACCTTTAAAGGTCTCACAAAACCCACAAAGGATAAACCACATATCATAGAATCAATTGAAAATCCTACATAGGTATATGCCCATACATATACCTAAGTTGTCAAGTATACCCATCTCAATCCTGAAGAAACGCAGGGTCCATCTCAAATTCCCAAAATTCAAATGTTCCACAAAGGAAGGAAAAACACAAAGGTAAGTACCACAAAGTTATTCCACATAGAAAAATACCACAAAGGTATCACCACAAAGGTAATTACAACAAAGGAACACCACATAGATGATTACCACAAAGGTATCACCACGAAGGTAATTACCAAAAAGGTACTCCACATAGAAGATTACCATAAAGGTATCACCATGAAGGTAAGTACCACAAAGGTACGCCACACAGAAGATTACCACAAAGTTAAAGACTCATCTCACACTAGGTATAACTTAGGTACGATAGTAATGATGATTAGATGTAACTACTGAATCATCTAACTCTATTTAGAGGCAGACCCACGTAGAATCTGAAATCATCAGAACCACATAGGATCCTAATTCATCAGAACCACAAAGGATCCTAGTACAATAGACCCATGTAGGATCCATAGTAGTCCTAGATGAATTTCTAAATTAGATCCAAGTGACACTCACGAACACAAACCCACAAAGGATCCCAAACCATAGACCCACATAGGATCCCTTTATCATGTTATAGCCACCTACTGGGTTCCCGCAGTAAGCTCGCTTGATTCTGGGAGGACCCGCTCCTCAATCCACAGTTCGAATACTTAAACTACCACGAAGTCCAATGAAGATGTATCCCAATGGACCGCCATGTAAAAGGGTCTCAACCCAACATATAGTTCATCAATCAGATTCCATGTCTATAAGTTATAAGCCTTTGAACCCCGATAGCCAGGTTGGATTCATGTTCGATCCAACTCGGATGTACCCCATCATTATCCAAAACTCATTGGGGAATACTAAAAGTACCGTCTCTATCCAAGGTTTCTGGCACTATAGACGGTTCGTCAAACGGATGCTCGTAGTTCAAGATATGGCTGAAAGAATAAAAGGGGTTGAAGTTGGTCTGGGACCGGTCCGACCCGGTCGGACCGACTAGGCCTGGGCTAACCCGACCTGGTTGGGGTCGACCCGGCCCAACCCGGGTCCGACCATGGGTCCGACCCAGCCTGGCCGGCGGTGCGGTCTACTAGGGCGGTCCGCTTGGCTCCCCGGCTAGCTGGATGGCTAGCCTTCCCCGCATGGAATAGTTGTGTGCCACGCAATCACTGACGGACGACGTCAAGCCATCTGTGCCTTTCCTCAGCGCTGTGGCATAAGGCTGTGACTGTTCCTTGCCGGGAGGTGTGGTCGCGCTTCATTTCCCCTTCGCACGGTCAGCCGCTATCCATGATCTCCTGTGGCCGACAGGCCATGGCTCTTCTCTGGTGACGCAGTCGCACCACCGCCTACGTCGTGGCTGGCTGGAGTGCTGGCCACATGTCCCGAGTCCCACTAATGTTAGTCATCGGAACTAGTCTCCATCCTTATCCATCCGGAAGAACGCGTCATACACATAAAATATTTTCAGAGGGGTTGGGCCGTGTTTTTTTGGCTCGAACACTCCGCGTTAGAATGGTAGAAAGTGGCAATATTTCACTTGAATCAAGGGGGTCGATACGAATGAGTTCAGTGGGTATAAATCAACAACAAAACCTACATAAAAGGATTGTTGACATCAGTGAGGAGGGATGGATGAATATCGGTTCGTTATTGTTGAAGATGCTCCTCGCTGGAGTGGGCATTCTTCATTAGAGATCACGTTCTTCATTGGAGATCCTATTCTTCATTGGAGAGTGCATTCTTAGTAGGAGGAAGAGTTTGTCTATGTTCTCCATTTATAACAACCAATCCTCCCAAAGGTAACGAGGATCCAATATAATAGATTCATCAAATTAAAGTAGACACGTTTTAATAAATGACACAATTAATTGGCATAATTTATGTATTGCGTTGGCACAATAAATTGCACCATTTATTGTATTGCATTGGCACAATTATATAAGAGGATTCCAAGAGACTCCCCCCCATTAAATAGGGGTTCGGTTGGTCCCCACCAATATAGTTCAATTTGGCGGTCTTCTAGTTTGGGTGGTCCCCATCACCAAGCATCCTAATGGAAGGTTAATATAAAGTAAAAGATGCTCTTTTATTTTATTTTTATTTCGATGAAAAAAACGAAAACTAACATTCACCCCTGACCAACTGTGGTCAAGGTGAAGGTATCCATTAGAGAATATCAGCACTATTATTTCAACGGTGTCCTTAGATTTCAATTTAGAGCACCAGTTCAAAAGTTACAAAAACCCACTCACATGTTTACAGAACGTACTCGAAAAAAAGTTCATAAATTCTTACTGGGCACACCGAGCCTCAGAATCACGTGTCGTCAATTGTTCATGGACTCGTAATATTTCCATATAATTAAAAAAATATTACATTGAAAAATTCGGGTCTTTAAATTCTCCCCACATCTGGGATTTGCGTCCCTGTAAGCCACAACTCAAACAAAGTGAACAAGTGGGGTACTGACCACGTATCTAAGCCTCCCACTCCCATGTTTTATCTTTGAGGTTCTCATGCTGCCAATGTACACGCACCAAAGGTATCGATCGGCCATGAAATACTCTCTCCTATCGATCCTAAATATCCACTAGAAACTCTGTAAACGTCGCCCCATCATCTATGTCCTGCAAACCCTGGTCGATGATGTGAGAAGGGTCATGCACGTATCAATTCAACAGTGATACATGGAAGACGTCGTGCACCTGATGCAACTAAGGGGGATGTTCTAGGTGGTAAGCCACCTTGAAAACTCTACTGTGGACCTAGAAGGGTCCAATGAACCTCAGAGATAACTTTTCCTCCTGGCCAAATCTCCACAAACTTCATGGGGGTAATACACATAGAAAGACATGGTCTCCATCCTCGAACTCCATAGGTCTCCATCTCATGTTGTCATAAGACTTATTCCTGCTCTATGATGTTTTCATTCGCTCCTATGTCATCAGCACCCTCCCCATGGTAGCCCATACCATATCTTGTCCCATGAGTGCAGAATCATCTAGGTCAGTCAGCACAAAGGTGATCTTCACGGTCAACCATAAAATGCCTCGAAAGGTGTCATACCATTGGTGGAGTGATTTCTGTTGTTGTATACAAACTCTACCAAGGGCATGTGATCCTCCCAGTTACAACTGAAGTTGCGGACATAAGCATGCATCATGTCGTCGAGGTTCTAAATGGTTTGCTCAGTCTGTCCATCCGTCTGAGCATGGAAGGTGGTGCTCTAATGAAGCTGCATCCTGAAAGCCTCCTGCAACCCCTTGAAAAGTTGGGAAGTGAAATGTGCATCATGATCAGAGAAAATAGTCTATGGTACTCCATGATGTCTTATAATCTCTTGAAAATAGAGGTGTCCCGAACTCTCTACTAAGACATGCTCTCTGATCGGTAAGACATTGGCCGACTTGGTGACTCGGTTGAAGATCACCCAGATAGAATCATTACCCCTGGACATACGTGGAAGTTGTGTCACAAGGTCCATGGATATCTCATCCCACTTCCACTCTGGGACCTCTAAAGGATGAACCAAGACATCTGGTACCTGATCGTCAACCTTCACTCGATTAAAAGTGAGGCACCTAAAGGCATTATCTATTATTGTTTTCTCCATTCCCGGCCACCAGTACTATCGTCGGAGATCATGGTACATATTCGCCACTCCTAGATGCACTACTAGAGGGGATGTGTGAAACTCCTTCAATAGTTCCTCCTGAAGCGACACTAGTACCATGGTATGTCCTCTCAAGTGGATGATGCACTCCCCACCATAAAAAAATACATAATGTGCATGTCCTGTTGATATATGAGAACGTCATGCCTCGCCTTCATCATCCCCATGCTGCACCTCCCTGACTCGCTGAAGAAGTGTGGGAGTGACTATATGATACTGAAGTAAACTTCTCCATCCTGATCCAAAAAGATATCTTCAAAGTGGCCAACTACTTTGTTGCCTCACCTAGCAGCTATAAACCAGATCTCCTGCTGTGTGCGTCTGCTACTACATCCCTCATCCCAGGAGTATAGACTATATCGAAGTCATAGTCCAGGAGGAACTCAAGCCAATGTTACTGCCTCAGGTTCAGGTCCTTCTGATAGAAGATATACCTGATGCTCTTGTGATTAGAGTAAACTGTAAAATGTTCGCCCATCAAGTAATGTCGCCATATATTAAAGGTGATGACCACTGCTGATAACTCCAGGTCAGGGGTAGCATAGTTCTGATTATGTTGTCTCAGCTATCGAGAACCATATGTGATATCTGCTTGGACCTGTATCAGGACACATCTGAGCCTAGTCCCTGATGCGTCGCAGTAGACTACATATCTGACGCCCTCCTCCGGATGCCTCATGACGGGGGCACTGGTCAGGCTCTGCCTCAGCTCCAAAAAACTCCACTAGCATCTCTCCATACACACATTGGGTTTCCCCATCTTCATCAACGCTGATAAAGGTTTTGAAACTATGGAGAAATCTTTCACAAACCCCTAGTAGTATCCTACCAAACCGAGAAAACATTGTACCTATTTCACACTCCTAGGTGGTTCCCAAGAATTTACCACCCCAATATTTACTAGATCCACCACAACTCCTACCTCTAAAATGAAATGTCCCAGAAAGTGAACATCTCGGATCCAAAACTGGCACTTTGACAGCATACCATAAATATGGTGCTCTCAGAGGGTGTCTATAACTATCTAAAAAATATAGGAATGCTCCTCCTCAGTAGCAATGTAGATCGGAATTTCATCTATGAAAACTACTACAAAGCGATCATGGTATGGCTGAAAGATCATGTTCATGAGTCCCAGGAACAATGCTGGAGCATTGGTCCCACCGAACAATATGACCAAAAACTCGCAATTGTCATACTGACATCTGAACGTCGTTTTCTTTTACATCCTCTTTCTGTACACTCAGTTGGTGATAGCCTGATCTGAGGTCTATCATTGAGAACCACCGTGCTCCTTTCAGCTGATCAAAGAGGCCGTCAATCCACGGAAGTGGGTACTTGTTCTTCACGGTCACCCGGTTCAGGAACCGATAGTCAACAAAAGGTATCAAACTCTTATCCTCCTTGTTGGAGAAAAAAATCCGGGATGTCCAAGGAGAAACACTAGAACATATGAACCCCTTCACCTGTAAGTCCTCCAATTGTACCAGCAACTCACAAAGCTCCGCGAGAGCCATCTGATAGGTTGGTGTAGATATTGGTGTTGTCTGGGGGTACAAGTCAATGTAAAAGTACACTTCTATGCATGGAGGTAGACCCGAAACATCATCAGGGAAGTCATCCGCATACGGTTCCACCACTATAGGATAACTCAGACTATCCACATCAACCGCTCTGAGTGTATGGCTAGCCAACCGATGAGTGATTAGATTCACTCTCCTCCGGGTATGTCAATATTGCACTGCAAAGGCTACCTTCTCGTCGGTGATGGTAAATCTAGTCTGATCCATGCTGACAAACCACGCATTGTGCCTAATATAGTCAATCTGATCATGGATGGTAGATAACATCTCCATACCCAAGATGATGTCGTATGGCCTCGACGATGCTACTAGGAGATCCCAGCCGAAGATCTCGCCTCCTAGAGTAAGCTCACACTACTGGCACCAGTGTGTAATCGTCGAATCCTCCCCCGTAGGAGTCTCTATCCATAAGGATCGACCCAACGGCTCCATCAAAATTTCCAAGATCTGAAAATGGGTAGTGGAAATAATATAATTATGGTACCTTTGTCTATAAGTGGTGTAGATAAGGTGGAGTAGACACAAATCGTACCTCAGATCATCTATGGAGCACCATGGTCGTAGAACTCAGCTTCCTGGAGCTATGCTCACCCCTGTCCTCCTACTCTATGTGGTCGGGGTGGACCACCTGGTGGTGATGGTTGTAACATCCCCAATCATCGCCCACTGCCAGCTACACGACCAACTCCTCTGCCACATCCGCCTACTCCCTGCAGACCTCCTCGGTCGAACATTTCTCTTTGTCTGGGTGATCCTTCGACAGTCTGATGATCATCCGTACAACGGGTCAGATAGTCAAAAGCCATGTGACCCTACCCGCCGCATTTGTAACACTGCCTACTCCTTTAATGACTGACTCTGTCTCCAGTACCCCACACAACCATTCCTAAATCCTGCGGTTTTCCACCTATAGGTTTGGTCCACTTGGACCTTTGTGAAATCTGTTTTCTGCCACCTGCAGAAGACTCATCTATGTGACACCCTATGGTGGGTCTCGCAGCTAGAAACTTCTCAGCATGAAAACTATCCACTAAGTGGGATCGGTCTAACACCCCCACTTGTGTCGGGATATGGATAGAAATCATCGAAGACTTCATCTCCTGCCTGAGTCCCTGCTCGAATGTTTGGGACCTGAAGAATGGGTCGTGGACCATATCAGTGGAGTATCATGAGATTTTTGTGAAACTTACTAAGTACTGAGCCACAATCATGCTACCCTACTGCAGTTGAATAAGGTCATGTATGCGCACTGCGTGAAGGGTCGCTGGGAAAAAATCTGCCCAAAACAGGCTCTCAATGTCTGCCTAGAGTAGTGTCACCTCATGGTGAACCTAGACCATCAAACTCTACCATCTGCCTACAGCTTACTAAATAATACTGGAGACAAGGATCACCATTAGATCAGCTAGTGTCCCGACTAGTTGGAATACTCTCACCATGACCTCCAGGCTATCCTCAACCACCTATGGGTCCATCTCACCCTTGAACCTAGGTGGTCTCAAGCACTGGAACTCATGCAACACAATCAAGAAGCGTGCACCCTCTGCTACTGGGGCTAGTAGAATCGGTGGCCCAATGGGTAATGGTACCTCTGTGGCCTCCACTGGTGCCTATACTGAAAGGGGGCCCTACACCGAGGCCTCATCGTCCGGTGGGCCATCATCGCGTACTACACCGGGAACCCCAGATGGTTGTCTATGTGGAGGCATCCTGAAAAAAATAGGTTTGCCACAGTAAAAAAGTTTTACCTGGTGATCTGACCAAAAAATATCACAAAGAAAACTTTTTGAAACACACACACAATCACTCTTTTCATGCACTAAGTCAGAAATAAGAAGTCAGGGTCCTGATGTATCGATACGTTAGCCTCGACACCGACACTGGATTCCTAAAACTGATAACCATACTCACTACACATAACAATATTTCTCATAAAAGATCAGAGTCCAATGTTCAAAGGTATAATCAACTCCTCCGATAACAATTTTCATGACCCATCCCCTGGGGCCCATTTCGTGACTACCCCATGTCTGCCTTCCATAGGCCAGGGGCTGACGACTAGCACTGAAGGCGTATTACCTAAAACTGGGAAGACATTGCCTTTAAGACGTATAAACTAACGCAACCAATCACACAACAAGATACGAACATGAGTAAACAATATAGTAGAAAGAGTGTCTACATTAAGAAAAAAGGGGCTAGAATACAAGCCCAACTGGAATGTACAAGAAAACTGAAAAGTATATGTAAGCTGAACAGCTCCAGTGAACACCCACAAGGGATCATACCTGAAGGGTAGGTATAGCTCTCAAACGGTCATCTCTGCCGTATGCCTCATCAAAGGTCCACCTCTAAGCCGCCTCCGGTTCTGGTACCCTTATCCTTAGTCAGAGTTGTCTGTCGTCTGCACCAAACAAAACAAGGTGCAGGCATAGCCTGTGCAGGGGTATTTATAATGATACTCAGTAGGGACCCCAAGACCCTTAAAGGTCTCACAAAATCTAGAAAGGATAAAACAAAAATAATGGAATCAAATGACAAACCTACTTAGGAATATACCCATAAATATACCTAAGTTATCATGTATACCCATCTCAATCATGAGGAAACATATGGTCTAACTCAAAATCTCAATGCTCAGCTGTTCGACAATAGAAGGAATACAACGAAGGTAACTACCAAAACGGTATGCCACATAGAAAAATACCACAAAGATATCACCACAAAGGTAAGTACCACCAAGGTACACCATAAATAAGATTACCACAATGGTATCACCATGAAGGTAAGCACCACAAAGGTACGCCACACAGAAGATTACCACAAAGGTATCACAATGAAGGTAAGTACCACAATGGTACGCCACACAGAAGATTACCACATAGGTAAAGACTCAGATCACACCAGGTATAACTTAGTTATGATAATAAAGATGATTATATGTAACTACATAATCATCTTACTCTATTAAGAGGTAGGCCGACGTACGATCCTAAATCATCAGACCCAGAGACTATCCTAATTCATCAGACCCACATAGGATGTTAGTACATCATCATACCCAGATAGGGTCCTAGTACAATAGATGGATGTAGTATCCTAGAGTAGTCCCATGTAGAATCCTAGAGCATATCAAAGTGAGACTCTCGAATAGATACCCACAAAAGATCCCAAATCCTAGACCCACAGAGGAACCCTTTCTCATGTTACAGCCAGCTACAGCGTTCCCACTGTAATCTCACATGATTCTAGGAGGGTCTCCTCCTAAAGCCAGTGGTCAAATACATAAACTATCACAAAGTCCCACGAAGAAGAATCCCAATGTATGGCCACATAAAATTGGTCCCATTGCAACAGACGGTGCATCAATCAGACGCCCTGTTGGTATGTTATTAGCCTTTTAGTCACGAGGGCCCAGTTGGATTCATGTTCGATCCAACTTTTCCATACCCCGTCTTTATCCAAAACAAAATTGTGTTATACCAAAAGAATCATATCAATCCTCGATTTCTAGCACTACAGACGGTTCATCAAACAGACACATTTAGCTCTAGATATGGTCGAAAGAACGAAAAAAGGTCAATGTTGGTCGAGGTCTGGTCCGACCCGGCCTGACAAACCCGGCCCGACCCGCCCCAACCCAAGTCCGGACCAGGGTCTGACTCGTCCCACCGGTGGGGCCTGGCCTGCTGGTCAGACCGCTCAGCTCTCCAACTGGCCGGATGGCCAGCCTTCCCCGTGGGACGCGGTCGCGCACCGTGCCATCACCTGCGGCTGGCATTGAGCCAGTCGTGCCTCACCTCGCCCCCATGACACAAGGTCACGACTCTTCACCAACGTGTGCTGTAGTCGCGCAATGCTGCCCCTTCATGTTAAAGCCTTGAAATTACATGAAGTGAAAAAATTGTTCCATGTTCTGGTATTTCTATAAGTTCTTTGTTTCTTCTTTGTGCGACTGATCATTGTGATAATGATCAAGGGATTTGGGGGATATGAAGACATGTTATCGATCATCGTATTGAGGGAATTCAATTGTTTTAAAGGTTGAGTTGTTAATTACCTTTTTAATCGAGGGATTATAAGGATAGAAAGACAGACATGTCAATCTCTATATCAAGGCATTAAGAAGGTGGTGGTAAGATAAACCATTTATCCTAGGTGAAAGGATACCCTTCTCTTGGGGATAAAAGAATTTTAATACTTTTACATTTCAACTACTATTTGTATTAGAAATGTAATTGTATAGTTTCCTCTTTATATTCATATTCATTTTAATTTTAATTGTTTCAATTAATATTCATTCATTATATATTGTATTAAGAGATTTAATATGTTATATGGTAGAATCATTTAAATTTGTATTACTTTGGCCTTTGTATTCAATTTAAATACAATTGTTCTACTTTAATTATAGTATTACATCATATCATAACCATAAAATGATAGACCAATATGATCAATTGTATTTATTGAGTATTTTATTAGGTTAATAACTCTTAGACCATGATCTTTCTTAAGTTTTTAAGTTATATGTTTTTAAAACTACAATTCACCCCCACCACTTGTATTGTGACATCTAATATATATATATATATTACAATCAAACACTAACAAACCAAATCAAAACACCAAAATGAAGTGTGACTATATCTTCCATTCCCAATCCTATTTAACTAATAAATTCTTAGCCTTATGATGCCTCCCACCATAAGGGTACACTCTGAAAAGAATAGATCACATCACAATGTTCTCGACCAAAAGTGTTTCCTGACAAAAAACAATTATAACTAGATTAAAATAGGGCATTATAGAATCCACCATTTCATTCATCTCATATATCATATTCAGAGATAATGAGATTAAATAATTGTACCACCCAATTCAATATATTGAATTATTACATATTAGAAAATATTATTTGATCCCCCAAATCGTTCTAAGATAATGGAAAAAATATTAACATGTTCCAGAATAAAATTTTGAGTATATAAATATATCATAGATAAAAATGATCATAAATAAATCTAGATAGGCATAAAACACTATTCATTAATATAATAAATATATTATGTGCGATTATTCCTCTTGAAAAAATTAGCAAGAAATTAAAATGGCAATATAATTTTAAAAAATATATCATTTTTGTATCATTGTATTTATGTATAGAATGGTGATAACCTAACTAAAGATCAATCTTAGAAAAAAATTGCTCTCCACCAAAATATATAAACAAATAATGAATCCATGAAAAATGGTTATTCATTAATGATAGTAACATATTTCAACCTATGATAGTTGACATAACAGTTCTTGATATCATGTACCTTCTAGGAAAAAATCAACAATACACCCTATGGAGAGACACTTTTCCAAATGAATCCCTTGAATTCAATATCTTTCTACTAAGTTCTCAATTCTAGGATCCCTACTACAGTTATGTGATATTTATGAATAAAGATAAGTTTTTTTTCTTGGTACTAAATTATTAATCATATGAATTTTCATTTTTAATTGAAACCATGAAAATCATTTGTATATATATATCGATGTCTATAAACTATATAATTAAAAAATATAATTTTAGTACCCTCTAATAATTCAAGGACCATCCCTACTTCCTAAGATGTAATCATCCCCAACTACCACATATCATAATTGGGATCACTGTATGGATATCCCCACACTCTGAAAAATATAATATTCATCTGAAGACGGAAATGGGTTCACTCATAAATAGTATTAATTGATATGTTCCCAAAACAATATCTGCTGATCTATTTTAATAATGATATATGAATAACCCTTATATGTATTGGTGGTGTTGTATTTTTTTCCAATATGAAAAGATGTTTCTAGTGTAATGTTTTAAAATGTACTTTTTTAGTTTTTGGATGAATTCTCTAGATATTTGGTCATAAAATGATTCACTAATCCACAAATTTTTTAACATGTGGTTTAAAAAAAGTATTCATGATAAAAACTTAGTTTATTAATGTTTCTTATGAACACTGATATTTTTTTGAAGCCCCAATAGAAAAAATTTGATGATTTCATTAGATAGAGAGAAAAATAGAGGAAATATTATGAAAATATAGGATGGAGGAAACCTATGAAAGGAACTAGATGGAGTAAATCTTATGAGATTAACAGATAATTTTTTTTGAATCCATCAGAGTAGGAAATGTTTTGAGTCTATCAAACAGAGAAAACCAAATAGAGGAAACCTATACTGGGCACCATATAAAGAAATATAAAGATCACAGGATGGTTAAATGTGATTATTTTGACATTCTATGATTTTATAATACTGTTCTCTATAAATAAATTTGATTCCATTGATTTATTTATTTACATCCAACACCATGGTTAAACAAACTGAGATACAAATTTATTAATTAATGTGATAGTTATCAGCAAGCCATTTTATTGTTGGGTATTAATATGAATAACATAATTATAGAAAAAAAAATTATACATGTACAAAAAAATTTAATTGGTTATCAATTGGTTAGAAATGAAAATAAAAAACATTTGAATGTAAAATAGATTTTTTTAGGGAAAACAATTTTTATGGGAACAACCTAATTTTATATAAGTAAATATAGTTAATCACTAACGGTGAATTAATTTAATGAAATTTATATATTATAAATTCAATAAAAAATTCTAACATTATCATATTGTTTTTATTAGGCCTTGAATAATAATATATAAATTTTATGCATAAAATCAAATTTTTTAAAAAAATTCTTTGCATTTCATTTTACTAACTTATATTAAAACAAATTAATTACACATATTCATATTTAATATTTGAAAATATATTCAATAATTTGAATTATAATGTTAAAATTTCTTAAATATGTTCCTTTTTTCATTGTGAATAGTAACCTATGTAAACATTTGTCAACTCATTGAAGGTAAAATGTGTACTAAATTGTTAAAATAATGAAAGAAGGTCTAAAAATAATCCCAAAACGGTAGGAATTGATCCATTGAAATCTTGTACTAGAATATATTACCGCTTGTTACTATTTTTCTTTGATCGTGACAATTATCATAATTTATGGAAAGAATAAATACAAAATGCCAGCCTCTTGAATTTAATATATATAAATTTTTACATAATGATTAAAAAAGTATAATTTTTCTTATAATTATTTATATTAAGGATAAATTATTATTTTTTACCACTGTTCTTTATTTATAATTTTTAGTTACTAAATAATTACTTTAAATAATAATGCAATGCTGATATATTTTTATTGAATTGATAGAAAAAAATTAATTTTAAAAAATATTAGATGTAATATAATTTGGGTGAATTATTGTGATACATGAATTTTAAAGTTATAAGTAACATGTTTTAGAATTTTTAAATTTATATGTTTAAATTATATTTATTTAATATGGCTTTCGAAGTCAACATATGTGAATGATTCTTAAAATAAAATTAATAATATTTTAGGGTAAAAATGATTTATTAAATTATTTAGAAATAAAAAAAATATGTATGGTGGACAAGAAGGTTGATAAATGGTCATATATTTGTTACCTTGTTCATTTATAATCCAATTATAACACTATGACTTAAATTATAACCATTTAATATAAAAAAATTCATTTCCATGGTTAAGATTTAAATTAGTTAACCATGGGGTTAAACCAAAATCTGTGGTTTAAAATGATACAAAAACATATCAAAATTTATTTTGATGATTATATTAAAAAAAGACTAATTTTCTTCAAATATGGTGAATTTGGAATAATTTTACTTGATAATTATAAGTTATATTGTAATGTTTTTAGAAATTCTCTGTGTGCTCTTTCCCTTCCATATAAAAAGGGATGCCCTTAAATACCAAACTGAGCTTGACCTATATTAACATAACATCAATTTTGTTAAACACATAATACATTACACAAAAACACAACAAAATTCTATATTATTTTAGTTCTTCTAAAACATAGAACACATTCTTTTAATATGGTGAATGATCGTCAACATCCCCCGTAAAGATCATCCACTTTAGTAACCCTTACTTAAAACATTACTTATAACCTATGGGAATGAAAACAAAACAAAATTGGTGATATAACATTATTATTAAGGGTAGACAAGGGAGGCATGTAAACATAAGCATGAGAATATGGTTATTAGAACATGATCATGAAAAAAAGATGATTATTCCTTTCATATAAACGATTAAAAATAGATATAATAGAATAAGGATTTTCATTTAATAAAAATTGATTCATAAGGAAATAAATAACATCATCCATGATATCATAATATTGGAATAAGACTTGAAATTTATGGTAGAAACATATTCAAATCAAATTATAACATGCCAAGGGTTTCTAAAAATAAATTGAAATGAATGAAACTTTGTTATAAGTATATACTTATAACTTCACTTTATACAGATTTTTTCCAATTCTATGTTTTGAATTTCAAGAAATGATCATCTACAAATGTGATCTATAATTTATTTGGATTCTGATAGAACCAACTAGTTTTTTGGTGAAAAGTAACACACCCTTTTGAATGTTCCTACGAATAGTAATATGGCCCTTATGAATAGTAAATCTTATTAATTTGTTTTCATTAATGATATAAGACAATGAGATGTCGATTAATTTGTCAAGGTGTTAAAAAAGAGGTTCATATTTAAAAATATTATTTTTGAATAAATTATGAATTTTTTTAAATTAAATTAGTAATATTTAGAAAATTATTTCAAACAAAGGAGTTTATTTTTTAATTCTACCTGTCGAAAAATGTTCTTGTGATTTTTTGGGAATTTTTTAAAATACTTGAATTATCGTGAATTGTAAAAATACCGTTTTGAGTTTTCATTATGTTTAATAACATCATTAGTGATGTAATAATTCTGGTATACTTGTATTTTGTAAAATCATTTATGAGGTGTCTCGTGTGGCCAATACCATTTGAAAATACAACAGGCAAGCCCACAGTTTTTCAAATATGCCAAACGTGGTGTCCCTTGGAAATTAATAAAATATTCCCTCACTATTGTTATAAATACCATCCCATTACTTCATTTCATTCATTCCAAGTTTCTCTTCAATGAAGAAGTGGTCTTCTTACCTCCATAGTTTTCCTCCCAAGGTGTCCTCTGGCCCCCAAGGTCCCAACCTTCATGATTTATGAGTTACTCTACAAGGTAAAGGAATCCACCACCCTTTTTTAAGCTTTCATTTTATTTTATTCTTTTTAAATTCAATTGGATTATGTTGAGATATGTCATTCCATATCCCCCTAACTATCCATAATATTTAATAATTATGATATACACCATTTTCTATCATCAAAATATTTTATGAAATTTTAAGTGACGTCGTTATCATTACAAATTTTCGTATGGGATTTATCTAATTTTATTTTATTTCTCTATTCCTTTATTTTATTTTTCATTCCCCACCTTACCATATCCATGAAGAATGAATTATCAATTATATTACATATTATGTATTTCATAACATTAATGGATGATTTTATATTATTTTCTTTCTTTTCATCCACTTATTCATGAAAATAAAACACTATATGTGATGTGTCGATTTACTAACATTGTGGACGATGTGATTTCAATTTATTTTAATTCATTCAAGACTGGTCATTATATCATTTTTATATTTGAATCAGATTATAACTTATATATTATAAAATAGATAAGGTTCTGGAATCATTTATTTACATGTAATTAATTTATAAAAAAATGAGTTCTTTACAATCAAAGAATTGCAAAAATGACGCAAACAAATATCCATAATAATATAGAATATGAATCATCCACATTTTAGAATTAAAAATTATAAAAGCTATAATTTATGGTTCTAGAAACATGTATATACCAATTTATTTCAATTCTGGAGTTTTCCTTCCAATTGAAAGGATTATCGATCATGAACCGATCATGGAAATCATGTAAAGAATGCACACAAAGAAATGGAAAGAACAAAATAATAACAATTAAAAGGAGAAATGTTGTATTGAAATTACCATATAAGGAATTATAAACATGAATATATATCTGTAATATATTAATAAAACTATTTTAACAATTATTAAGTAGGATTAAAACAAGTTTTAAATAAGAAAAACCTGAGTTAAGGGAGTTCATAACTCGATTTCCATTTATTGGGTTAATCTTCTACTTCATTGTTTATGTGGTATTAAAATTTTGTGTGTGTTGAAATTTGGTTATAAAATGATTCATTTGGTGTATTTATAGTCTATGTACATCTTCCATCCACTCTATTTTTCCATTCATTAACTATATGATATTTTTAAGGGACTATCCTTTAAAAAAATTCCTCTTTTAAAATTTTATTTTACAAAATTGGAATGAAATTTTTTTATGGAATTATTTTGTTTGTGTTATTAATTTAGAGCTATTTGTAATTATTAATGATGAAGGGTAGGAAATATATCTCCCTATAATTCATTAGTTATATATTTATAGTTGGTTAGCCGTATGGTTACTCCAAGTGAAACTACGATGGTTACACAAATTATAAGGTTGTCGTGATGGTTACAAATTATAAGGAAGATAGGGGATTACATGATTATGTTTGTAATTACCCAAGATACTATTATTATTTTATTGATATTCTTATGTTTTGTGGGAATCTTGTGGAAATATCATTTTTCAAAAAGTAAAAATGGGTGACATGTATTTATTTTGGAAATGATTTCATATGTTACAAGTATCCATGGGCTAATGTACTCTTTCATTATTATTATATCACTTACTGAGATTTTTGGGCGCATCCCAAGTGTTTAAATGATTTTCACTAGTTATATGGATATTTAATATAAATAAGGAATCCAAGTTAAATGTTTGAATAATTGTCAATGAAATCATGTTCTATTCGAAATGTTTTATATTTCAGAAGAATGGAATATTGTTGTTATAGTATCCACTCTATACAAATGTGCACTATTATGAATGTATTATGTCGAAATTATCTAAAAAACTAAACATGAAAATATCCTCAATGTGAAATGAATTAATTTCGTAACTAAATTCAATAATATGTAATGTAATAAGGTTGGGACCTTATAGTTAGGATCAGAGGATTGTTTAAATAACTTTTAGAGTTAGGGTGATGTTGATAGAATACCATAAATGATTTTCACTCTGGAGTTAATTTGAAATGTAATAGAATTTAAAGATTACCATCTTGGTTGGACTAAGTTATCTTTGTTTAGAATGGTTTCCCACCACAGAAACAAGGAAAATAAAGAGGAGAGGCACCAATAGAACGATATCCTTCGCAATCTACAGCCCAAAATGGTATGGATTGGAATAGAGTTGTTTATGAAAGTAATGTATTAGCTAACATATGAAATAAATGGTAGAGGAATCCATGAATGAGAATAACCACAGTTACCACAATGGAACATGATAATAGTGGAACATTTAATGAGACTACACCCTCCAACTTTCAATAGATCTTCCGACCTAGTAGTGGCTAAAGGATGGATTAAATCCATTGGGAATATATTTGATGTTTTGGGTTGTTCAGATAATCGAAAAGGTAAGACTTTCCATTTATCATTTTGAAGGTGAAGCTAGCCAGTGCTGATCAATGTTCAAGAATATTAGAGATAGAGAGGATGTTTATACCATTGGGTGGAATGCATTTAAAAGTATTTTCCTTGAAAAATATTTTCCAAAGGGGTTTCAATGTAGTATGGAGAAGCAATTAAATGAATTGAAGAAAAAAGGATGATGATTCCGGGGACTTTTATGAATAAAACTTTACCCGACTTGGGAGGTTTGATACAATGATTATTCAAGATCTTGATAGAAAAATATTCTACTTTTAGTCAGGATCAACGCCAAGGTATCGAAGGGTGTTGGCGTACCATGAATTCAAAACTTACGAGAAACTTTTCCAATGTGATGAGAGGGTAGAGATTGAGTTTTCTAATGATCAAAACCATTCTGAAAAAAAAGGATAAGAAGAAATTCATATGGTAAGTGTTGGGTAAGAATCAACTAACGAAACCTAATGATAAAAAAGTCAAGTTTATAGTTTATGAAAAGTATGTACATAGGGAATGCCTTACAAAAATTTGGAATTATTTTTGATGTGGTAATCTTGGAAATATAGCCTGAGATTTTAATAAAAATTATCCTAAGACTAATCCTAATAATCAAACTTTTATGTGTTTTAAATGTTGTTTCCTGCCCAAATAGAGATATAAATGATACAAAGAAGCCATACTATTAGAAGAAATGTGTATTGAGATCCTTTGGGACTACACCAATAGACATTGGGCCATCAAATGAAGTTGTATTAGGTACTGGGATTGTTTACTCAGAGTTTTCTAAAGTTTTTTTCGATAAGGGATCAACATATTCATTTATTTCTAAGGAATTTTCTAGTAAATTAGAAATTTCACCTCAATAAATGATACAAGAACATATTGAATAAACATAAGGGGTAAATATTATAGAAATAAAGAATTATAAGAATTTTAATATTATGGTATGTTGAAATGATTTATCTACAAACCTTTTTGTTTTTTCCTTAGTAGAGTTTGATGTAATTCTGGGAATGGATTGGAATTGTGTTTATCATATAAAGAATGATTGTGGAGGAAGATATGATTTTTTTTTTCAGATAGAGTTTTCATTTGTATACTAGAATGAACCCATACAATTAATAACATATAAGGAACCTGCAGAACTATTGAAATATGGAAATGAAATTTATCATTGTTATAATGATGGAAACATGGGAACTATTCAAATTAATAATTTGACAGTGGTAAATGAATTCCTTGATGTTTTTCCTGATGAGTTGCTTATTGTCATACCTGATCAAGAAGCCAAATTCAAAATTGACTTAGTTCATAATTCCAATCCAATATCATAACCCCCATATCTTATGGCTCAAATGGAACCTATTGAATTGAAAAATCTATTTCATTATTTTCTTAATAAAGGCATCATTCCTCCTAGAACATCACAATGGGGTGCCCATGTTTCGTTCGTTAAGAATAATGATGGTTCCATGATACTCTTCATTGATTACAGAGCATTGAATAACATCACTATTAAAAACAAGTATCGTTTGCCTCATATTGATGACATATTTGACCATATCTAGGGATTATAGTACTTTTCCAAGATATACATGAGATCCATATAGCATGTCTACACCCATTCCATGGGGATTATGTCGTGACTACCCCAGGCCCGCCGTCCACAGGCTAGGGACTAGTGAATAGCAACGAAGGTGTATTCTCTAAAATAGGAAAGGAATTACCATTAAAACCAGTAAACTCATGAAACCATGAACACAACATGATACAAACACGAGTAACTTTATTGTAGAAAGAGTGTATACAGTAAGAAAAAGGGGCCAGAATACAAGCCCAACTAGAAATTACAAGATAACTGGAAAGTACAAGTAAGTTGAACAGCTCTGGTGAACACCCACCACGGATCCTACCTGAAGGGTAGGTACAACCCTTGAACAGTCGTCTCTATAGTATGCCTCATCTAAGGTCCACCTCTAAGATACCTCTTATCATAGTAGCTTTGTCCTCAGTTTGTTTTGATCATCGTCTACACCATACACAACAAGGTGCGATCATAGCCCATTCATGGGTGAGTATAACGATTCTCAGTTGGGAGCCTGAGACCCTCAATGGTCTCAAAAAATCCAAAAAGGATAAACCACTGAGCATGGAATCAACTTACAACCCTACAAAGGTATATGCACATACATATACCTAAGTTATATAGTATACCCATCTCAATAATTAGGAAACACAGGGTCCAACTAAAAATCCCTAAAATCAAATGTGTCATAAAGGAAATAATACAACGAAGGTAATTACCACAATGGTACGCCACACAAAATAATACCACAAAGGTATCACCATGAAGGTAAGTACCAAAAAGGTTCACCACATAAAATATTAACACAATGGTATCACGACGAAGGTATGTACCACAAAGGTATGCCACACAGAATATTACCACAATGGTATCACCCTGAAGGTAAGTACCACAATGGTATGGCACACAAAAGATTACCACAAAGTGAAAGACTCAACTCACACTAGGTATAACTTAGGTACGATAGTAAAGATGTTTAGATGTTACTACTCGTAATGTCCCGAACCGAAATCCACATAATCGGTTCTCCGAGCCGGTTCGCCACAAGGCCTCTAGCGTGCCTCCCCATATGCCAGAGGATGCCGAATAGTAGTAAGGGCCTAGGGTGTGATAGTGGGGAGACTATGCCATCATACCAGAGTTAGAATCCAGCGGAAATAAAAAAAGTATCACGAACAGCAGAAATTAAATAGAGTGCATAAATAGTAAACAACTGGAATAGAACAAGCTATAATAGTAAAATGTTATAAAAGCCCGAAAAGCTATGCAATACAATACTACACTAGTCACCCATCAGGCCGACCATAAATATACAAGTACAAAATAAACTGAAAGTAAAAGTACATGGATCTGCTACTAACTCTAAGCCAAACCACATACCTGATATCTAGACACTGTAGAACTGCAGAAGCCCGATCAGTAGAACCACTCGAGCAGCTCCGCTCGGTCATGAAATAGTAGCCCTCATCCCCATCCACCATGAAACATGTTCTCAACATGGAAAGTAGACAGAAGGTCTACACGTACACCGAGGTGCACGTGCAGGGGTGATAAATAATCTCAGTAGGGCACCCCGGCAAGCAACCTACAACTGTGCTGCTAAAAGTGTATGCAACAACAAAGTGCTCAGCCCAGCTGGAGCACAACAATAGGAAATAAACCAAACGTGCAACCACAGTTGTACTCAGGGCATGTAATCCCTGTCAACTGGGCAAGTACCACCATGGATGTCCATATCTATATACGTACACATGTATAGTTCCATACCTATACACATATACATAAATTTGAATATTCATGATGAAGTGATTCAAATAACAAGAAACAACATCAGAAAACGATCCTCAGAACCATAACCCCGATATCTTGGAAATCCTAGTCAAGGGCATTGAGTTAGATGTAGTGACACTCAGTCCTTATATCAAAAAAGTCGATCTATGGGTCTGTAATCCCATCGACATGTACCTACTTTGGGAAATGCAAGAGATATGCCTCTGAACAAGATAAACAAAGACAAGATATCCTATAGTTCATCCAACCAAACACAAGCAAGCAGATAACACAAAAGGTGACCCTCTAGGAAGTACTCACAACCAACCCCTTTGGTCCTATCCAAGAAGTACCAACAACCCTCTGGGCAGTTCACACAGCCTAACCCCTCTGGTTTGGTCATACGAAATTATAAGACTCTCTAGGGAAGCACACTCGGTCAATTCCCCTCATAGTTAGGGGTAGTTAGGGACACTCTGAGGAGGATCACGCAGTTTAACCCTCTTAGCCCCACGGTCTAAAGACTCTTTGGGGAAGCTATCTCATTCAATTCCTCTTATAGCCTCCGGTATACCACAGACTCTCTGAGAAAGCTTACTCGGTCAATTATTCCACTAGCTGGGGAAGGTTCATAATGAGATTAAAAGAAGGTAAGACTCTCTGAGGAAGCTCACTCAGTCTACCCTTGTGTAGTCTATAATACCCAAGACTCTCTGGGAGCTCACTCGGTCCATCCAGTGTAGTCTATAATGTCTACGACTCTCTGAGAAATCACACTCGGTCTACCCTCCTATAGTCTATAATATCCAAGATGATCTGGGAAGCTCACTCGGTCTATCCCTTATAGTCTATAGCACCAGGTTCACACAGTCTCGTGCTAGTGAGGGCATAATAATGCTATAAGGAAAAAGTACACTTATAGGGATACTTGGCTAAATAGTCTACAGAGACATGCATGTCAAGAAAAACATTCCATCCTACGGTCATAAGGCATAGAATGATGTATAATGGCCAAAGGCTAACAAGATCCAAAGGTCGTAAACAGAACTAGTCATGGGAAAAACATCCAAGAACAACAATAATCGTCAAACATGATCAAATTACTTCTACACTAGCATACAAGAAAGGTAGGAAAGCAACAAAAGAGAAAGATGTCTCATGTCAGGCTCACCAGCCACCAACCAGAAAGCACCTCATGTAAACACTACAGCATCAGCAACCAAGTCAAATAATAAAAAGCATTGTGGGTGGCCCGAACTCCCAACACAACAATACATAAAAATCCGAGAGGGATCACCAGTTAGTCATGGGTTCTAGGTGACACCTGATCACCATCTCCACCCAAACCCGACATAACAACTCTGGGTCATTCAAACAACAAGCACCCACTGGGTCCCACAATTCCAACACTAAGGAAACATCATACTTGGAATTCTCCAGGTAAACACGAGTGAAGGCATCCTACACGGGATCTATAGAAAATAGTAAGGCATGAATCCTACAAATAATCCTCAAAGGATGGACAACATAGTTATTCCGTAACATGGTTCCTGTCAAATAAGAACAAGAGAGAGATCCTACAAGGGACTCCCTAGGTCAGCACACAAGCAAGGAATCCCTCAGGGGATCCTTAGAAGTACATGGTCTCAAATCCTCATAGGCTAAAAGGGAACTTCTTGCAAGGGAAACGTCCTCTAAATCATGGTTTACAGAAGATAGCTCATAGCTCATCTCCTATTAAAGATCTCAACTATGTTGGTACGAACACCCAACCTATCATCCACCCTATGTCTCACTCTCTGGTGACAACGGATCTTAATAAGTGGAGGAAGAACCCCTACATTTAGATATAATCCTCAAACAACACCATTATATGACCTCTAAAAGTCAAATGGATTCCATCATTGTGAACTACGTGAAAAAATGCTCAGAATCGACTACTCACAAGCCCAATTCTGACTCCTAGATCCCAAGAAATCTCAAAATTACTAAACAGAAGCAGTACATGGATAGAGTACATGGCCAGAGCACAATGGGCATGCCTTTGTAATAGCACATGGCATGTACCTTAATGTACACGGAGTGTAATGTTCTGAAAAAGTTACGCCATATCAATTTTCATCCAAACACATGCCCATGTACCACTACAGGGTGTGTACTTAAAGTACACAATGTGTAGTCCTTAAAAACCATTATTTCCGTGTTCTACTCCACATGGCCAGCCACACGACCACCCACTACACGGCGTGTACTCAAAGTACACGACATGTACTTAAGAAAATTTTTTCTTCCCTGAATGGGAAGAACACAAGGCATGTACCCCTGGAATACATGCCTTGTATTCTGGGTTTTCTGACGGGAAAACCCTAAAACACCCCGAAACACCCATTTTCACCCCCGAAACATTAGATCCATCCTTAAGAGGACACAATAAGAAATATAGGGCATAAAATACTTAAAAAACATTTTTAACAGGTATCTGTGGAGAAAACATAAACGGCCTTACCTTCGGGCGGAAACTGTCGAAGCTTCGGTTGATTTTGCGGCTCCCGGTTGGCACACACCGACTCAGCGCGTCGAGAGCTTCAAATCAGTACCCATCATGGCTACCAACTCTCCCTATTCCTAAAAATCCATATCTCCCATAGTTAATGGCCAAAGGGGGAGTGGCGTAGGAGACGTGCGCAAGGAGGATGAGGAATGAAGAGAGATGAAAAGAAATGGAATGAAGAAAAGTAAAGGAAGAAAAAGGGGCACGGGCCGGCCCCGATGCCTGACATGAGTTTATGCCTTCGCTAGGCTAAACTCCTCATTTCGGACTGAACGGTGTAGATAGAATCTCAATCCGAAACTCTGTTTAAAAGTTATTTCCAAAAAAACGTATGAGAATAATTTAATATTTAATTTAATAATATTAAATATTAAATATTTCGTCCAAATTCAAAATGCCCAGATTTCCTCCAAACTCCTGTCCTAGGGTAAAATCCCTATTTCAGGACCAACAAAGCTATCCGAAAAATTATCAGAGATCAGATAGTAGGGAAAAAAATACTATTTTACCCCTCACGAGCATCCAACAGCAAAAATTCAAATTAATGCTCAAAATGACTGTCTGGAAAAATTAGGGTTCTTAAAAACTCCCCACCATAAACCTTCTCGTCCCCGAGAATCCTAGTGAAGGACACAACAACCATGCTTATAACCCGAGCATCATCACAACCAAGCTATCTAGACTTTCCAATGACCTACACTAGAGCATTAACCTCCACCTTATATAGATAAGTCATTCAACTATGACCAAACTTGTACTCCCCACCATAGGAACACCCATGTCGTTATCTTAAAAGGAAACTCTGAAGTTTAACCTAAAGAATGAAAACCACCCTCAATGTCCAATGGTGAACTCCCCACCATATGGAATTCCTTACACCACTTCAAGATTGCAACCCAAAAAAATGTTCCACTCACAACAAGGATGAACATTAGGATAGAAAAAGCAGCCCGATGTAGGGTCAAAGCTCTCTCATCATACTCAAGACGAATCAAGATAGCGCATGATCATCTCTTACAAGACTACAATAATATTTCACCAAAGGCGTGTCTAGCTCCCTCCGAGCCATGCTAACATCCTGCCAAAACCCAGCAAGGATTCATGCATAGTCACCCATTTAATGGTAACATGAAATTTCAAATAGTCACCTCTGCAACAGCTACATCAGAAACACTGGTCGACCAGGCCAGGCACCTGAATAGGCCTGCTCATCGAAACCAGTTGTGAAAACAAACCCCACCAAAAGGCATTGGAAAATGCTAGCCAACCTTCTCACCCAGGTTTCCCTAAAACGGAACAGACATCGATCGATAAGGGTTCGAGTCAAAACCCAGGTTCTCTAGGACTTCCACCTAGCCCTACTAAAAAAGCCTCACAACTGGGTCACAATGTCAAACCACCTAGCCCAAAGATCTAAAACCTCTCAAAAGATGGTAAAGATCACATTGAAGAAAGGAAATTTGAAACTGAAACACAACCTACAAGGTCCCTGATCCTCTCCGAGCATCCTCAGAAAGAATGACTCCTTGGAGGTCACAAACAAAACAGAAGAGACAAGATGAGCTAACACCCATTGGGTATTTGTATATAGAAATACTACAAGGAGGTCCAGTTCACAATAAAATCCTTGGTATCTATCGACATCATTATCAACGATCTGACTAGACAACCACAAACCCAGGAAACCACACCCAATAAGGGGTTAAACAAAAAGGCATCACATTCCACATAGACCAACTTAGGTCACTCCACCACCATTGCAAAAGGACTGAGTCATCAGCCCCATCAAAAATGTCTTAACGTAGATCCACATAACCTGCCATCAGAGTAAAAAGTATGTGTAGGCAGACCCAAAGGTCATAGTCATCGGTAAAAAATCACACACTAGTAGGCCTATATGTCGTGAATCCTACGTGCCTAGTATGATGCATGATACACCTCTTGCCTTTTCCAGCCATGAGTCAAAATCTATCCCTGGAATCTTAGCAATGGCCAAGAGCCATGGGTCCATAGAAAATCAAAACACCACACAACATGTCATTCGCTCAAGGAAAAATCATATACAACCGTAACATCAAAAAATCAGAACAACAATCCCAAACCCTGGCAACCGGGACTTCTTACCAGAACAAGTGTTCGCGACGCACCAGCCCGATATCCATCACAGGTTCCGACACATTCCTAATAATCATGTCTATCATATCCCAAATAGTAAAGACCATGAAGGAAAAACTCCTATGATACCACTTTGTAATGTCCCGACTCGAAAACCACTAAACCGGTGCTCCGTGCTGGTTCGCCACAAGGCCTCAAGCGCGCATCCCCATATGCCAGAAGCTGCCGACTAGCAGCGAGGGCCTAGGGTGTGATAGTGGGGAGACTATGCCCTCATACCAGAGTAAGAAACCAGTGGAAATAACCAAGTATCATGCATAGTGGAAAGTAAATAGAGTGCGGAAACAGTAAGCAACTGAAATAGAACAAGCTGTAATAGTAAAATGTTGTAAAAGCCTGGCCAACTAGAAAATACAATACAACACTGGTCACCCACATGGCCGACCATACATATACAAGTACAAAATAAACTGAAAGTAAAAGTACAGGGCTCTGCTACTAACTTCGAGCCAAACCACGTACTGAATATCCAGACAATGTTAAACTGCAGCAGCCCGATAAGTAGAACAACTCGAGCATCTCCGCTTGGTCATGCAACACTGGGCCTTAGCCCTATCCATCATGCAACCTGTGATCAACCTGAAAAGCAGACAAAAGGTCTACACATACACCAAGGAACACATGCAAGGGTGAGAAATAATCTCAGTAGGGAACCCCGACAAGAAACATACAACTGTGCTGCTAAATGTGTATGCAACAACAAAGTGCTCCGCCTAGATGGAGCACAAAAAAAGGAAGTAAACAAAACGTGCAACCATAGTTGTACTCAGGGCATGTAATCCCTGTCAACTGGGCAAGTGCCACTATGGATATCCTTATCTATATACATACACATGTATAGTCCCATACCTATATACATATAAATAAATATGAATATTCATGATGAAGTGATTCAAATAACAAGAAACAATATTTGCAAAGGATCCTCGGAACCATAAGCCCAATCTCTTGGAAATCCTATTCAAGGGAATTGACCTGGATGTTGTTCCACTCAAGCCGTATATCAAATAAGTCAATCTCTAGCTCTGTAATCCCATCGACATGTACCTGCTTCGGCCAATGCCTGAGATATTCCTATGAACAAGCTAAACAAAGAGAAGCTATCCTCTAGTTCAACCAAGAAAACATAATCAAGAAGATAACACAAAAGGTAACCCTCTAGGATGTACTCGTGGCCAACCCCTATGGTTCTATCCATGAAGTACCAACAACCCTATGGGTAGTGCACTCAGCCTAACCCCTCTGGTTTGGTCATACAAAATTATAAGACTCTCTGGGGAAGCACACTCAATCAATTCCCCTCATAGTCAAGGGTAGCCAGGGACTCTCTAAGGAAGATCACTCGGTCTAACCCTCCTAGCCCCTAGGTCTAGACACTCTCTGAGGAAGCTATCTCGGGTAATTCCTCCTATAGCCTCATGTATATCACAGACTCTCTGAGGAAGCTCACTCAGTCAATTCCTCCTATTTCCTAGGAAGGTTCATAAAGAGATTCAAACAAGGTAAGACTCTCTGAGGAAGCTCACTCAGTCTACCCTCATGTAGTCTACAATATCCAAGACTCACTGGGAGCTCACTCTTTCCATCCCCTGTAGTCTATAATGTCTAAGAATCTCTGAGGAAGCACTCTCGGTCTACCATCCTCTAGTCTATAATATCCAAGACTCTGTGGGAAGATCACTCGGTCTATCCCTTATAGTCTATAGAACTAGTTTGACACAGTCCCATGACAGTCAGTGAAAAATAATGCTATAAGGCCAAAGTACACCTATAGGGCTACTTGGCTAACCAGTCTACAGAGATAGGCATGTCAAGAAAAACATTCCATCCTATGGTCACAAGGCATGGAAAGAGGTATAACTACCAAAGGCTAATGAGACCCAAAGGTCATAAACAGAACAAGACACCAACCAGAAATACTTCTCACTTCAGGCTCACCAGCCACCAACCAGAAAGCACCTCATGTAAACACTATATCATCAGTAACCAAGTCAGATAATAAAAAACTATGTGGGTGGTCCGAACGCCCAACCCAACAATACATAAAATGCCGTAAGGGATCACCAGTTTGGCACGGGTTCTAGGTGACACCCGATCACCATCTCAACCCAAACGCGACATAACAACTCTAAGTCGTTCAAAAAACAAGAACCCACTGGGTCCCTCAAGTCCAACACTAGGAAACATCATACTTGGAATTCTCTAGGTAAACACGAGTGAAGGCATCCTACTTGGGATCCGTAGAAAAGAGTAAGTCATGAATCCTACATGATATCCTCAAAGGATGGACAACATAGGCATTTCATAACATGGTTCCTATCAATGAATAATAAGAGAGAGATCCTACAATGGACTCCCTAGGTTAGCACAAAAGTGAGGCATCCCTCATGGGATCCTTAGATGTACATGGTCTCAAAGCCTCATGCACAAGAATGGAATGTATTGCAAGGGAAAAATCCCTTAAAGTGTGGGTTATGGAAGATATCTCATAGCTCATCTCCTATTAAAGGTCTCAACTAAGTAGGTACGAACACCCAACCTATGATCCACACTATGTCTCCCTCTCTGGTGACAAATGATCTCGAAAAGTTTAGGAAGAAACCCTCCATTTAGATAAAAACCCCCCAAAGCACCATTAGATTACCTATAAAGGTCAGAAGTATTCCACCATTACGATCTACGTGGAAAAGCACTCATAATCGACTACTCACATTCCCGATTCTATTTCCTAGAGCCCAAGATATCTGAAAATTACTAAACTGAAGTAGTACATGGCCAGAGTACATGGCTAGAGCATAATGGGCCTGCCTGTGTAATAGGACACGGTGTGTACTTTACTGTACATGGTGTTTACTGTTCACAAAAAGTTACGCCGTGTCTATTTTCACCCGAACACATGCCCATGTACCACTACACAGCGTGTATTAAAGTACACGATGTATAGTCCTTAAAAACCACAATTTCCAAGTTCTACTACACACGGCCAGCCACACATCCATCCACTACACGTTGTGTACTCAAATTACACAGCATGTACATAAGAAAAAATTTTCTTCCCCTAACAGGAATAACACATGGTGTGTACCACTGGAATACACGCCATGTCTTCTGGGTTTTCCGAGGGGAAAACCCTGAAAACACCCAAACACCTGTTTTCGCCCCCCCCCCCCCCGAAACATTAGATTCGGACTTAAGAGGACACAGGAAAGAAATAAAAGGCCTAAAAGACTTAGAGAAACATTTTTAATGGGTATATATGGTGAAAATATAAATGGACCTACCTTCGGGCGGAAACCGCCAATGCTTCGGTTGATTTCGCGGCTCCCAGTTGCCGCATGCCGACTTGGCGAGTCGAGAGCTGAAAATCAATACCCTTCTTGGCTTCCAACTCTCACTATTCCTCAAACTAGATATCTCCCATAGGTCACGGCCAAAGGGGGATCAGCGTAGGAGACGTGCATAACAAGGAGGAGGAATAAAGTGAGAAGAAAAGAAAAGAAAATAAGAAAAGAAAAGGAAGAAAAAGGGGCACGGGCCGACCTGTTGCCCGACCTGATTGTATGCCTTCCCAAGGATAAACTCCACATTCCGGAATCAAAGGAAAAGATATAATCTCAGTCTGACACTAAATTTAAAAGCTATTTCCAAACGAACCTACGATATTAATTTAATATTTAATTTAATAATATTAAATATAAAATATTCCGCCCAAATTCTAACTGCTTAGATTCCATCCAAACTCTTGTCCTATGGTAAACTCCATATTTCGGGACCATCGGAGCTATCAAAAAAATTATCTGAGATCAGCTGGTACGGAAAAAATAATTTTTTACCCCTCATGAGTATCCAACAAAAAAAATTCAAATTTCTGCTCAAAACGACTGTCCGAAAAAACAAGGGTTCTTACACTATAGAATCATCTTACTATGTTAAGAGGCCAACCCACATAGGATCTAAAATCATTAGACCCACATAGGATCATAATTCATGAGACCCACAATGGATCCTATTATGACAGAACCACATAGGATCCTAGTGTAGTCCCACGTGGATTCCTAGAGCAGATCCAAGTGAGACTCTTGAACACATGCCCACAATGGATCCCAAAGCACAGACCCACATAGGATCCCTTTCTAATGTTACATCCAGCTACAGGGTTCCCGCACTAATCACTCTTGATTCTAGGAGGATACACTCTTCAAGACAAAGGTATAATACATAACTACCATGAAGTCCCATTAAGAAGTATCCCAATGGACTGCCACGTTAAAGGGGTCTCAATGCAACAGATGGTGCGTCAATCAGATGCTCGGTCTAGAAGTTATTAGCCTTTTAATCCCGATGGCCCGATTGGATTCGTGTTCGATCCAACCCGTCCATACCCCATATTTATCCAAAACTCAAGTAGGGTATACTAAAAGTACCATCTCGATCCAAGATTTCTGTCCCCACATACGGTTCGTCAAATGGGCACCCGTATCTCAGGATATGCGTTAAAGATGAAAAGCGGTTGAAGTTGTTCTGGATCCGGTCTGACCCGGTCGGACCAACCCGGCCTGGGCAAACCCGACCTAGTTCGGGTCACCCATCCCGACCTGGGTCCGACCCAGCTTGTTAGGCCTAGCACGGCCTAGCCCACTGTGCGGTCCCCTAGGGAGGACTGCATGGCTCCCCAACTTGCAAGAAGGAGAGCCTTCCCCACGTGGCTCGATCATGCGCCATGCCATCACTGATGGCCTCCATCAAGCCATCCATGCCTTACCTTGCCACAGTGGCACAAGGTCTCGACTCTTCTCTGCCAGACGGCATGGTCGTGCGGTGCTGGCCCTTCACGTGGTCGGCTGCCCCCCAGGATCTCTCTCGGCCGACAGGCCATGGCTCTTCTCTAAAAACATTGTCGTGCTGCTGCCTGCATCGTGGCCTGCCAATGTGCCATCCACTGGCCTCGAGTCGTACTTGTGTCAGTTTCCAGCACCGGTTTCCATCCTCCTCTATCACGAAGAATGTATCTTACACCACAAAAATTTTCAACGGGGTTGGGCCGTGTTCGTTTGGCCCGCACACTCTATGTTAGAATGGTAGAAAGTGGAAATATTGTCCTTGAATCAAGTGGGTTGATAAGAATGGGGTAAAAGGGTATAAATCAACAAAAACTTCTACTTCGATGGTTTGTTGATGTCTATGAGGAGGGAAGGACAAACTTAGGTTCATTGTCGTTGAAGACGTTCCTCGCTGGAGAGGGCGTTCTACATTGGAGAGAACGTTCTTTATTGGAGAGCTCATTCTTAGTAGGAGGATGAGTTTCTCCATGTTCTATATTTTTTCAAACCAATACTCCCAAAGGTAATGAAGATACAATATAATAGCTTCATCAAGTTAAAGATGACACATTTTAATAATTGACACAATTAATTGGTAAAATTTATGTATTGCATTGGCACTATTAATTGGAACAATTAAATGGGAGGATTCAAAGATACTTCCCCACATTAAAGATGGGTTCGGGTGGTCCCCACCACTATAAGTCAATTTTGGTGTTTTCTTGTTTGGGTGGTCCTCATCACTGAGCCTCCAAATGGAAGGTTAATATAAATTAAAATTTGTTCGTTTATTTTTTTCCACGGATGACACGAAAGCTAACTTTCAACCTCAACCAACTGCAGTCGAGGTGAAGGTCTCCATAAGAGAATATTGGCGCTATGATTTCAATAGTGTCCTTAGATTTCAATTTCGATAACTAGTTTAAAAGTTACAAAAAACCCACTCGCATGTTTACTGAACGTACCCGAAAAAAAGTTCAAAAAATCATTCCAGGCACACCGGGCCGCATAATCATGCACCGTCAATTATTCATGACTTGTAATATTCCCATATAATTAAAAAAATTCATGGAAAATCCAGGTCTTTAAATTCTCCCCACTTTAGGTCTTTGCATCCCCGTAAGACATAACTCAAACTAAGGGAACAAGTAGGGTACTGAGAACGTATCTGATCCTCCCACTCCCATGTGCTCTCCTGGAGGTTCTCATGCTACCAATGTACATGCACAAAAGGTATCAGTCACCCACAAAGTACTCTCTTTTGTCGATGCTCAATCTCCACTGGAACCTCTATAAACGTCGCCCCATCATCAGTGTGCCACTCACCATCGTCAATGATGTGAGAAGGGTCATTCATGTATCTCTCCAGCTGGGATACATGGAAGGCATCGTGCACCCAGTGTAATTGAGGGGGATGTTCTATGTGGTAATCCTCCTTGAAACTCTACTGAGGACTTGGAAGGGTCCAATTACCCTCGTAGATAACTTCTCGCCCCGGGAAAATCTCATCAACCCTCGTCGGGGTGAGACCCATAGAAAGACATAGTCGCCATCCTCGAACTATAGAGGTATCCATCTCATGTCGGCATAAGACTTATGCTTTCTCTATGCAGTTTTCATCCTCTCCAGAATGATCTGCACTTTCTCTGTGGTATCCCATACCATATTTGGTCCCAAGAGTGTAGAATCCTCTGGGTTACTATGCACAAAGACGATCTGCATGGTCAACCATACAACTCCTCTAAAGGTGACATCCCATTGGTGGAGTGATAGTTTTTGTCATATGAAAACTCTACCAAGTGCAAGTTATCCTCCCAGCTTCGACTGAAGTTGAAGACGCAAGCACAGAACATGTCCTCGAGTGTCTAAATAGTCCGATCAGTCTGTCCATCCGTCTGAGGATGGAAGGCTGTTCTGAAATGAAGCTGCGTCCCAGAAGCCTCCTGCAACCCCTTCCATAGATGGGATGTGAAACATGCATCACGATCCGAGACAATTGTCGAGGATAGTCCTTGTAGCCGTAAAATCTTCTGCAAATAAAGGTATCCCAAACTCGCTACTAAACCATGCTCTCTAATTGGTAAGATGTTGGCCGACTAGGTGAGTCATTTGATGATCGCCGAGATTGAATCATTACCCCTATATGTACATTGAATTCTTGTAACAATGTCCATTGATATCCCATCCCACATCCACTCTGGGACCTCTAAATGCTGAACCATGAATGCTGGTACTTGATGCCCTACCTTCACTTGCAGACAAGTGAGGAACCAAGAGACAAACTCTGTTATTGCTGTCTTCATTCCCAGCCATCATTGCTATAATCGGAGATCATGGTACATATTCTCCACACCTAGATTCACTGCTATAGGGGATGTGTGAAACTCCCACAGCACTTCCTCTCGAAGTGACACTGGTACCATGGTACGTCCTCTGAAGAGGATAACACGCATCCCACCTTCAGAAAATCCATCAGGTGCATGTCCTGTTGATATCTGAGCATGTTGAGCCTCATAGTCAGCGTCCCCACACTGCTCCTCCCTGAATCTCTAAAGAAGTGGGGGATTGACTAAAAGAGATTGAAGAAAACAACACCATCCTGCTCAAGGATATCTGCAAAGCGGCTAGCTGCTTCATCACCTCACCTAGCAGCTATAAACCAAATCTCCTAGTGAGTGCATCTTCTACTACATTCCCCATCCCAATTGTATAGACTATCTTGAAGTCATAGTCCTGGAGGAAATCAAGCCAACGTTATTTCCTCAGGTTTAGGTCCTTCTGAGTGAAGATATACCTGAGGCTCTTTTGATTAGATTAAATCGTAAAACATTTTCCCATCATGTATTTCCCCACATATTCAAGGCGAAGACCACTGCTGCTTACTCCAGGTCATCGATTGCTGAGTTCTGCTCATGTTGTCTTAGCTATCTAGAACCATATTAGATAACTACTTGCACCTGCATTAGGACACATCAGAGCCCAGTTCCTGATGCATCACTGTATACTACATATTTGAATCCCTCCTCTGGAAGACTCAAGATGGGGGCATTGGTCAGCCTCTATCTCAGCACCGAAAAACTCCACTGGCATCTCTCCAATACAACGAAGGGTTCCCCCTTATTTTTCAATGCTGATAATGGTGCTGAAACTCTGGATAAATATGGCATAATCCTCTGGTAGTATCCAGCCATACCCAGGAAACATCATACCTATGTCACACTCCAAGGTGGCTCCCAAGAAACTACTGCCTCAATCTTCACTAGATCCGATGTAACTCCAGCCTATGAGATATGACATGTCCCAGAAAGTGAACCTCTCAGATCCAAAACTGTCACTTCAACAACTTACCATAAAACTGGTGCTCTTAGAGGGTGTCCATAACTATCTACAATGATAGGAATTCTCCTCCTTGGTAGCCGAGTAGATCAGAATGTCATCGATGAAGAATACTACAAAGAGATCAAGGTATGGATGAAAGATCATGTTCATGAGTCCCATGAACACTGCTAGATCATTGCTCACGCTGAATGACATGACCAAAAGACTCATAATTCTCGTACCGAGATATGAAATCCTTATTCTACACATCCTCTTCCCATACTTTGAGTTGGTGATAGCCTGATCTGAGGTTTATCTTTGAGAACCACTATGGTCTCATCAGCTGATCAAAGAGGCTATCAATCATCGAAATGGGTACTTGTTCATCATGGTCACCTGGTTCAGGCACCGATAGTCAACACAAAGTCTCAAGCTCACATCCCCCTTCTTGGTGAAAAACATCAGGGCTTAAAAAGGACAAACAATGGGCCAGACGAACCCCTTCCCATGTAAGTCCTCCAATTGTACTTGCAACTCACGAAGCTCCATGGGAGCCATCCGATATGCTGGTGTAGATATTGATGTTGTACTAGTGTACAAGTCAATGTAAAAGTCCACTTCTCTGTGTGGAGGTAGACCCGGAACATCAACAGGGAAAACATCCGGGTACTGGTCCACCACTATAGGATAACTCAGAATCTCCAAATCAACCACTCTGAGTGTATGGCTAGAAAACTAATGAGTGATCGGATGAACTCTCCTCCGGGTAAGTGGATCCTGCACTGCAAATGCTCCCTTCATGTCGGTGAAGGTAAATCTGGTCCAATCCATGTATACACACCGCACATTGTTCCTAATACAGTCAATATGTTCATGAATGGTAGATAACATTTCCATAACCAAGATGACATTGTAAGGCCTCGATGCCGCTACTAGGAGAGCCCAGCCAAAGCTATCACCTCCTAGAGTAACCACACACCGCCGACACCAGTGTGTAATCGTCAAATACTCTCCCGTAAGGGTCTCTATCCATATGGATCGAGCCAACAGCTCCGTCAAAATATCCATGCTCTGAACGAGGGTCGTGGAAATAAAATAATGAGTGGTAACTATGTCTATAAGTGTTGTTGCTAAGGGGTAGTAGACAAAGATCATTCCTCGAATCATTTATTGTGCCCCATGGTCATAGACCTTAGCTTTATGGAGTTATGCTAGCCCATGTCCTGCTACTCCCTGTGGTCAGGTTGGACCACCTGGTGGTGGTGACAGTTACATCTCGAATCATCTCCCACCGCCAGCTGCATGGCCAACAACTCTTCCACGTCCGCCTACTCCCTACAGATATCCTCGGTCAAACCTCTATCTCTGCCTGGGTTGTCCTTCGATAGTCTGCTGATCATTCGTACAACAGGTCAGACAGTCACGAGCCATGTGACCCTACCCACCGCATGTGTAACACTGCCTACTCCTCAAATGACTGGCTTTGTCTCTGGTGCCCCACACAACCGACCCTGAATCCTGCGGTCGACCACCTATAGTTATGGTCCACATGGACCTCTGTGACATCTGTTTGATGCCACCTACATAATACTCTTCTACGTGCTGCCTGGTGGTGGGTCTCCATATTTTCAATTTCTCACCAAGTAAACTCTCCATTAAGAGGGCTCGCTCTAACACCCCCTCCTGGGTCGGGATTCTGAGAGAAATCATCGAAGCCTTGATCTCCTTCTTGAGTCCCTGCTCAAATGTCTGGTCCCTAAAGAATGGGTCCAACATCATATCATTGGAGTAGCATGAGAGGTATGTGAACTTCACCGAGTACCGAGCCACAATCATGCTTCCCTACTGCAGATGAAGAGGCTCATGTATGCGCACTGCATGAAGGGTCTCTGGGGAAAACTCTGCCAGAAACAGGATCTCAAAGTCTACATAGAGTAGTGTCACCTCGCTATGAACCTGGAACATCATGCTCCACCATCTGCCTGCTGATTCCTATAGAAGACGTGTGGAATGGATCAAAATGAGATCAGATAGAGTCCCTATCAGTCAAAATACTCTCACCATGGCCTCCAGCCGATCGTCAACCACCGGTGGGTCCATCTCACCCCTGACCCTAGGTGTCCTCTAGCACCGAAACTCACGAAACAAGCTCAAGCAGCATGCACCCTCTGCTTCTGGGGCTGGCGGCATCGATAGTCCAACGGGTAATGGTAACGATGGTGCCTCCGCTGGTGCCTCTATTGAAAGAGGGCCCTACACCGAGGCCTCATCGCTCGGTGGGCCATCATCGGGTACTACACCGGGAACCCAAGACGGCTGTCTGTGTGGAGGCATCCTGAAAAAAATAGGTTCGCCATGGTCAATAAGTTATACCTGGTGAGCTGACTCAAAATTATCACAAAGAAAAATTTTCGAAACACACCCGTAATCAGTGTTTTCATGCACTGAGTTGGAAATCAGATGTCAGGGTCCTCGTGTATGGATATGGCAGCCGCCACACGAACACTGTATTCCCTATACTAATAACCATACTCACTACACATTCCACCATGGCCTATAAAAGATCATTTTCCAATGTTAAAAGGTATAATCGACTCCTCTGAGGATAATTTGCGTGCCCCAAGACCTGGGGCCCATTTCGTGACTACCCCATGCCCGTCTTCAATAGGCCAGTGGATGAAGACTAGCACCGAAGGAATATTCTATAAAACTGGGAAGGCATAGAAATTAAAACCTATAACTCATGCAACCAATCCTACAACAAGATACAAACTGGAGTAAATTGTATAGTATAAAGGGTGTATACATTAAGAAAAAGGGTCTAGAATACATGCCCAACTAGAAAGTACAAGAAAAATGAAATGTATAAGTAAGCTGAATAGCCCCAGTGAACACCTGCCAAGGATCCTACCTAAAGGGTAGGTACGGCTCTTGAACGGTCGTCTCTATAGTACGCCTCATGTAAGGTCCACCTCTGAGCCACCTCCAGTCCTGGTACCCTCATCCTCAATCAGTGTTGTCTATTTTCTACACCGAACACAACAAGGTGCGGGCATATCCTGTGTAGGTGTGATTATAGCGATACTCAGTAGGGACCCCGAGACCCTTAAAGGTCTCACAAAATTCAAAAACGATAAAATAAAAATAATGTAATCATATGACAAACATAATTAGGTATATGCCCATACATATTCCTAGGTTATCAAGTATACCCATTTCAGTCATGAGGAAACACAGTTTCCAGCTCAAAAGCTCAATGCTCAACGATTCCACAAAGGAAGGAATACCTCAAAGGTAAGTACCAAAAAGGTACGCCCCATAGAAAAATAACACAATGGTATCACCATGAAGGTAAGTACCACAAAGGTACACCACAAAGAATATTTCCACAAAGGTATCACCATGAAGGTATGTACCACAAAGGTGCACCATATAGAGGATTACCACAAAGGTATCACCACGAAGGTAAGTACCACAATGGTATGCCACACATAAGATTACCACAAAGGTAAAGACTTTGCTCACACCAAGTATAACAAAGGTGTGGTTGTAAATATTATTATATGTAACTACTGAATAATCTTACTCTGTTAAGTGGTAGACCCACATAGTATCCTAAATCATCAGACCCACAGAGGATCTTAATACATCAGACCCACATAGGATCCTAGTAAATCATCAGACCCAGATAGGATCCTAGTACAAAGGATGCACATAAGATCCTATAGTAGTCACATGTGGATTCCTAGAGTGGATCCAAGTGGGAATCCCAAACAGAAACCCACAATGGATCCCAAATCACAAACCCACATTGGATTCATTTCTCATATTACAGCCAGCTATAGGGGTCTCTCAGTAATCTGACTTGATTCTGGGAGGGTCCACTCTTCATGAAACGTGTCGAATACATCAACTAAAAAAATTTCCCATGAATAAGTATCCCATAGAACCTCCACATAAATAGGGTATCAATGCAACAGACCGTGCATCAATCAGACGCCCATTCTATAAGTTGTTATCCTTTTAGTCCCAAGGGCCTAGTTAGATTCATGTATGATCCAACATATCCATATGATAGCATTATCCAAAAAATAGGTGGGGTATACCCAAGGGATATCCTTCATCCAAGGATTCCAGCACGACAAACATTTCATCAAACAGGCGCATGTAACTCAATATATGACATAAAGAATGAAATGGGGTAGAAGTTGGTTCGGGTCTGGTCTGACACGGCCTGACAGACCCGGCATGATCCGAAACAACTTGAGTCCGGCCCTAGGTCCGAATTGAACCACCGGCGGGGCCCGGCCCGCTAGACGGCCCATGGTGTGGCAGCCAGTGGCGGCTAGTGGTGCGGTCCGCTAGGGTAGACCGCTCGGCTGTACGACTGTTCGGTTGGCCTGCCTTCCCCGCACGGTGCGGTTGCGCACCACGCCATCAATGGAGGCCGGAATTGAGTCGTTCGTGCCTCACCTCGCCACCAATACACAATGTCATGGAACTTCTCAACCAGATGGTGCAGTTTCACGCCGTTTTCCCTTCGCGCAGCCGCCCACCGCCCTTGCTGAGCCGCAGCCGACGGGCCATGGCTCTTCTCTGATGGTGCGGTCGTGCTGCTGCATTTAATGTGGCTGGCCGGAGTGTCAGCTACTGGTCCCAAGTACCCTCGGTGATACTCACCGGAACCAATCACTGTCCTACTCCATTGACTAGAATGCATCATACACCACAAAGATTTGTGGAGGGGTCGGGCATTGTTTGTTTGGCCCGCACCCTCTGCGTTAGAACATTAACAAGCGAAAATATTGTCCTTGAATAAAGGTGGTCGATAAGAACAGGATAAGAGGGTATAAATAAAAAAACCTACATCAATGGTTTTTTGATCTCAGTGTGGAGGTAAGGATGGATTTCAGTTCATTTCTGTTGAATACATTCCTCGCTAGAGAGGGCGTTCTTTGTTGGAGAGTGTGTTCTTATTTGGAGTGTGAATTCTTCGTTGGAGGAAGAGTTTCTCCAATTTTACCATTTTTTCCAACCAATACTCCCAAAGGTAATGAGGAGCCAATATAAAAGCTTCATTAAATTAATGTTTAAACATTTTAATAAATGAGAAAATTAATTTACACAATTTATTGTACTGTGTTTGAAAACTTTTTTGTATTGCGTTAGCATAATTAAATTTGAGGATTCCAAGAGACTTCCCCACATTAAAGAGGGTCTCGGGTGGTCCCCACCACTAGAAATGAATTTGAGGGTTTTCTAGTTCGTTTGGTCCCCACCACTGAGCATCCAAAAGGGAGGTTAAAATAAAATAAAAGATTTTCTTTTCTTTTATTTTTATTTCCCCGAAAACCACAAAAACACACATTCACCCTCATCCAACTGCGGTTGACGTGAAGGTATCCTTAAGCGAATACGGGTGCTGCGAGTTCAATGGTGTCCTAGGATTTCAATTATGAACCCCGATTTAAAAGTTTCAGAAACCCGCTCTTTCTTTTACTGAACATACCCAAAAAATAGTTCATAAATTCATTCAGTGCACACCGGGCCTGAGAATCATGCACCGTCAATTTCTTTTGGACTCGTAATGTTCCTATATAATTAGAAAAACATTACATGGAACAATATGGGACTTTACATAGCATCAGCTTAAGGTGAAAGAGGATGACATCCTGAAAAATCCTTCTCATACTAGATATGGGCATTATGAATTTATTGTTATGACATTTCGGTTAACTAATTAACCTACTGTATTCATGAATCTAATGAATTGAATATTTCAGGAGTTCTTGGATAACTTTTTGGTTGTGTTTATTGATGTAATTTTGGTATTTTCTAAGTGTAAAATGGGTCATGAAATGCATATATGGATTTTTTTTCAAACCGTCAAGGAAAATATACTATATTGAAAATTTAGAATGTGTGCATTATTGGTTTCAAAAAATTTATTTTATTGGGAACATTTTAAATAAAGATGGTATTAATCTTTATCATACCAAAACCCAAGTGGTTGATGAATGTCCAAGTCCTACAAATGTTACATAGATTCACAGTTTAATTGGATAAATATGTTTTTACCGACGATTAGTAAAAAACTTTGCAAGCTTATCTAGCCTGCTAACTAAGTTAATGCGAAAAGGGGTTAAATTTATTTGTAATGAATACTATGATGTTTTTTTTTCAGGAACTGAAGAAGAGTTTGGTGAATACTCTAGTTTTTTCCTTGCCTTCCAAAAATGGTGAGTTTTTAATCTACAGTGATGCTTCATCGAAGGGACTAGGTTGTGTCCTAATGCACAAGGATTAGGTAATTTTTTATACTTTAAGATAATTAAAAACTTATCAATTAAATTATCCAACACATGATTTGAAATAGAAAACTAAGGTTTTTTTCTTTAAAATTAATATTCATTATTTATATGTATCCAAATAACAAATATATACAAACCATAAAAGTCTAATGTATATATTCACTCGGAAGTAATTAATAATGAGATAGAAAAAATTTCATAAATTGAAAAAATATTGTGATTGCATGATCAATTACCATCATGGAAAATAAAACAAAGTGGTAGATGCCTTGAGTTGAAAGCATCATGAATCAGTAACCATGTTATGTTTGGAACATGATACCTTAATTAATGATTTGATTAGTTTTTATAAATAATATTTTTTGTTCTGGAAATACCTCTATTCTATTTCAGGTATCAATGTAGACATCACTGTCATATATAAAATAGAATGTATAGAAGGAAGGCCATGAGCTATAAAAATGGTAGAGTTGGATAAAATGGGGACATTTCCAAAATTTATCATCAATAAAGATTGTGTTTTATGATTTGGTAAAAGGTTTGTGTGCCATGTGAGTCCCAGCTGAAGAAAGATTAGTTTTGTGAAGCTCATTGTTATCCATTTTTAGTTCATCCTGGCATTACTAAGATGTACAGAGCCCTTCAGGAGTATTATTGTATGGATGGGACGAAAAGAGATATTACAAATTTTTCATGAAATTTTTGATATCTCAATAGGTTAAAGATGAGTTGAAGTTACCAAAGGGGATGCTTCGGCCTTTTCTAGAGCCAGAGTAAAAATGGGAGAATGTATCCATGGACTTTGCAGTGGGACAACCTATGACTTCTTGAGGTAGCAATGCGATTTCAGTTATTATTGATTGGTTGAAAAAAATTTCAAATTTTCTTTCAATTAGAGATATAATTACATTGGATCATCTATCTCGACTGTACATCAAAGAGATTTTCAGTTACATGGTGTTCCGTTTTCCATTTTATCTGATCGGGATCCTAGGTTTACTCCTAATTTTTGGAAGGGACGTTAGAACTTGTTGGGAACATAATTAAATTTCAGTACATCTTTTCTTCCTCAATCAGATGGGTAGTAAGAATGAATGATTTATAATCTGGAAGATATGCTTTGATCTTGTTCAATGGACTACTAGGAAAGTTCGGATCAACATTTTTCATTAGTTGAGGTTTCTTATAATTGGATTATTAATTCAAGTATACATATGGAATATTTTGAATCATCATACGGGAAGTAGTGTCGAACTCTGTCATTTTGGGATGAGGTCAGTGAAATGACGTTGATGGGACTAGAATTAGTAGAGGAAGTGACTGAGAAAGTGAAGATGATATAGCAGCAATGAGGATAGATCAGACCAGGCAGAAAATTTATGCATATAACAAAAGTAAAAACATCTCTTTTGAGGTAGGTGTCCTTGTTTTCCTCAACATATCTCATTGAGAAAGTGTGATATATTTTTTGTAGGAATTGAAAGCTAAGTCAATAGTTTATCTATCCTTTTGAGATTCTAGATAATGATGGAAAAATTTCATATTAAGTTGCTTTGCCTCCATGTTTGTCTTAGATACCCAATTTTTTTATTGTTTTGATGTTGAGAAAGTATGTGCGAGATTCAACTCAGGTTTTGAGACCAGAAGTAGTTCAGCAGGAATAGAACATTTCTTATGAGGAGAAACTAGTTCAAACTCTTGATCTAAGGGAACATGTATTGCTGAATAAGTTAATCCACCAAGTAAAGGATTTGTAGAGAAACTACATGGTTGAATAAGCAACATGGTAGTTTGAAAATGCTAAGAGAGGAAAGTACCCTCACTTTATTAATTTTCAAATAAAATTGAGAGGATGCAATTTTCAGATCTTGGGGACAATGTAACAACCGAAGGTTTTAAAAAAATAATTTTAAATTCATGAATCTTTGTTTTATGTATATATTTATAACTAGATTTTAAACATACTTTTTCCACTTCTATATTTTGAATTTCAAAAAATAGTCATCTACAACTATGATCAGTATGTTATTTGGAGTCTTATAGAACCAATGTGTTTATTGGTAAATAGTAACACACCATTAAAAATAGTCATATGAATAGTAATATGACCCTTATGAATAGTAAATCGTATTATTGTTTTTTTATATTAGATAATGATATGCTGATTAATTTTTCAAGTTGTTAAAGAAAGAGTTGTAGATTTAGAAATGTTAATTTTTGAATAAATTAGGGTATTATCTAAAAATGGAATTAATAAAATTTTAAAAATTATTTTTCAAAAAATGGAGTTCATTTTTGAATTTTACACATCAAAAAATGGTTAGGGTGAATTTTTTAGATTTTTCTATAATAGTTGAATTTTCTCAAGAATAGTAAAAATACAGTATTGAGTTTTTAGTATGTTTAATAAAAACATTAAATATGTAATAAATATATTCAACTTTTATATAGTAAAAAATGTTATTTTGTGTACCAGGTGGCCAATACCATTGGAAAATACCATGGGAATTCCCATGGTTTCTCAAATGTCACTAATGAGGTGTCACTTGGAAATTATTAAAATATTCTCTCACTTTTTATATAAATACCAACCCATTATTTCATTCCATTCATTCCAAATTTCTCCTCAACTAAGATATAGTATTATTACAACAATATTAGTCCTCCAAAGGAGTTATAAATCCCCCAAGGATCCCACCTTAATGTTTTAGTAATTACTCAACAAGGTAAGGGAATCCCCCACCCTTCTCTTTATCATGCTTTCATTTTATGTTATTCATTTTAATTTCCATTGGATTATATTGGTATATGTCATTCCATATCCCCCATAAATTCCTTATTATTTAATAATTATTATAGACACATTTTATCTAATCAAAATATTTTATGAAATTTTAAGCGATGTCGTTAGGCAGCCAAATTTTCATAAGGGGTTTCTCAAATTTTTTTTATTTCAAAATTTGTTTCATTTCTTTTTCATTACTCATTGTCCCTTATCCTAGAGGCAGGAATGATCCAGTATCATAGGTATTCATTTTCTTCATCATTTTTATGGCTGACTCACCATTATATTCCTTCTCCTCTTCCACTTATTCGGGAAATTAAAACACTATCTATGATGTTTTGATTTTCCAACATCATGGATGATGTGATTTCAATTTATTTTACATCCTAAAAGACTGGTCAATAAATAATATTTATGGTTGAACCAACGTAAAATTTATGTATTATAACTTATATAAGGTTCTATAATCTTTTTTTCACATGTTATCAATTTATAAGGCACTATGAGTTCTTTACAATCATAGAATTTCCAAAATGACCTTAACAAATATCAATATTGCTTTATCTTATGAAACATCATCATGTCATAATTAAAAATGAAAAATGTATAATTATTAATTTTTGAAACATTTAAATACAACTCCATTCCAGTTCTATATTTTCACTTCATATCGATAAGAATATCAACCATGAACTTATCATGGAAATCATGTAAAGAATGCACCCTAAGAAATTGAATGAACAAAATACTGAAAGTTAAAAGGATAAATGATGTAATTAAATGATAATATAAGGTTTTATAAACATGAATATGTTTCTTTATTATATTATTGAAACTCTTTTAACCATTATATAGGAATATTAAAACATGTTTAATCTAAGAAAAATCCAAGGTAACATAATTATTAACTCGATTTACATTCTTTGGGTTAACCTTCTACTTAATTTTGTTTGTAGTATTTAAATTTTTCTGTGTGGTTAACCTTGGTTATATTCAGATTAATTTATGTATTTATATTTTATATACATATTACATAAACTCTATTAAGTCTCCCTTGAATTATATAATATTTTAAGGGATTTCATTAAAAAACATCTTTTAAAATTTAATTTTAAGAAATTCAAGACCATTATTTTTGTGGAATTATTTTTGATGTATGATTATATTCTGGTTCTTGGGAATTTTTTATGATGAATGGTGGGACCTATATCTCCCACCAATTCATTAGGTATGTGAATGTCAGAGGGCATCCATACGGTTAGAACATGTGTAACTGTGATGGTTTCAAAAATTGTGAGGTAGTCGTGAGGGTTACAAATTATAAGGTAGTTGAGAGGGATACAAGATTATGTAAGTAAGGCCCTAAGACACTATTACGGTTCTATTTATTTTCTTTTTCATTGTGGGAATCTTGTGGAAATATCATTTTTTGAAATGTATGTATATATTGGTGACAATTTTTCCTTTTTAAAATGATTTCATACGTTACAAGTATTCATTGACTAATGTGTTCTTACCATATTCTTATATCCCATACTGAGAATTTTGTGCTCATTCCATGTTATTAAATGCTTTTAATAGGTTATAATGATTTTTAAGACAATGACGGAAGCTAAGATAATTATTCTAAAAAATTTCAATGAAATAATGTTATATTTGAAATGTTTTTTATATTGGAAGATATTAATACTATTTTTATGGTATCACTCTATAATAATTTTTAATATTTTGAATGTATTATGCCCCAATTATATAAATATCTAAACATGAAAAGATCGTCAATTTAAAAGGAAGTAACTTCTTGACTAAATCTAATTTTATTTAATGTATGAAAGTATGGTCCTTATAAAAATGATTTCCATACTAGTCAAGGAATCACTTCCAAGGTCATCTTAGTATACTAGGTTTACTCACTATACCATCTTAGTAGTCATGATTAACTGCAATGGCCATCTTAGTAGTATTATTTCAGTCCTTATACAATCTTGGTAGTCCTGGTATACTCCCATGGCTATCTTAGTAGTCAATGTTCACTACCAAGACCATATTATGATATCTCATGACATATAATTGTTTATCCAAGGAATTAGAATGATATATTGGTCCCACCCATCTCATAATGAAATCATACAAACATATGTTCCACAATAATATATAATCATTAATCATATTAGTACCCATGTAATGAAATGGGTTTCATAAACATCATTCAATCAGAAACAAAAAATCATTCATAGAATGAATAAGAATGGTATCATTTAATAACATCCCCATTAAAATATTAGTATCATAAAATAATGTTATCCTAGATGAAAAGTAGTTTTGAGAGAACTCTTGAAAAAACATTCCAATGAAAAATATCTTTTCTACTTTGAAATAATTTTATTTACATGAAAGGTCTCTCAATTTTAGAACAAAAAAATTTATTTGAAAATATACTTTTAATAATGTAAGGGAATATTTAAGGAAAATAGGTGTTATGAAAGTGTAAAAATTCATCCATGTCTTATAAGCAAAAAAATAAACTCTGATTTTTTTAGAAAGTCAAAAAGTACTTTTTAGAAAAAATTCAAATGATTCCTATAAGATCATTTAATAAAATTCCATACACGGGTAAAAATGAATTTAACCGATTTAATGAGAATAGTAAAAATATTCTGGAATACATTTTTAAGAATCTTGGGAATGAAAGACAAATATTTACCAACATATTCTGATATATAAGTAATCCTGACAATAATAAGATGGGGGAATTAACACTTAGGTACGATTCCCTCCATACGTGTATGAAACTCCTCTTCCTCAACGATATCCTTCTATATGTCCTCTTAGGGACATTAGAGTTTGTCTTATAAGAAAACCAACATCTATAAAATTTTACTAGGGTTTTTTATAAGGGAAATTAGTTAGGGATGGCCAATATTGAAGGATCAATGTGGTGTGAGGATGTGATAGTGGAGGATACCTTTTATAGTTGAGGAGAGGGGAAATTTTGGGAATCCTCCAAATATTAAAATATAATAAATCTATTAATGATAAAAAATCATTAAAATGATATATAATTGAATGGGTTGTAAAATTTTAGTACATATACTAATCCCATTGTTGTTATTTATCATTTTTTGATATTTTTAAAAAATTTATTAATTGAAAAATTAAAAAAAATTCATTACATTAAAATTTGGTACTATTCAGTTAATTTGTCTTTAAATACAACAAATAAAAGTGGGAATTAGAATTTAATATTTTGAAATACCTATAATATATCTTATAGATCTATAAAATTCATCTGATACTTTAATTCATAAAAATATTCCAAAATTAATATTATTAAAGTAAATTATTTAATTTTTTGGTAAATTAAATAAATACTACATTAAAATTAAAGAGGAATACAAGTTAATCATATAATTTCTAAAAATTTAAAGTAAAATTATATAAACAAAATAATTTAATAATGATAAAATTATACAATTAGAATCATTCAGATCTTTATTTTGTCCCTATGTGGACACATAAATGATATTAAATATAGCAGAGTGATATAATGTAACTATCCGTGAATTTAAATAACATAAAAGCTATATTCATTTACTAGTGTCTAGTAAAAAACACTAGTTATATAAAAAGTTGATAATTTTCGAATCCTCTTCTTCCAATAATTTTTCAACAATTTCTGATTTTATTTTAAACCTTGTAATTTTGAATATACCCTTAATTAATATACTGTAATTTTAATTTGTGGTAGCAACATTTTAAATATTAAGACGTAATAAATTATTCCATAAATGGGGTAAATTTTACATAAATAGAAAATTTATGACATTTTAGACATTATAATAATCTCTTTTTATAATTTTATGTTTACATTATTTTTAATTAGTTTAATAATATTTTTTTAAAATATAATTATTGTCAATTTGGACACTATTCACTACATTATTGTTAAATAAAATCCTAACATAAATATAATTTAAAAAAACCATTTAAGGCACTCCAAAAATGTAATAGTCACTTATAAAATTCATGTATTTAGAATAATTATTTCAAAATATATGTATGTTAATAAAATTTATTTGATCCTTTTATTTGTTACATAATTACTAAATCACGATTATGTCACGATCTGTGTTATTTATTTTACCACTAATAATTACAAATATGGTATCATTATATAGATAAACATTTTATATATCAATTTACTATTTATATTTACATTTATCATCTATATAAACCATTATTAAAAATGTTATGGTTATTAAAAATATGAGTATGATGTATTTAACTTATCCTTAAATAAATTATAATAAATTTCGTATTCTCACACAATTGGCCTAAAAATTTTATAATTTCTACCTAATTTTGATTTTAGTTGAACTCTATTATCCAATAAAATTAAGAAATGTTTTATCATAATTTTATAATATTATAGTTTTATTTTTACCTTTAATAATCCAATTCACCCTTAACTGTTGTAAAAAAAATGTTAATAAATTTACTATTAAAAATATCAAAAATATTAATTCAATCCTATTAGACTATAAATATATTACTTATTAATACCATGTATTTCTGTTTTTCTAAATTCAATTCACAGAAGGATAAAATTTAAGTTCAACACTAGTCTTATAGATATGATGAGAAGGCAGATTAAAAGAATATTCAAAAGATCAATAAATTTTTATATGTAATTTCAATATTAAAATGATTAAAATGACCTAAATTGGAATAAAAAATATTTAATTAATATATTTTTAATTAAAAATAAATATAATGTATAACAATCATTTTAATGAAAAATATCATTATAACTACACTAAAATAAATTTTACTATTCATCAAAAGATGAATCATCTTATAAAATTACTAAAAGTTCACACTTAGTTAATATTAACATTCCAAATTAAAAAACGATGTTTATTTTTTAATCTTAATTTCTAAGAGTGTGTAAAATTAGTTTATTATTGTTCACAGGAGCACATAAAAAATTTTTCTGTAAAGAAGACGATATTTCTAAACATATAAAGACATTACCAAAAAAGTATACATTTCATAATAAATATTTCTTTGTTATGTAAAAACACTTGAAATTTTTTATTACTATTTATATTACTATGTTTAATGTCTAGGTTATCACGATATCATTTAAATAATTATATTATTAAAGTTTTTTTTGAAGAAACTCAATTGTTCATATAACACAAGCGAAGTTAGTGTTGCATGTAGTGAAAGCGTAACATGGTGTAGTGTATAATGTAATTCAAAAATTGTATTATTTTAAATATATATTATGTTTCATGGAAATTTAAAAGTATCAAAAAAACATTAATTAGAAATAATTAAATCCAAAAAAGCATGGATTGTCACATTCTACCCCCCGTAAAATGATTTTATCCTTTTAATTTCCTATGGGTTATTAGTGATTTAATACTTGAATGTCCCCTTCATAAAAACCCACATCGTAAAAATGAATAAAAAAACATCATTTAAAAAATTAATGTTGGAACCATAACAATTAACAAAATATTCTCATAACTAACTTCCCAAATATGATAAAATAGTTGGAAAGTGAAAACTTATACTTGTAATAGAAATTGAACCACCATGTTCTGATGAATAGTGATAGGGAAAAGGATTGTCGAATGTTAACAATTACAATGTTATAAATCTATGAGGACCTATGGGACCATATTATTCATCGAATGAAAATATAATAGGATAAAATTTTTTGTTTTAAGAACTTTTTTCCTAAAGATAATAAATTTTCATGAAAATATATACTTATATGATTTCAGGAAAGACTCACCCTTTATTGTTCCTTGATCCGCTACAACTCATTCTCCAAAAATTAAGGTGATTTATTTTCGTGCATGAAGCACTAACAAATCATAACATCCATGACATATCGTCTGATCTGTCATCTGCTATCATCGTTATAAATTTGTTAGAACTGGTTATATAATATGCATAAATCCTCATGTGGTGAGATAATACATTAATGAACCAAGATTCATCTAAAGTGTAACTTAAAATTTCCATAACTTGTTAACCTAATAACCCTTTCGAAAGATGATGCTCAACAATTCATAATTAAATTCCAAAAATCATCCTATAATTGGACCCCATATATCACAATTTATTTCATGGTTGTCACATTACAAACCTTTGAATACCCTCAACTAATATTCTCTTGAAACATAGTAAAACATGATTTTTCATAATTTTTTTGGGAAACAATTCTTGTTTCTTTATTCCAATGAATACTGGATATATAACTTAAATCGAATGAATTTTTATCTTCATCTATGATAACATAGAATTATTTATAAACAAATCCTTTATCAGCTACGAGGTAATCAATACCATGTAATTTATTTAATCATATCTAACATATCATTATACAAACATCATTATCTAAACATCATAATTAAATTAAAAGTTACCTTCCCTTAAGAATAATATCACTATTCATGAAATCACATTTTTAGTCATTCAAAAGAATTCAACATATTCCTTCAAATCCTTATCAAAAACACAAACTAGACAATCCTTATATAGTTCACCAATCATAATTCTAAAATCCAAATACATAAAAACTTCAATCCTTCCACTTTAATTATTAGAATACAAAAGGTCCTTCCTTGGTTTAGAAGTAAATTTGTAGGTTATGGAATTGATTCGGGTAATTCATGTGTTCTTCAAATATATAAAAATAAAATCCATGGATGTTTTTCACTCTATGACACTTTTCCCGTATAAACAACATCATCCCCTCTCTTTTAGGTATTCCTCAAGGATCTTATTCCCTTATTCTTGACATGTAGGAAGCCGAATATTCATCCCTCTATGTTCCTTAACATGGGAACATTTAATAAATTCCATATTGATCTTATTCTATGTTTTAGAAGTATCACCAAAGATAACATTGTTAATAATATATTACGATAGCTGATTCTGAATATTCTCATTATCTTTGTCTCTAGTGATCTTCTTTATTTAATTCTCATTAAGAAATTTTATATCACATTCATCATTAATATACTTCCATCCGGTTAACATAATTTACTAAAATGGAAAGTGTATAGTAAGAAATAATTATCATAGTGAGGAACGAAATAATAATGAGCAACTACTTATATGAAGTCTAAATTATGACACCTTATTTAATCTATAAAACATTATTTTTTTCATTGGTTATTAATAGAAACCATATATTTAAATAATTCATCATAGATCCAGATGAGTTTGTGTATTTAAAAAGCATATTCCTCAGTTGTATCAAACTAGGTGTGCAGTAAGCCCTATTGTCATGTATCAAGATACACTCGGGACATGATTGACTCACCTTTTAGGAGTTATTACCCTTATGTACATCTATACTAGAGCCACATCCACATAGATTTTCTAAAGAAGGATAAATTTCTAGGAAAAATGTATATATATCCATTACCAAAATTCCATGACAGTTTCCTATGGTTTTCCTCATCCTTATAATTATATGTAGAGACATCCCTAGAAAAATCCTTAGAAACCCTATGGATCTCAGTAATGTTTTCTCATCCCAGTTTTGAAAGGTTGACTAATCCTTTTCTCTAATACCAACTATAGAGACCAATGATTTTTGTATATTAATATTACATCAGTTTTTCAGAATACTTAATACATTACACCAATACACTCCCAAATACTATATTAGTTTAGATACATAAGTAACATGAACAAATTATTTTAATTTGGTGAATTTTCTTCAACATCTCCCATAATGATCATAAACTATAGTACCCATAACTAAAACCATTCTTTATAGCATGGGGAAAGTAAACATATGAAAATGGATTAACATAGATACTTAGAATGGGTAAATAAGGGTGACATGTAAACAAAATTATTTTCATAAGGTTATGATAATAGGATCATGAAAATAGAATATGATAACATTTGTATCAATGGTCATAAATAAAAATCATGGCATAAATATTTAATTTTAATAAAACATTATTCAAAGTATAAAAATAACAAAATCTATGAAATCATAAAATCAGAATAAGATATAAAATTTTTGGCAGACACATAACCATATAAAATTATTTCCATAGTAGTCAAGGAATCACTACCATGGCCATATTAGTAGTATGGATTCACTTCCCATACCATCATGGTTCACTACAATGATCATCTCCGTTGTATGAGTTCACTCCACATACCATTTGGTTAGTCATGTTTCACTCCAATAACCATCTTAGTTTTCAAGGTTCTCTCCCAATACCATCGTAGACTATATCATGAGTTATAAATATTTATCCAATGCATTGGTAGGAGATATAGGTCCCACCCATCTCATAAGGAAATCAAACAAACACGTGTTCCATAAAAACATAAAGCATTCATCATATCTGTACACATGGAAGAAAATGGGTTTCGTAAACACCATTCTAACATAAATATAAACCTTTATTAGAAAGAATAATTATGGTAGCATTGAATCGTATCCCAAGTAAAACATCAGTACCATCAAATAATGATATCTTAGATAGAAAATAATCTTAAGAGATCTCGTGAAAAAAAATTATTGAGGATAATATCATTTCGTATTTGAAAATGTTTTCATTACTTGAAATGTCTCCCAATTATAAAAGAAAACATATTCATGGGCAATAACCTTGCATGTTGGTAAAGAAAGATTCATGTTAATAAATCTACATGAAATCATTAATATATGATCATGTATATTATTATAAAAAGATCTCAGACATTTTTTAGAAAAGTAAAAATGTTCCTTGGTTGGGAATTGAAAAAAATACTCCATCCAAACAATTTAATAAAAAGTCATACATTGTTAAAAATGAATATGAACAATTTTAGAAGAATAGTAAAAATATTTTGGAATATATTTTTAATAAATATGGACATGGAAGATAAATATTCCCAATAATATATTGGTGTTTATACAATCTTAGTAATAATGATATTGTGAAATTATTTGTAACTTTAGGTGTGATTCCCTCTGTATGTGTCTGAAATTCATCACCTTTGATGATCACCCACTATATCTCCTCTTAGAGATACTATAGTTGGTATTTTGATAGGACCAAAACATATATCATGTTAATAGTGAAGTTTATAAGTGAAAAGATTTGGGGATGGATGAGATTTAAGGCTCTAAGTGTTGTGAAAATGTGAGGTAGGATATGACTATTTATAATTGGGGTGAGGGGCACTTCAAGAAATACCCAAAATATTAAATTATAACAAGACTACTCTAGATCTCAAACCATCCAAATGATATATACCTCAATGGGGTGTGATATTTTCGACCATATACTATACCCTTTGTGATTATTTATAATTTCTTGTGATTTTTAAATAATTTATTGATTCAATAAAATTTCATTATTTAAAAATTTGATACTATTCATTTTATTTGGATTTAAATACAGCAAGACAAACTCAAAATTTGAATCTAACCGATTCAAACATCTTTAAAATTTGTTATAGACTTCAATTCATCCAAAATATGTCTAAATTAATATAATTAAAATTAATTATTTTATTTTTCTGTTAATTAATTAAATAATTCTTTAACATTGTAAAATCAGTAAAGTAATTATATAATTTCTAAAAATTCAGAATATAATTTAATAATTAAATTAATTAAACTATGATGAAAATAGACCATTATATTCATTTATATGTTTATTATTTTCTAATGTTGACGCATAAAAGATATTAAATAAAGTAGAGTGATATTTTTTAAATATAGTTGACTTTAAATGATATAAAAGTTATATTCTTTTAATAGTGTCCATTAAAATACTCTAATTCGATCTGAAGGAGAATAATGTCTAACAATCATCATCTAATAATTTTTTTGACAAGATTTGGTTTTATTTCAAACCTCATCTTTTTTAAAATTAATTAATCTATTGTAACTTTAATTATGGTAACAATATTTAAAATATTAAGTGGTTATGAATTCATAAAAATATGGGGTTAATTGTCCATTAATGGAAGATTTAGGAAATTTTCAAACTTATATTAATCTATTTGATTATTTCTATGATTTGTTTGATTATTAATTATTTTAATAAAATATAATTTTTATAAAATATAAATATTGTTAATTTTAACAATATTCACTACTTTTACTTTAAATAAAATACAAATGGAAAGATGCATTAGAAAAAACCATTTAAGACTCTCCAATACTATCATATTCACCTATGAAATTTGTGTTGTGCCTTAATTAAATAAAATATCATTTATTTTAATATTCTTTATATCATTTATTTGATCTGGTTATTAATAAAAAAAATTACTGTATTGTCATTGTGTCAACATTTATTTTAATTATTTAATCACTAAAAATTATAAATAAATTATCAAGATGTAGATAAACATTTTAGATTTCAAATGAATATTTATAGTTGTATTTATCTTTTGTATAACCCTATATTAAAAACATATTATTATCTCAAATATGAGAATTAAAATTTTATCTTATCTTTCAATAAAATATAATAAATGTCATATTCATACCTAAATATCTTGAAACATTTAATATTTCAGAATAAGGTAGATTTTAGTCAAAAACCACTTATCAAATGAAATTAAGTCAAGTGTTATGGTAATTTGTTAATGTTATAATGTTATGTTTACCTTTATTTATCCAATTTACTATTAATAGTTTTAAATAAAAAAATACTAATGTTAACATTAAAAATATCTAAAATATTAGTTTGATTATATTAGACTATAAATATCATACTAATTACAACCATGTATTCCTAATTTTCATCATTCTATTCATAGAAGCAAACAAATAAGATTAATGTTAATCCCATAGACACACTGAGTAGGTAGGTAAAATGATTTTTCAATAATTTTTTATATCTAATTTAAATATAAACATGATTATAATGAACTAAATTGGATTTATATATATATATATATTTGAGATATTGTTACATAAAAATAAATATAAATTATAATAATTATTTAAATGAAAATGCAATTTTTAACTACATTGCAGTATTTTATTAGAATTCATAAAAAAATAAAACATCTCAATAAAATACTAAAAATTCATCGTAAGTTAATTTTAACATTAAATATTAAAAAAAATGATGTTTATTTTATCAAATTAATTTTATAAGAGTGTCTCATATTAAATTTATTATTATTCATAGAAGGATATAAAACGTAGTTCCTTTAAAAAATAGTATTTCTAAACATAGAAAGAATTTACCAAGAATTATAAATTTCATTATAAATATGTTATTAGTATTCATATTACTTTTTTTAATTCCTAGATTATAACTATATGATATAAATAATTAAAATAGTTAAATTTTTCTTTGTAGAAACTCAGTGTATCATAAAGTGCAGTCCATGTCTGTATTGCCTGTAGTGAAAGCCTACCTGGTGTTGCATATAATATAATCCAAAATTATTGTTTTTAGAATCTATATTCAGTGTCATGTAAAGTGAAAAATATAAAAATCATTAATTTAATTTCAAAAAAAATCACAAAATATTAGGGGGTTACATTTTAATTATTATTTTACACCACATTGAGTCATATATCTCCAAACAATATACACTAATACATCCTCTATATCATAATATTTTTTCTAGATGTGTTGGCTTTCCAAATAGACCATTCCTTGGGTCCTTAATTAGAGATAAAAATAAATTATTTTGATTAAATAGTAATCACCTCAACCGATCACTTTCTTTTTTAGATTATTATTTTACCTTATATATATATATGGTATTTATCATAAATTAATATATTATATAACCTAAATTTACCGAAACATTATTTAGATTATGAAACCACCATTATCAACCCTCTTCTCTGTCAAATGTAAATTAATAATGTTTGTTCTTCTTCTAAGGTGGCACATTTATGGGTGGTGCGAAAATGGAAGGATATGGATCATCACCCATCCAATTTTCCAAATAGATGGTCTCTCGCTGAATTAACCATTCCTTTGTTTCGGATCATTTATTGTCATTATCCTTTAAAGAAGGTTAAACTAACAATGTGGGGAACCTTGGATCCCAACAGGTGATTGTGTGGGGGTCAAGCACTTCTGCAATCGGTCCTTCTCGAATATAACGTCCTTGGATGGTCACGAACATGTTTATTCATCGAGCCAAGATCTCCCAACAACCCTAGTATCCATGATTCATGGACATGCTTTCCAATGGTAGGCGCTCGGTGACTGACTATTTGGCCAACGACACTTAAGGACTCCATTGGTCGGCAGGATGGGAGGTCAGGCTCACCGCACCCTTCCAGGAGTGGATTGATGCATGTTTTGGGACCCTCTTATAGATTTAATTCATGTTATTATGTTCGTGAATCCTTAGTTCATTCCTGAAGAGTGTGTCCAAGAGTTACCCTTAGTTTGCTAGATTGTTGTGAGCATGCATATTTATGATGCAATAGAGGTGATACTGATATAGACATATTCTAAGGTGCTCTGGAGTTTATCGTCATCTAGGTAGGACAGAAGGTAACTTGTTGTTGGGATATAACCCATAAGGAGGTATTCCTATATATCCATGGGAGTGGAATCATAACCCACATTGTTTGGAATGTGTGCGGATTACACATAGAAGCTTCCCATTTGATGGGACATGGTTGGGTTGACCCTTTTTGAATGGGAACTATTTGGAGGTCGGGCCTTTTGGTGGGCGTCCAACGTATCTTGATCTGGTTCGGAATTATTGTTCTCTTAGTTTTGAATGCATGGAGATTATGCATGGAAGCTACCCATTTTACACACATTATTGGATGGCCCCTTCATGGGAGGGCACCTTTTGGAGCTCAGGCTCTCTGGTCGGCTTCGTACGTATCCAGATCTGTTCAGGAATCAAAGTTCTCGTAGTTCAGAATCTATGATGATGTTGTTATCCTTAAAAACCTCTATGTCAATGTGAGTCATTCTCGGAGTAAGAAACAAGAGTAATTGAAAGATTTAACAATTCACATTCCTCCTCCTTTATTGGTGGGGGAGGGAGAGCTCGTGGCAGAAGGTGTCAGGGCGACCGTTGGTGAGGGAACAAAGCGATGAACCCTTTCATGTGGAATGTCATTAATGGTCACACAACCATGCCTCATAATATTGGGGACTTATCTCAATTGGGGGGCCCTGGAGCACATTCTGGGATGGGGATGAGATTCATACATACCATAGGGGGGAGCGAACATATCCCCTTCGACTGATCACTGTTGATCATTGTATAGAAAAGAAACTGATCACCCCTAATCCTGAGAATAGGGAGGTTCATGTCGGTATCCTAATGTTAGACTCATGGTTACTATAGAAATGTAGCCTTAAAGGCATTCACGAAGCACGTACCATTTTTCGGAGTGCCTTCGTGACTCTTCCTACTGTGGGTATGTAGACTCAATGGGACGCGTTTATGTTCTTGATGGCCTGATCATACGGGTCCACTGGACTTAGAGGAGGCTTTGGCCTTGTTCCTGAGGACTCGTTAGTGGAGGGATCATGGAGGACTGGATGGTAATAGATAGATGAGGTTGGAACCGGAAGGAACAATACCAAAAAACACCTCTTCCCACCTACTGGTTTCTCAATAAGGATGGGGATGGCTCCCCATACCATAGTGGTATGCAGGTAGGAGGTCCATCCACATACTGACATGGTACATGGGCATGTTTATCGCCAAATTTGTACCAATTTGGTATGTGGATCACCATTCCACTTTGGGTTTTACAGGCGTACCAATGGGGTACGCGGCGCCGGGTTCATTTCACGTAGTGCTACGCTACGCGGAGCACCATAATAAAGTAGGGTCATGGGGTTACCATTAATGAGAAATTCATCTGCTAGAGGTCTTTGGTTTTCATTTTACCCGTTGGGTTCATGATTCAAATGTTATTATTCAATCCCTCCATTTTGTGGATCGCGGGCGGTTGTACCTGTGGAGGAAGTGGTTCATGGTTCATGATTTGCCGATGAAACAACACAGAAGTAGGAGTGAATCCCCTGAGTCTCCCTAAAGCCTTAATCACACTTCATTCTCCCTATATATCTTCTTCATTATTCTTTCTAATGTGATCCATTTATAGAGGATCAGAGTGATCGTATCTACTGGGCATCTAGCACAATTTGTGAAGGCCCATTGAAGCAATATTCTAACCCACAAAAGACACAGTCAACTAGGTTTTGTAGAGGATTTGGTTCAAAAAAATGGTTCATATAACCCTACCTATCCTCCTAATCCACAAAATGAGGGGGTTCACAGAATGGTTCATAGATAGTCTTTCACACATGAATTCTTTTGTTGACTCGGCTCACAATTTTCTTTGCTTTATAGTCATCGCCTCATAGGCCAGCATTTCAAGGACTATCCCGCATACCTAGCAGTTTTTGATCCATCTTCTTTGCATACCTTTCCCAGTGATGGTATGCGGGCCACCTGAAAACATGAATTCTTCATGTTCATTTAATGAAATACAACTTAATTTGAGTCCCTTCACCCTGTTGACATATGTATGTTCTTTATTCCTTATGAAAATCAATTGCGGGGGTATTTCTTCCCCTTTGATGAATTTTCAAGAGCATACAAATTCCCCCCCTCAGAATGGTGTCTGTTTGAAAAAAAAATGGGACTATCCGATATATAAGTAGTCCTGAACAGAAATGGTTCATGGTAAAATTGGTAGACCCGATAGAAGGGGACCACACCTTTATATAGGGGCCCATGTCATTTTTCTTGTACTATTTCTTGCAGTGAAAAGTTCTCTCGATTTCCCAACCTCCTTCATTCTCCCATACCATCCTCCTTGCGAAAACCGCATTAGCGAACTGCTCTACCGGTTCTGCGAACCAATTTCCTCGCCATTTCCACATCGAATTTGCACATTTTGGTTTTCGTAAATGGGACTGTTGAAATTTAAAACATAAAATCTAGAATCTACATGGAATAATGCTACGTGGCAGACCTGTTAACATACCTAACCTAGATTGTCCAACCTAAACTCCATAACTATTAAAACATACTTAAATATTAATAAAAAACATCCTAATGTGAACTTAAATGAGGTAGAGGTATGTGGTTACTACCTTCTGTAGACCATTCTATTAACCGGCCAAGGGATCGTAGGCATGTGCCTCACGGTCATTACATGAACCATAGATGTACACGATGAATTGCATCTATGTAACATAGTTATAGGCAGAGTAGCTTTTTCGTGTCATGCCAGGCATAGAATGATCTTTCTATATACCACTTTTTGGAATAGTATGCGGAGCCTTTTTTGAACATGTTTTATTTCCTTCAGCAATTTTTTTTTGTTTTTCTTATATCCTTTTCCCAAAATTTTTTATCAAACAGACTTCTCAACCAATTCTAGTTCTTCATATGTAGGCAACAATGGCTGACTCATAGGCTGCTATTAAATCAACAAAGATGAAGGCCGCCATGGTGATGAATAGTGATGATCATCTTCAAACCCACTTCATTCCCCGTGAAATATTTCTAATGGTCTTTTTGATGATAGAGGTTCTAGATTACCTTTTATCCATATTGTTTCCACTTTACAGATTTGGTCTTACCACCGACGAGGCTTTTCTTTTTCCTGACCCTGACATCCCTTTCATTCTTTTAGATGCTCCCTGAGATCATGATCATGCCAAAATTTCTCCAACTGGAGAATTCATCACCACTCCTATTTTGAAAAACGTTTTCATATTGAGATGTTCGGAATTGAATTTGGGTAACCATAGGTTCCACAATGGTGTCCCGAGACTAGACATCTGAGAATAACCATCCATTATCAAAATATCTCGAGAAAATTTTAATGGCGGTTGGAGCACCAAGTGGGATTTGCAGGATAAAGGTTGTTTTTTCTGATGAGTGGGCCTAGTAATTCTGGGTGCATCAGACATGTTTGGAGTCCCCCAACCAGCTAGAGGTTGTGGGCTTGAACCAGGCATCCTAGGTGTCTTAATTTTCAATCTTCTTTCTTGGCGAAATCCTTCTATAATTGCTGAGTCGCTAGTGTTTGAGCACTAACACATTTCACATACTGCATGGAGAGGTGGGGATCGGAATGTGGGAAATCTACCGTCATGGAGGTATCCACTGCATCAAATAGATTTACGATTCTTTTCTCCTTGTATCTGCCAAATAGAATGACACTAATCACGTGTCTCCATTGAAAAAGAGCTTACTAGTCATGGAAGTGGGATCAATGAATAATACCCTCGATGGATGTTCCCTCATACCATTTGAAGTATGTATAAGGTTATTCTTAAAGACAAATGGTCCTATGCTTAAGGTTCACCACAGTTGAACTCACCCAAACCGTCAGTCCCGCCAATATTCTGGGTCATATTGTACTACCCTTGAAGCAGGGCAGTATGCCACATGGGGATATGAGCTTTGGCCTGACATTTCACCCATACATCGACTAGTAGGTTTCTTCACAATGTTCCTATGTTGATGTATCTCCACATCCTATGATATATACATTGGGGTTAGGGCATGCACCATGATGATGGTGGCCACACTAGTGGAGGGTCGACCCATTATTTGGTCCCTTCCTAACCTCACATGACTTTACGAATTTTTGGGATAGATTCAGGATGGTAGGTCTCTGCATCTTCTGAGTGGGCCATTCCAATTTTTTTATGGGTGGATGATGGAACACTTCCCTTATTAATAATATTAGCATACCGCATGGGTTTCCCTTTCTGAATTTCTTCCAGCCCTTCTCAACAATTATGTTGTTCATTCAAGGAATCTAACTGCTACATATGTGGTTTGGCTTTTGAATGACACTTCTCATTTCTTTTTTTCACCACATCCTAACCCACATGGATCATTGAGAGGTGAAAGGGGAACTTCCTTGGAGGAATGTTCATACCTCATTAATCTTAGGGATGGAATGCTTACTGCCAGTGTAGACTGAGTAGTTATTTTTGAAAGATACATCCCCTACTGGTTTTCTAGGTAGTTTGGATGCCTTCAACAAATTACACTACTTCCGGTTGGTCAACTAAGCGTAGAATATCATCCTTTGGTTATCCGTCAATTGTGACATATAATGATGCATGAAGGTGTTTCTAGAGAGCTTATCATTACTAACATGACGAGGCTCGCTGTCCTATCGTTAGAGTATGCCCAACTATGGGTTGATTGTTACCCTGTGGGGATGCCGAAAGAACAAGTTCAGAGGGTACAAAAAACCTTGACCGTTTTCTATCATGTTCTTGCCCCAAAAACAAGGAAACACATTCTATTTTATTATGAGAAGTGAAATAGTTACACCTTCAACATTTTTACATTTAGTAAATAAGATGGATACACATACTGCTCCAGCTCTAGTGGTAATAAGGTGCTTGGTCCATCATCAAAAGCATCTGGGAGGGGTTTCATCAGTACAACTCATTTCATTGGGGTGTGATTTAGACTAATCCCATCTTGTGGATATTGCCCACGATCTTAATGAGACCGAGACCCACTGAGTATTTCCAATCATCTCGGAGGCTGTAGTTAGTCCTCTACATCTTTCTCTAGTGGATGGGCCATCTGAGCGAAAAGAGAGTCTCCTGCCTTGGGTGACTAGCCTTAGGTCCCTCTCCAGTCCTATGGAGACGCTTCCCGCTTAAAAATACATTGTATCAGGGAAGGATCGATGTGTCAGAGATATGGTGAGACACCTGGCAGTATGCAAAGACGCATGGTGCTAGTTATGTTCTCATTTGGTGGAGACACCCTTAGCCAATTTTGCTAACAAGGGTGAAATTTTTCAGAGGATATTTATAGGGCTTGATTCTAGCATCTTTGATTATCAGCACCTACACTTCCTTATTTACCAAACATCCATTGACCGAGACGACCTCGCCTCCTATAAGGTCAAGCCATCCAGGTTTAATTATTCTAATCACCACATGGAAACCTTCTGAGTTATTTTGGAAAACTTTTATCATCTTTCGGCCGAGGAGTTTAAGGAACATGGTTTGATGGTGTATTTAGAGAAGGAGCTACAGGAGTGTGAAGCCTTTGTAACAATGTTGATGGAGAAATAGGCATCTTCGTGTTCCAATTATGAAGTCATCAATGAGAAATGGTGGGGCCTTAAAGCTATTTTGCAGTAGGTGCATCTAACGGTCAAAGTCGAAAAAGATGAAAGAAATTTATTGGAACATGCCGTCAACAGTACATGGAAATCACAGTCCATCATTTTGGAAAGGGAAAATCAGGCCCTGTTGAAGTTATGTCCCAAATTACGGAATGCACCCTCCTCCTTTTTTACTTTCGAAAGGCATCAAATTGGGGATGTTCCACCTTTTTTTTTTGAACCCAATGAAACTGATTTTTATTTTAAATATCTCTTCTATGTCTTTTCTAATCAACATCATTTCAATCAAGAGTTAATTTTAAAAAATTACTTGAAATCAGTAAACTGAGATAACTGAATCAAGCTCAAATTTTTTCATGGGCCAAGGGACTCGGTGAGCATTGTTATACTATTGTTGAAGTCGAATTGAGTACCTCACAAACATTAATGTCTTTTTCATTGTTTAATTTTTACCTAAGCCTGCTTAACATGGGTTAGTAGGCATAACTTGGATTTTTCATTGGTCTCACTTTCTGGGTTTCTGACCTAATAAGATTTGCACATTTTCTGATGGCTCAATGCATTATTTTAGCAAACTGATACTCGAGTATTACCTAGAGGTCCCTTTGGATGATTTTCCCTCTCGAAAGTATAGCATATTTTTTTGATGCGGTTCACAGTTCTACCAATCAAACTTATTATTGATGTTTTAGGTCGAACACCATTGAACAAATATAATGGGGTAGGGCCCCAACTCAGGACCATTAGTTGAGAATGATCTAGTATCCTTTAGACATGGTTTATGGAGTTTTCTTGACCCTAGATTAGTGGATTGTAGACATGCATAAGGATCTAGAGCCTATTTAAAGGTACATAGGTAGAAAAGGACTCTATTAGAGACAAATTTTCCATTTATTGACAACCATTTTTGTGGGAGACATATGCAGATCAATTGGGGCATGATGTGCACAGTCAATGAAAGGTGTCCCTAGGACACTTGACATCCATTTCTGAAGGCCTCATTGGATTTTCCACATTTTGGATTTATCATTTTGTTGGGAGCCATGATAGGTGGTTGTCCTGAGTAGTGTTGTCTGAGAACATTAAGAACATTTATATCAGCTTTGAGTGAGAAAATATTCCCACATATTTCTTTCTTGCATGAGAGAGAGTTGGTGAATGGTCAGTTCAACTAAGAGCCTCCCATTTTCTTTTTATGTTGGAGGCTTTTGGGAGGAAGGAGGTATATAATCTCTCATCCAGGAGTTTTCCAAATCTAGGTGTGTGACAAGATGTGAATGTCATTTGAGCATACAAAGGATAGAAAGGACTCTCCTGGGGATGAATTTTCCTTTCATTGATGACCATTTTTGTGGGTGAAATCTACAGATCCACCAGGGCATGATCTGCATAGTCAAGTAAGCATGTTGACATGACAATGGCCTTCCACATCCAATGGCCTTGGAGATAATGGAGAATGGGAACTTTCTGAATATGGTGTGTGAACTTCGACTAGGGGTTCTTTTAATAACAAAAGGAGTCTTTTTAGCTGAACATAATTGGGGAAACATGGAAACGAGTGGGGGCACTCTTCCTTTTCATGTGGGTCAACTCCGTGCATGCTGATGAGTAATCTTTTGCAAACATCAAAAGTGACTGATGATGAACTGGGCCCATATTTTCTGATATATTAAGGATGTGTGAAAGGAGAAAAATGTAAACCATTACAATAAGGTACCTTGAATCAGGAGGGATAAAATGAGTCTTTGAATCCATTGGGCATACTAATAGAGGAGATGACTCTTATAGGGACAAATTTTCCTTTGATTGACGACCATTTTTTTGGGGGATGTATGCAGAGCCACTAGGCGTGGTATGTATACTCAATCAAAGCTGTTTGCAGGACACTAGCCTTCCATCCCTGATATCCTTGGTGGGTTATGGAGAATCTAGATCTCTCCAAGCATAGATTTTGGAATATGGAAATACCATATCCGGACATATTGGAGACATCTATGATGCGATTTACTTATGTAGTGGTTCCTCTTAGGTAGATCTGACCCGTACGCAGGGTGAGGTATTCATTATATCTTTGGGGTACCCTATCATTTAACATCACATGGCTATGAAATGGGGTTCCTCTTCGGGGATGGAACCATAAAATTCCTTTATGGATCGTGCTTGCAAGGACCAAGTTCCCAGGTAGTTTTTCCATAATGTCATGGTGAATCTCTTGCTAAGATCCCTAAGATCATGTGAGATATGCTCGGAGTGAGAAATAAGGGATCACAAGGGTTCCACGTCACCATCTATGAATAGTGAATTCAACATTAGGTGGCCATTTTTGTCTATCACCATTTCCATACAGTTTAAAGTCCTACGGTGAGGATGATTTTGGCCTCGTAGAATAACGTTGTGCAGTGAGGATGATTTTGGATTTGTATTTTAACATCATGTGGTGAAGAATATTTCATCCTTTAAGTTTAACATCATGTGGTGAGGATAATTTTTGAATCTCAATTTAATGTCGTATGGTGAGAACAATTTTGTCATTGGAGAGGTCTTCAAAAGCTTCAGGTTAATCGCAGTCAGTGTGTTCTCGCGTTCCATAAACGTGAGTGATGATAAAAGCTGTAAACCATATTCCTAGGGGAAAATTGAATAAGGAGGGATAACATGGGGCTTGGAAGACATTGGGTATCCTGAAGTAGGAGAGTACTCTACGGGGGATAAATTTTCCTTTGATTGATGAACATTTTTCTGGGTTACATATGTAGAGCCCCGGAGAATGATGTTCATAGTCAATCAAAGGTTTTTGCAGGACACTGTCCTTCCACCATTGATAGACTCCAATGATTATGAGGATCTAAGTTTTCCCAATGTTGGGAGTGTGACAAACAGGAAAGGTGTGCCTGAGAATGTGAGAATAACCAGACCAGGATTAACCATGACCTTCTTGGAGCTTCCACATAGGTCCGACCAACGCATAGGGGAAAGGGGCATTTTAACTGGTGGATGGGATAGGACGTTGAATCTGAGCATCACTACTTATCTTGATATGGGTGTAATCAAGACACACGTAGTTCTGGGTGTTCCCTACAAACATTTGTTCGATGTGTTCGGGACACTTGGGGGCATTTAGGTTTTACTTGATTTGGGTGACAGACCTACCATACTCCCATATGGTTTATTGGCATAAGAGAATCCCTACCACTGATCCTAAGATCATTTGAATTATAGATGATGTGGGAAACAAGGAGTGGTAAGAGAGTATCCTTCACAAGTGCAAGGTGACAGAGAATATGATGGGGGAATTTTCATTTTCTTTCCTGGTGGGGATGGGCCAGGATTGAAGATTTCGGCATCGCTAAATATCCTGTGGGGTTTGGAATCAATCCTTACAAAGTTCTATGTGTACCTCGTACCATGTTGGCTCAGTCCGAAGGGTAGGGGAGCTTTCATTATACCAATCAAAGCTATTAGGTCTACCATGTTACCCCATATTTGACCTTTGTAATAGAATCCCTATCACCATTCCAATGATCATGAGAGTTGTACTCAACGTGAGAAAAACAGATTTATAAGGGTTTCCTTTATGAATATGGGTAGATAGGGGGCGTGATGGATCATTTTTCGGGGACTGGACTAGGATCAAAGATCGAGGCATCTCTATGTATCCTAATAGGGCAGGAATCAAGCCGCACAATTTTCGGTGTGAGATCATGCAGTTTATTATTATGTGATTAAGACGCTTTATGCTGCGTAGTTTAATGTCATATGGTGAGGACAAGTTCTATATATTTTAACATCATTTGTAAAGGATGATTAATCCTTGTTTTAGTTCAAAGATCTTGGAACATGGCATGGGATTCGTTTTTACTCATAGTTTAAAGTCATAGATTTTGGACAATGATATGAAGGCATTTTTTATGAACTTTTACTCATGGTTTAAGTTCATAGAGCTCCGAACCTAGTATGGGATTCATTCTTTATGACTCATAGTTTTGGTTTGTAGAGCTTGGACATTAATATTGAGGAAATTTTAGTTTAATTTCATGTTTCATAGACTAATACCATATAGTTTAACGTCATGCGGCTAGGACGATGAATCAATGATTAAGGTCTTAGTGTTTGGACCATGAAAACATAGGCATCCTCTATGACTCATTTTTTAGGGTTGTAGAGCTTTGAAATATGAGTAGGGGTGACCTAACTCATAGTTTAGGGTCATTTAGTTCAGAAAATGACATGGGGTCATTTTTATGCAAATTATTTCTTCATGAACTTCCCATTTGTGGGATCAGTGATTAGCTCTCCATCCATTAATATCAGAGAGTATGCTCAATTGGAATACACCCTATGCAAGACATATGTTCCTTCCCACTTTGGTTCAATCTTTTGGGGATTCTTCCCTAGTATCATTGAGGTTCTGAGGACTAACACTATTTCTCCTTCTAGGAAAGATCAAAGGAAGACCTTTTTGATGAAGGCTCGTGTAATCCGGTTTTGGTAGATGTCCAAATGGTGCAAAGTGTGCAGCCTTTTTTCGTCTAACTGCTCAAATTCATCAAAGTGTCTCTGGGATAGCTCATCCATGGACAGTTGATTTCAAATCCACACACTAATTTACAGAACTTCAATTTTAAGAGGTAACACAGCTTCTACCTCATATACATGTGAGTACGGGGTTGCATGAGTGGTGGTGTGGGTCGTGGTCCGGTAAGCCCACAAAGACCAACAAAGTTTATCTGGCCACAATTTTTTAACCTTGTTGAAAATATTTTGAAGAATGTTGAACAATGTCATATTAAAAGCCTTTATCTACCCATCATCTTCCGCATGGTAGTGGGATAACCAGATGGCTTTGATTCCGTATTCTTGGTACAGTTAATCCAGCTCAACAGAGCATAAGCTGGTGTTGTTTTCTATTAGTACTATATGAGTGACACCAGATCTATTGATGATGTTTTCCATCACAAATTTGACTTTGTTTTTTGCCCCTAATTCCATAAGGGGTATGGATTCATCCCATTTAGAAAAGAAGTCAGTTTCTATGAGTATGAACTTGAATTGTCTGGCTGTAATAGGAGGTTTTGGTCCCACAACATCCTTTCCCTAGGTGATGAATGGTCAAGAATACTTAGAAGTGTGAAGAAACTCTAGGGGAAGTGTATGGAAATATTATGAAAATGGCATGAATGACACTTTATAGTGAATATGGAGTAATCATATATCCTGGTGGCCAGTAATACCCAAGGCACCAGATTTGGGGAGAGAGCTTGGTTGCTAACTCGTGTGCTCCACATTCCCCAATGTGCACATCTTTCATGACAACATCTATTTATTCTCCATCAATTCACCTGAGAAAGACTTTGTTAATGCCTCGTTTATAGAGAAACATCTCTTGGTTCACCCCATTGAATAGGGTAAAATTTATTTCCTATCTTCGGACCTTCTCCCTATCAGCCCTAACCAGTGGGATTTCCCTGTTCTGAAAGTAATTTGTGATGGGTGTCATCCAACCGGTGGTATGTCTATATGGCATAGGTTTGGGGATAATTTCATCAATTTCCACTATATTGTTCTATATGAATGGAAATACCATCCTATGATGTCCAATACTAATGGTTGTTTCATCCCAGTCAGGATCGTCCAAGGTCGTGGATGCAATTTCTAATGCGGCGGCATGAGCATTTTATGATCGAGGTACATGGGTCAATGTTGGTTCTAATGGGAATTCTACCATCAGTGCTCGAACATGGTTCATCAAGGGAACCAATACTTCTTTCTTGATAGCATAGTCACAATTGACCTGTTTGATGACTATCTATGAATCAACTTTTATTTTTAGGTGTTTGTCTTGCACCCAGAGTGCCAATTCTAGGCCTATAATGAAGGCCTAATACTACACTTCATTGTTCGTACACCCTTCTAAAGGTAAGAAAGAGTAATGCAAGATTCCCTTTTAGGGAGACACAAGTATGACTCCCTGCCAAACTTTGTAGAGCTTGGGACCCTCCATTCATTTCCATGTTGGGCTTCGGGAAGCACTATACTAGTACATCTCCCACATATGGGGGTTACCATAGATGGAAAACACTTCTTCATCTAGAATATCGGTATCGTATGGTGTTGTTTCTTAAAATGGTTTCTCATCCATGAATTACCCTTACTCTTGGACTTTAATGGCCTTATAGGGAACATATCATTTGTCAAACTATTGCAGGATGACCTCCCATCAAGATAGGAGCCCATATAGTATGGGACAGTTGAGGATACACTTGAGTGGGTTGCAGCAGTAGTCCAGGTGGACCTCATTGATCTACAGGTAATGCCTAAGTTTTTGAACTAGGAATTCCATAGCTAGGGAATTAATTTCAATCTTTGAATACCGAGTTTCCGTGTAGATCATTGTATGACCGAGGTATTAGAGGCTTTTCTATGAGGTTTTCAAGTGATTCTTGAAAATCAATATCCCATTCATATGTAACTACTTTCTTCATGAGCTTGGTGATAAGTAAAAATTTAGTTTCTAGGTTGTCTATGAAGAATTGAATGTAGGAGAGATACCTATAGAGTCCTCTCAACTCGGTGAGGTTGCTAGTTAGGGACATTCCAGGAATGGATTTCATCCTCTCAGGGTCGACATCGATTCCATGATGGCGTACAATGATGCAGATAAATTTTCCCAAAGTAACAAAAAAGGAACATTTTAGGGGATTCAACATTAAAATGTGTTGTTACAATTTTCTCAAGACATTTTCAAGGTTATTCAGGTGGTTTGAACGCTATCGTGACTTAACCACCAGGTCATCGACATAACACTTGACGAATGTTAAAGAAAATTTCATGATGATGAGATGCATGGTTCGCTAATACATACTTCCAACATTCTTTAGTATGAAGGTAATAACATTAATAAATAACACTCCCTAAGGGTCCCTAAAAGCGTTTACTTATTCTTCTCCTTGGGCCATCGGGATTTGATTGAATCCAGAATAGCCATCCATGAAGAATAGGGCATCATATCCTTCTATTTCATTGATCAAAAATCCTATGATCAGGACCAGGAAGTCATCTTTTGGGAAATACTGATTAATATCCCTTAAGTCAATGAAAATTATTATATGTCTGTTGTTATTTTTGATAGGTACTATGTTGGCTTACCATATAGGATATTAAACCTCCTGTATGAAGTTGGATTTGATCAGTTTTTCAACTTCAGCCTCTATTTTGGTGGTACGCATCAGGTGGGTCCTTCTATCTGCCTGTTTATATCCCCGATGATCTTTTGGTAAGCCCAGATCATGGGTGGTGACATCAATATCAAGGCCTGGTCTATCCCTGTAATTCCACGAGAACACGTCTCAATTATTCTTCAGGAAGTAGGTATATGCATCCTTTTCCTCACCATGAATTTCCACCCTAATTAAAGTGAGACACATGTCATTTTCATTCCCCAGATTTATCTCCTTAAGTTCATCGATGGTAGTGGAAGCACCTTCTTTAAACACAAGAGGGGCATCTTTGAGGTCTTCTTCCACTTCTTCTTCATCACTGTCATCTTCCCCTTATGAAGAAGAAAGTATTTTTAGATAAATTATCCATTATTGAATGATAAGCCGTCTTTTTCATTATTATGTGAGGAAATGGTAGTTTAATGTCCCAACAATGGGATGGGAGCCTCTTTGATAGGGATTTTCCGGACAACATGGGAGTCTGCCCATGCTTCTAGCTCTTTAGACTTGGTTGTCGTGGAAAAGACCATACAAACAACTGATTTTGTATCCGAGCTTGTAATTACACATTCAACATGGTTTATGGGTAGTACGTACTCCTCCCCAAGTTGTTGGAAGGGTTCGGAGGGAGCCATCCCTAGTCCATTTGGGGCATTGATCTAATAAATTGCCATCGGTCGAAAGATGTTTTTCTTCTAACTCATTGTACCATGCGCCTATGGCATTTTACCCACATAAATCAAATGAGTATTAATCTGTCTGAAAAATCCCATTTTTTCCATTAGTTCAATATTTATTAGACTAATGGTATAAGTATGGAATTTCAGAATATTGATACAGCTAAGGCCTCCCTAAAAAACATTGATGGTCGTACATTTCCGCACCACCAGGAACACAGACTCAGATATGAGATCTTGGACCTATGTTTTATGATTGATTTTTCCAAATGGTTTCTGTTCACTTTTTTCCTATCCCAACAGAGTTGTAGTACAGGGTTTCAAGTTATCTTCATCATATCCCTAGTTGACAAAGCGTTCTCAGTGGGAGGATGTTAATATCATAATATTTGTCAATGAATGTCCTCTAAACATCAGTTCTATTTATATAGTCAGACACATATAAGGGTTTGATGTGTGATTGCATGATAGTGTCTTCATCTATGTCTATGAAGGAGATGATGACATGACATTCTAAGGGACTGGTCTCTAGTCGGTAGACTTCCTCTAATGCTACTTTAGCCTCGAACTCTTATGGGCTTAGAAAGGTGTCAATGAGTGTCTACCGATAATCGGTGGATGAATTCAATGCATCTAGGATTGATAGATTTGTTGGTACATAAGCCAGCTACTTTAAAATGTAATACATATACTCTAAAGGTCAACACTTCCCAGCTCAGGGTTTCTCTTTCAGAGACACTTTGTGAGTTTGAGTTTTGGACATAGATGGTTATGCCTCTGTAGCAGTGGCTGGCAGGGCTGCAGTCCTTTCCACGTTTGGCCAGACTGGCCTACCTATATACTTTGAGTGGCTCAGTGTTTGTTCTTCCCCATAATGGATACTGCGAGATAACTGGTCATGGATTTCTTCCAAATGGATCGAAAGAGAATTTTGGTTCTCATTGCATCTATCAGTTGGTCCTTCCATGAGTTTCCACGATGTTAAGAGTTTGACTAGTGGTGTGGCTAGGAATTTGACTTCTTCCACGATCATGACTTCTAAGAAACCTCTGACCTCTACTGATTTCCTTCAGCTCCCTAATTGAGCACAGGGAATTCGGGATCGTGGCCATTGTCATCTTCAAGTAAGGGTTCTATAAAGTGAATGCAATTAATATAGTTAAGGATTACTTCTTGATATGATTCTATTCGTACCTGACTACCTCCTTCTGATGGTACAATTTGGCAGGGGCGATGCCCATTATATAGTTTTGTGGGGTGGTGCTTATTTTACCGTTTGGTGAGGTAGTGCATGCAGAACCAAGTCTGTTGGCATGAAGTCTGAATGCATCAACACGGACTTCCAATTTGGTATAAGCTCATTTTCTTGATCTTGGGTTCTGCCCTATTTTCCTTTAGAGGACTACGGTGCTGAGGAGGATGGTTGTGTTGTATTTGGAGCTTTTGGGGGCATAGTATGTTGTTTCCACTATGCTTAGAGGATGTTGTGGACTCATATGATGGTCTTCTTTGTCATTTTCTTTTCAAATTTTTTCTCCTTCTTGATGGTGACTGTTTACCACTCTTCATCCTCTCTTGAGTTGGAGGTGTAAATATACGCTACTTGTGTTGGCAGCAGGCCAAACACGACTTGCCCAGAATCCACCATCATTGGCAGGAGATCCTTGAAAACAATGAATTCCTTGATGTTGTTTCTCAGAATCCAGTGATATTAACAATAATTGGGGTTCTCATAGAGACCCACATCAATGGATCTTTTTAGCTTTGGCACCCAGATTAGATTTCAAATCAAGGCAGCTATGAAATAGCCACGAACTAGAATGTCATGGAATGAATATAAATTATTTCTTCACTGTTCAAATAGTTTTCTTTTATAACCTCATATATCATCTTTGCCAAGGTGGGAATGGTTTTGGAATCCATGGGGTCCCACATGGTTTTGTGGGGGCCTCACAACAGGGGCTGGTGCTGAGGGTGGATTAAGCATGACATAATCCACTTCATATTTTCTTATTCTTTTCTCAGGGGCTAGAGGGGAAACTCAAGACTTTTTATTAGTCCTTTCAAGGAGTATTCTATTCTTTGGGAAATTCCAGAGATGTCTCCAAGACCACTGGTGTACTTCACTAGGATGAGCGGCATTCTCAATTCGTCCTGATGGTTATCAGTGCACATGGCGAGCATCTAATCCTGGGGGAGTGGCTGGTTCATGGAATATGTCAGGCCTTTTCATATAAAAATGAAGTATGAGACTCTCTCGTTCTCTCACCACTTGTAGTTCATGATATCATGGACCTTCATCTTGGCCAGCATTGAACTGAAGTGGAAGAGAACCTGTCACCGGAGGTCCTACCATCCTGTGATTTAATTAGCTAACATGCATGTATGCCATATAAAAGTCGAGCCCTACAGGGTTTATACGAAGCACCTGAGTTTTACATCTTATTTCTACACTATATTGGCAATCATGGGGTCAATGTAAGAGGCATAGTGCATCAAATGTTGTTCTGGGTCCCCCGAGCCATTGAATACATGGAATACAGGGTTGTTGATGTTTAGTGGTGGTGGAACATTGCTCAACCACTCTAGGTAGGGTTTTCACTCTTGTTGTTTCGGAGCGCACTACCCATCCATGGCTTCTAGTCGGGTTGTTATCTACTCGACAGTGTATATGATCACTTGATTAATATCCTATCTGACCTGATCTTGTGCTGGTGCGGCAGGGGCCAAGATATGGTGTGCTAGAACAACTAGTATTTGGGGTGGATGCCTAGCTAGGGGCATCATTTGTGGGATTACATTGGTATATTCCAGCTGCCTTCCCAATGGTGGGAAATCATGAATTCCATCTAAGGACTGATCGAACAACCCTCCGAACAAGGTTTCATTCAATAGAATGAGTGCATGTAGTTTGGGAACAACTTCTGGGAGCACCTAGTATTGTTCCGTAGATGGAACACATCCGGTGATATAAGTCCCTTGATGTAGCTTGGTATTAATTTGTCTGGGATCTTTCATTTCTTCCACATTTTTGGAAAACCGTTCCTCAGGGGTGAGGGACACACTATCATGGGGAGGTTGTGGCGGGTCATAGAATTCCATGAATTTATTTTTATCTTTGTTATAGTTTTATGAGGGAGGTAATGATGGATTGACTAAGGGGTGCCCGGATTTTGAACCGCCCATAGATTTTGAGTATGTACACCATCATAATCAGTGTGGAATACCTCTAGGAGGGAACCATCTTCCTCAATGACTTCTCCCCCTAAATCATTTCCTATGAGATCCATGGGGTTTACATTCACCTCACTGAGGCATACCGAATTGGGGGTGGTGTACCCGGTACCAAAAGTTAGGAAGGATTATTGTTCCTTTTATTTACATTAACCATTCATTCTGCAGTTTATTTCAGCCTTCTTGACAATGATTCACCATAATAGAGCTCTGTTCTGACCTCATAACGCGCCTTGGTCAGGGAGGGTGTGGACTAGGAGTCGGGGTGAAATGGGTATCTCCTATGTCCATATTTCTTCCAAGATGGTGGAATACATACATCCGCCGTGCAGGGATTGGAGGTAAAAATTCCCCCAACCCTGTGGGCTAGGGTTGTTCCCATTCTCCTATCAATGCGCTATGATCTGGATTTGTTAGTTTTACGGAAGTATTTTTATTTAAAAATTCCCATATCCCGGGGGATGAGATTTTTCCCATATCACTATGGTAGCTTCTTCTTTTTCCACCCTTTCAATTTCACATACTCTCGCACCTGTGTAGGTTGAGTGTGGTATTGGGGCCTACATGAAGTGTGTGGTATTTTAATGACATGAGATCTTCTGATTGGTTGGATTCCCTTAGGTGGGAATCTTGATGGATGTACCTAGTCTCCTAGCATAGATTTTTTTTCAATTTCTTGATATCTTTGGCCCGAACGCTTTTGAGACTTATTGTGGGAGAGTGTTTGTCAAGTATCCCATCATTCTTAAGAAGGGGTTTTTCTTTATTGTTTCCTCTGGGTGATGACATTACAGGAATTCATTTCAATTGGGGACATCTAGATGGGAAGTGGGGTGAAGTTTAAAGCTCTATGTTCTTCCCACCCCTGAATGTGAAATCCATCCAGAGCGTTTCCAATGCGAGGACTCAATTTATGCAGTATATGGATGCAACCTAGTCCAAATTTTTTCTTTCGCCTTTATGATTGTGGCTGCCTTGTGGACGATTGGGCTTCCAAGTCAATTAGATGGAGAAGATCCCCTACCATACTGACATGGTCTACATTCCCTTCGTATGGTAGGAATATTTCATTCAGCTTTCAATAATTTGTCCATATATTAAGGCAAATGTCATGTGTGCATTCCGCAGACAATTCTCTCGATATGTCAAAGTGAGAAGTGGTTGCGGAACAATACATCACTGGTATATTATCAATATCAAGTTGTCTCCTCAAAAGCAACATATCATGTTGTTGTTCTTCTAGGGGATCCTCCACTTGATAGTGTTTCAAAGTTCCTTGAAACATGAATTCTACTTTAAAGAATCACTATTTCCAAGCGGTTTCCACTGGATTTATTTATGGAACTAGAGACATCCAATAGTTCTTTATCCAAAGGGGACCTTCACTCCAATAGAAAGTGTTTGTTATGTTAAAAACATAGAGATACTTATTAATGTGCACTGGTATAGAGGATGGGAGGCCAGAATCATCACACCCTTTTGGGGGAATTTATTTTCTACTCGAGGACTCACATTGTAAATTAAGATATTTTCATGAATCCTTATTAATTCACCAACTATATAACAAGTATCCCTTGAAATTTTCAATCACTTATTAACATTTCTAATGAATATAATCTTCATTATGCATTCAAGATTCTTCATTAATGGAGATATCTTTATGTATTCAAGGTTATACATCATAGGTATCCTATAATATACTATTTCAAGATTCTTTTAGTCATCATTATGATATTACTGGTTTTTAATATACTTAGCTGGGTACTTTGGAATTTATTATCATTCATGGAGATGAAGGTTTTTTTTATCCTAGGATCGTGCCCATAAAATAGAATATCTACATATCCTTGTAAATAGAATATGAACCCTTGTAGTTATGTGCCACTGAATGGGACACACCATACCTTTTAAGGTCCTGTGATAAGGATCTAGTCATATAGTTTAATGAATTGTGGTGTGGACATACATAGTATGGGACTTATACTGAATCAGCACATGGAACTAGGAATGAATATGGGTTTCAAAGAAGGAACAAACACAGTTGGGAATATGGCCCAAGGAGAACATGGCTGATTTAAGGTATTGCATTTGAACCTCAATGAGGAATCCTACATATCCCATATATATGGGAAATAATGCTCATGTAGTTCTATTAGTCTCATAGGAGAGTATTTTCCTTTGAGGGAAGTGATTTTGGGAATACTTCTTGAAAACGATGCCTTTGTGATTTGAGGGTTTAATTTGGGGCTTATTCCTAAGGAGGATGCCTAGACTAAGGGAATTTGGGTTAGATTTCAGAAAACGATATCCAGTGAGCTCGGGTCTTGAAACGGATTCCTATGTATCCTGGTTTGAATTGATATTATATTTCATGGAGTTCATTCCGTCATGAGTGTTTGTGTACATGTTGTAATCATCAAAAATCTCTAATCTGACATGAGTCATGATCTGCGTGATAAAAAATAGGATGTGAAAGATTCAACAATGAAACTATCTCTTTTAAAAATTTCCCCCTCCGCTGGTGGAAGAGGGCACACCAATGGCTGAGATGGTAGATGAGGGCGAGGAGACAAGACTTATCTCTATTCCCTTTACATTAGACAAGGGTCCAATGAAAGGAATAAGGGATGAAGGTTTGGGGCTTACACCAGGATGGATGCCCATTTGGAAATTGGTCCGGGATTACTCTTAAGGAGGATTCCCATTTGAGATTTAACCTGGAATAGGAGTCAGGTGATGTGGTTTGAGGAGTTTCTTAAGAGTGTATCGACTCAAGGTAATCGAGGAGTCCATAAAGAGAGTCCAAACTTGTAACATGTGAATGTAACATGAGAAGCAATTCGACTCAAGGAACTTCATTGAATGTGATTGAGTGTCTCAAATCATGGCATTCCAAGGATGGAAGTTAGGGCTGCATAATGGCTGCAAAAGAAAATCTCATCGTCTAGACCCCACAATTTCATGGTGCGACTCTCTATATTTCATGGGGGTTAGTGATGAAGGTGAAGGGACCGACATGAATGGCTAGAACTGCACCCCAGCAGTTATCCCAAGTAGGGGTATAGTGGTGCAGTCCCTGTGGTATGGACCAGTGGGGTCATGCAGGTGCTCCGCCAAGGTGCCTTATGTAGGTGCTCTGCGTAGCTCCCCCGCATAGGTCCTCCATGCAGGGGTGGAGTGCATGTGTTTTACGAAGCTCAAGTGTGTAGGTGTTCTGCGCAGCTCCATGTGTTCTAGACCTTGATGGGACTTTGACCCAATTTTTTCTCATTAATTATCTCTTCTATTTTGTTTTAGAGAGCTGCCTGATAAAATTTGGGGGATCTTGCCAAAATAGCTACACAATGGGAGCCTTGGAGCTTCTTCCAACATTTTTTAGTCTTTCAAATGGGGAGACCAAGTGTCCTGTTTATTATCATTGAGTGGAACTGGTTGAAGGGAAGTTGTATGTGTAGGTCCTCCGTGTAGGTCCTCCATGTAGGTCCTTTGTGTAGGTGTGAGAAAATTTTACTATCACTTAGGTCCTCTGCATAGTTCCTCCACATAGGTCCTCCGCATAGATCTTCAGGATAAAATCCATTCCATCTTCCAATTGCCCCTACTTTTTTTCGTAAGTTCGTTTGGGATCTACCACTAGTCAAATTTAAGGCCTTGAATAGATATACACTTCCTGATTTGGAAAATACACTATGTATTTTCAGACAAAACATAGAAGTTGAATTTAATTTGTTAACACATTTTTATCATAATTATTAGAAATCCATTGCATAATTCTAGATGGGGGAATCAGTCCACTTATTCAATGGAATGGAGTTGTATTTTGGCAGATATAAATCTATTCTACATCAACTTCTTTCCTGGTGAAAACATCTTTACTCATTCTTGAAATCTTATTTCTATGCGAGTATTATATCTTCACTTTACGAAAAGTGCATCGAACACATTTCATATTGTCTACAAAAGCCCCCCCACCCTATAAATTTGATTCATTGAAATAAGGAATATTGTTCTAATGTAAAAACATGGAACTTTGAAAAATTCCAATTTCATTTTGTTAGATTTGGAGTTATTTCTTGTTTGGAAGGATGATCAAATTTTTTCCTATTCCATGGGATCTAATTAACATAGTTTGACTATTGGTAGGGTCATATGGAAAACCTTACATACATTGAGTCTCTTGTATTTCATTTCTATATATTACATAAACCCTAAAAAATGTGTGTTTTGTGAGATAAAACTTGAATTTTGTCAAGAGTGCCCTTTGCTAGTCCTAAATATAGTGTGTACCATTTATTTTGTTATTGGTAGTTTAGTGTCATGCACGTTGGAATATAATGGGCTAATATTTACTGTCGAATAGCATTGACCATAAATTTTGAAATTATTTCATAAAAAAGACTCTACAGATAAGAATTTCATTAATTTTCTTTAAATATTTCCTAGAGGAATCTAGAGCCATGATTTTTATGGACACTGAATTTAAAACATGTATCAACATAAAGGGAGAATCTTCCAAGAACAATGTTACCATTATTTGAAAAACCTCTTATGGGGGTTCTGATATGTAGTGACAACTAGGGCATATGTTGCATAGCCAAATAGTGGCATCTTTTGGCTGACAAGCCTGTTGTGTTGGAAACTTATGCGAGGCCAGCTAAGGGCAGGTGATTCATTTTCAAGAGAAATATATCTTTAGGTATTTAACATTTTGTTGGTGATAGATAGGGAGAAAATAATATTTGGGTGACTCAAGACCACAATGGGTGGTTTTTCCAAGGAAATAAATTTTTTAGAATGAAAGGGATACTTTATACAAACATATTTCATGAATAGGAAAACCATATCTATACAAATTTTTTGTATGAGGAATGGTCAATATTTACCAGAAAGGGTAATTTATAATATCATACTGTTCCATTTTAAGTCATACACTAGGGACATTGGTACTGTGCAGTTTTACATCATGTAGTGCAGATATTGTTACGATGCAGTTTTAAGTCATGGAGTGAGGACATTGTGTGGCTTTAATTTAGTGTCTTTAGCTTTCTACCAAGGTATGAGACTCTCCTAATTTCATGAACTTTTTTTTATAAATATACTTCAATATTCAGGTATGGAATGGAAAAGTGTAAACTGTGAGTTAAAAAATTTTGAATTTAAAGGATGATATGGAAAAAGTGATAAAAGCATTAGATAAAATATTTTCCAAGAACGAAGTTACCATAATTTGAGAAACCTATTAATGGGGTTATATTATATAGGACCTACCATGGAATATAATGCATATCCAAATAATGGAATCTTTTGGTTGATAGGCCTGTTATGCAGGCCGCTTATGCAAGGCCACCTAAGGGCACATACTGGATAGTCAGGAAAAAGAGATGTTAATAACTTTTACATTCTATTACTAAAAGATGAAGAAAGCTTATAGAGATTCAAATTTTCCAAAAAATAGATTTTGTTTTATGGGGAAAGGTACCTTAATATGGATAGTGTATTTCCAACCATATTTTCGAAAGAATCAGAGATATATGACTTTTACAAGGTTTTGACCCAAACATTAAAGTTATGTTGTCTTGTAGTTTTAGGTCATAAAGCTTGGACTAGAAATAGAAATAGTACATGATATGTGGTCATGTGATTCCAAGGTTATTTCATATTTCATTGAACACAAGCTAAGGGAAATGTGTAATGTATGGTCTTGAAGACTTTCTGATTGGGATAATGATAATGGGATAATTATATTTGAATGATTGTTTTAAATTATAGATTCTTGTATATTGTCATCAATGAATGAAGGGGACACAAATTCTATAACCAAGAATAATGTAACCATTATTTGACAAACTATCTGTAAAGACTGAGATATGAAGAGCCAAATTTGGCATATTTTGCATAGCCAAATAATGACATCTTGTGATTGACCGACCCGTTATGTAGGTAACTTGTGCAAGGCCACATAAAGGAATGTACTACATAGTGATGAAAAAGACCTCTTCGGTATTAAAAACATTATCACTAGAAACCATTTGAAATATTATGAAGATCTAAAAATATTCAAGAATGGAAGTGTGAAATATGTAAGGAGGTAATTATAAATTCGTAGAATGAATAATTCAATTAGTATTGACCATGAATTTGAAATCCCTTACATAGAGCTAATTTATATGTAAAATGGGGAAATTCTTTTTTTCCTTTTGAATTAAAATTGTGATGTTCAGTTTAAAGTTGTGCAATGAAGACATTATACTTTGCAGTTTTATGTCATGTTGTGAGGAAATTAATAACCCTATAAGAATTTGAGACACATTATTTATATAATGTATACCTTTACTCATTTCCTAAGCCCACAAGATTAATGCTCACTGTGAGAAACAAGGGGAATTAAGGGATTCTTTTATAACACATAGGTGACACGAGTGAAAAATACGTGTGTTTTATTTCCATGTAGTTTAATGTCATGTGGTAAGGACAAAGATGAACCAATGGTAAAAGAAAGACTTGTTGTAGCTAGGATGAGGGATAAAACCAATGTGTCTCTACATGTCCTACTGAGGGAAATAATCAAGCCATACGTAGTTCTTTAAACATTTCCTATGCATGTTTGATTCTTATACAAAGAATAAATGTTTTATATTATTGTGATTGGGAAAAATATAGGATATATAGGCATCTCTACGTATCAAAAATAGATGAGAATGAAGTCGTACAAAGTTATTTTAATAATCATTCCTCATGCCAATCGATTTTGACATGAATAAATGGGGATTTTTACACGTTGTGAAATAACGGTAAATCTTGAGACATAAAATGGTATAAGGTCCAAATCATATTTCTTAAGGAAACATTCTATATAGATCTGATTCATACATAGGAAAAATGAAAATAAGAAGATATTGTGATTGTGGCTAGGCCCAAAATTGGAGATTTATGCGTCTCTATGTATCTCATTGGAAATGAGAATCAATCCATATGTAGTTCTTGAAACAATGTTCTTGTGAAGATTTGAATCATGCATAAAGAAGTGAAAACATCATGTTCCACTAAGTAGTAGCAATGATGTGCATGATGTTTTCTTCTGGAATCTCATAATGTCTATTATAGAAGATGTTTACCATACAGTTTATTGTCCTGTAACAAGGACAAATGGTTTTATGCATTTTAATGTTGTGTGGCAAGGAAAAAGATTCCACACATTTTAACGCCATGCAGCATGGATGCTTATGGTTGTTATGCAGTTTAATGTCTTGCAACTACAACATTGTACTGTGTATTTTTCAGTCTTCCAGTGAGGACATAGGGGTTGTGAAATTTTCAGTCATGTCACAAGGACAATTTACTATGTATTTTTATGTCTTGTAGTATGGTCGATATGTACCACTACCAAAATTATTTCATTAATAATCAAGCATTGGTTGGAGTTTTAAAAAGATCTCCATTCATTGAGATTAAGGAATAAACTCTATTTGAATAGTCATTAGTTATAGAATAAGGTCCTCCCCACTTTGGCTCATGATTTGGAGGTTTCGCCCCTATTATAATTGGAGTCCTAAGGACCAATACCAATTATCATGGAAGAAATGAATGGAGGTGAACTATCTTGTTAAAAGCTCGCACTATTATGTTGTGATAGAATTTCACGTGATTCAAAGTATGAAATCTTTTTTTGTCTAATCCTTCCAGCTCATTGAACCATTTCTAAGACCTTTCATCTTTAGACAACTGGTCAAATATTGAAACTTTGAGTGAAGGAAATTGCATTTCAATTGGCAAAACTATTTTGGTTCTATATAAAAAGGAAAAAGGATTTTCCTAGGTGGTAGTATGGGTAGTGGTTGGATAATCCTATATTTCATTCTGAAGTTTTTCAGGCCATAATTTCTTATCTTTATCCACCATATTATGAAGTATATTTGATAGGGTCTTGTTGAAGGCCCCTATCTGTCCATTGGCCACTACATGATAGCGAGATAAATGGTTGGATTTGAAATTATTCTCCTAATATAACTTCATTACCTCAATTAAATAATAAAATGGTTCCATTTTCCATCTATATAGTATTAGGGACACCAAATCTAGTGATGATATTTGTTTTGATAAAACTAAAAATGCTTTTGGCTCCAACATCATTGAGAGGTATTGACTCATCCCATTTAGAAAAGAATCATGTAGCTGAAAGGATATACTTGAACTTCTTTACTGTGGCAGGAGGATAAGGCCCTACTATATCTATTCCCCTTGGGGAAAATGGCCAAGAGTATTTATCAATATGTAGAAACTCTAGTTGTTGATGAATGAAGTTGGAATTTAGTTGGTAGGGATGACATTTTTTAGTGAAGTCGGTGGAATCATACAAAATTAAAGGCCAAAAGTATCCAAACCTTTAGATCTGATTAGAGAGTATGTGCCCAGACTGGTAGGTACCACGATCTCCTGAATGTACTTATTTCATGATAGTTTCAGTATCTTCTCAATCAATACATATGAAGAGGATTCCATCATAGCCTCTATTGTAGAAAATATTTTGGTGGTCTAGACAATCATAAAGAGTAAAATTGGCTGCTCATCACCGGATCTATTCTTTTTCATCCATATTTTGTTAAAGTACTCAAGTTTAATGATATTCCATTATGGATGTTCTCCATCCCATGGTATGACCATATGTATCATAAATAAGGCTAATTTCATTACTTTCCTCCATTTTTGTTTGATAAAAAGGTAAGACCACATGACGATGAGCTATTCTTCTGATTGTCTCATCCTGATTTGGATCTTCCAAGTCTTTAGTTGCATTCTCTAGTCCATCATCATGGGCATTTTGTGATAACGAGACATAATACAATGTCGGATCTGAAGGAAATTAATCCATTAAACCTCTGACGTAATAACACAAATGGATAAACTAATATTTTATGATAGAAATTCTCCATTTATTTTCTTGATCACCAATTCAGAATCACCTTTAAATTTTATGTGAATCACTTTCACCTGAAGGGCCATTTCTGAACCTGCAATGAAAGATTGATACTTTGCCTCATTGTTGGTTCCACCTTCCGACAACATGAAGGAATAAGGCAACACTACCTTTTCTAGTGAATTATGGACAATTCCTAACCCAACAATGTTTATTTTATGGTTTTCCATTCCCTTATCTATTGGACTTCTAGAAGCACTATCAAAAAACATTTCCCATGTTTGGGAATTATCTTGAATAGAGAATACCTTTTCATCAGGAAGTTAAGTATTTAATGATGTATCTTTTGTATATAGACTCTCAGTAAAGAAGACTACTAGATATTTCCCTTTTATTTCCTTTTTAGGAATTAAATAGATATCAAACTGTTGTAAAATAACTGCCCACCATTCCAGAATCCCTATAAATATAAGACTACTGAGGATAAATTTGAGTGGGTTTTTGTGAGATTCCAAATGGACCTCAAGATGTTTTTGGTAGTGCCTCAATTTCTCCACTTCAAAGATTAATGCTAGGTAGTACTTTTCAATAATTGAATACCATGTTTTCGAATCAATCATAGTTCGAATGAGATAATAAAGGTTGTTTTCATTCCCGACTTCATTCTTTTGGACAAGGAAGACACCCAATGATAACTCTAAAGTTTTCCTATAGAGAATATGCGGTCTTCCTTCAACAGATGGCATTAATACCGGTGGACTCAAGAGATATATCTGGAGGGTATCAAATGCTCTTGGTAGTCTTCAGTCCAATGGTAGGTGACTCCCTTCATCATTAATCTAGTGAAGGATAACACTTGTCTGCCAAATTGGCGATAAAGCATTGAATATATGCGAAGTGTCCTTAGAGTTTTGTTAACTCTTTCATGTTTTGAGGAGGTGGAATACCAAGGATTGATTTTGTACTCTTTGGATCAAATTTGATACCACGATGGCGTACAATGAAGTTGAGGAACTTTCCTGAGGTTATCGCGAAAGCACATTTCAAGGGGTTTATCTTCAAATTATGTTGGTGATGTTTATGGAATACGGTCTCAATATTAGCCAAATTATTAGAACATTGTATCGATTTTTCCACCAAATCATCCACATAACATTCAATGAACATCCCTAAGAAGGGTTTGATGATATGGTGCATATAACATTGATATGTCATGGCTATATTCTTTAAACCAAAGGGAATTACCCGATAGAAAAACAATGCTTGAGGGGAAATAAAGGTTGTAGGTTATTTCATCCCATGGGGCCATACAGATTTGATTATACCAAGAGTATCCATCCATTAAGGAAGGAGCTTCATAGCTAGCTGTTGCATCGATTAAATTCATTGTAATCAGAAATAGAAAATCATCTTTAGGAAAATGTTGGTTCAGATCTCTGAAATCATTTAAAACTATAATATTTCAATTCTTCTTTTACACTGGGAAAATTTTGGCCAGCCATTTGGGATATTGAACTTCTCGGAAAATGTTAGCCTTTATAATCTTATCAGATTCAACTTCAATTTTAGAGGTATGATTTTGGTGTGTTCTTAATACTGATTTCTTGAATCTGTGATGTTCTTCTAGAAAAACCATATGATGGGTAGCTACATCAAGATTATGAATGAGAATTTATACAAAAATCCACGAAACTATATCTTGATGTTTCTTTAGAAATGAAGTATATACCTCTTACTCTTCAGAGGTCATGGCCCACTAATTAGAGTGGGGAGTGTATCTTCCTTGGTACCCTGATTTTTTTCAGTGATCTCATCCATGGTGTTAGAGATATGATATAATTTTTATTATATTCTTATATTTATTTTCTTCATCTTTGGTTTCGGGAAGATGATTTAATTGGGCCATCCAATGGTCTGAAAAAATAAATCAATTTGGAATATTATTTTCGAAGACCGCATGGACAACACCTCAATGAATTGATCATTAATCGGTCAAAACACATCCAATTGGTGTTATTCCAATTGTAATGGGAAGAAAATTAAATGGGGATTTTGGATGTGGGTGAACAAAAAGATTTACATTCATTAAGGCCTCCCATGGATCCTATAATTTTGTGGCATAAAAAAGGAAACATTCATCTACTATAAAATAATTATGTTAATTGGGCATATCTATTACTACCAGGTGATGATAAAGCTGAATGTTTGTGCAGACTCATATATGTTATTTTGAAACAAAATTTAAGAAGACACCATGCAAAAATATTACAATTAAATGGTCCTTCCATGATCAAACTTTTGGTGGACAGAATCTGTATGAAATCTTCTACTAAGATTTTGAAGAACTGAAATTTGAAGACTCAAGGATGGAATCCATTAGCCTATATAAAGAGGAGTTCACCCATGGTTAAAGGGAGTTCAACACAGAAATGGTATAGGAGGCCAAGGGTCATTATACTAACATAGGAATTTTATTTTATTTTATTTTAAATTTAGTTTTCTTTTCTCATGTAATGTATTTTTATAATATTAATTCATGTTTTATCAACTCCTTCTATCCCCCATTCTCATACATCCCTAATATAATTATGTATTATATTTTTCATCTATCCATTGTGTCCCCTTACCCTTATAAATGAGGGGCTAACCCAAGACTTGTCTCGTGGGAGGTATGTGGAAGTTCAATTTATTCTGTTCTTAAACTACTATGTTTTGTTATGTTTGTGATAAGCAATATTGATGTGCATGGGAGTGGCGATGGTCCACCGCAACACTCAACTTGAACTTATTTATATTCTTTTATTAAATATTTTCCCTCCATTCAAATATATACAATCTCTTAAAAGGGTGGATTAGATCCATTCATTAGATGAAATGAGATATGATGGAGCAAGCTCCTAGGATATTTCATATGCTCGATTGAGGCATTCCATCAACCTTGATTGTAGAAGGTGGTGGAATTGAGATTGATATAGGCATTAAATATTTCACAATAGTTAATAAAAGAATATAAATTCATGAATGAGGTCATGTAATTGAACTATTAAAAATAATTTAAACACCAATAAGAAGAATAATGGAACCCACAAACCAACCCACAAAGGACATGTTCTTTCTTTACTAATATCATTCTATCATTGCATGTTTCATTAACTGTTTCATTCATTTAAATTCTATATCAATATAAGATTAAATAAAAAACCAAAAAATGTAGTCTAGGTGAACTAGATTAAGTGGGTAAACAACTGAGAAAGGTCCTCAAGTGAGACGACCCTGGTAAGCCTTTGTACTGTATTTGGAAAATAAATTTCTTTTTCCACGCCCCATGACAGGCATGTATAAATACTGGTGTTGTTTCCAGGGATATAAATGGTTTTTACTTTACGTTTTCTATTTTACAATTTTAGATAGTTTTCATTATTTCTTTAAATAAAATCAACAAAAAAACCTTTTCGATGATGTATTCAAATTCAAATAATTATGCATGGGATGATTACTCATTGGTACAATATATAAACCCCAAGTGAATTATAGTGATCTAAATGATCAAGTGGATAGGATTAGCAATACTATATATGACTTGGGATGAAAAATTAAAATATAATTTGACTACGTTCAAGCACAAATTGAGCATCCTGAAGCTGAACCAGAGCAAGAGCCTGAGCAAGGTGTGGAATAAATTTTCCCACTAGTTTTTCATGTTGAAGAATCAGAGGGGTTAAATGTGTATGTTCCTGAAGATCAATTCCACCTCTCTCAACCAATGTTGGAGGATATCGATTAAAGAACATTTTCTACTAATTTACAATAGGGATATCATGTGAATTTAGAGAATATTTGGACTTCATGGGTGGAAATTTAAATGCAACAAGGTCTCCTATTCCTTACCAAGTAGAAGATAAACTACCTTTATACCTCTATATAGCCTTGGAAGATGAAAGAAATACCCAAGTGGGAGATTTCAAAGAATTATAGGAGGATCCTAACTACCTACATCCATCTAGTGAAGATCGACTCTAAGAGGCACTTATAAATAGAGGAGTGATTGAACTAGAAGAAGATCGGTGAGATGATACTTTCTGGAACTCTATCTTTTCTGATTTCATTCAATCTTATTTGAGTATCACTCCTTATGATTTTTAATTTTCTGATATGTTCAATCCTTGTATCACCATGGAGGAAGATGAAGAAATAGAAATTACACCTATTGAGGCACACATGGACCTCCCTATGGACATTGATTATCTACATGAGGAAACCCATTAAGAGATATAAGTGGTTATTCTTGAGGAACCAAATCTATAACCTGCCTACCTTAAAAGGGAATATTATAAAATTAATATTTTAAAATTAAATTTTGAATCTCCCTTTGATTATTATTTTCAGGTATCACATCTAGAGAATCTACTATATTTTGAAGAAGACATTGCACAAGTAGCAATTGAAGAGGAGGAGGTTTCCTACTTCATCCTACCCCTGCTATGCAAGATATACCACATTGCGAAGTGGGAGTATCTTCTGTACTCTATCTATGGATTTCATATCAAAAAAATAATTAAATGCATGTTGGGAAAAGAAACGTGTGGTGGTTAATGTCCAAGAAGATCGACCCACCATCAGATTATGTATGACAGCTGGAAATGCCCTCTGGATGTAGTAAATGATGCCCAGATCTACTTGGGGTATCATACGAGGACTTATCTTTAAATGCTTTTAGGAATTTAGATTCCAATTTCTTTACATAAAAGTATATTATCATGTATCCCACTCCCTCAAATATTTTTTATCATCATTGAAATGATCATTTCCCTTAATTGATTAATTCTATTTTGAAGGTTCATGATGGTAGAAGGGAACCCCCCCCCCAATCCAAGCTTTATTTCAAAAGGGAGTTCTCTTTTAATGTTAGACATTGAATCTACTTACATTTTTTTTGTGATTTAAACTAGAATTGATTTCCCACACATGAATTATTTTTTACTTAACATATGTTGGAGACATGAGTTTATTAGGATTCTGTTGGTGCCATGTTTTAGATTTAAATTTTATTTAGATTGAATGAGTAAAATAGAGAATTGGGTTATTAAATTGAATCATTGATATTGAAATAAGGACTCATGATTTTAGGGAATTAATTATTTCAAGTGAATTAAAATTCCCTTAAATTATTCATGATTTGAATTTCTAAAATTTATGTGAATAATTTTTTTATTATTAAACAATCCATTATTTATTTTACAATATCATATTCCCATTCCCAAGAGGATTTATAGACCAAATATTTCATATTTTATATTGCGCATATTTCTTGAGTGATCATCGGACATGTCACCTGCCACAACATGTCTTGAAACTTTTCAAATCTATGACTGTGAAAAAAGATATTTAAAATGATTAAGGGACTACTTTTTCTAGCCACATATTTACCTAACACCCCCTTGCATTTATCCGTTGTTAACCCATAGAATCCATAAATTTCCTTATAGGTTTAAGCCACATTACAAACTAATATTTCCTTACCTACCTACACTTTTAGAATTTTTGCATGGATATTCCATGTTTGAATGTGGGGGAAGGGCCTTTTGTTGGATTTCATTATGATGTGTATCATTTTTGTGTGGTGTTAGGTGTCATTCGTCATTTTGGGCATTGTATTATTAGAATATTTTTCAAAATTCATCATATCATTATGCTTCTTTCATTTCATCCGGTTCTCCTTAAAAAAAGTGAAAAAAATTGTAAATTATGTTGTTCCTTTTTGGAGCTTTATTTAAAAGGTGGGAGAACTTGGTTGATATCATTCTTTGTAATCATTTATTAACTCATGTTCCTTGTCAAGAAAAGGGGTGGTGTTGTGTTTCAAATTTACAAGGGGATTGGAGTGCGGTTCATCATATGTTTTCACATGATTAATCATGCATTTTACTTAAGAGACAAACCTCCTACATCTGACCTTAAATTATTCCAATTATTTACCCACCAACCCTATCCATAGAGTCATTTGAACCTTTATTTCATGTTCTCATGATTTTATGTGCTTTTTGTTGTTGAAAAGTGGAGAAAGTAGTTCGTTTACAAGCCTATGTATACGGATCATGTTCTCCTGATATTAGTATAACACCACTTTAATTGTATCATGAGTGATGAGAGAAAAGATTCAAATGAGTGGCAGATCATTATTTGGCACGTTTAAAAATAATAAATTGTGAATCTTAAATTAATGAAATGACAAGCTCCATCATTTTTCAAAAGGGATATATAAAATGAATGAATTTATTATTTCTTTGAAAAATTGGAAATTAAATTGATATTTTTGTGGTACATGAAAATTTGATTGGACATTGATAATTTTTTGATTTTATTGCATTGAAATTTGAATATTGGTAACATTGGCTCCCGTTGAATTCCATGTTGTGATTTTATGCTTGATGAAAATAAAAGTTTAAGTGTGGGGAAATTGATAGAGATATGATTTTCATCATTTTTAATATGTTATTAAATAATTTAATCTCTAATAAATTACCAATTTTTCTTATTTACATCAATTGTTTATTTATAGGGTTTTTTTAGCTTAAATTAAAAAACTACTTAATTTGTAATTATAAATAGATTTTAATATCTTTGGTAATTTAGTGATATAATTTCAATGATAAAGAAAAATGATTTGATTAATTTTTTATTATATTATTATATTTATTTTATTTATCGATGGTATTAGGACCATGATTTAATTCGGCCATCCAATGGTCTGAAAAATTTCATCAATCTGGAATATTATTCTGGAAGACTGTGTGGACTACACCTCAATGAATTGGTCATAAATCGGTCAAAACACATCAAATTGGGGTGATTCCAATTGTAATGAAATTAGACTTCAATGGGGATTTATAATTATTTTGATCATTAAGTATTAAATTCCTTAAGGCGTCCCATGGATCGTATAAGTTTGGGGCATACAAAAGGAAACCTTCAACCCGAATAAAATCTCAAAGTTTATTTTCCATATCTCTTACTACAAAGTGCTGATAAAGCTGGAATATTGTACAGACTCATAGAAGATATTTTGGTACATATTTTAAGAATAAACCATTCCACAATTCACCCATTAAATATTCCTACAATGATCAATCATTTAGTGGACAGAATCTAGAAAATATCTTAAACTGAGATTTTGAAGATATGAAATTTGAAGACTCAAGGATGGAATTCCATGGACTATATAAGGAGTTCACCCATGCATAAAGGGAGCTCGACACTGGCATTGGAGAGGAGGCCTAGGTACATGCATATTACTTAGGAATTTCCTTTTCTTTTCATTTTAATTTATTTTTCTTTTCCCATGTAATTCATTTGCATCATTTTAATTCAAGTGATTTCCTATTCTTCCATCCCTGTTTATCTTCCAACCAGAATCTAGTTATCCAATTTTCATCCTCTTCTAACAAGCATGACCTATTACCATTAAAATTGAAGGTCTAACAGGAGACTTGTCTCAGGGGAGGTATGTAGAAATTCCATTTATTCTACATTTAAATTCGTATGTTTTATTCTGTTTGTGATGAGCAAAGTGATGTGCATGGGTGCGGAATTCGTCCACGACAAAACTAAACTCGAAAATATATATATTCTATTAATAATTATTTTCCCTCCCTTCTACTGGATATAAGTTCGTCATATGGATTAGTTGATCCATTCAGTAAATGAAATGGAATATGATGGAGCCAGGTCCTAGTTGATGTCACATGATCAATAGAGGTGTTCCATCAACCATGATTGTAGGATATGGTGGAATTGAGATTGATATATGCATTAAATATTTCACAACACTAAATAAAATAATAGTAATTCCTGAATGCGGTCTCATAATTTATTTTTCAAACATAATTCAAATACTAATAAGGAGAATAATGGAACCCAGAAACCAACCCACAAAGCCCAAGTTTATTCTTTACTAATATTGTTCTATCATTGCATGTTTCTTTAACCTTTTCATTCATTTAATTTCCATATATTTATAAGATTAAATAAAAAAATTAGTATAGGTTAATTAGATTATGTGGGTAAACAACTAAGAAAGATCCTTAAGTGAGACAACTCTGGTTAGCCTCTCTGCTACTTTTGGAAAATATTCTATTTTTCTATGCCCTACAACACACATACGTAAAGAAACATTCTTCAAATGATTGAGGAACATCCCTAAGATCTTCCTCTTCTTCTCCATTACATATTATCTCTTCGGTTTCTACATTCGTAGTAGATGGTGATGAAAAACTACTAGAGTTAATGGTATAGTTAGTATTTGAACATCTTGAAGAAGAGGCCACTATATCTAACCCTATTAATGATGAAGGGTTTTCTTATGGTAATAAAGAGGAGATGATGGATTGAGAATCAACATCTTTTTCTTCTTCTAGAATTTTTACAATTTCTTCTACTCTGATTGACAAAGTAGAGGATTTTTGTATTTAATGAGATGAAATGAAAACATATCGATTTAGGTTTCCATCACTACTTGGTGGATCAACAGTTTCTTCCATGATGATAGGTTCAATTTACACAATTGATATTACAGATGTTATTAGATGAGTACTTGGATTTGGTTTTAACTTTTCGATATGATTAATAGGTAACACATAATCTGTACTCAAATGTATGAATGTGTTTGCTAAGATCATTTCTAGTGAAATCGGTGCATTTACTCTGGTTATATCCTTTGTTATGGAATTCATTTATTTTGTGTGATAAAACTCTGCCTCAATGTACTGAGATTCACGTGTTTTGAATAGATACTTTTCACTATACAATTTCCTGATTTGACCATTGAGGTAGTATTTAAGTCATTGGTGGTATGAATAAGGTATGGCAGCATGTTGATGCAGCCAAGGCCTTCCAAGCAGAATATTGAAGGTTGTGTCCCAATGAAAAACCATGAAATCTAAATTAGACAGAATATCTCTAAACTATGTTCTGAGTACAATCTATCCAAGAGGATCTTGTTCGTTCTTGTCACATCCTTTAAAAAATAATGCGGAAGGGGATAAGTCTGATTCAGTTAGGCCCAATCAACGAAGTGTACAAATAATAATGAGGTTGACTTTTGATCCATCATTAATAAAGGACCGAAGGATGTCTATATCATTGACGTTATTAGAAAAATACAATGGTCAAATATGTCTATGTATAACATCATCTTCATCTAAGTCTATAAAATATATGATTTCATGACATTCTGTAGGATCATTATCTATAAAGTAAACCTCAGCCGCAGCAACTTTGGTTTCAAACTCTTGAGGACTTGACAAAGCCTCAAAGAGTGATTCCTGAAGATCTTTTGATAGATTCAAAGAATCTAGAATTTATAAATTGGAAGGTGCATGGGACAATTTTTTAAAGACATCATAATTTGGTCCAATGGTCTATGTTTTCAACCCTTAAGATGTGGTTTTTTAGGTGATTTGAATGTTGATGCTTTTGATTTAGATGTATTATTTATCAAAGAAGAAGATGGAAATACTCCAGGATTTGGTAAATTAAACTGACTGGATCTATTCACTTGCAGAGAAGAAGACAATGTGACTTCAAAACAGTACTAAAAAAATTATGTCAGGACCGAACCTATATTTCATGGAAGAAACTAATTTTTCATGTTGTTCCCGCTGAAGGGATCTTCCACGAGTTTCTGCCACATATATGGTTCGAGTAGGGGTAGAGTTAAAATGGTGATTTCTGTAATTCCCATTTCTTCCCTCGTATCCTCGACATGGGCCACTTCCTCTAGTTCCCCAATTAGGTACAAATAATTCCATCTCATTATAATCAGAATAACCATAGGAATACGGATCCGTTATGTGGATAATTTAGCAGGAACCAAAGATCAACTCTTCATCATATGAAGATCATTCTTGATGGGTTAAATCTAGTTGTTCATTTTTACATGGTGGTGCCTATAATTTTGAAAAAGTTGGCATAAAATCTTCTCTGGTCAAACACAATATTGGCCTTGACATTATCACATCTTTTTCGGACTTCACTTTGTCTTTCTGATCATCTTGCTTCTTTGAGGAACAACCTTTTGATGAAGGTGGTTTTTCTATAGCAGTAGTGGCAGAAGACACAATCAGTTGTTTCAACTATGTTTGTAAAATGGAATGAGTCCAATTGATAGTTTTCATGATCATCCAATCATCATATTTATGCACATTTTTACTTTGGACTTCCTTCCATTCGCATTCTTCTTCTGGATTAATAGCAGTAACACATGCTACATGAGCTGAAAAACATTTCAATTTCACTTGTTTTGAGTTTACTATCTTTTGCAAGAGGTCACTGAAAACAAAACATTCTTGGATGGGATTCCCTAACATCTGGTGAAAGGGACAATAATTCATAATATCTTCATCTCCTTATTTATTTGGATTTTTTGTCCTTGGAAACTAAACCAAATTGTTTTCCAGAGATGAGATGATGAAACAAAGAACTTGTTCATTTGTGAAAGAATAAACATTATTCTTTAATTCCTCAAACTATTTCCACCTTTTATCTCTTTGATCATCTATATGAGGTGATCATTGCTGTTGATGCTCAGGAGGCAAAGGACTTTTCTATGATGAAGGTCTTGAAGTAGAAGTAGGTATAGGTTCCTGCTTCAGTGTAACTGTTGCAGCTTTTGTATTTCCTATCCACCTCCTAGTAACTGATTGAATTATATGAGTTTTAGCCTTAGTTTTTATAATATAGTCTTCTACCTATTGAGAAATTGAATTAATGTCTCAAAATCCTCCGATGTATTTCACAGGGATCAATTGTGTGTGTAACTCATCACGTAGATTTTATACACAAATTGGAATCAATTATTCTTGAGGGGCTCCATAAATAATGTGTATGTTAACCTTTACATCACACAATGAAATCTTAAATTCGTTCATTATCTTTTTGTTTAAAATTGGTAAGATAAAAAACTGTCATCTTTGGTAGAGTTATTCTAAATTGAAGAAGGAATTTCTGAAAGAGATTTTCCCATCCATTAATTGATCAAGATTGTAAACTTGTATACAACATAAAAGATGGTCCTTGTAATGACTGCCTAAAACACCAAAGCTATACTGCTTCTTGTTGTTGAGGAATTCCCATCTTGGGATCAAAATGAGAAATAAAATGTTTTAAGTGTTGTTCCAGATCTCCTAAAGAATTTATGATTTGGAATGTGATATTCACAAAATTTGGTGGGGGAGGAATTGCATCCACCCATTCAAGGTAAGCTCTCATTTCTAGCTGAGCTGGTGAACATCATTCCCCCATATATTTAAATCGAGCTGCTAATTCTTCAATTGTGTTCATAAGAATTTTGGGAACATCTAGATAAGATGGATCCTCTGTAGTTATAGCAACAAGAGCTTGAGCTGCTACAATGACCAGAAAAACCACTAATGGTGGTGCTGATATTTTCCTTGGATAACCCATGGGAACAAGCCTATCATGATGTATTTGATCCTTCCTTGATTGTGTACCTAGTAGATGGATTTCATTATCAGCATCAATAGTTACTAAAAATCATTTCTACTGAGTAGATCCAACTAGATGTTCAGGTTAAGGACCTTCTTAGGGAGTACGTCTAGAAGAAATGTGGCTTCGATGTAATGTTGTATTGAGTCATTTCAACTCCTTCATTTCCTCTTTTTTCCCTGAAAATATTTTTTCAAGAGAAAGATATTGTCCTTTTCTTGTAGAAAAGTGATATGAAATATGAATTTTGCCTTTCCCTTTTTTATATGACATTCTAAGGGGTGGGAGTTGGTTATTTGAAGGCATACCTAGATTCTAGGTAAGCCTATGATTTCAGGGAACTACACCATTTTCAATTGCCTTAGTGTGTACCGTATTATGGACAAGAACATCTTATTTGGATTCCCCAGAACTGCACTCATTTTCTGAAAGATCTTCTACAGTGGTGTTAATGACATTCACTGATGCATAATGCATCAATGGAATTCTTTCATTTTTTTTGTGAGGTTATCTCTCTCTGTATCTTCCTTGAGACTCTATTCTCCTATATGTTGAATTTCTGAGAATAGTTTGGTGGACAGTAAACTGAAGGGAATTCTTGGATAGTTTATTTGTACATTTTTTTTATGGCTTCTTCCCTAATCAGTAGAAAACTAAATTCTATTGAAGAGGGGATTATAGATTTGAAAAATCCCCCAGCCCTACAGGATGTGGTTGTTCTTGTTCTTGTTTTTCAAATCATTGATCATTGTTTAATGAATTTGAATGTTGAATTAAATGATCCCCCATCCTTACAATCTAGGTTGATTCTTGAACTCCTATGGCTGAAATTTGTGCAACTTCTTGTCTAATTTTGTGAATTTTTGTTTTGAAATTAGCTGGGTGCATTATCCGACAACCACTAAAATCACTGGTTTTGGAAGATCATTGTTCTATTTCATACATTTTCATTTTTTGACGGCTGATATCCTCTAAGAGGGACGCCTGCTCAAGATTCTCATATGCTTGATGTATATGTAACTAAAAAACTTCTTTTCTTTGAGCCTGACTCTAATGCGAGCTAGTTGAGGCCCGTTCATGAACTTACATTTTATTACACAAAAAATATATTGATTGTGGCCAATTTTGGATAATAAAATTGCATGAGACCACTTTTGGCAGACTTTTCTGATTTTGGAGTGCAGTGAAATGCAAGCCTCCATGTGCACCCCATCCCTTGACCTGAACAGAAGAAGGGGAATTAGAAATTAACTGGCGTAGCCTCTTTAGTGAATTGATTCATTCACGCTGAAAGATTCTCTAATTTTTTTCAACCTTTGGATGATGGGAAATTGATAGAGACGCTCAGTCAATTCAGCATTGCAACCTTTATATTACCTTTACAAGATTTTTATATTCATCATATGGTAATACTTTGGTGTTCAAATGATAAAAATTATTCCATAAATTGAGCTAGATATCATGAATAAAATCTTCTGTCATCAATTCTAGAATTTTATATTCAGAATTTTCCAAAGGCCAGAACATGATTGGTACTTCTCCCTAAGACAATTTTTTCGTCATGTTTAACACAATATCATCGCCTTTCACTAGAGGTTTCTCCACATGGTCTGACCAATGTGGATGCTGTGTATTAGAAGACAAATTACCTAAGAGAGGTTCATAGAATGGCTATTCCCTTGAGATGTCTTATGGTTTAGAAAGTGTTCCACCTATCAATGTCAGGGCAACAAACATGATTGGCCTTGTGTTTGGAAGTTCCTCGAGATAGAAAGGATTTTTTGTCACTACATTTTCTATTATAGAATTGTCTTCACAATGCATAATATAATGCCGAGAGTAATTTTTTAGTGATTACCATCATGGGGAGGATCACCATGGTGAATTTCAATAAGGGATAAATCTTCTTTCTCCTTGGTCTTCTGTCCACACGAAGGGTGGTCGTGGATCTCATCCAGAGATAGGCAATCTGGATTAACTGAATTTTAATGAAGAAAGCCTTCATGATGAATTTTTTGATGAGGAACATCAGAAATACTACTTCCACTCCCATTATTTTGTAATGAGTGGGTTGGATCTTGAGCAGAAATAGATAAATGTATGATGGTTTCAAGAACCCCTACATTAAAAGGATCCAAATCCCATCTTGACTCTTGATTTTACAACAGTGTATAGAAAGAATTATTTTTGGATAATCTCGTATACATAGTTGGGGGCACATGCTGGGAAAAGTGGTTATCATGGGAAAGTGTATGTGCCTTCCTTGGAGTGGTTACCATAACGGACTGATTACCTTTAATTGGAAAGGGTATATTTTGCCAATCTTGTTATCCGTATGATATGGGAGAGTATCCCCCATGACCCTCATAGACTGGAACATAGGTGAGCATCTATTCCAGGATAGCATGTCGACGTTTCATCCCATGTGTGGGGTGAAACTTATGTAACTATTCACATGGTACTGCTGAAGTAGTTGTTATAATATCCTGGCATGTTTCCAGAATATGGGAAGGGATTTGTTTTTGACCTTTCTGCAATGATAAGATGTGTTTGGGGACTTCTACGTCCAGAACGAGAATATACGTCCATTATGTATTTTATGTAGGTGTATGTTCCTACTTCTATCTTCCTTTTACTATATATGGGTGTTTACAATACGCATGTATGAGGTTAGAGATTTGGGTCTACCCCATGTTTTTCTTCAGAGCATTCTGACTTACTTTTCTTGGTGCTACTAAACGAGACTGTTGACAGACTAGATGAAAATTTGCAGGTGTACGTGCCGACTGGCTGTTTTAGTTCATGTATGGTTGAAGAACATGCATTAATATCGGAAAAAGAGACTACTTGTGGAATTGGTGATTGTAAACAGGTTTATGTTCTTGTTTACCAGTTGCCACAACATTATATTAGAAGAATACTTTAAATGCAGTCAGTTGAGCCTGTTGATTGGCTGATAACTTGTAAGCAGGTGTATGTTCTTGTTCACGGTACTCCACCAGATTTCTCTTCTGGTATTGGTGGTTTCCTGTTGGATGAGTTTTCTGAAATGAAAAATTTGGATGGAAGGGTGTATGTTCTCGATCGTTGTTTTCCATCACGTTAGGTTTATGGGCTTCTCTAAAAGGGCTAGAGGTAAGAACCAACACCCTTTTTACTATAGGTTGTCCTTGGTAGTTTGTCTTGCATTCTCGGGTCTGGGAGACTTGGGTTGGACATCCTGAGGCAACACCCCCATCATGTTTGGAGTTCAGTACCACACGATTCTGCTAGCGGCAATTGCTGGTGGGAGTCCCCAGGAAGGACTCATGTATTCTTGAATTGCGACCTTGAGTGGCCTCTTGATCCACCTCCCTATAGTACGAGAGTGATTAGTTGTTGTGTCCTAGGGATAAAGGCCAGAAACGGTTGAATATGGTGGTTGGAACAAGGTGCTTCTTGATCATCGGTCATCGTTGGTTAGATGATCAAGGATTGTTATTGACATGGAGGGCCTACCGAGCAGCATCCAAAGTCAGGATTGTTATGTACTAATGATGTTCCTTTACCATCACATTAGAGACCCAGCGTTAAAGACACCGGGTTGGTGATGACATCCTTCTTGTGGATTGGGATCCATCATGAGCAGTGTTCGGGATGTTCACAGATGTGGTCTGGAAGCTAGCCATTTTGGAGTGAAGGGAATTCAGAGAGAAAAGGGAAAAACAATAACAAAATCCATTAAAGAAACATATTTTTTTATGCAAACATGCATGATTGATTCCTTTTTTGACCTTCCATTATCAATTGATAGGGTCCAAATAGGTAGGTAACATTATTAACTTGTTTGAGGATTCACATTGGGTTCACCATTTTTATTTTGTAGTTCCTTGAATCATGTATTCTAGATTTAAGAATCACTGTTTATAGGTGGTTTCCATTGGATTTATTTATGGAATCAAAAACATCCAATAGTTCATTATACAATGGGTACCTTCATTTCAAAGGTATGTGTTCGTTATGTTTAAACTTCATGATAATTAAGAACATGCAGTAGTCGAGAGGATGGGAGGTTAGAATCATCAAACCCTTTTAAGAGGGAATATTGTCTTCTCTAGGAATATATTTTTAAATTAAGATATTTTCATGAATCTTTATTAATTCACCTTGTATATCATAATTATTGCATTGTATTTTTAATCTTTTCTTAACAATTGTAATGTTTTAAATCATTAGTATGCATTCAAGGTTCTTCATTAATGGAGATATCCTTATGTATTCATGGTTCTCCATCAATGGTATCCTCTAATATTCTATTTCAAGATTCTTTTAGTCAACATTATGATGATGCTGGTTTTTAATCCAATCAGTGGGGCACTCTGGAATTTATTGTCATCTAGGGAGACAAAAGTTGGGTTTGATCATGGGATCTTGGCTATAATATAGACTACCTACTAATCCTAGTAAAATGAATCAGAACTCTCATAGTTAAGTTCCACTGAATGGGACACATCATAACTTTTAAGATCATGTGATAATGACCTATGCATATAGTTTAATGTCATGTGGTGTGGACATAAATAGTATGGGACTTATGCTGAAGCAACCCAAGGAACATGGAAAGGATATGGATTTCCAAGGAGGATCAAACTCTATTGGGAATATGGAACAAGGAGATCATGGTTGATTTTATGGTATTGGGTTTGAACCACAAGGAGACTTCCTACATATCACATATATATGGGAAAAAAAACCCATGTTGTTCAATTAGTCTCATATAAGTGTATACTCATTTTAGAGAAATGAGTTTGAGATAACCTCTTGAGAAGGATGCCTTGGTGACTTGAGGATTTAATTTGGGGATTATTTTTAAGGAGGATGCCCAGATTAAGGGAATTAGGGTTAGATTCCTGAAAAGGATATCCAGTGTGCTCGGGTTTTGAAATGGCTTCCTACATATCCTGGTTTGAAGAAGAATCAGACTTCTCATAGTTCCTTTAGTCATGTGTGTTTTTTTATAGGTTTTAATCATCATGAATCTCTAAGACCATGTGATTCATGCTCTATGTGCGACACAAGTGGATGTGAAGGATTCAACAATGACACTTTTACTTTCAAATTTTTCCTCCTCTGCTAGTGGAGGAGGGCGCACCTATGGTAGTGAGGGTGGACAAGGGCGAGGGGACAATACTGATCTCAATACACTTTACATTAGACAAGGTACCAATGAAATGGAGAAGGGATTATGGTTATGGGATTACACTAGGATGGTTTCCCATTTTAAAATTGGTTGGGGCTTACTCCTAAGGAGGATTCCCATTTGATATTGGTTGGAGATTGCTCTTAAATAGTATTCCAATTTGAGATTGGTTGGTTCTTACTCATAAGGAGGATTCCCATTTGGAATTGGTTGGAGATTAATCATAAGTAGGATTTCCATTTGAGATTTATCCTAGCATAGGAGTCAGGTGATGTGGTATGAGGAGTATCTTGAGGAGTGTTTGGACTCAAGGTACTTGAGGAATCCATAAAGAGAGTCCAAACTCGTAACATGTGAGAGGAACCCAGAGGAGTAATTCGACTCAAGGAACATCATTTAGTGTGATTGAGTGTCTCAAATCATGGAATTACACAGTTGGAAGTTGGGCCACATAAAGGATGTAATAAAAAATTTCATCGAAAAGGCTCGAAAAGTTCACGTTGTAACTCTCCATTTTTCATTGGGTTCAGTGATAGAAACAAGGTCAGGACTGCAGCCCAGCATTGATGTCGAGCAAGGGTGTAGGGGGGAGGGTCATCCCCTGTAGTATATACCAATGGGGTCACATAGGTGCTCTTCCAAGGTTCCTCCTGTAGGAGATCTACATAGCTCCCCCACGTAGGTCCTCCGCATAGGTGTGATTTACAGGTGCTCCGCGCAGCTGCAGTGCGCAGGTGCTTCGCACAACTCTATTTTTTCTAGAACCTAATGGGACTTTGAAGTACTTTGTCCCTATAATTATCTATTCTCTCATGTTTTATAAAGGTACCAAAGAAAATTTGGGGGATCGTGGTGAAATAGATATGCAATGGGAGATATGGGACTTCTTCCACCTTTTTTAGTCTATTAAATGGGGAGCCCAAGGGACATTTTTATTGGCATGGAGGGGACCTGGTCGAAGGTAAGCTGTCCTCTCAAGTCCTCCTTATAAGTCCTTCATGTATTTCCTTCACATAGGTGTGATAATATTATACTATCACATAGGTCTTCCATGTAGGACCTCCGTGTTGGTCCTCTGCGTAGCTCTTCGAGATAAAATTCTTTCTATCTTCAAATTGCCGTAACTTTTGATCCGTAAGTCCGTTTGGGCTCCGTGACAAGTCAAATAAAGGTTCATGAAGATATAAAATCTTCTTGATATGGTAAATACACTATTTATTTGTGGATGAAACTTGGAACTTGAACTTTATGTGTCGACACATTTTCATCATTGATCTTGGAAATCCACTGCCTACTCATGGATGGGGGAATTAGTCCACTTATCCATTGGAATGGAGTAGTATTTTGTTAAATATAAATCCAGCCAGAATCTCTTTCTTTCTTGGTAAAAACATATTTACTCATACTTGAAATTTTTTTGTCAATGTGAGAATCATATCTTCCCTTTACAGAAAAGTGCATTGAATACATTTCATGGTGTCTACAGATGTGCCAAACTCAATTGATTCTTAATAATTTTCATCCATTCAACATGGCTGGTGGGAGCCATAAAGATTTTTGGATGATGTGGGGGTGGCTCAGAAGATTAGCGTGGCCCTGGGCCATTATCTAGTTGAGAAAAAATATCACTTGTTATAGAGGGAGTTCCCGATGTGTCTGACTCCCTTTTAAGTGCCTCCGCATATGAGGGATTTCTCATATTTGTTCTGGAAAGGGGAGGACCTTTTTGGCATCATGTATTTGGGTTGTGAGGAGGAACTTCACAAGTGGTGTTGTGATGGTGTGAAGTACCATGGAAACTTAATGCATGACCCCGAGAATTTTCCTAACGGCGTGTACCCTGGGGAGGACTTTTAGGGTGGGATGCAGTAAGGGGAGGACCTTCTTACTACTTGATGACATTGTGGAGTGACACTCCGATCAACTATCATTGCAGGGAGGGCCTTCGCAATGACCATCATCATGGATATTACTACCATCCTGAATTGATGTAACACCCCAAGCATCCATGGTATGTTTTTCTTCGAATAATGCATTAGCTTGTGTTGTACGCAACTTGGAGTTTTAACACTCCATGACCAATCAAAGTAGCCATTATGATAGTAATACACATTTTTTGATATTTTATTTATTTTATTATTTAATATTGACTTCATTTTTGGATTCTGAATATCAAAATTATCTTAGGGTGAATTTTTTAAATTTTTCGGAAAACATTTAATTTTTGATGAATAGTTAAAAACACTGCATTATTGTTTAAAACGGAAATTTTATTTAAATAATTAGTTATTTTGTTTTAATATATTTTTGTTCAAAATAGATACATAATACATATATATATTCAATGTAATTCATTGGAGTCAGTTTATAATAAGTTTAGATATAAAAATTTTTATTGAACTTTTTACCCTCTTTACCCACTTTCTAGGAACATTTGAAAATTCTCATAAAACAAAATTTAACCACTTCTGTGAGTTGAATTTCAAAAATATAATAGACACAGTTAATATCTTTATGTAAATGTGGTTCAAAAAGATGAAAATATTTTTTGGTGAATAGTAACTTTTGACTTTTATTTAACACATTTAAAAGTAAATACAGTAATTAAAAATAAAAATGATATTATTATTTCCCTAACACATGTCTTAATTCTATTAGATATGTGTAATTCTACCCCAAAAAATATTAGGAATAAAATATGGCCCCCCTTTTTTAACTGGATTAGATTAGAACATCTATTATTATTTTATTTAAGGAAGAATTAAAAAAGTTAAATTCAATGTTTAATAACAAAAATTTTTTAATATAGGTTTAAAAACAATATAAAATTGACAATAAATATTCATTAGGAAGATAAAAAATATTTCATACATAATGGAATATTATTTATAAATTTTAGACATTAAATATGTTAATTTATTTATTACGTAATGATGACGCATTAATTACGTTATTAATTAAATATTAAAATAATCGATATTATAAATATCCAGATAAATATAAATTGTTACTTATAATGAATTAAAATAATTTTCTAGGTTAATATGATATATTACGGTTTATTAAATTAATTTTATTCAAAGTGATAATGTTTTTATGGATTAAATAAAATCAAATACAAAATTTTGTAAAAAATTAACATAATTGAGTTTTTAAAACAAATACTATATTATTAATTGATATAATGTTCCTAAATATATAATGTTAGACCAAATGACATAGATAAGGATATATATATTTATAATTAACCACACGAGGTTCTCATGGAATGTTATAGTATGATTAGTAACCATATAATAAAAAATATACAAAGAGACATGGTAAATATCAAACTATTTAACTAAGAGTTAGGTATCAAAGATAAGGTTAATATGATGACATAAACCTGTCTAAAACCTATTGGTTGAGATTTTTTCGACCCATACCCTGCTTATACTCAAAATAATTTATTTAGAGGCCATTAGAAATCGAAAATGCTTTTTTTATAAAATAACATTTCAAGCTTTTCTTAAAGTGTCCCTCACCGGTCTTATAAAAGGGAACTTCCCCTTCACTTATTTTCACACCTCTAAAGACATTTGGATAGGCCAAAACCTACCCAAATATCTTCCCAACTTCCCTCACTTTAACCTAGATGCCTTACTTCCATTAGAAATCCAACCAAAACAGTCCTTTTGATCAACTCAATAGGAAACACCTGAAGTAGAGGTAATAATTTCAGCAGCGTCTTTCAAATATTTTCTACTTCCACATCCTCTTTATTTGTTATTTCCATTCCAAAATAATAAATCCAGTACCTTCTTCCTACTCTGATGTAATTATAAAAATGTTACAACCATATTCGTTATTCTATCCATCCTACAAATGACAAAGTCATCATACGTGTGTACGTACGACTTAGCGTCTCCACCTCGTGGTGTAGTTTGTTATTCAAACACTTCATTATTTGTATGGGTATAATAATGAGTATAACTGATGTGAATAATAAATATTACATGTTAGTTACTCTTTATATATGATATAATATCCAATTACATAATATTTTACAATCAATATAATGATATTGTCGCTCGTGCGTACATACGGATTACATTCTCCACAAATAAGATGAGATTCTTTCCCCATCGTAATAATTCAAGAAATTTTATTATTTTATGATTAAAAATAATTTTTAAGAACTTAATATCATTCTATATATGAATAAAATGCATATGATCCATAAAAAACGGCTTACATAACAAAACATATAAAGGAAAATAAATCAGTTAACATCTGAAACGATGATACTACTGAAATATTATTAAAAAAATATTAGAGGATCATATATGAGATAATATTTATATAGTTATTTTATAATATAATATCATTTTTTAAACTATTATATTGGAGGTTAAAATACAATAAACTAAGGAAAAGTACAAGGTAAGGGTTTATTTCACAATCTCTTTATTATCCGAGGTTGTTTTTACATAAGTATCTATTGGGACCTCTATATCATACACATCCATGTTTTCTTAATAATGTATTTCAAAACATTTTATCTATTTACTATACTATATGTTAAATCCATTTATACACTTATTTGACCATATATGTTTTGAAAGGAAGCTTTCTTTCGCTTTCTAAACAACGTACATTATGACCTTTTCGAAAAAATTGAGGTATGAATGTCTTTTTTTAACTTATACTGTGGGTGTTGCTATTTTTTGCCATTATATCGTCGTTGAAGCATTTATTGAAAACTTATAAGAATATTTTCAAAATAAATGTTTTCTTTTATAATTATATGAATTTTAAATTATTCCAAAATAGAAAGAGATATTTTTCTAAAAAAATATTTCATCTGTGTCAACATCCTTTTAGGGATTTTAAACATGTTTGATATTTATTTATTATGATACAAAAAATCAATAATGTATTAACGGTTTTGTGATATGTTTTACAGTGGATGTGTTATTTTTACCCCATTCATGTTTTGGGGATATAGTATTGACATTTCATATGCTAGTTTTAATATGAATGTTTATGTTATGTATAAACCTTTTCATATGAGAAATGCATTGGATATAGTAGGTGATGGGTAGAGCCCGCTATAGCTCCTCGATGCATCGGTAGGTCTCATGAGACAAACTAGTGTCTTAGAATAAGGCCTTGAAAAAATCTTATTTGTAGACTTCGCACAAGGCCTTGACTTTGTTGTTATGATGTCAGGCATTATATATTCCATCATTATGAAAGTGGCTATTGACATTGAATGTGATTAATCGACTACTAGAATATCAATGAGATTAAGTAAATGGAATTATTTGATTTTATCTTTTCCCTATTATGATTAAGGTTATGTTTAAAAGTTATTTGTTTTAGTCTTATACATTTCCTTAAATGTTTATGCTTATTTATGAAGGTTTCCACTATATTATTATCCTTACTGAGCATTTCAGCTCACCCATTTTTATGTTTTTTTTTCCCAGGATGTGAAGAAGAATTTTATGGTTGACCTACAGGATATGATAAGGATATAAGTGTGTTAAGAAGGGGAAAAATGTTGTTGATGTTTTTATTTCATGATGAAATGTAAAACATGTTAATGTATCTAAAACTACCAAGGCTACTAAACTGATCGTTCATTCAAGAAAAGATTAATTATATCATGAAAATGTTATGAAATAAAGAACTGACTTAGGGAAACTAGGTTCGGGGAATTTCAATTGGTATCAGATGAATTTTAGTATAAATCTTGGAAGATAGATTTAGAAAAACTGTTACTATAGACTATTAACCTAATGTTGACATTGATGATTAGTATAGAATAATTTCATAGAATTTTTGTAATGTAGAGATTTTGTGATTTTTCAAATCAATACAACCCTATCTAGATCTGAGCAGGTAGATGCAGCTCTGGCATTGATGTACCTAGGGTTAAAACCTAAAAACACCACATTGAGCTAGTCTCGAACAAGAACTGGAGCACGACAACGAGCCTTGCTACACTCTTGGTTAGGACACTATCGGGGGATATGATTAGGATAATTATAATTTTCTTTACAAACCATTAAGAAGGATTTATGAGTATATACATCCAGAAATAATACGTTTTTATGAGTATGGATTATATCCATAAACTATTCAATTTATTTTAAGTTTATTAATAATTTTGAATTATGTATTGTGATTCATAAACAAATCTAGTGTATTCCATTGTTTAGAAATGGTTCCTAGTGGAAGGAATGGAAACCATATCAACCCACATAATCAATGTAGGTATTTCCCTCCTAATCAAGATAATTATAGTGGAGATGGTGATGAAACTGGTGCTGATCATCTTATCACCATACTAAGACAACTCACTCAGGTTATGAATAATAATCGTACCAGTATGGAGAACCCTGATGCACAACGTGGAGGACTAATGTTTGACTGCATCATGAGGCAATAACCACCAACATTTAATGGGAGTAAAAATCTATTAGTACTTGAGAAATGGATAGATTTCATAGATAAAAAATTTCATGCATCAGGGAGTAGTTAAATGGAAAAAGTTGTCATGGAAGTTTATCGCCTCACGGGAGATTCAAATCAATGGTGATCATTAATCCAAAACAAAAATGAATATAAAGAAGTATTATACATGGAATGGAGGGGGTTTAATAATATTTTCATATAAAAATACTTTTCCCATATCCATCGAGTGGATATGAAAATACATTTTCTGAGTCTGAGGAAAAAGGAAGATGAGAATGTCACAAAGTATGAGGCTAACATTACAAGGTTATCAAGGCATGCAACAGATTATATAAATAACCCAAGGAGAAATAGTGATTAATTATTATATGGGTTAAAACCATTTCTTCGTAGAAAATTACTCTCATTATCCTTCTGATTGTACGAATTCATAGTCTCTTTCCCTATCAAGACAGAAAAGGAATTCTCTAATTCATACAACTTTTAAGAAAAGCAAGTGAACAAGTGATCTACTGAAAACTATGGAAATCGAAATATGGGGAAGATGGGAAAAGTTGAATATCCATCCTGCAGTAAATTTGGGATGAAACACCCTGGTACTTGCCTAAAGGGAATGGGAGTCTGTTACAAGTATGGTGAAGATGGCCTCCAAGCTCGTGATTGCAAGAGGACGAAAGAGGCTGTCAATGTTGAATGCTACAATTGTAGAGAAAAGGGTCATTATGAAAATGAATGTCCTAAGAGCGAAGGGAACTTATCTCAAAAAATTTCTAGGGAGAAAGACCAAGCTTATGTGATCACTACTGATGAGGTTGAAGCTATAAAAGACGTGGTGGCAAGAAATTTAATGGTTTCTTCTTGTTTAGACAATGCTTTAACTGATTCTGGATCATTGCATTGTTTCATATCTTCCCAGTTTTCTATGAAAATTATATATTTTCAATTTGACTTAACAAGAGAGTTGTTAGTCAAAAATCCTAAGGGATGTATCATTACAACAATGTTTTGTGAATCAGTTCCCATTTGGGCATATAAATGTTCTTTATATGTTGATCTCATCATCATAACCATGATTTATTTTGATAAAATCCTTGGAATGGATTGGATTATAGACCATGATGTAAAAATTTATTATGAGAAGAAGGAGGATATAATTTTAGAGGATGATAAGGAATACTATATTTTTAGAGTAGAAATTTCACCACCTAATTATTATCTAGATCCACCCTAATAGCACTACTAAATTGAATTATTGGGGAGGAAGAGAATGAAATAACTATGGGTTAGGAAAATAATTTTCAAATAGAGGACGCAACTATTGTGCAAGAATATGTTGATGTGTTTCTAGAGTATTTACCTAAAAATTCTCAAGAACAAGAAATTGAGTTTTCCATTGATCTAATTCATGGTTCAAGACCCATATCGAATATCCCTTATAGAATGTCAACTATGGAATTAATGGAACTAAATAAACTACTAGAGGAATTCAGTAATAAGGGATTTATTCACCCTAGTGTTTCTCCATGGGGAGCTCTTGTTCTTTTTGTTATGAAGAAAGATGGATATATGAGGTTTTTCATTGAATGTAGGGAGATCAATGTTATAACAATAATGAACAAGTATCTCCTACTTTGTAATGACTATTTATTCGACCAACTTCATGGAGATACATATTTTTAAAAGATTGAACTTCGATATGGATATCATCAATTGTGTGTGAAGAAGGAAGACATTCCAAAAAACAATATTTTATGCTAGGTACGGGCTTTATGAGATTACAATAATGCCTTTTGGTTTGAATAATACACCCTCTATATTCATGGATATAATGAATATATTTTTCATATAATATCAATCTGAATTTGTAGTGGTATTTATTGATGATATCTTGGTATACTCTAAAAGCTACGAAGATCGGGAAAATCACTTGCGCATTATCCTAATGACTCTTAGAAGAAATTATTTATATGGGTACTTTAGAATGTTTGAATTCTGGCTTCAAGATATTGCTTTTCTTGGATATATCATCTCTAATGATATAATCTTGGTTGATCCTTCAAAGACCAAGGCAATCCAATAATGGCCAACACCAACAATTATAATTGATGTATGTAGTTTTATTGGTTTAGGAGGTTCTTATCGGTGTTTTGTCTAGAATATTTCTCGAATGGCTAACCCATTAACCAAACTCACATGTATAGGTTTTAAATTTGATTGGAAAAAAGAGTGTGAAGAATGTTTCAAAGAACATAAGAGAAGATTAGTCAATGGTTTAATCTTGAGTCTACCATAGGGGAATGATGGGTTTGTTATTTATAGTAATGCTTTAATTAATGGACTTGGTTGTTTCCTTATGCAGAATGATAGAGTTATTTCCTGTGCATCACGACAGCTAAAAATTCATAAGAAAAACTATCATACTCATGATCTTGTGTTAGAAGCTGTAATATTTGATCTAAAAATATGGAGACACTATCTTTATGGAGAAAAATGTGTGATTTATACTGATCACAAGAGTTTGAAGTATATTTTCTCACAGAAAGAACAAAACATTAGGCAAATACGATGGATTGAACTCCTCAAGGATTTTGATGGCACTATACACTACCACACGTGGAAGAAAAATAAGGTGGAAGATGTTTTAAGTAGAAAGGATCATGGATTTTTGAACAAGATAAGAGTTGAAAGGGATCCTATTTTCATGGATCTAGTAAATATTATTATGGGAATAAAAATTGAAGGTGAAACATCAATACCTTTTCAAATGGTTTCCGAACCATCTTTAATAGAATGGATAAAGAGTTCTCAATCTAATGGTGAAGAGTTTCAAAAGAATATTAGTGATGTGAATAATGGGAGAATTAATGACTACATATATGAAGATGTAATTTTGAAATTTGGGAAGAGACTTTGTGTTCCTAACATACCTGATCTAAAAATGGAATTGTTGGATGATTCTCATAGATCCAATTTTTCTATACACCCTGGTAGCACTATGATGTATAGTTATTTTAAAGAACATTTTTTGGTGGGGTAATATAAAGAGAGAGATTACTGATTTTGTGTCGAGGTGTATGGTTTTTCAATAAGTGAAAGTTGAAAGAAAACATACTTGAGGTGTTATGTAACATCTTCTCATAACTGAGTGGAAATTGGATGATTTTACGATGGAATTTGAGATGGGGATACCAAAGACTCCTATAAAGAACGATGAAATATGGTTCATTGTTGATCGTCTTACCATGTCAGCACATTTTATTGCTATAAGAGAAGATTTACCACTTGAACAATTGGCAAGACTGTATATTAATGATGATTTTAGTCTTCATGGGGTACCCCTATCAATTCTTTCTAATCATGACCCCTATTATACATCAGGATTATGGAAATGTTTTCAAAAATCCCTGGATACTGAACTTCGTTTGAACACTGCCTACCATCCTCAAACTGATGGACAATCAGAATAGACTATTCAAACCATATAAGACTTGTTGAGATATTGCTCACATGACATTCAAGTTATGTGGGATCAATATTTACCTCTGGTCAAATTTTCTTATAACAGTAGCTTCAATTCAAGTATTCAAATGGAACCATATGAAGCGTTATACGGAAATAGATGTCGAACACCAACTTTTTGGGATGATGTTGGGGAAAGAAAACTTGTAGGCCCAGATCTTTTAATAGGAACCATGGAAAAAGTGAAGATTATCCAAACCCATATCAAAGTAGCCCAATGTAAGCAAAATAACTATGCCGATAACCAAAGGAAGGATTTGGAATTTCAAGTAAGATAACATGTTTTCTTGAAGGTATCTCTATGGAAGGGTTTTATACGTTTCGGTAAGAAGTGTAAAATGGGGACCAGGTACATCGGACCATTAAAAATTCTAGAACGAATTGGAGTTGTAGCTTATCATTTGGAAATGCATCCAAGTCTCTCTAATGTTCCTGATGTGTTCCACGTATCACTGTGGAGAAAATACATGCCTGACCGAATTCATGTACTCACCTATGAGGAAATTGAATTAGAACCTAACCTATCTTATTGTGAAGTTCTTATCAAAATTTATGATACCAGACAACAAGTGCTGAGAAACTGGATGACTCGTCAAGTAAAAGTTCTATGGAGAAACCATAAGATGGAAGATGCAATGTGGGAACCCAAGAAACTTATGATAAAGAATCACCAAAATATTTTTATATAGAAATATTCTATAAATTTCAAGGAAAAACTATTTTAAGGAGGTGAGAATGTAACATCCCAAGCTTCCACAGGACGTTTCCCATTGAATAAAGTTGTAGCTTGCGTTGTACGAAACATGTAGTTTTAACAGACCACAACCAATCAAAGTAACCTTTAGGAATAGTAATACAAACTTTTGGAAATTTTATAAATTTTATAAAGTTTATTTTTGACAGTACACTTCATTTTTGGATTCAGAATATCAAAATTATCTTAGGGTGAATTTTTGGAATTTTTCTGAAAATTGTCAATTTTCGATGAATAATGAAAAACTCTTAATTATTGTTTAAAATAAAAATTTTATTTAAATAATTAGGAATTTTATTTTAATTTATTTTAGGTAAAAATAGATACATAATACCTATATATTTTTAATGTAATTTATTGGAGTCATTTTATAATAAGTTTAGATATATAAAATATTATCGAACTTTTTACCGTCATTTACCCACCATATAAGAGCATTTAAAAGTTTGTATAAAACTTAATTTTACAGCTTATGTGAGTTTAATTTCAAAAATATGATAGAAACAGTTAATATCAGTAAGTAATATGTCGTTCAATAAGATGAAAATAATATTTGGTGAATAGTAACTTTTGATTTTTATTTACCACGGTTAAAAGTAAATAGGGTAATTAAGGGTAAAAATTATATTATAATTACCCTAAAACATATAATAAATCTATTGGAAAATTTTAATTGGACAAAAAACAACCTTAGGAAAAAAAATGACCCCCTTTGGTCCACTTGGATTAGATTATGACATTTGTCGTTATTTTATTTAAAAAAGAGTTAAAATCAATGTTTAACAACTAAATAATTTTTAATATAGGGTTTTATGCAATATAAATTCCACTAAAAATATTCATTAAAAAGATAATAATATTTAGTAAATAATTTTTTTATTAATAATTTTTAGGCCTTAAATAATTTAATTTATTTATGACACAATGATGATGCAGTAATTATATTATTAGTGAAGTATTAAAATAATTGATATTATAAATATCCAAATAAATGTAAATTGAGACTTCTAATTAATTCCACTAATTTTATAGGTTAATAGGACATGTTAGGGGTTTTTAAAATTATTTTATTCTATGTGATAATATTTTTATACCTTTCAAAAAAATAAAATACTAAATCGTGTCAAAATTGACATAATTGAGTTTTAAAAAAAATACTAAATTATTAATTGATATAATATTCATAAAAAATATAAGGATCAGCCAAAGGACAAATATAAGGTTATTTATTTTAATTATTAACCACATGGGGTTCTCTTGTATTTTTATAGTATGTTTATTAACTATATAATATAAAAATATAAAGAGACATGATAAATTTCAAACTATTTAACAAAGTGTAAAATCTAAAAGATAAGGTTAATATGATGACCTAAACATATCTAAAAACGTTTGGTTGAGTGGTTTTCTACCCATCGCTACCTTATCCTAGAAATAAATCATTTTGGAGCCATTATATACCAAAACCGATTTTATTAAAAAATATTATTTCAAGATTTTCCTAAAGTGACCCTCACCTCTCTTATAAAAAGGCACTTACCCTTCTCTTAATTTCACACCTCCAAAACAATTTGGCTCAGCCAACCCCTAACCAAATATCCTCCCAACTTCCCTCACCTCAACTTATAGGAATTTATTTTATCTAAAATCCAACATAAGGATCCCTTATTATCAACTCAAAAGGAAACACCCGATGTCGAGGTAATAATTTCACCACCCTCTTCCATGTTCTTTTCTTCTTCCACATCCTCTTTCATTGTTATTTTCATACCAAAATAATAAATCTAGTACCATATACATACTGTGACATTATTATAAATATGGTACAACCATATTCATTATTCTATCCATACAAAAAATGAAAAAGTCAACATACGTGTGTGCGTACGACTTACCGTCTCCACGTCGTGGTGTAGTTTGTTGTTGAAATACTTCATTATTTGGATGAGTATAACAATGAGTATATCTAATGTAAATAATAAACAGAACATGTTAATGATTTTTTAAATATGATATACCATCCAATTAAATATGATTTCTCCATCAATATATTGATATTGTCGCTCGTGCGTATGTACCGATTACCATATCCACGAATGCGATGAGATTCCTTCCCCATAATAATCATTAAAGATTTATTTTAAATTTATGATTATAAATAATTTTTAAGAACTTAATATCATTCTGGATGTGTGTAAAATATATCATACACATAAAAGACATGGCTTTAACCGAGCATATAAAGGAAAACAGATCAGTTAACACCCGAAAAGATGATACAACTAAAATATTATTAAAAAATCAATATTAGAGGATCATATATGATATCATATTCATATAGTTATTGTATAATTTAATAAAGTAAATTAACTATTAGAATCGAGGTTAACATACCATCGACTAAGGAAAAGTACAAGGCATGGGTAAATTTCCCGATCTCTTTATTCAAGGCAGGTCCGCTCAATCCGCAATTGTCTTGGACCTGTAAATGTTGGTTGATATCACAAAGAAAGTCATGGGATCAAACATTGTTATTAAGTTAGACCTGGACAAGGCCTTTGAGATGGTAGAGTGGAGATTCATCCTCATAGTCCAGAGATGTATGGGGTTTTCTAAGAGAGTGGTTGATATTTTCTTCAGGTGCATTATGTCTCCATGATTCTCAATTACTTATATGGGGCGGAGCTATTGTATCTTTAAATAAGTCTAGGGATTGTGGAAAGGGGACCCTCTTTCTCCCAGTGTTTTTATTTTGGTCCAAGATACCTTTAGTAGATATTTGAACACCAGGTGTTCTGTTTGTTTTGTCTGTCCTTTTTGGTGTCATCCAAACATTCCAGGGATCTCACACCTTTTCTTTGCCAATGATCTTCTTATCATTATCAATGGTAGCAGCAGGAATATTCAGGATCTTCACCATATACATGAGCTATATTGAAAGTAGAGCGGACAGGTCATCAACTGCGGGAAGAGTGGGGTTTATATTTCAATGTTGTGTTCAAGTACTAGGGGAAAAAGGATTACTGACAGCATGGGGATTGCACAAAGTTATTTTCCCATAGAATATTTAGGGGACCCAATTTCTCTAGGTAAGGTTCAGATTCATCATTTTGATGGTATTGTGGATAAAATTTCTTCTTGTGTTTTCAACATGAAAAATAGTTTCCTTTCCTTTAGGAGGAGAATCACCTTGGTCAATAGTGTGCTCATGACTATCCCCATGCATGTCATGTCCGCCAAAATCATTCCCAAGATGGTTCTTTGTACTATTTAGTAGATTCTGTTAATCTTTATATGGGATGCTCAAGCAGACAAGAAATATCAATGGGCATCATGGCAAAGGATGGCTTGTATCTTTGAGGAGGATGGGTTTAATCTGCTGACTGTTTTAGGTTCTATGTCCTTCTTACAGGCAATGTTGGATTGGGATATTCTGGAGGGGAAATATTTATGGGAACGTTTGGCCATATAAAAATATGGTTCCCCGTTTTATATGGTTAATGGGAGTGGCTCCATGATTTGGGATATTACTCTCCGCCATATCCTTACTCTGCGGCATCATTTGAGGTGGATTGTTGGTGAGGGGTGATCAACCTATGGAGGGACAATTGGTCGTGGAGTATCCTCATCATTCCAGGGTGCCCCGTCCCGCACTTTTCCTTCTTACAGGCCTCTTTTTTCTTTTATTTCACACAATCCATCCTCTCCCACTCTCAAATGGAGATGTTTCACATAATTTCTATTACTTCTGAACCGGACCGGCTGGTGTTCATGGATTCCCAGTCTGATTTTTTTTCAGCGAAGGCTTTCCGTGGGGTCCTACTTACCACTGAGGGTCATGTTTCTTGGGGCGAGTTCCTTTGCTATGATGATATCCTGTCCAAATTCAATTTTCTTATCTGGAGGCTCCATAACCAGGTGCTACCCACTGATGAAGAGGTACAACGCAAGGATATTCCTCTCGCCTCCAAATGTTTTTCCTGCAACGCCCCAAAGGAAGAGACGTCTGAGAATATGTTTTTAGGAGTGATTGGGCATGCTGTATATGGTCCCTTTTTGGTGACTTCTCTGAGCGGGATTTCTCGGGTCTCTCTGGGGACGCCTTTCTCCAGGCCTGGTTCTCTGGTTCTTCATATCTTGTTTAGGAATAGAGGGTGCACTCAGTAGTCTTCGCAGGTGAATATTGGGTCATATGGTCTGCTTGTAATATTTCCAGACAGGAGGATGCTCCAGTTCCAGTTTTGCCTTGCGAGCTAGGGTGAGGTCCCTTGCTCTTGACTTGTTCACACTTTTTAAACATAGTGAGCATGCTCCTTCCTTTCGGTGTTTCATGTCCAGTAGCCAGATTTCAATTGTCTAAGGGTGTATCCTCAAGGTCATTGGGTTCATTGGAATCCTCCTCACTTAGGCCTCATGTTGTATGTTTATGGCTACGATATGAATGGTTGCATTAGGGGTGGGGGCTTTGTTCACAATCTTCATTGCTCGGTGATCTTTTACTTCAGTTGGTGGTTTGGTCAGGGAGATTCCCTCAGGTCTGAGGCTACCTCTATGCTCATAGGGACGGATTTGGGTCGCGCCCATGGGTTCCCTATTCATCAAGTGGAAACTGACTCAATGAATCTTCTATGCTCAATTCAAGGTACCTCTAGCATAACATGGACTGTCTCCAATTTAATTCACAACCATAAAAAGTTTCTTCAAGGTGACACTTGTCTTAATCACTCATGGAGAAAAGGTAACAAAGTCATAGACTTCCTGGCGACCTGGGTCACCCCGGCCAACCCGCACATTGTTTTTAGTATTATTGGATCCCTTCCCCCCGAATTTGTTGGCTTGGTTTGTGAGGATTCCTTAGGCCAGCATTATTTCAGACCTCCCTGATCTGTTTCGGGACATGGCCCTCGTTTTTCCCTTTAATATAATAAAATCGCAATGCTGGATGGATGGATGGATGGATCTACTGGGATCTCTTTATCATCCACATCCATATTTTCTTAAAAATGTATTTCAAAACATTTTTACTATTTACTATAGTATGGTTTAAATTCATTTATACCCTTATTTGACCATATATGTTTTGAAAGAAATCCTTCCATCGATTTCCAAACAAGGTACTTTATAACCTTTTTGATAAAATTAAGGTAAGAATGTCTTTTTGTATCTTATATGGAAGGAGTGGCTATTTTCTTCCATTATATCATTGTCAAAGCTTCTCATAAAAGATTATAAGTATATTTTCAAAATAAATAATTTCATTTATAATTATATCACTTTTAAATGATTTAAAAATATAAAGAGACATTTGTATAATTTTTTTTTGATTTCATCTATGTCAACATCCTTTGATGGATTTTAAGCTTGTTTGTAGTTGATTTTTTATGATACAAAACATCCATAATGTATTGATGGTTTTGTGATATGTTTGACTACGAATGTGTTAATTTTATACAATTCACGGTTTATGGATAAAGTATTGATATTTTTAACGCTAGTTTTAATACGAATGTTTAGGTTTTGTTTAAACCATTTCATATATGAAATGTGTTGGACTTAGTAAGTGACAGGTGGAGCCCACTATAGCTCCTCGATGCATAGGTAGGTCTCATGGGTCAAACTAGTGTCCTGGAACATGGCTTTGAAAAAAATATTTTTTTTTGTAGTTTTAGCAGAAGGCCTTGACTAGGTGGTTAAGAAGACTATAATTATGCATTACATTATTATGAAAGTGGCTAGTGATATTGCATTTTATTATTCTACTATATGAATATCCATGTGATAAATTAAATGGAATTATATGATTTTATCATTGCCATATTATGCTGGTGTTTATGTTTAAAAGGATTGTTTTAGTCTTATTCATTTCCATAAATGTTTATGGTTTTTTTTAAAGTAAGAATCAATGATTTATTAAAGAGAAAAGTAAAGAAAAAATACAAGAGTCTCTAGGTAAGAAATTTACATTTATCTCTTAGAAAAATAGTGAGAAAATCACCTGTGATGTTGGAAATATGAGTTCGAGGGTGCGTGGAAATCCTTATGTTAGCAAGGCTATCAGCAAGGCAATTAGATTCATGGTAGACATGGGTTATGATGTATTTCATTGAAGCAAGGATATCATGGAATTTAATCCATTTAGATGTGAGTCTCCAATCAAGATGAATTTTACCCATTCTAACTCCTTGAACGATTGTTGATGAGTAGATTTCAACCCATATTCTATCCCAAATTTTTTGTTGAGCCACATCCAATGTAGTGATAAGAGCCATCATTTATACTTCTAGAGAAGTGACCAGTCCACAATGACAAAAACTCCCTTCCATGAAATCACTATTATAATATCTGAAGGCAATGCCATATCCAGTAGGTCCAGGGTTTCCTCACGGGGAACCATCCGAGATTCATTTGATCCAACCCTCAAAAGGAGGAGTCCAAAAGACTTCACAGTTGTAAACTGGTTTTGGATAATTACCTTTTAGTTTAAATATCCTCAATATAGAAAAGTACCTAATTGTGTTATCACAATGCACAACATGTAATTTGTTATCCATTTGCGTTTCCAAAAGAATTTTTGAGAGTGAAGACTTGTGATTAAACATAATATTTTCATATTGTCACTTGTTCCTTCCCATCCAAATGGCGTAGATGGTATTCGAAGAAGCTACCAAGAAAAAAATTTGAATCTATTTTCAAAGTGGAAATACTAAAATTTATAGGAGAAGATCAAAAAATTCTGGACCTGTAGTAGATGAACATAGATGATATTGAAGACCTAAGTCCATAGGGATGAAGCCGTCTTGCATGACAGAAATAAATGGTTGATATCATGCCTATGCTGGTGACATAGTGAGCACCTAGAGCACACGGAGATGCCCACTGTTTGCAGAATATTTTCAACTGGAAGCTTCCCCAGATGGAGGCGCCGTAAAAGTGTGAATTATGAATATTGGATCCATTGCACATGACAATTCAGAATACTAGATTCCCACCTTAAAGTTTAATGCATATTTATGAATGTTTCCACTATATTGTTATCCGTACTGAGCATATGATCTCACCTCATTCAATGTTTTATTTTTCCCATGATGTGAAGAAGTATTTTATGGTTGACCTGCAAAGATAGGATAATAATATAAGTGTGTTCAAAAGAGGTAAAAATTTTGTTGATGTTTTTATTTTATAATGTAATGTAAAACTTATGAATATATATTGTACTTCCAGGGCTACTAAAATTATTGGTCATTCAGGACATGATTAATTATATCATACAAATGTTATGTAATAAGGCACAGACTCTAGGTAACTAGGGTCGGGCGTTACTGTTTTTATCAAAGGAAGTTTAGTACAAATCTATGAAGTTAGATTTAGAAAAACTCTTATTATAGAACATTACCCTAAGATAGAATTTGGGGATTAGTATAGAATAACTTCTGAGAATTTTTTTAATTTATAGATTTTGTGAGTTTTCCAAGAAATACATTCATTTCTGGATATGAGTAGTAAGAGGCGGCTCGGGCAGAGATGTACCTAGGGATAAAACCCAAAAACACCGCATTTAGCTAGACTTGAATGGGAACTGGGGCACGACAATGGGCCTTACTACACACTTGGTTACGACACTCCTTGGGGATATGCTTAGGATAATTCTCACTTTATTTATAAACCATTATGAATGATTTATGAGTATATACCTACTCAAAGAAACCATTTTAATGATTATGGATTATATCCATAAACTTTTCCTTTTTAGGTTAAGTGTTTTACAAGGTTGGAATTATGTATTGTGATTCATAAAATAATCTAGTGTATGCCATTTTTTTGAAATGGTTCCTAGTGGAAGTAATGGAAACTGTATCAACCAAATTAATCCATGTAGGGATTTCAATCCTACTCAAGATAATTATAGTGGTGCTGGTGATGCAACTAGTTCTAATCAGCTTATCACCATACTAGGACATCTCACTCATGATTTGAATAATAACCTTACCCATATGGAGCACCCTAATCCAAAACACTGGGGATCAATGTTATACCACTTCATGAGAAAAACCCACCAAAATTCAATTGGTTTAAACATCCATTAGTAGCTGAGCCATGGATAAATTCCTTAGGGAAAATATTTAATGCTTTGGGGAGTAACTAAAGAGAAAATATTGTCATGGCAGTTTATCGCCTCTTAGGAGAATCAGATCAATGGTGGTCCTTAATCCAAAACATAAAAGAAGATGAAGAAGAATCAAACATGTAATAGAGGGAGTTTATAGTGATTCTCTTAGATAAATACTTTCTTCGTGACCATAGAGCAGATTTGGAAAGAAAATTTCTGAGTCTGAGGAAAAAGGTGGATGAGAATATCGCAATGTGTGCGGATAACATTACAATGTAAGAAAGGAATATAGCATATTATATATGTAACCTAAAGAGTAATATTGATAGATTTTTTGTTAGGATAAAACCATTTCTTTGTCTAGAATTAATCTCACAATCCTTCTCATCGTACGAATATATAGTCTCATGCGTTATAAAGACAGAGAAGGAATTCTCTTAGTCTTACTACTTTAATTTAAACAAAGAGAAAAATAGAGCTTTTGAACACTCTAGAAATGGAAATAAGTGTCCTAAGGGAAATGTTGAATATCCATCCTACTTTAAATATGGGAATAAACACCCGGGTACTTGACTGACGGGAATGGGAGTTTGTCACAAGTGTGGTGAAAAAGGTCACCAAGATTGTGATCACATGGGGAAGAAAGAGGCTGTTGATGTTGAATGCCACAATTTTAGAGAAAAGGGGTATTATGAAAATGAATTTCCAAATCCCCAAGGGAACTTACATTAGAAAAGGCCATGGGAACAAGGACATGCTTATGAGATCACAACTGGTGAGGTTGAAGTTTCGAAAGACGTGGATGCAGATAATTTTATGGTTTCCTCACGTTTAGCCAATGATTTTTTTTGATTTTGGATCATCGAATTGTTTCTTATATTCCTTTTTTGAGAATAAAATTAGATATTTTCAATTTGACAAAACAAGGGAGTTTTCCATCAAAACACCTAAGGGAAGTATCATCGAAAAAAAATTGTGAATCAGTTCCCATTAAGGAATATAAATGTTCTTTATCTACTGATCTCATCGTCATACCCATGATTGAATTTGATATAATCCTCAGAATGGATTGGATTTCGGACCAAGATGTGAAAATTTATTTTACAAAGAGGGAGGTTAAAATTTTTGATGATGATAAAGAGTACCTTATCTTTATAATAGAATTGTCACCACCTAATTCGTTTCTAGATCCACCACCAGTAGTACTACTAAATTCCATTTTTGGTGGGGGAAGAGAATGAAATTACAATGGGTGAGGAAAAGAATGTTTGAATTGAGGACGTACCTATTGTGAAAGATTATGTTGATGTGTTCCCAAAGGATTTACCTGGAAAACCTCCATATTGAGAAATTGAATTTTTCATTGATTTAATTCCCGGTTCAAGGCCCATATTGAAGACCCCTTATAGAGTAGCCACTACGGAATTAGTGTAACTAAAGGAAAAAATAGATGAATTTTGTAATAAGAGATTTATTCTCCCTATTTTCTTTCCATGGGGAGCCCATGTTCATTTTTTTAGGAAGAAAGATGGATCTATGATGTTGTGCATTGACAACTGGGAGATCAATGATATAACAATATAGTACATATATCCCCTACCTCGCATTGATAATTTATTCAACCAACTTCATCGAGAATAATATTTTTCAATGATTGAACTTCGATTTGAATATTATCAGTTGTTTTTGAAGAAGCATGAAATTCCAAAAACAACATTTCAAACCAAGTATGGGCATTATGAGTTTATTGTAATGCCATTTGGATTGACTAATGCACCCTATGTCTTCATGGATATAGTGAATAGATTTTTCATGTAATATCTTGATGAATTTCTAGTGGTATTTATTTATTATATTTTCGTATACTATAAAAGCTATGAAAATCATGAAAATCAATTACACATTTTCATGAGGACTCAAAGAAGAAATGAATTATATGGGATGTTTAGAAAGTGTGAATTATGGATTCAAGAGATTTAATTTCTTGGCCATATTGTCTCTAAGGATGGTTTCTCTATTGATCCATCAAAGACTAAGGTAATCCAAGAATGGACAACACGAACAAGTATAATAGAGGTATGTAGTTTTATTTGTTTAGTAGGTTATTATAGGCGTTTTGTGGATAATTTTTCCCTATTGGCTAACCCATTAACCAAGCTCCAATGTAAAGGGGTTAAATTTTTCTGGACAAAATTGTGTGAAGAATGTTTTGAATAACATAAGAGAATATTAGTCAATTGTCCTATCATGACTCTACGAACAGGGAATGATGGGTTTGTTTTTTTAGTGATACTTCAAAGAAAGGACTTTGTGGTGTCCTTATGAAGAATGAAAGAGTTATTTTATATGCATCATGACAGCTAAAAATTCATGAGAAAAACTATCCTACTCAAGATCTTGAGTTAGAAGTTTTAATTTTTTCTCTAAAAATACATAGACACTATCTCAATGGTGAAAAATGTGAGATTTATTCTGATCACAATAGTTTGAAGTATATTTTCTCATAGAAATAACTTTACATGAAGCTATGATGATGGATTGAACTACTCAAGGAATATGATTTCAAAATACACTACCACCTGAGGAAGGAAAATAAGTTGGAAGATGCTTAGAGTTGAAAGGGTCATGGAGTTTTGAACAAGATGTGAGTTGAAAGGGATACTATTTTCATAGATCTAGTAATGATGGATAAGGGACGAACCATAGAAGGTGAAACATCAAAACCTTTTCAAATGGTTGCCAAACCATCATTACTAGAAAGGATAAAGAGTTCAAAGACTGATGATGAGGAGTTTAAAAAAAAGAATAAATTTGTGAATGATGGGAGATTGAGTGACTTCATATTTGAAGATGGAATTTTCAAATTTGGAAGAGGCATTGTGTTCCTAACATACCTATTCTAAAAAGGGAATTGTTGGATGATGCTCATTGCTCCAATTTTTCTATACACCCTGGTAGCAGTAAGAAGTATTGATATTTTAAAGATCATTTTTGGTGGGACAATATGAAAAGGAATATTTTTTATTTTGTGTCGATGTGTATGGTTTTTCAAAAATAGGAAGATGGAAGACAATATCTTAGAGGAGTCATGCAACCTCTTCCCAAACCTGAGTGAAAATGAGATTATATTACGATGTAATTTTTCATGGAGATACCAATGAATCCTAGAATGAATGATTCAATATGGGTCATTAATAATCGTATTACCAATTCAGTGCATTTTATTTCTATAAGAGAAGATTTACAACTTGAATTATTATTAAGACAATATATTAATGAAGTTTTTAGGCTTCATGGAGTACCCTTATCGATTGTTTCTGATTGTGATCCCCATTTTACATCAAGATTTTGGAAAAGTGTCTATAATACCCTAGATACTGAACTTCATTTGAGCACTACCTACCTCACTCAAAATGATGGACAATCAGAACGGACTATTCAAACCTTATAAGACATGTTGAGATCTTGCTCACTTGAAATTCAATGTATGTGAGATAAATATTTACCTCTGGTCAATTTTTCCTATAATAATAGCTACCATTCAAGTATTTATATGGCACCATATGAAGCATTATATGGAAAGATATGTTGCACAACATCTTTTTGGGATGATGTTTGTGAAATAAAACTAACAGGCCAAGAACATATTGAGGAAACAGTGGAAAAAGTGCAGATTATCCAGACCCACATCAAAGCAGCCCAAAGTAGGAAGAAGTGCTATGCCGATAACTGAAGGAATGATTTAGAATTTCAATTTGGAGGACATGTTTTCTTGAAGGTATCTCTTTGGAAGGGTATTATATTTTTTTGGTATGAAGGGTAAATTGAGTGTCAGGTACATCGTATCTTTCTATATTCTAGAATGAATTGGAGTTGTTCCTTTTCATTTAGAAATGCCTCTAATTCACTCCAAAGTTCATGATGTGTTCCATGTATCACTGTTGAGAAAATAAATGCCTAACCAAACACATGTACTCACCTATAAGTAAATTGAGCTGGAACCTGATCTGTCTTATTGCATAGAGCCTATCAAAATTTGGGATACCATAGAACACGTGCTGAGAAACCTAACAAATCATCTGGTAAAAGTTCTATGGAGAAACCATTAGATGGAAGAGGCAATGTGGGAACCCGAGGAACATATGTTGAAGAACCACCCGAATCATTTTATGCAGTAATATTATAGAAATTTCGAGGGAGAAATTATTTTAATGAAGGGAGAATATAACACCCCAAGATTCCATGGAATGTTTCCCTACGAACAATGCAGTAGTCTACGTTGCACGCAACGTGGTGTTTTAACAATCCACGACCAATCAATGTAGCCGTTATCAATATTAATACCCACTTTTTGAAATTTTATAAATTTTATTTTTCAAAATGGACTTCATATTTGGATTTGGAATATCAAAAATAGCTTAGGGTGAATATTTGGAATTTTTCTAAAAACTGTAAAATTTTGATGAATAATGAAAAACACTACATTATTAATTAAAACAGATTTTTTATTTTAATAATAAGTTATTTTATTTTAATTTATTTTAGGCCAAAATAAATACAGAAAACCCAAATATGTCAATTTATTTCATTTAATTCATTTTATAATAATTTTAGATATATAAAATTTTATTGAACTTTTTACCGTCTTTTACCCACCTTTAAGGAGCATTTGAAAATTTGCATAAAACATAATTTTACTACTCCTGTGAGTTGAATTTAAAAAATCCTAGAGACATAGTTAATATTATTAAGTACAATTTTATTCAATTAGATGAAAATAATGTTCGGTGAATAGTAATTTTTGACTTTTATTTACAATGGTTAAAAGTAAATCGGGTAATTAAGGGTAAAATTATATTATAATTACCATAACACGATTCCTAATACTATTGGATAAGTTTAATTCGAACAAAAACAACCTTAGGACTAAAATATTACCCCCTTTTGTCCACTTATAATATATTAGAACGTTTATTATTATTTTATTTAAGGAGGCATAAAAGAGTTAAATACAAAATTTAATAACTAATCGATTTTTAATATAGGGTTACACATAATATAAATTAGACTATAAATATTAATTATAAATATAATATGATTTAATATGTAAAGGTATTTTATTTATAATTTTCAGACTTTAAATAATTTAATTTATTTTTGACACAATGATGATGTAGTAATTACGTTATTAATGAAATTTTAAAATAATTGATATTATAAATATCCAAATAAATGTAAATTGAAACTTATGAAAAAGTACCATAATTTTATAGGTTAATATGATATGTTAGGGTTGGTAAAATAAATATTAATTGAAGTGATAATGTTTTTATGGATTAATAAAAAACAAATACTAAAGTGTGTCAAAATTACATAATTGAGTTTTTAAAACAAATACAATATTATTAATTGATATAATATTCCTAAAAACCTATGGTTTGTACAATGGACATATATAAGGTTATATATATTAATAATCAATCACATGGGGTTCTCTTGTCTTGTTATAGTATGTTTATTAACTATATAATATAAAAATACTAAGAGACATAATAAATGTCAAACTATTTAACTAAGAGTTAAATCTAAAAGATAAGGTTAATATGATGACCTAAAGCTATCTAAAACATATTGTTTGAGATTTTTTAGACCCATACCCACCATAAAGTTGTAATAATTCAATTTTGAGCCATTAAAAACAGAAAATTATTTTATTATAAAATAATATTTCAAGCTTTTCCTAAATTGACCCTCACCTATCTTATAAATGGGAATTTCCCCTTCTATAAATTCCAGACCTCCAAAGCCATTTAGTTCGGCCAACCCGTTCCCAAATATTTTCCCAACTTCCCTCACTTCTATATAGAGGCCTTAGTTTGATCTGAAATCCAATCTAATGAGCCCTTTTGATCAACTCAAATGGAAAAATCTGAAGTAGAGGTAATAATTTCACCACCCTCTTTTAGGTTCATTTTTTTCCACTTCCTCTTTATTTATTGTTTTCATAAAAAAATAATAAATATAGTACCTTATAAATATTGTGATGTTATTATAATTATTGTACAACCATATTTGTTATTCTATCCAACCTACAAATGACAAAGTCACCATACGTGCGTACGTACGGCTTACCGTCTCCACGATGTGGTGTAGTTTGTTATTAAAACACATCGTTATTTTTACAGGTATAATAATGTGTATTACTGATATAAATAATAAATTTAACATGTTAATTATTCTATATATATGATATACCATCTGATTACATACGATGTAACTATATATATAATTATAGTTTCGCTCGTGCGTACGTGCGGATTACCATCTCCACGAACGCGGTGAGATTCATTTCCCATCGTAGAAATTCAAGAAAAGTTTTAATTTTATTATTAAAATTAATGTTTAAGAACATAATATAATTCTGGATAAGAATAAAATATATCATATCCTTAACAAACATGGGTTACGTAACTGAGCATATAAAGGAAAACAGTTCAGTATACACCCAAAACGATGAGACTACTATAATATTATTAACAAAGTAATATTATAAGATCATATAGGTTATCATATTTATATAGTTATTTTATTATTTAATAACAATGTTTTAAAAATTTTATAGTAGGTTAACATACCATCGACTAAGGAAAATTACAAGGTAAGGGTTAATTTCAAAATCTCATTATTATCCGAGGTTGTTTTTACGTAAGTATCTACTAGTACCACTTTATCATCCACATCTATGTTTTCTTAAAAATTTAATTCAATTTTTTTAATATTTACTATAATACGGGTTTATACCATTATTTGACCATATATTTTTTGAATAAAATCATTCTGTTGTTTTCCAAACTATGAACTTTATGACCTTTTCGACAAAATTAAGGTAAGAATGTCTTTTTCTTACTTATACGGCTGGTGTGGAAATTTGACACCATTATATAATCAATCAAGATTCCATTACGAGGTTATAAGAATATTTTCAAAATAAATGTTTTATTTTATAATTATATGACATTTAAATTATTTCTAAATAAAAGAAGATATATTTCTCTAAAAAAGTTTTTATTTCATCTATGTCAAGATCCTGTGATTGATTTTAAGCTTGTTTGAAGTTGATTTATTATGATACAAATCTTCAACAATGTATTGTCAGTTTTGTGATATGTTTGGCTGTGGATGTGTTATTTTTCCCCATTCCTTATTTATAGATAAATTATTGACATTTCATATGCTTTTTTTAATACTAATTTTTATGTTATGTTTAAACCTTTTCATATGAGGAATGCATTGGACTTAGTAAATGATGATGGGAGTCCACTATAACTCCTCGATGAATTGGAAAGTCTCATGAGACAAACTACTGTCTGGGCACAAGGGCTTGACAAAATCATATTTGAAGTCTTTTTACAATGCCTTGACTATGTGGTTATGATGTCTGGAATTATACATTCCATCATTCTAAAATTGGGTATTCATATTGCATGTGATTATTTGACTACTATAATATCCATGTGATTACGTATATGAAATTATTGGATTTTATCTTTGCCTTATTTTTATTAAGTATAAATTTAATAGGATTTTGTTTTAGTCATATAAATTTCCATAAATGTTTGTGATTATTTATGAATGTTTTCTCAATATTGTTATCCTTATAGAGCATCTCATCTCACCCGTTTCTATGTTTTATTTTCCCTAGGATGTGAAGAAGGATTTTATGGTTGACTTGCAAGGAAAGGCTTAGAATATAAGTGTGTTCAAAAGGGGACAAATGTGGTTGATGTTTTTATTTCATGATTTGATGTAAAACTTATAAATGTATCTTGTATTTATAAAGCTAATAAACTGATTAGTCTTTCGGGACATGATTATATGTATCAAGACAATGTTATGTAATAATGCACCCACTCTGGGTAACTGGGGTCAGGGCATTACACTTGATACCTGGATTCAGGGATAATTTCAACAGTGTACATCCTAGATGAGACCTTTTGGATGAAATGCAATGAGGGGAGGACCATCTCATTTCTTAGCATTACCGTGGGGAGGAACTTCACAACAACTATCATTGCGGGGAGGCCCTTCGCAATGACTGTCATCATGGAGAGGAATACCATCATGACATGATACATGGTGGTAGGGAAAATTTATATAGTGTACATCTTAGGGAGGACCTTCGGAATGTACATCATTGAGGGGAGGACCTTCTTGTTTCTTGGCATTAATGTGGGGAGTACATTCATAGCAACAGTCATTGCAGGGTGGTCCTTCACAGTGAATATCATCATGGTGAGGACTACCATCATTACATGATGTATGACTATAGGGAGAAGAATATCTATAGCATATACCCTGGGGAAGACTATCAAGGAGGACGACAATAAGGGGAGGACCTTCTTTCTGTATGATTTTCAGTATGTGGAGAGGGCTACCCTGACACACATCAGAAGATAGGATATCACGATCGATCATTCTTGACCCCTAGAGTAATCCCCTGAGGGTTCTCTGTGGAGGACATTCAGAGCTGTTGTTAGAGACATTGTGGGGAGTACCTTCTCAACTGCTATTGTCACTTCCATAATTTTTTAATGAAATGATAGGGTCATGAGCCTTTGTTGATATATGTTTGAGGGAATCATAAACCCTAGCTTCCAGTAGAGCAAGATCATGCATGGGCACTTTATTTTCTGGTTAACTTTGGCGTTTTTCATTTTTGGGTTCTCTATTGCTGGTAAATGGGTCTATCTGCTATTGGTAATGGCCTTCATATTATGGGTACCTCTATTTTTGGGTCCTGTGATGTCTTCAGGATACACAGACAAGCATCTTGAGTTTCTTCAGGGATATATGTCTATCCTAGATTGTCCACCACATTGGTCTAGCATCCCCCTATTGGAATAGTTATTTGTCCCCAATTAGGTTTTGCGTATGTCATGAAATATTGTCATCAACCTTCTAGGACTTTAGAAGTGATGCATAACTTCTCCTAGGCGAATAACTCATTTTGAGAGTGATTCATTCCATTTGATGAAATTGGATCGTGGGTCCGATTTCTCATTTTTCCTCCAATGCAATGAAATCGTTGCATGTTTAGAGGATATGGTTTGGAATAGACGTCTGAAAATCCATCATGGCTAGGATGTTATGAGATACATCATTGGATGGCATAGGTTTGACAGTGCATTCTAAGGTCGAAGAAGGATTTTGTCCCTACTCTGGTCCTCCATGAGTTTCCTGTAGATACTGGAACTTCTCTTATGTTGGGATAGTGGAATGAGTCTTTCACCAGTTGTCTTCTCCAGTTTCCCCTCCATTTGACTGGTGGTCTTCATATTCACACATGGGGATTTTCATTTACTCACTTACCACTGTATTTGTCTCATGGGATTTGTATGCATCCACATGAATTTTAATCTGATTATATCTATTTTCATCCTTATTTGGATAGCGGGATTGATTTTTCTCAGCAGGCATTTGTGCCTGCATATATCTTGTCGTGGAACTATTTTGTTGGAAGGATTGAAGTGTTTCAGTCGGTTTTTGTGCCTATATGTAGCTAGTTGCAGCCATATTTTTATGGCTAGCTTGTTTTCCATCAGCGGATATTTGAATTTGCCTCTAGTTTTCCACTCTTTCTTCATGGTGGGACCAGAGATCACTTGCAGGAACATGTGTGTGATCGTATTATGGAACCCTATTTCTGTGGTGGGATTGAGTGGAGTTGGAAAAGTCATATATCTCCCCATTGACTGACTCCACGTTATTACAGTGGAGCTTCTCCTCAGAAACTATGGTGATAGTGTGTCCCTTGTTATATATTATCTGCCCTTGGTGGGCATCTTTGGGGCTAGGGTGTCCTAGACTTTGGCTGGTTCCCTCGGCATTAGGTCCTCCTCGGTGGGAGGATGTCTGGTCATCTGGTGTCGGTGGTGATGCTCTCTAGAGGGGGCCCATAGGTAGGGCCCCTGTGTATTTGGGATGAATTCATCCTCATTGACATTATCTACCTCCCAGAGGTAAGGGAGTTAGTCATTGTCACCTTTCAGGGATAGGCTCGATCCCAAAATGGTTTGAGATGACCACTAGGGAACCCATGCGTTGAGGTACCGGCAGTAGAAGAAGAGGCAGCTGGTGGACCATTGGAGACCGTTGGGCTTGTCTTGTGGCCTCCATCATGGGGATAGTACCAATTTGGTGGTTCTCACTGAACATTGTATTACATATATAGCATTGAAGATGATGGGTAGGAAAAGGGGTCCTTCTCTTCATTGAGGCCCCATCCGCCCATGTGATTGCTGATGTGTGCATCCGCATGGGTCATTAGGATTTCATTTGGAATGAAGGCCACTATACGGGAACCTGCAATAGACATATATGATATATTGAACCCAAAACATTGTCAATGTAGAGTTTATTTAAACACATGAATATGTGGTGATTATGTTTGGCCACCATCCCCTTTTGTCTTTTTTTTATGCGGAGAAGGGACCTTAGTGGGGTGAGACCACCACCTTGGTTAAAGATTCCTGTCAGGTTCACCATTTTTTTTATACCTATGAGGTGGTTAATTTTTCGCATATCAGGGTGAAGAAAATGGTCTGACGTGCAGTGTCCTTCTGCCTTTTATAATTGTGGGTAAAACCACCACCTTGGTTAAGGATTCATGTCGGGTTCACCATTTTTGTTCCACCTCCGAGGTGGTGCATTTACAGGTGGTGTATAAATATCACAACGAGGATCATCACCCATACATTTATTCATAGAGACGGTCTCTTTCTGAATTTACCATTCATTTTTCAACTTTTTCATCGTAATTATCCATTAAAAAAGGTTGAACTGACCCTATTGGGAATTGTTGATCCCAATGGGTAATTTTGTGGTTGTTAAGCGCTCATGCAATCAGTCCTTCTCGGATATAAAATACTCAGATAGTCTCCAATGGTATTATTCGTGGATCCATGAATTCCCAATGACCATGGTATCCAGGATTCATGGACCTACATTTCAAATGCAGGCACTTGTCAGCTGACGATTTGGGCAACGACACTTAAAGACTCCATCGGTCGAGAGGATGGGAGGTCATGCTCACTGCACAATTCAAGGGAAATATTGTTTCCTCTTCTAGGAAACTATATTTATTAAGTATTCATATGTTTTTGAATCCTTTATTCATTCCCGAAGAGTGTTTCCATGAGCTACCCTTAGACTTCATGATCTTTATGAGCATGCGTCTGTTTGATGCCACAGAGGTGATGCCGACTTAGCAAAATTATGAGGCTCTCTTGATTTTATCTTCATATAGTGGTGATGAAAGGTGACTGGATGTTTTTATTGGGACCAAAATGGGGGATTCCTGCATATAATATGAAGAGGAATCAGAACCCACATAGTTCTGAATGTGTGGGGCTTAATCATGGAAGGTTCATATTTGACGAGACGTGATCAGGTGGACCCTTTTGGAATTGGAACCCTTTTGAGGCCAGGCCTTCTGGCAGGCATCCTACATATCCGGATTTGGTCAGGAATTATAGTTCTTTTCGTTCATAATGTGCGGGGATTATGCATGGAAGCTACCCATTTGACACACATGACTAAGTGGACACTTCTTGGGGGGAAACCTTTGGTGCTTGGGCCCTCTGGTAGGCACCCTGCATAACCAAATTTGGTTAGGAATTAGAGTTCTTGTAGTTTAAAATGTGTGCGGAGGTTTTAATCCGCACAAACCTCTAAGCCCACCTAATTCATTGTATGTGAGAGAAACAAGAGGATTTTAAATATTCAACAATGCACATGCCTCCTCTCCTATTGGTGGGGGAGGGAGAGCCTGTGGTGGAAGTGGACAGGGCGACTGTGGGTGAGGGCGTGGAGTGATGAACCCTTCCATGAAGAATGGCATTATTGGTCCAGCAGCCATGCCTCAGAAGATCGGGGACTAACCTCAGTGGGAGGTCCCCAGAGCTTGTTCTGGGAAGGGGAGGAGTTTTGTCCTTACTAAAGGGAGGAGTGAATATAAACCAATCGACTAATCATTGTTCCTCATTTAATTAAAAAGCAAATGATCACCCCTAATACTGAGAACATGGATGTTCATGTTGGCATCCCATGGTTGGACTATAGATTACTGTCCGAATGTAGCCTTACATTCATTCGCGAAGCCCGCACCTTTGTTGGGAGGGCCTTTACAACTTTGCTTACTGTGGGTATGTAGACTCAATTGGACAGACTGATGTACCCAACGGTCTGATCATATGGGTCTGATGGCTTGGGAGGAGGCTTTGGAATATTGTTAGAGGACATGTTAGAGGAGGGATCATGGAGGGCTGGATAGTAATGGAGGGATGAGGTTGGAACCGAAAGGAAAAATACCTAAAAACACTGCATTCTATGTTCTAGTATCTCATGCGGGATGGTGAAGGCTCTGCATACTGTGGTGGTATGTGGGTAGGAGAGCCATCCACATACCACTACGGTACGTGGGCACGAGTATCGACAACAACATACCAAAGTGGGACGCTTCTCCCCATTCCACTTTGTGTTATCTTGATATATCGATTGGGTACACGAGGCTGGGCTCAGTCCACGTAGCGGTACACTACACGGACCACCATACTAATGGAGGGTTAGTGGGTTTACCATTTATAAAAAATTTATCCACGAGGATTCTTTGGTTCGCGGTTTACCCGTTGGGTTCGCAGTTCAATTATTATTATTCAATTCCCCCCATTTTATGGTTCATGTCTGGTTGTACCTATATAGGAAGTGGTTCGAGGTTCATACATCACCGGTGAAACAAGACAGAAGACAAAGTGCAACCTCTTAGACTCCCTCATGCCTTCGTCACCCATCCTTCCCCCCATATATCTCCTTTTTCATTCTCTCTACTGTTATTCTTTTATAGAGAATCAGAGCAATCATATCTACTGGGAACATGACACCATTTGTGGAGGCCAATTGATGAAATATTTTGACCCATGGAAGACTCATCCAACTAGGGTTTGCATTGTCTTTGGTTCACGATAATGGTTTGTGAAACCCAGCTCGTCCACTTAATCTGTGAAATGAGGGGTTTGTGGTATGGTATGTGGATGATCAATAATGAAGGACTTCTTTGGTTGATGCGGTACATGTTTTTCATTGATCCCTAGCTATCACTCTATGGGCAACCAGTTTTCGGACCATCCCGCATACCTGGCAGTTCACGATCCATCTTCTTCGCGTACCCTTCCTGGTGATGGTACGAGGGTCACATGAAAACTAGAATTCCTTCAAGTTCCTTCAATGAAATACAACATAATTTGAATCCATTTTCATTGATACACTTATATAAGTGCTTTATTCCTTCTGAAAAGCAATTTTGGGGGTATTTCCTCTCCATGATAGAATTTTCAGGACCCTACATAGTCACTTGTGTATTCTAGTGGACTAACATATCAAGGAATAGATGTGATTCATTTTTCATTATTAAAATAAATTAATTGTAATAAGGTTATATTTAATAAATATATGTGAAATATATTATATAATAGTTATTCTATAAAGGTGAATTATTATTTACTTATCTTTCATTATATGAATTGAAATGTGAAGACAACGTTGATACATATATAAAACTGCTTCCTCCATGAATGATGTAAATCATTTTTAATATTTAACTTTTATAAATGATTAAAAATATATACAATGAATATATACAATACATAAATCATTATTAACATTATTGATATATAAGAACCATAATCAATGTACAAAGAAAAAAACTTGCAAAACAAAACAAATTTGAAAAACAAATCAGTTATCACCTAGAATAGTGATCTTAATAAGGAATTATTATTTAAAAGGTGATAAAAGGGTATAAGTAAATCATATTTAGTATGATATTTTTTGGAATATATTTTTAATAAATCTATATTTATTATAAATTGGTTTTCAAGATAAACATTATAATTTGAACTTGATGTAAGGGTTTGTTTCATAATCTTGTCATTTTTCAGAATTTTTTATGTTCAAGATTCTGTTTGGGGAGTTATAAGATATTTCTATCTGAAAACCAATACATCCACGTCCCCTATGGTTATTTATATAAATAAAATTATTTTTTCATTTCTCTTTCTATCTTTACTAAATATATCGATTTTTTTAAGGGAAACAAATATTATTTTTCTACTCAGTCGGGAACCTTTTTCATCCATGTCCTTATTTTCCATAAAATGTTTTAAAGAATATTTTTATTCATCACTAATAATTTACTAAGGATATTTTCTCCAATGATGGAATTTTTATAAAATATTTTAAAATGAATCTTTTTGGTGTTTTCGAAATTAGTCACTTGTTACTTTTTACCAAAAATGTGAAAGTAATCATTCATTTAATGTACATATCATGAATGATATTTCCCCACATCATGAATTTCTAATGATTTGAATTTTGAATTATAATGTTGAACACTTAATTTCAAATAAAATGTTTTCCATAATATTTTTTGACATTCATTGGATTTTAGATTAGTGATTTTGTATTTTCCCAATAAATTTTCTAGTATTAGTTATTGAGTATTTTCATCTATGTCGACATAATTTTCTAAATCTTAAGATGATGATATAATTAAATGATTCTATTCCTTATATATCTCTAGACAATTCATGATCAGTTTTACTAGGGAGAGTGTGGTTATTTTGTATATTTCTTCATCACATATGTATAATAATTGATTTCTAACACATGTTTATTCACTTGTAGTATTTATTCATAATATGAATTAGGTGGAATTATTATGTGATCAGTGAGTGTAAAAATTAAATATCACCTCGATGCATTGGTAGGAATCATGATACAAGATAAGTTGGGTATTAGAGAATGGCATTACCCACTTCAGTAGATATCTGGAATGAGGCCTCTATAGTAAGTTTAAGATGTCATGTATTATTCATTCCATCATTATAAACTATGATATTGATTTCAATGTGATTACTTGAATTGTAATGATATCCATAGATAAGTTTCAAGATTGTCATATTATTTATATGGAATTATTTGATCAACATTTATTCCTTCCATATTATTAATACCTTATTATCTTTCATTGTATGCATACTATTACTAAGAATCTATGTTCAACCATTTCTTTTGTTTCCATTCCATCAGATGACTAGAAGTGTACTATGATTAATAAATACGGATATTATAGAGGGAACAATGGTGTGCCCAATGAAAATACTACATTTTATTTCATTTTTTCAAATCTAATTTCTAAATTAAATATTTATCTTGTTTTGAAAGACAACTAAACACTTATTTCCTTTGGGATGTGATAAATTGTATATAATACCAATTAATAAAGTTACCACTAGCTCTTGGATACTAGTGTTGGGGTCTTTACTGTTTGTATTATAGGAACTTTAGTAGAAGCCTTGGTAACAAGTTTTTTGAAAATATAGGATAGAAAACATAACCCAATAAGTTAAAATAATGTTATGTCTATATATATGATAACATCCTAAAGTTATGTTATTCTACAGATCATGTGTTTTTCCTAGAAATCAATTGTTTTGGATACTACAAGTGGATATGGTTTTAGAATAGATTCATTTATGGGTAATAACTTTGAGAAGAGTTGGTCGAGTATATCTTGACCATAATTATTATTCATGGTGTGAGTTCCCTTACTGTACACCTCGACTGACACTCTTAGAATATTATTGAGTTAATTTACATCTTCTTTACAAGCCCTCATAAAGTATTTTATCATAATTTGGGGATTCAAGAATATTTACAAAGAAACCGTGTATTTGGATTATAAGATTAATGATGCATTAGTTTTCAATTTTGGTTCAATGTTTCAATAATTTCAAAACTAAAATGTATGAGTCATTATTTTTTTACCTAATATAGGTTATCTCATTATTTTTAAATCAAACCAATCATAATTAATGAATACTATATAAATATTTAAATATATACATGTATTTACCTTCTGCTAATGATAATGATGCTGGAGTTGGAGATTAAGCTAGAACTGAACAAATTATAACTATATTGGGATAAGTGACTTTGTTTATGACTAATAAAATTTCTTATATGGATAATAATTCTGATCAACCACATGGTGTAATAATGTTAAACCTTTTAATGTAAAAATAATCTCTATCAATCAAGGGGACCACAAATCCATTTAATTTCGATTGATGGATAATATGATTTGAAAATAAATTTCTCACTTTGGTAAGTAATTAAAAGGTAGTGGTTGTTATTGAGAATTACCATATTAGGAGGGTTTCATATCAATGGTGGTTATTGATTTAAAATGCTAAGGAGGAGGAGGAAATAAGAACCATGGACTTGAAGGATTTTAAGGTACTTTACAGAGAACAATATTTTCCTTGAGAACAATGAGCTGATATGTATGGGAAATTCCAATACCCAATACCAAAGGAAGTGAAAAATGATAAAATTTCTGAAGTTAGATTTCAAATATTAGAAAGTATTATTATGGAATATTTACATAATTCTAATATAAATATTGATTTCTTTGATGCACTTAATTTTATCCATAGAAGGGAACTACTCTCCCAACCATTCTCATCATATGAATATACAGTATTCTGTGTTATCAATATTAAGCACTAACTATCTATGTGTTGTGTCTATGAATGATATAAATAGACGAACATGATAGCACATAAGAAAATGGATAGGTGGGAAGATAATGGTGAATTTAAAAAAATGTGATGCTTCTAGAATGAAACACCAAGGTTCATACTAAAAATGAAACTGACTTTTCCTTATAAGTGGAGAAAAGCCCATCATTATCATGAATGAAAGGGTAAGATAAAAGATATAAATTTATAGTGATTTAACTATTACTAATTATTTCAAATTTTCCAAAAATTCTACAAACATCATTTCAACTTACCAAATAATTATCAAACACGATAAGACTAAGCACTTTTAATTACTCTAGTTGACATAAAAGTTCATATTGATGTTGTGAAAGGAACACTTATCATCTACACAAATATTTAAAATGTTTTTGTTTTATTCTAGTTCTATCCACTCCATTATATTTGATAAATTTTTATAGTCATACTATCACCACCTCATTGACTAGATTTTGTGTTGGTGGTGATAATTACTTATATAAGTATGACCGTATGTGATGCTTATTGATCCTCTTTGATAGATGTTTGTCGGAAAGTTTTTCCAATGAATATTCTTATTATTCCTCTAGTTGAATTTGATGTAATTTTTTGTATGGATTATCCCACTCCATAATGATACCATATTAATTATTTAGTAATGGATGTTAAATTCTAACATCAAAATCAACCATCAATCATCTATCGTTTTGTGGATGAACCTCAACAACCAATGTAAAATTAGTTTCATTATAAGGATTTTTATTTCATACTCATCATGGATATTGATGTCAATTTTTTAGGAGAATATAAAAATTTATAATTTTCCCACATTTAATAAATATTTATATCTATTTCCTAAGAACATTCATAGTTTTCCTATAAATTATTATGTTTTATTTTCAATAGAACTCGTACATAGTTCTATTCTTATTTAAATCCCTCTATATAGAATGGACCTTATTGAGTTGAAGAGGTTACAGATGAAACTCTCGGATAATCCCGATAAGGGATTCATTGGTCCTAGTTCTTTTCTATGGGGTGAACCTGTTCAAATTTTAATAATAATGATGCATCAAGACAACCTTTCAATTATCTGGAACATAATAAGATCACTATTAAGAATTAATATCCTCTACCCCATATCAATTATCAAACTAATCAAATATGGGGGCTCTATATTTCTCAATGATTGATCTTCAATATTGCTATCATCGTCTATGGATCAAGAAGGTATACATATGGAAAGCATCTTTTTGTATGAGGTATGCACATAATAAAATCATAGTAATTACATTTTCACTTACCAATGATCCTTCTATATTAAACAATTTAATAAATAGATCATTTCAACCATACCTTGACAAGTTTGTGGAAGTATTTATAAATGATATTCTTAAAGTTTAAAAAATCAAAGAAGAGCATCAGTAAAATTTTTGGATTGTACTGAAGTCTCAGAGGAAATAGGATATGTATTTAAATTTTACCAACTGTAAATTTTAACTTTCTAAATTCATTTTAGGGAATATAATCACATGTGATGGAATATTTTATTATGAGTGGTTGCCATAAATGAAAATATATATTGTAAATTAACTACAATTACATTTATAGTGTTAAATATATACATGTGTTTAATTTTATAATAATAGTATTGATAATTATTCATCCACTATATATATGGTAATGTCCTAGATTACATGTAGTATCAAAATATTATAGTAATTCCCCTTATATAATGGGAACCATGAGAGACTATGAGATTTATCTTAAATATATATCATATGGTATAAATAAATCATACTTACTGGACACATATGATGTTTAAAAGTTTTCTTTAAGAGGCACAACAACATTGATATTTTGTTTCAGGAAGTTTTTACTTGGTAATCTTGAGTGGGTGAGGTAATGATGACTAACCCATTAATAGGAACCCAACATGTTTCGTGTTCCATTGGTTCTTATCTACTATCATCTATATTAGTCTTCAAAATTGATTTCTTTATTAATGTGTAAGATTTTATTGTGTACTTTGGTGAAAATGAAAACTCCATGTAATCGATGCCTGGGTGAGGTAGACTATTTGGGGTACGTATTTAGGGGAATAACATTGGTCGAAAGATCAAGATACAATTTGTCGCTTCTGAGTTATACATGAGAAATATTGGGGGACCCTGTTATCCAGGATGGTAGTACACTCATTAAATCCATGTCCATGGAATAAAAATTTATGCTCATCCAGTAATGTCAGGAAATATATAATGGATCGTAAGGTATATGACACAAGTGTGTATCTGGATTTATGAGATGTCATGAGATAAATATATTATATTACACAAAACGTGTTTATAAAAGTTAGTAATAGCTATTTAATTCGTTATATAATTAGGGTCTTTATTGGGTTGCTATACTCCACTCTTGGTAAATGGGTTGGAGTCCCTATCTTCTAGATAAGTACCGACATGTTCACATAGTTAGTGTATCCATAAGTTCCACCTATTCTAATAAATAGTAGTTTCATATGAATTGGGCCCCATGTGTCATGGACAAGGATCATATGACTATGATAGATCATAAGTAAAATTATATAATTATAACATTTATGATTATAATATTAATGACTAGATTATTTTCCATGATTTTCACACGTTTTTTATCAATGTGAATAGGATACAATATAAATTTTCCAATTAACATAACATGTTCAAGGTGTATCTCTCTGAACCTAGAATCCTGGAGTTTGTGTATACTACTAAATATATTAGCATGATTTCAATAAATCATGATCTATGGACCAATCAGCTTAGTAGTCTTGGTATACAAGGAACACAAATGACTATTTTAGTAGAAATAAATAAATTGACTAAAACCTAATTTTTAATCTTAGTTATAAATATATAACTATGAGGATAAATATAATACATCTATAAAAATCCATGCATATATTTCATAGTAAATCTTATGGATCACTACGAAGAGAAACATAAGAAGTGTGAGCTAAAATGCTCAGTAAGGGAAAATTTTGCAGAAGTAATAATGAATTAATGAGAATAGTCAACATGGAAAGGAGAATAAATGAACACACATGCCAGGTAATCAATAAACTAAATGGAAGTGCATATGAAATATGATAAGGTAATAACAGGGAGAACATTCCATTAAAGTAACTAGATAAGGAAATATAAATATAGAATGATTGGAAACTGAAACACATGCCATTTATTAAATTAATTGAAAATGAAATCTATCCCTAGATATATCGACACATTATCTCATGGATGAACTAAAACAAACTCCTAAAAATCATATCCATCAATAAATATATCGATGAAAAATGTCATGGATGAATAATATCAAAATATAAATGAAGTAAATTTTTAATTCATTGATCACCATGTTTCATAGGAACATGGTACCATTACAGTTAGGACCATTCACTAGATGGTTTGAAAAATATAGGGTTAAAACCCATGTAAGGCGGTTAGCTAAATGAATCATCCCAGGAGACTACCGATGCATCGAGGGGTTATTTTTAATCTGGACCCACCTGTGGCATACCAATCCAAAACATTCCTCATTTTTTAAATAATTTATTTAACAATGTTCCTTATCTGATATTTTTTTGGAGAAGAAGATACAGATTAATTAAACAACATTTAATTTATTCACTATATGTAAAATGGTATATGTTTTAGGCAATAGTTATATCCACGATTAATGAAATAAATAATTTATGGTAATTTCAATGTAAAATGATCATAATATATTTAATATTTCATGGGTAATAATAAATGAGTCAAGGAATTTAATTTGAATACTATCCTCATCCAAATAAATCGTAATCCCTCGAGAGCAAGATTAAGGATATTATCAAAAAATCAAATCCCATATAGAGTAAAAAGCGAGGGCTGTTGCCATTGATGAAATTAAAGAATATATTTTAATAATATTCTTGGGGAAAATATCATTTTATTTTGAAAACCCTATTGAAAATATTTTTCCTTAAAAAGAAATATTTTAATAATGATAATGAAACCTCAATGAAATGATTGTGGATGAATCAATACATTTGGTATGAGGTAAAAATAATATTTCTTTTGAATGGAAAAAGGATTTAAAATGCTTTATTAGGAATGTGATAAGATGATTCCTTTGAGAAATTGGTAAAAGAAAACATGGGTAAAAATGTATTAACCAAATCATTTTGTAATCATTTTGGAAATTTTTTTAATAAAAAAGTTTTTTAAACTAAAATAGGTTCTCTGACCAAAGAGACAAATAAATTCATTTTTTCATAAAAATATTTTCTAAAACAATATAGGTGCCAAATAGTAGAAAATTGTAATAAAAATTGAAATTGTAATGAATAACCTTATAATAATTAATGGGATGATTTAAAAATTCTTAAATGATATCCTTGAATGGAAATTCCGTTGAAAGATCATTAGGATTAGTCTTGAGGAAAATAATCCTTAAGCATTCCAAAGTGTTTCATACTAATTTGAAATATTTTAAAACATAATAATCATTAATTAATAACATTACAATAATGCTTAAAATATGATGATATTAATTATATTCTTGATATATCATATAAATGGTAGTACATACACAATTTAAATGAAACTAGGTGCGTAACAACAATTAGGCCTCAATGGAATGTAAATTGAGATGAAAATCCATTTCCTTGCATTTCCATTCGGGTGACATCCTTTAAATTCCAGAAAAATAAACATATGTTAATTTTATAATTTATTAAAATCCATTATAATTTTTATAATTAATTTTATTTCACTTATTACCTTTTTGTATACAACTACTCAAACAATTATGTTTACATCAGGTGTTTTTGACCCAATTTAGTTTATGTTTCCAAAGAACTATAGTTGGCCAACTATGGAGATATGGTTCATTATATAAAATTTAAAAATTAATAACTAAGAAATAATAATCATATTTATACATCAACTATAATTTTAAAATCAATCATTAAATATGGTTATGAAGATGATAATATATTACAATCATGGAGACAGTAGGTTGTATGTACAGAAGAGTAACATTCTTGTTCTTAAGATATCACTGTGGAAAGAAGGTAGGTAACACCATATCATTATCTAATGAAAATTATAAAAAAATATCTATATTATTTAATCATAAATACATAAATAAACAATAATGTGGTGTTAACTGAATCATATCATGTCGAGGAGGCAGTAGTCCACACGTCCATGAATAATTTGATAACTTTTAATGTGTGTGAAAGAGTAATAATAAAAATCATATATATATATTATATTTACTGAAATATAATTATGTAATTAATATAATATAGATGTTTTGTATTTATCTTATGTTTAACATAATCCATCTTCTATACATTCCATGTTTAGGGTGAACAAATCACAATGCTTTGAGGGGGTGGTAGTCCATGCTTACTCAAACGATGTTATTGTATTAACGTAAAATTGAAGGTATTAATGGGTTTTGTAATAAAAGTATTAAATAAGTATTTAGTAATAATAACTATTTTATAATATATATATATATATATTCCATAATAATGGACACCATGAGAGGTGTTATGGAAAAATTGAACAATCATCGTTTCATGAGGCATCAGTTCAACGTACACCAAATCATTATGTTTTCTACACATTAGATAGTGTTGTGCATATGTGTTGAAAAAAATATCATAATAGAAACATCCTAATAAAATGAGTATAATGTTTATGTTAGATAAGAATATAATAAAGATATTTTATGGGTGGGATAATAGAAATGAAACTAGATTGATTGAGAAAAGACATTACCTTTTAATTGTGTATCTTCTTTTGGTTTAACAAAAAGGAATCCAAGGAAAGAATTATACCCAATAGAAGGATTATAGGTTGAGGGAAGGGATTTTTGGAGGACATTTGGTCAGATATTTTCTAAAATTAATAGGTTTTAGAGGTGTGTGGAATGGGTAGAGGAGGTTACATTTTATAGGGAAGGAAAAGGAAAAACATGGTATTCTTTAAAAGAAGTTATGTGTACTCATGTTCATACCTAAAAAATAACAAAAAACTACCCAAAATCATTAATGAAAGGTGAATTTATGATTTATTTATAGCCAATGGGTTTTGGAAAACTGGATTGGTCATTTGGTCCCATAAACATTGGGTCATAGTACATTTTTATGCTTAATTGCACCTTATTCACTATAATTAATTTTAATCAGTTTCACTTATAATTTTTTCAAAAATCAATTTGATCATATTATACTACCAAATTTATATTTTTGATTATGGTTTTTTCCCAATTTTCAAAATTTAAAATACAGAAGTAGAAAAATTAGGATTAATGAAAATCTCTAGGATGAACGGAATAACTTGTTTTAGTTGAAAAATGTTTAGAAGATTTAATGTTTTTTATATTCAATTTGAAACGAGATTTGATTTTAATGAACTAAATTGTATTAATATATTATTAATTAATCTAATTTGGCATTCAAAAAATTAATATAATTTAATATTAATAAATATTTAAATGATACATTTGTCTATAAATAAAACACTATATTTTTCACTATTCATTAAAAAGGGATTTTTCTCATAAAACACCCAAACATTCATCCTATGATATTATTTACATTTTGAATTAAAAAAAAGAATTTTTTGTGATGTTTAACTGATAAGTGTGTAAAAAGTAATATTTAAAATTGGTTTGCCATTAATGAAAGGAAAAATTGCCTTTAAAATAATATAGGTTTTTATGTAAAATATTGGGCTTAATCATAATTTATGCTTAGAAAATATAATAGATGAATTTTAAAATTATTTTATTGAATATATAAAATACATTTTCAATTCAAATAATTAACAAATTTTAACTAGTTTAATTTATTACGGTAAAATAGTTTTGTGACTATAAAAATGTTATCTATAAAAATATCCTTTCAATATTCTATTGGTTCATATATTCATTTATAATTTATTTTTAACCAAATATTTAGTTGTATAAACCATATAAATTCATATGTTATTAAATACTATTCATATATTCTATTTTATATCTTATAATATTTTAATCATATATCATTGTTTGGTGAAAGTCGGTCTTGCGTACAATGCAAGCATTCATGGAAGGTCTTTCTTGGGTATAATTCAAGTTGTCATGAATTGTTTCCCTTGTGTGTAAAAAAACTAAATCATTGTTTCATGAATGGAATATATTTTAAATATATAATATATTTTAAATTATCTGGATATTATGTTACCTTACATTCTTGTTGTCTCATGTCATACCGACTATCAAATACAAGGTTCTTACTTTAGTTTTTTGGGGCGTCACATTATCCCCCACCTTATTTCAATTGTGTCCTCTAAATTTAAACACAATCATGGTAATACATTGTTTTATATTTCCTACATTTAAATCCCACATCGTGAGAATAGTTAATGAAACTTTCTCTATAAAAGAAATAATTGAACGTATAAAGGTCACATGGAATACCATGTAACTACGTATCTAAGTTGGAGAACATCAGTGGAACGTAGAGATACATAATTTGAGGAAAAGAGTAAATATTTATAGGATTTGAATGCGGTCATCAATCACAAAAAAAAGTGAATGTTCAATGGAATGGTGAGGGAATCAAATCCAAAAAACTGGGTTGATTTATAAGACAATTAGTTCAAGATAAATTAAAGTATTATGACAACATTTTATTTCTACATCATTTTCTTAAAGTTGGTTAATACTTTTACTGACAAAGAATATAATTAAATATTATTACATGGAAGGATTCAATTTATAATGAACAATCTTAACTTTTGGTTGGGCTTCGATCAATTTTTTATTCATTACTTTAATGCTAAGAATTAATTACCAGTAATGATATTTTTAATTCATGAAGAACTAAAAGAACCATTTAAATGATTATAAGAATGGTAAGTCTAACTATCTGTCCTTAACTATCTTCAAAACCAATTTGTATATTAGATTAATCATTAATCCTCAAAAGTGATACTACTAGTTTATCATTAAAATTTACTCGTTAAATTTTCTAACTAAAAACAATGAAAATTAAAAAGGACACTGCATAGGCATGTGGATGGCATGAAACCCTTATCATCATTCGGTCATGGAATCAAGTTCCACAGCCTTGTAGGAATTGATTTGTTGTCATCATACTTATAGTTTATCCTTTTCTATAACCCAATTAATATAATTTGAATATATAAATATGATTGAGATCATTGAAATTAGGTTAATATCTAATATAATTATAACTATGGTTTCTAATACACCCCCAATACATAAATACATCAACCATTTTATTTCCACATATATCCTTCCTTGGTCTAGGGATTATCTATAATATCATTAGTTGTATTTCTAAATCATGACACCTTATCTTCAAAAAAATCCTCAAGTTTTACCTAGGTTACTTATTATGTATCCAAATCATTTATAATGGATTGTAAAGGAAAAGTAGATTAAATGGAGGCTATCCCCTAGGAGTGTCAATCCTGGTGAAAAATAAGACCTGTTGTCATGTACTAGATTACCCTGAGTCAAGCCCAGAACACCTAGTCAAAGTTGTTACTCCTAGGTACATCTTTCCAAAACCATGTCGACTTGTAGTGTCTAGATAGAGATGTATTTCTAAGAAGACTAAAATATTATATACTTTACTAAAAGTATATAGTTTTTAACTGAACTACTTAAACTATATCTTATGGTAGTGTTTACTATTCTATGTTTTTCGAAATCCAATTCCCAGGGAATCAAGCCACAAAGGACCGATCAGTTTAGTAGTCTTAGTAAACCAGATACATAAATGTGTATTTTTTTTAAAAATTAATACATTTATTACTACATAATTTTATTATTCATTCTAAATAACTAATTATGAGGATAACTCTATTCCATCTAGTAAAATCCATTCATATCATTCATAGTATGTTAATTGGATTCCTAGGGAAACAAACATAACATGGGTAGGTTAAAATTATTAGTAAAGGAAAAATATAGGAGAATAAATAAAGAATCAATGAGAATCTCTAATAAGGAAAGTTGAATAACTAAATGTATATTCCATGTAATCAGTACACTTAATGGAAGTACATAATCAATATATAAAGATAATAGCTGGATGAATATTCCATTAAAATAACTAGATATACATATATCAATATTGAAAGATAGGAAATTTAAACATAAGACATTTATTAAATGAATAGAAAAGGAAATGTATCCATATATATGTTGATACATTACCTCATGGATGAAAAATAACTGAATCATGATAATGAAAAGCATCCATAGATATTTCAACAAAAAATATTATCAACGAATAATATTAGAATATAAATGAAGGGAATACTTAACTATTCGACACAATGTTTCCTATTTACATATTACCACTACCATCAGGACCATTCATAAAACGGTTTTAAAAATATATGGTAAAAACCCATATAAGGAAGCTATCTAAATTAATTGTCCCATGAGACTATCGATGCATGGAAGATATATCAATAACTGGGCCCTACCCATGTCATACTAGTCCAAAAAATTCCTCATTTGTCAAATAATTGATTTATCAATGATATGTATCTAATATCTGTATGGAGTAGAATATATGGATTAATCAAACAACATTCAAAGTATACAATATCAGTAAAGTTGAATACAATTTTGGAAATAGTGATATCAATGATAAATGGAATGTATAATTTAGGGGAAATTCAATGTTAAATGATCACACGAGGTTTAATATTCTATGGTACTAATAAATAATTCACGGAACTGAATGTGAATATTATCCTCGACTAAATAAATTATAAACCATCCAGAGTAAGACTATTGATAATATCAATACAAAAAATCCCAAGGGGATTAAAAATAGGGGGTTGTTTTCATTGATGAAATAAATGAATAGATTTTAAAAACATTCTTGAGGAAAATTTTATTTGAGTTTGAAAATCATTTTGAAAATATTTTTCACTAAAATTAAACCTTTTATACTTGAAATTTACTCCTCAAATAAATAATGGTCGATGAAACTGTACATGTCATATGAGGTAAAAATAAAATTCATTTTCTACAAAAAAAGGTAAAAAAAATCAACATTTTGAAGGAGATAAGAAGATTCCATTGAAACATTTGTAAAACAAGAAAGGGGTAATTTTTTCCCAAATCATTTTAAAATAATTTTTGAAAACATTTTAATAAATCATGGTTTTATGAAGAAAATAGGTTCTATGATAAAAGAGATAAATAAAGTTGGGTTTTCTAAAAAAACATTTTCTAAAACACTTTGAGTACCAAAGGGTGGTAAAAATGTACTATTAGTTGAAAATGTTAATGAATAGCCTGTGAATAATGAAATGGATTATTGGAGAATGGTTACATATTTTCTTCAAACTAAAATTCAACAGAATGATCAGTATTATTAGTCTGGAGGAAAATAATCTTAAAGAACTCCAAAGTGTCTCATACCACATTTAAATATTTTAAAAATATAATTCTTGGAAATGAATAACATTATGTGAATGTTTAAAATATCATGATAGTAAGGAGACTCATGATATATCATTCAAATTTAAATACATAACCATGTAAAAGAAACTAGTTGCATAACAGCAAGTAAGCCTCAATGTAATTTAAATTGAGATGAAAATACCATACCTTGCTTTTTTTGGGTGAACATTCTTTATATTATAATATAAAAGAAATACGTACATTATCAAATATCATCATATCCTTTTTCATGTTTTTAATTATTATTTTTTCACTTATTACCTTTTTGTGTACAACTACTCAAAAAATTATGTTTACATAGGGTGTTTTTACCAAATTTTGTTTAGGTGACAAAACTACAATTATTTTTCAACTATGTTCATAGGGTTCATTATATAACAACTCCATAATAAGTACCATGAAATAATTATCCTATTTATACTTCATTTATACTTTTAAAATCAATCATTAAATATGTTTTTAAAAATGAGAATATAATACAATCTTGGAAACAGTAGGTCGTACGTATGCTTGAGTAACATTCCAATTCTTAAGTGATCATTGTGGAATGATAGTAAGTAACACCATATCATTATAGAATCATCATTATATAATATATACGATATTTTTTAATCATACATACTCAAATAAATAATTCTACTTCATAAAAAGAATCAATTCATGTCGAGGAGGCGGTAGTCAACACGTCCACGAAGAATGTTATCACTTTTTAAGTGTGTGAAAGGGGAATAAAGAAAATGATATATATATATATATATACACACACACAAACACACACACACATATATATATATATGTTATTTCTAGAAAGAAAATAATTTCATGGATATCATATTTTTTTTATTTATTTCTCGTATGTTTAATTGAAAGCATCCTTCATACATTCCATGTTTAGTTTGAACGAATCACAATGCTTTGAGGTAGTCTTAGTCCACACTTCCTTAGACAATGTAATCATATTTATGTAAAATGGAAATTCTCAATGGTAGGTGTAATAAAAGGATTAAAAATATTTTAAGACACAATAAATATCATATATAATATATATAAACATATATTTCATCATAATAGCCTCTGTGAATGGCAATAGGGAAAATATGAACAATCATAATTTCATGAGGTTGTAGTTCGTTGTACACAGAAGCATTTTGTTCGTCACTGATTAGATAGTGGTGCATGTAAGTGTGGGTCAAAACATTAGAATAATAATATCCGATTATATTTTGGATACTGTTTCTTTTAAAGATCAGAATAAAAAGATTTTATGGGTTGGATAATGGAAATGAATCTATAGATATTGAGAAAACAAATTAACTTTTTATCAGGTAACTTATAATGGTTTAACCAAAAGGAAAATTTGGAAGGTATTCTGCCCAAAAAGATGATTATAGGCCAAGAAGAGGGATTTTGGTAGGCCATTTAGTTGGATCTTTTCCAAACATAATTGGTTAGAGGGGAGTGTGGAATGAGTAGAGGTGGTGGCCATTTATAGGAAATGTAAAGGACTCGCTTGGTATTCCTGAAAAGAAGTTAGATGTAGACATATTTTTTACTAATAAAATATATAATAAATCATCTAAACTCTTGAACGGATGTTGAATGGATGAAATATATCCTGAAAATGTGTGTCGTAAAAGTGGTTATGTCATTTGGTCCCGAAAACATAGTGTTTTAGTCCATTTTTATGCATAATTACACCATAATCAGTATAATTAATTTTAATCACTTTCAAGAATCATTTTTATAAAAAATTAAGTATATATTATTCAACTAGAAATATTATATTGATTATAATGGTTTATGTTGGATTTTCAAAATTCAAATCACAAAAATGGAACAATTAGGATTAATGATAATCTCCCAGACATAAGAATTATCTACGTTTCATAGCAAAATCTTCAATAGAATGTTATGTTTTTATAATCAATATAAACCATAATTTGATTAAAATAAACTAAGTTTTATTAATATATGAATAATTGATATAATTTTAATTTAAAATAAATTTATAATATAATTTAGCAAATAAATAATCATTTTATCGAAATGGCAGTTTAAAACTAAAATGTTGTATTTTTCACTATTCAATTAAAAAATGTGGTTTTTCAGAAAAAGCCCAAAAATTCATCATAAGATATTTTTGACATTATAAATTAAAAAATTATTTTTATTTTATCATATTCAACTGATATGAGTGTCAAATTTTATATCCAAAATTGGTTCTCCATTAAAATGGGAGAATATCGAAAACCATTTGATGGAATATATAACCCATATTTACATTAAAATAATTAACTAATTGTAATTACATTTATTTTTTATGTTGAAAAAATCATCATGATCATAAAAATAGTTTTATATAAAAATATCCTTTTAATATTAATTTGTTTCTTATATTCACTTCTAATTTACTTTTAACCAAAAATTTAGTTGTCTAAACGACATATTTTAAAAAGATACATAATACTATCTATAACAGTTAGTTTATATCTTATAATATTTTAATAACATATCACTAACTCATGAAACATGGTCTTAGATACAATGAAAGCTTTAAAGGAAGGTCTCTTTGGTGTTTAATGCATGCTATCAAGAAAGGTCTCTCTTGCATGTAACAGACACTAACTCGGTGTCTCATGAATGGAACCTATTGTAAATAGTAAATATATTATATTCTATCTAGATATTATATTAACCTACATTCTTGTTGTAACATTCCATATACACTATCTAGTACAAGGTTCTAAATTTATTTTTTTTGGCATCACATTCTCCCGGCATTATTTATATTGCATCCACATAATTTATACACAATCTTGGTAATTGATTTTTTTGATATTTCCTATATATAAATCCCACATCGTTAGAAGAGTTAGTTAATCAACCTCTTGAAAAGAGCTTATTGAGATTACAAAGTTCACATGGAATACCATGTTACTAGGTATCAAAGTAAGATAACATCAAATGAATGTAGAGATACGTACTCGGAGGAAATGCATAAATATTTATAATAAGTGAATGAGGTAATCAATAAAAAATAATGGAAATATCATTGGAATTTTGAAGGAAACATGTCTATAAATATGCGATGATTTATAAGATCGTAGGCTTAATAGAGATTAATGTATTATGACCACATTTTATTTCTAAATCATTTTCATGATGTTGGGTAATTCTTTTACTAACCAAGAATACAAAGAAATATTTCTACTTGGTAAGATTAAATTTCATATAAACAATCCAAACTTTTGGTTGGTCTTTGATCAAATTATAATTCATTCATTTACTACAAGGAATTAATTACTAGTAATGAATTTTTTTATACCCAAATCACTAAAATAATCTTTTAAATGATCGCGAGAGTGGAAAGTCTAACTATTTGTCCTTAACTATCTTCCACACCAATTTGGATATAAGATTAATACCTATTCTTTAAAATTTGTACTATTGGTTTATCATCAACATTTATTAAATAAATTGTTTAACTAAAAAAATTTAAATGGAAATTTCATAGGTTAGTGGTTGGTGTTAAACCCTTATTATCCATAGGGCATGGGTTCAAGTCCCGTGACTTTCCGGATTGGATTGGCTATTACCCGACTTATAGGTTTCCCTTTTCTAAAACACAATTAACATAATTTCCAAATAAAAATATGATGCACATTCATGGAATTAGGTTATTATATAAAGAAAACATTTACTGAGGTTTTCAGTAAAACCTCAATACATAAATACCTCATCCATTGTTTTCATATACGTCCTTCCATGGTCTAGGGATTATCTATAATATAATTTGTGGGATTTCCAAATCCTGACTCCTTATCATCAATCTACAAATACATAGGTTTAACATAGGTAAAATTTTATTTATCCAATTCCTTCATAATGGTCTATAATTTAAAAGTATAATATCATGTGCATATCCCCCTGGAGTGTCAAACCAGGTGCACAGTAATCCCATTGTCATGTACAAGAATACCCCATGTCAAGCATATAACACCTTTTTGGAGTTGTTACTCCTAAGAACATCTATGCAAAAACCATGTCGTCTTATGGTATCAAGAATGAAATTTATTGTGAAGAAGACACTTATAATCTATATTTTCACAAAATTGTAGTGTTTCCATCAATACTTCTTCAAATTCTACCTTCGGGTTATATTTTATAATCTGGGTTACCATGAATCCAGTTCCCAAGGTGGGTACTAAACATTCTCTGATACCAACTATAATGCCCCGACCCTAGAACCCCAGAGTTAGTGTCTGATACTATATACATTGGCATGATAACAAGGAATCATTCCCTGGAGGACCGATCAGTTTAGTAGTTTTACTAAACCAGATATATAAATGAGTATTGTATTACAAATGAATGCATTGATTAAAATAAAATAATATCCTTTCTAAATACATAATTTAGAATATAACTCTAATCCATCTGTTGAAATTCATGCATATCATTCATAGAACATTTCATGGATTAATGGGGAAAGAAACATAATATGGGTGAGCTCAAATTGACATTAAGGGAAAAATATATAGGAATAAATATGGAATCAATGAGAATAGTCAATATGGAAATGTGAAGAACTGAACACACATACTATGTAATCAGTAAACTGAATGAATGTACGTAAGCAATGTGGAAAGGTAATAATTAGAAGCCCATGCCATCCAAATAACTAGATTAGGTAATATCAATATATAATGTTAGGAAACTAAAACACATTCCATTTATTCAATGAACAGAAAATGAAATGTATCCATAGATATATCATTGTATTATCTCATGGATGAATAATAATTGAATCTTGAAAATGAAATGAATCCAAATATATGTCAACATAAAATATAATGGATGAATAATATCAGAATATAAATGAAATAAATTCTTAATTATAGGATTCCATGTTTCCAAGGTACATGGTACAATTACCATCAAGTCCTCTAACAATACAGTTTACAAAATGTATAGTAAAACCCCATACATAGCATCTACCGAAAAGAATATTCCCATGAGACTACCAGTGCATCGAGTGGATATCTATAATTGGGCCTCTCCCATGTTGTACAAGCCCAAAACATTCCTAATTTATCAAACTATTGATTTAATAAAGTTCATTATCTTGATATCAGTATGGAGTAGAAGATAGGGATTAATCAAACCACATTCAATGTATACACCATATATAAAATGGTATATTGTTTAGGAAATAGTAATATCCTTGATAATTGAAATGGATAATTTTGGGGAAATTCAATGTTAATTGATCATAAGAGATTGAATATTTCAATGGGAATAATAAATAAATCATAGAAGTGAATGTGAATTCTATTTTTTACAAAATATTCACAATCCATCTAGTGTAAAATTAAGGATAGTATCAATACAACTAATCCCATGTTGAGTAAAAATAGAGTGTTGTTGTCATTGATGAAATAAAAAAATATATTTTAAAAAAATTCTTGATGAAAATATAATTTTCATTAGATAATTATTTTAAAAATATTTTTCTTTAAAATACTTTTTTTAACCCTAAAAAGGATGATTCAATTTAATGATGTCTGATGAATCTTTACATGTTCTATGAGGTAAAAATATTATTCCTTTTGTAAGGGAAAAGGTTAAAAAATTCCTCATTTGTATAGAGATTAGAAGATTCCATTGAAACATTAGTAAAATATAAAAATTGTAAAAATACATTTACCTAATCATTTTCAAATCACTTATTAAAACCATTTAATAAAACATAGTTTTTATAAGAAAAAGGTTCTCTGACTAATGAGAAAAATAAATTCTGGATTTTTTAAAAACATGTTCAAAAATAATTTGGGTACCATATAGTTGAAAAATGGTACTAATACAAGAAAATGGTCATGAATAACCACATAATAATGAAAGGGATTATTGAACAATGGTTATATAATTTCCTCAAATAGAAATTCCATTGATAGATCATTTAAATTTGTCTTGAGAAAAATAATCATTAAGCATTCCAATGTGTCCCATAACACATTGAAATATTTTAAAACATAATCCTCATGAAGGAATAAAATTATAATAACATTTAAAATATCATGATAGTAGGGAGATTAAATATAAATCATGTAAATTGAAGTACATATACCATGCAAAAGAAACTAGGTGCACAACTATATTTAAGCCTCAATGAAATGTAAATTGAGATGAAAATACCATACGTTGAATTTCCTTTCAAGTTAATGCCCTTTAAATTCATGTATAATAAAATTATGTTAATTTTAAAGTTTCCTCAGAACAATTTTAATGTTTATAAATTATTTATTTCACTTATTATCATGTTGTGTTCAATTACTCAAACAATTAAGTATACATCTGGTGTTTTTTCCAAATTCAGTATATGTGTCAAAACAACTATTGTTGGTCAAATATGGTAATAGGTTTCATTATATAACATCTCCAGAATAATATCCATGAGATAATTATCATTTTTATATATCAATTATAAATTTAAAATACATAAATATATATGGTTATGAAAATGAGAATATGTTATAACCATTGAGATAGTAGGTCATACGTACACATGAGTAACATTCCCATTTTTAAGTCATCATTGTAGAAAGAAGCTAAGAAAACCCGTATAATTATTATATGATAACTATATAATAAAAATCATATTATTTAATCAAACATATATATATATATACATATAATTATTTGTTTTAAAAATAATCACATCATTTTGAGGCGGCAGTACTCTACATATCCACGAATAACGTTATCTCATTTTAAATGTCGTAAATAGTAATAATTAAAATTATTAATATATATATTATTTACATACAGATAATTATGTAAGTAATATCATATATATGTTATGTATTTCTCATATTTTAAATTTAAACCTTGCATTATACATTTATTGTTACGTGTGAATAAATCATAATGCTTTGAGGAGGCCGTAGTCCACACATCCTCAAATGAAGTCAACATATTAACATAAAATGGAAATTATTAAAGTTAGGTGTAATAAAAAGATTATAAAATTATTTAGACACAATAAATATCATATATAATATATATATAAATTTTTTCCATCATAATGTCCACCATGAGAGGGGGTTGGGAAAAATTGAACAATCATCATTTCATGAGGCGGTAGTTCTTCGAACCCAGAAACATTATGTTTGTGACCCATTAGATTGTGGTGTGTGTAAGTATGGGTATAAATCTCAAAATAACAACATATTAGTATATTTATGATATTGTTTTTGTTTCACAATAACCTAATAATGCGATTTTAGGGGTTGGAGAATGGAAATGAAACAAGTGAGATTGAGAAAAGACATTACCTTTTAATTGGGTAAATTATTTTGGTTTGTGAAAAATGCATCCCTGGAAGGTATTCTTCCCAAATAGAGGATTATAGTTTTATGGGAGGGATTTTGGGAAGAAATTTTTGATGAACTTGTCCGAGCATAATTGGATTGAGAGGTGTGAAGAACGAGTAGTGGTGGTGGCCTTTTATAAGGAAGGAAAAGATATCATTAAGTATTCCTGAAAAGATGTTAGGTGAACACATGTTATTACCTAAAAAGATTCATAAAAAATACCTAAATTCAATAATGGAAGGTGAATGGCCGAAATATTTCCATCCAAATGGTGTTGTAAAAGCCGCTAGGTCATTTTGACCATTAAACATAGGGGTTCTATAAATTTTATGCCTAATTACTCCTTTATCAGTGTAATTAATTTTAATCACTTTCACTAATCATTTTGGTGAAAAATTAAATTGATTATATTAGACTGGAAATATTATATTTATATCAATGGTTTGTGTCATATTTTCAAAATTCAATTCACATAAGTGGAAACATTAGTATTAATGCTAATCTCATAGACATAAATATTAACTGGTTCAAGAGTAAAACGTTGAAAAGAATGTTATGTTTTCATAATCAATTTAAAAATAAAATTTATTATATTTAACATAATTATATTTACATTTTTATTATTGATCCAATTTTACTATAAAACAAATTTATAATAAATTCTATTAGTAACAATTACTAAATGAAAAGGTGGTTTTTAAATAAAATCCATTTTATCCACTATTCAAAAAAATGAAAATTCTTATAAAAAACTAATAATAATCGTAAGATAAATTTTACATTATTAATTAAAAATTAATGTTAATTTTTATGAAATTAAATTTAGAATGGTTTCAATATTTAGATATAAAATTTTTTCCTTTAGAAGGTTGTAAAATTGCTTTTTTATAAAAATATATGTTTTTATGGGAAATATTGGGTTAACTCTTTCATTATGCATACTAAATCTAATAGATTAATATCAAGAATATTTGATTGAATATATAATATATATGTTCCATTAAAATAATTAACTAATTGTAAATACTTTTATTTACTATGGAAAAACATCTTCATGAGAAAAAAAATAGTTTTCTATAAAAATATCCTTTTAATATTAAGCTGATTCTTATATTCATTTAAAATTTTTTTGTAACCAAAAAATTATTTTTTAAAACCATAAATATTCATAGTTTAATTAATAATATTCATAATGGGATGTTTATGTCTTATAATATTTTAATAATATATCATTGTTTGGTTAAACTCAGTTTGGCGTACAACGCATGCTTTTTGAGAAGGTCTCTCTTATATAGAATTCAAGATATCAAGAAAGGTAGCTATTTCATGTAAACAATTATAACACGATGTTTCATGAATGGAATATATTGTAAATATTAAATATATTATATAGTATCAGGATATTATGTTACCTTATATTCTTTTTGGCATGCATCATACATGCTATCGAATACAGGGTTATTACTTTAGTTTATGAGGGTGTCATAGAAGGTTCATAAAATTATTTATAGATAATAAATGATGAGTTAACAATTTATATTCTATTATGTAACAATATAAAGATTTACTAGTGATTGATAAAATATTTTTGTAATTTTTGTAATTTTTATTATGTTATAAGTGTGTACCAAAATCAAAAATGAAGTTAATTTCTTTATAGAAACCATATTGAATTTTTTTGAAACTATATAATAGATTAAAAATATCATATTATCCTATATAATAGATTGAAACACTATATTTACGAATTTATAGTTTGTGGTTCTCCTCTTCTCCCCCCCAATCTCTTATAGAGAGTTTCTGAAGAAATAACAATGTCATGTCCATGCAACATTCTCAATCAATTTTTCATTCATCAAGTAATCAAATGGATTTAACAAATATCATTAATTTCTTGTAGAAACATTTAAAAATTGATTATATATTATCAATGGTCTATTTTTCATTTGTATATGATCAATATGATTCATATCTTTGTAAATTTTATACACGACACACCGATTGTGAGTGAATCAAATCATCTATTTTCAATCAAGCAGTGTATCATTTTTGATTTTAGTTGATTTTATTTTTCATGCTAAAATTGAATTTGATGTGATCCAATGAGGATTATACAGTAGGGCTGTTGGGGATTATATTTTCATATCATGAACCTAGACCTAGTATTATAAATTACATATTTTTCATGTTTCCTCTATGACTTGGGATCCTTCAACTAATATCCTAAAAAACATTTATTTATTGTAGTATAAAACCTTGAAATTTTAATTAAATATTATATGATATATAAATAGTGTTTCTATATGATCTCAATGTAATTGAATGGAAATTGATAGGAATTCATTTAACCAATGTATGGTTTGTTGATGATCAATGAGGTTTTTAAATAAATTTGGATTTAAATTTATGTTTTAATTTTTTTTAACTTTAACGGCTACCTATACAACAAATTTTCAGACAATGTGAGAAGAGATCATGTTGTGTGTTAGACGAAGATACCAAAAGAATTTTGGGGTAGTACATTAGAAACAAGGCTTGTTGTTAAAGCCTAATTAATAATCCATAATATATATATATATATAATTTAGAATTTATGGATAAGGATAAAAATTAAAAAAAGGGAATGGAATCAATGCCCCAAAATTTTGGGCATGTAAACTTTCCCTCCCCTTTTATGTAGAGGGTGATTTTTTTCTCTCTTTATATATATATATTATATTTTATATTTAAAAATATATTATATAAATTATATATTATAATATTATTTATATTTTGTGTATGTATATATATTCCCATCTACTAATGTCAATTTTGACTTGGTCCAGAGAGGGTTACAAAATATACAACTTTCCTAACACATCAACCCTATCAAAATCCATAAATTAATATTAGAGGATCTTCTTTAGGTCCAAATGGGATTAAAAATTTATAAAAATTGAAATTTAATTTAATTTTTTGGGATTTTATAAAATTATTTTGGGTGTTATGAAACAAATCGATAAATAATTAAAACTATTCTAATATATGTCAAAGCATTAAGAATACCCAGGAATTTAGTTTTAAAATTTAATTTTTTTTATCCAGTACAATCCTATATTAAATTTTCGTGAAATGGGAACAACTCATGAATGCATTATTTATTGTTTATTTAGTTTATTTATTTCATTTACTTTTTAAAATACAATAATTATTTCATTTTGATTATCGGCACATCACTTATTCATCCCTAATTTTTATAAGGCAATTTGTTTCCACATTTATGTGATAAAATGTATTTTCATACCCTGAGTTCCCCTCACATGTGTGAGTATATTATGTAAAGATCTAAGGATGTCATCGCAACTTGGTTTGAGTCTATAGACAATGTAATCCATAACATTGAAGTGCATGGGAGTTTTGAGCACTATAATTCATGTTTGGTATTGAGATATGGAATTCCACTAGATTCTGTGTTAATATATTATTTTTATAATGGATTAACCAATAGTTAATAGATCACAATCACATGATTATATTAAAACTTTTTTATGTGTATGGTTGATTATTCTTTTAATGTGTGATCACATAGTATAATAACAAATAAGTATTCATATATATAATAAGATTGTGATGTTAATGTTTTATATTTATAGAATAGTTATTTTATAAGTGAGATCACATCGAATAAGTACGAAAAATATAAAAGGATTTAACATTCCTAGATTAAATTACCAAATCCCTAAAACATATTAAGACATAAAATAACACCCATCAGTTGAATTTGGAAACAACTGATTGATCGAGAATATAGACACCCATAGACGAGGGTTCAACTTTCTACTAAAGAATTCTTATTTGATTGGTGGGTAGAATTATAAAATTTTTATATAAAATTAGTAGTAATAGCTATGTTGTATCATCATTATAGGAAAAGAATTAATCAAGGAAATTTAATTATTTTAGGGGATGAGATTCCACTAAACAAATCAAGGACCCTCATTCCAATGAAATTGTAAAGTAAAAAACATACCTTATACTTTTAGAGTAGCGTTGATATCATATTTTATGCTATTGAGAGAGTATTATGGGTCTTTTCAATTATAATAATCAAGATATTCAGTATTCCAAATATAGTAGTTGATGAATACTATGATTTGACAAAATAGCGGGTGTCATTTAAAATTAACAATTTAAAAATATACATTGGTAATCCAAATAAAGTAATAATCTACCAAATTTACTTATTGTAGATCAATTGGAACCCGCTCCTATTTCAATTTCACTATTATAAATATTGGACTAGTAGAATATCCTGACCAACCATAACATCCATGAGTGTTTTCATAACTAACACATAGTACTATCATAAGAGTGGAAGCTCAATGTGATAGAGTCCCCGATTCCTAATGATCACCCTTAGGGAGTAATCAAGGAAGATGAAAATAAATATATGAATCATATTTCTAATGCATTAGATGTTTAGTGCTTTATGATTTCATCTATGTCTAGTGAGTTTCCAAAAATGAATTTGGTTAGAGATGTTTTTGAAATGATGTCTTGTCTCAGAGAGTAATTCTATGAGAGATAAAAAAATAATGATATGTGATATCAAGTGCTCTATATAGATATATTCTAGAAAAAATGGCTCCAGAAGGTGATAGTGTACTCAAGGAGATTGGGTAAATTACGAGATGGAGACCCTTGGGAGAAACTGATCCAAGAACTAGTAAAATATATACTTCAGGAATGCTTACCATATAGATTCACAACATTAATTAATAATTATAATATGAATAAGATGAAAAATTAACTCCCAGATTTTTTGTCTTTAGTTAATGAATCAGATAAGGATATTAATAATTATAACCCTTTCGTACTAATAGTGAACAAGAAGAATAAATGAATCGAAAAATTGTCAAATTCTATGTCTTAGTTAAAAACACTAATTAAATTCTCTTACATAAATCCAAAATATATTTGGTAAATAAACAGTAGGAGGAATTTTATATTTCATGTGGAAAAACATTCACATTATGATTAATTTTATAGAAGGGAAGAAGAAAAAATTCAACACTTCTGCTTCATGTATATTTTTTATTTAATGTGATCACTCTGTTTTTACATGTTGAGTATTAGATACTAAATGTGGCTCAAAAATTTTATTTAGATATCGGAACCATGTAGATTAATGAAAAATGAAAAACATGAAGTATATATTTGATAAAAAATGCTCTAAGAATAGCATTAATAAATGTGGGATATTATCATCTTACTTTTCCTAGTGGAATGATTCTTGTATTAAAAATTTATTATTACATAACATCATTTTTGCAAAAAAAATAATATTATTGTTGAGATTATAATCTATTTGATTTTAATTAATGTATTGAAATACATGTTTTCTTTTTATATGGACAACATATGTTATTTTGTTTAATATATTAAGAATGTGTAATATATACTTTAAGAAGAAAAATAAATTATTGGAAATCAAGGAAAAATCCAGTAAGAAGGACGTGTATTGTACCCACCAATGAAAATTTATTCTAGTTCATGTTAACAAAAAGAGATTACGTAAACTACCTCAATAAGGGTGTTTACACTCTATTGTTTAAAAAAACTAGGATTTATTTCATTTTTTTATGTTAAAATTATTAAAGTAACATTCATTTGGAATGAATAAATAGCTAAAGAACCATCATAATTGGTTTACGCAAATGAATTTGGTCCATTTAATATAGATGAAAGTGGTGATTTTTCACAGTTCATTGATTTTACTAATGACTATAGAATATTTTTATATATCTACTTAATAAGGTTTAAGAAAAAATCTTTTATCATGTTTATTAGATATAAAAATGAATTAAAGAATCTATGTGGTATGTAGATTAAGAAACTCTACTCCGACCATGGTAGATACTATCTTAACTGTACATTAATAGATCATTAAAGGGAATTTGGGGCCAACGAGCTCGTACCCGAGTGGTAAGTGCTCCTGCTTGGCATCCAAGAGACCTGGGTTCAAAACCAGGTAGAGGCGATGTTCTGGGTTACTATAGTTGTACTGTAGCAGTCAGTATAGCAGTTACTGTTCGGTACTATTTTAGCCAGATCTATTCACCTGATTTCGGCCTTCGAGCCACTGGTTTGGGCATACAGGTCTCTAGGGCCATCAGTACATCAAAGGCCTTCGGGCCACAAGGCCTTCGGGTCACTTAGAACATGAAGTAGCCCAGTTCACATAGAATTGGCCCCAAAAGATGATCAGAGCAACATGAGTAGAAGCCATCAGATGCAGAGCTAACCGGATTGGAAGAATGAGAGGGTATGGATACCGCCATCGGGACCAGGCACCGTGCAGCTTTGTACGGGGCAATGCTAGCCGATCAGCAATGTAAGTTGGGTTCAAGGTGATCAATGATGCAGAAAGATGGGGAGGGGCAGTTTAAGTGGGCTGGTCTTACAGGTCATTTATTGGGCATGGTATGCCTCTGGGCCTTCAGGTCATGTATTGCGGGTTTGTCGGGCCATGTGCCTTGGGCCTACGGGTCATGTACGGGTTCCCATTTAACCCTTAAAAGTGGGATTATCCATACTAAAATAAAAAAATAAGGAAAGGAATTTGGGATAGTTTCCCAAATCACTACACTATATACACATATGGGAAATGGTGTTAGTTTAAGGAGGAATCAGACAGTTTTTGACATGGTCAAATTGATGTTGAGTTATAAAACTCTACAATTTTCATCTAGTGGATATGCACTATAGTAGGTGATATATATATTAACCTCTGTACCATCTAAATAAATAGATGGTATTTCATATGTGTTTTGGTATGGAAATAAATATATTCTACAACACATATGTTTATGGGGGTGAAAGGATTTTTTAAGACTATACATTGTAAAAAAATAGCATCTCGAAGTATAAATTTTATCCTTATTAGTTATATAACGATACTAAATGATATTACCACAATAATAAATTGTATATAATTGTAATTTAAGGGTTAAATAATATATATCTAGAAAAATAACATCATTTCTCATGGAATACATTTGTATGGGATATAGAGAGAGAAAGATTGATTTTGATGAAGTTGTTTCTTCAAATACACAAGATTTGTTCTGTGAAAATCTCTACAAGAAGCAGCGGGGGATTAATATGTTCTTGAGACACAATTAATACATAGGTATACTATATATGTTACATAAATAGACATATAAGTTTTTATTATCACCGTGTCAGGTGATAGGTTACTCATAGAGAATGATGAACATATATCCTTCAAGGAATAAGTTGATGGAAATGATGTTACTAAATTGAAATAATCCATGCATTATGAAATGGATTCTGTATAAAAAAATAAATATTGTATTTTTTTATACCAACCAACTGATGTAAAATGTTTTGGGTTTAAAATGGTATTAAAGAATCAGATAGAAATGGATGGTCAAGTGAGCACCTATAAGGCAAGGCTAGGAATGATGGTTTTCTGGAAAAGGTAAAGTATCAACTATAATTAATCCTATCCTCTAGTCACTATGATAAAATCCATTATAGTGATTCTTTTAATATTATTCTTAAATTATTATGAAATTTAGAAAATTGATTCAAAAACTATTACTCTTTATTTGAATTTAATAATGGATTTCTATATAACACAACCCGAATGGATTATTTTTCAAATAGTTAATATAATAAATTAAAGATGCATAGATAAATTTATTGATTGAAGATGAATCACAATTATTGAATTTTATTTATAATGATTCTATAATAAAATATATTTCTATTATAAATGATAGTGATCCATGTATCTATATTATGGTTACTAGGAGTGATATTATTATCCTAGTATTATATGCTATTGAAATATTATTAATGGAAAAAAGTGAAAGTATTATTGTATCTGGTAAAATGGAATGATAAAAACTTCTCCATGAATAAAAAAAGGTTCATATTCCTACATTATAAGGATCATGATCTACCAAGAATGATATCAGAACCTACATGGGAATTTCAAAGTACATATATTGACAAGTCAGTACAAAGGTATAATATAGAATCTTATAGGAAAGAATTAATTACAAAGTCAAATGGAATTAATCTCTCAAGGAACATGTTTACCAAAAAACTGGAGGCTATTGAAAGAATGAGAAAATACCTTATGCATAAATAGTGGGATCTATCATGTACGACATGCTATGTACTAGGTTTGATGTTGCCTTTGATTTAAACATGGTGGGTAGATATCGAGCCAATTTAGGAGAGATAAATTGTGCATTTGTAAATACTATCCTAAATTAATTGAGACATAAAAATGATATATTCTCACTGTATGGAGGACATTAGGATCTATTCATGATGGGATACATTTTTATTATCTTCTGTATAGATTAATATGATCCAAAATCACAACTATGCTATGTATTTTTTTGGAATGGTGTTGTTGTGAGTTAGAGGAGCTCGATGTAGTATGTGGTTATTGATTATACAAACGAATAAAAGTATATACCACCTTTTGATGCATCTAAGGATGTAGTTTGGATTCAATGCTTTCTTTATGAGTTTTTTTTCAATATATCAGTGCATACCATGTTATAGTATATTGTCATAATACCACAATAATTGTTCTTTCTAACGAGCATATATTACATAATAAGATAAAGAATACACTTCATAATTATCATATAATGAGTTATTTTTCAAAGAGATGTTATGTCATTGTTAGTAGAGTATACATTGAGGATAAAATTGAAAATACCCTGAATAAATACAAACCTCAATAAAATCATGATACTAATGTGAGATTTAGTGGGTTGACAATTTTAAACTCTTAGTGGTAGATCAAGTATGACTATTGTGAGTCGGTGCCATAGAAAAAACTACTATATATAAATTTATTACCATTATAGGTATACAGTTTGATATATATATATATATATACCTATGAGTGTGGTTATTTATACTATAATAGTATTGATATTTGTACATATACTATTTATATGGTAATTTCCTTATATTTTTTATATAAAAATGTTGTAGTAGTTCCTAGATATAATGAGAACCCTAAGATACTATAAAAATAATCTTTAATATATTTCACATATTCTAGATACATCATACTGACTGAACACAAAATATGTATGACTATCAGGTTTTGGGGATCATAACCTTTTAAAGACCTCATCATGAAGTTTATAAATCAGATCCTGATTTTATGAGATCATGAGGAATTCCCACTAATAGGAACTCCACATGTTTCGGGTGTCATTGGATGTTCCTATCCATGAACATGCTTATTGTTCTCTTGGAATGAGATCATTAGCTATGTGTACCATCTGATTGTGTGCATTCATGAAATGAAAAAACCATGATCATGAATTCATCATGAGATATCATGTGTTAGGTGTTTCTTTTGTGTTATGACATTGGTCAAATAATCAAGATGGAATTTATCACATCTGATTCAAGGAAGAGATGTCTCATGTTCCATGTGCACAAGGATAATAGAACCCTCATCAAATCTATGGTCATTGTACAATAATAAAATTCTAGCCAGTAAGGTAGTGAGATATATGAATCATTAAAAGGATGATGGTGCAAGTGTGTATCTTTATTTATGATACATCACAAGAGAACAATATTATATTACACTTAACATGATCATATGAGGCAGTCAAAGCAGGGACATTCCAAATCACATTAGGGTACATGATGGGTTACTAGAAACATTTATTGGTTTGTGGATTGGACTAACTACTATTAAGATAAGAACCCAGAAGGTCACAAACTATGTTTATCCACTAGTTCCACCTATATTAATGAACAATAGTTTAGAATGATGTAGGCCACATGTGTGAGGAGCCCTGAATGTCCATGTTTGATAAAGAACATGTAAAATAATTCAATTATTTTAAAAACAATTACAATATTAATGATTTAATGTATTTACCAATATATTCAAATGTTTTTTTATCATAAAAATAAATATAAGAAAATGTTATTTCTAAAATTAACATAACATTTTCAATGTTCATTAAAGTATTTAGAGAACATAAATTTAGGGTGAATAGTTCCTATTTTATAATGTAGAATTATAACGTCTTACATGTGAGTTATAAAATATTTATGACCATAATTAGAATTTTATTATTTCAAAAGTGTTTATAAAGGATAAACTTAAGGTAATTATATTCGAGGGACCAATGTGAAATTTTTGAAAGTTTAACCTATATCTAAAAGCTATTTTAACCTCTTTAATATTGAGGTCCTTTATATTAAGGAATTTATAGATATAATATCTCTTCTCCTATCTTGTAAAGCTTTTAGAGACATATTATAGAGAAGAACAAGGTCGAATTAATCCTTCATTGTCGACAGAGTCCATGTTATTCAAGAGATCAATGGGGTATTGTAATGTTATTCTATTTCCTATGATAAAGGCCCGTTATTTAATATATATGATCTATGATTTATTGTTACTATATGGATGATCTATAAGACACCTCTCATAGTGACTTTGAGAAACCACTCGCTGATAGTGAGTGAATTAAACTGACTATTTCAAATGAACAAGACACTGTTTACCCCTTCGTTCGATTTTATTTTTCATGCTTAAACAAAATTTCACATGTTCCATTGAGAAATATTGGAAATTGTTTCTATGTATTCGTTGTTATTAACATTAATTTGATACCAAATTTTTTTATTTTTTATTTTTTATACTTATGGTGTGGCTTAGTTTCCTTCATATCAATGGATCATTCAAAGATGAAAATAATTGAGGAATGTCCTAGAACAACAACAATTACTGAAATATATAGTTTTCTTAGGTTTTATTTATAATAATTATTTTTGAGTTATTAATTAGGATATTATAAACCAATCACCATGTTTACTTATTAAGGGTTTATGTTCTTATGAAAAGATGAATGGGAATGGAGTTTCATTGAACTGAAGATATGGTTGATCACTATGCATTTTCTTACACTCTCTTATTATGGAGATGGATTTATAATTTATAGTAATTCATCATTGAAGGGACCAGGATGTGTCCTCATGTAGAATGGAATGTTTATATCATATCCCTCTCTCAAATTAAAAATTCATGAGAAAATTTACATGACTCTTGATTTCAAATGGGTGGTGGTGATTTTTTCATTAAATATATGGATGAATTATCATTATTGTGAAAGGTGTGATATATATACTGATCATAACATCTTGATGTATAAATTTAAACTAAAAAAGTTGAATATGTTTCAAATAAAATCAGTGATTTTGATCAATGATTACAGTGTCTCAATACATTACCAACCTAGGAAGAAATAAAAGTTTTTTTGTGACATGAGTCAAAAAGACCATGCAATTCATTCCATAATGAGGATTTAAAAATATAAAATATTTATATATTTAAGTATATTAGATCATGAAATCTTTTATAAAAGGGAAATATCTTATCCTTCATAAATGTATTTCTAACCATTAATCTATGTGAGGATAAATATAGTATGAAATGAAGATGTGGAAGTATAGAGGATTGCGAGGAATGTTCCTAAGTTAAATAATGATCATGATGGAAAGATAATTAATAGGAACTAAGTATGTTTTTCATAAATATTAGACTTGATGAAGAATTTATTGTATGAATCTGATATTTCAATATTATCTCTTCATCCTGGAAGAATGAATATTTATATGTTGTAGTTCATTCCATAGAACTAAATTTTTTTAATTAATGATTACATGATTTGATAGTTTTTAATATTGTAAAAATTTTATCACATACTGATTTTTCTTCAGTATATTGTAGTATGTGATAATGTCCAAAGAGTATATCTTGCACAAAAAAGTCATAGCAATTCCCTACTATAATGGGAACCCAGAAGTTCGATGACATTATTCTTAAATATATTTTTTATAGATAGATGATATCATTTCAGGACAAACAAATGAAAAAATCTATTAGCGGTGGAGACTCATAGGACATTGAGGAACCCTCTGATGGTGTACACTTTTGGTAATATTGAGTGTAAGATATTATGAGAATGAGATCCACTGGTAGAAAATAATCATTTATATGCGTCATTGGATGTTCCTATTTATGGAAATGGGTATTTATCCTTAGATATTTAGATTATTATTAATTATTATTATGAGTTGTGTACATTGATGTATTGTTGAAAACAGTGATTACATATGTTCGTAGAAAGGTAGGATACATTTGGTACATCACTAGTAATTTTATCAAAATAAATAATGAGAAAAAGGACTTCCCCTTATGTTCATTAATAGAAGATGATATCTTATACAGTTTGATGGAAATGATATATCCTAAATAAATACATAGCCATGGTGTCCTATAGGTAAGTTCGATTTTGGAAAAGTCCAAGAATAAGATATCAATCACATAGGTTGATGACATGATCATGCAATACGATTGATTATAAATATCACGATAAAGGGATTATGTTACACATTGAGTGTCTGTTTGATAAATTGTCTCTTTGTGGCATTAACTTCTTTCTATATTGGTGAATTACTGTGTTTCTAGACACTTACCTTGGACTTTATGCTATTTCAAATAATTCCACTGAGAAATTGTACTAGGGGGTCACGCAATAAGTGTATCCATAATCTCAATTAAATAATATTTTATTATTTATTATTTAACAAGTTTAATGAATATTATTCCCACATGTGGTTGAATAATTATTCATGTTTTCCAGATCTCGTATATTCCTTCACCAGTTATTCGAGAGAATATAATGTGAGCAGAATTTAGCATAAAATTTTATTCTCTATTTATTGAGTATAAAAATTTTTATTTACTAGAGAATAATGTAGTGATATATATTTATTAAACAAATAATCATTATTCTATACATGATAAATATTTTCGAGGAATGGCAGCCTGAATTTTTGGGTTTGGAGAGAAATAATACTTATTAAATATTATTTTATTAAATGATATTTAATTTAATTCTCATATTATATTCATTTAGAGAAATTATTAGTAATAATATTATTATTATTATTATACAAATGGGTTTCAATAAGGGATTAATAATTAGTAATGGTTACATGTCAAAATGTTCATTTCTAAACCCTGTACATATTTAATCATAGTTATATTATTTTTCCAATAAGCTAATTCGTTTTGTGTTATGCACAATAACAACAAAAGAGATTCATCTAAATACCTTTGGTGATCCCTCTCTACGAACACTCCCTATAATGAAGAGAAATAATCCTCCATCTCGCAATATCGAGTCTAGAGAGATCAAGGAGAATTATTTAGTCGTTATTCTCATGGAAATCAAATGAAAATGATGCCAGTGATGGGATCTTATGTGCTATCACTCAGATATTACTAAGATAATGTTTATAGATTCTTAATACACTTTTAGATCATTACTACATGGAATGTTCTTTTGATTCATACAATAAAATTACTATACAATGTAGATATATTTTTAAATCCATAAACGAATAAATAATTCAAACAACGTAAGTATAAATTTCATTAAATTAATTATAAATAAAATGTGACTAACCTTTGTCTAGTTTTTGAATTTTATCTATTTTATGTTTTCTTTGATTCAATTATATTGATCATGGAATTTCCCATCATATAGATATCATAGTGATCATCAATCATTAAAAATCAATGTTTGGAATTACCCATTGAATTCTTCCACTATACCTAGAACATACATGTTGTAATATAGTGATCACATAATTATTTTCAATTACAAAAAGATCATTGATTTATTTAATATATATAATTTTGTATTCAATTCATCATTAATTTTTCTTTAAAACGATTTTATAGATCTATTTATTCCCATTTTATTTCTTACAAATATAATAAAATCGATTAATTTTATAAACTAAATAAATCAAAGTACTCTTTTGAACATGCCAAGGATTATGGATCGATAAGAAAATAGTAAAAGGTGTGTAATTAGTGTTAAATTTCATTTACTATATTTTAATATTCAAGGAATTCATTCATATTTGATTGAAACAGTGTGTATTGAATACACATAGTGCATTTAATTTCTTACACATCACATTGAATGTTCAATCCTAGTCCATAGACAACGGGAGTACACACTGTGTAGCCCACAAACAGAGTGTGTAGTCCTTAAGTCAGATACAGGCCATGTATTTTCATACATGGCCCACCTGACTCATTACTGTGTAACTTAGAGACCACATGACCTATATCCCTATGTAGACACCATATACTCTAATTTTTGTGAGGTACGGTTTATACATCAAGTCCCAAGAAGTGTGCCTCAGGTAATAGGTGGTAGATGTACACACCGTGTAGCTCACATGTAAAGATTGTGTTCTTAATAAAATTTACATAGAATTTAAATTATTCTATTATACTATGTAAACCATATTTACATGTGCATGTGTGTGATCATTAAGTTGATACGACACACCATGTAATGGGTTTTGATATACATACATATGTGTGTGTGTGTTATTAATTTTTTCATAATGCTCGGATCTTCATATCCTATATAAGTTGTATTAGTGTTACTAATCCATGAGAATTGGTGTATAACATGTGATAGAAAAATCATGTGAATTGGGTAACAATTAAGTTGATACTACATATTATGAAAGTTTGTGACAAGTCGTGTATTCCATATGTCACAAGAGCAAACTATATATGATTAAAATAAAAGTTGGGTAGATATAGAGGGGTATTCACCATGTTTCATCCAAGGTATATTTATGTACATAGTTAATTTTAAATACATTTTTTTAGTTTGTTTAAAATTATGATGGATGAATATCTCAGATAAATGTTGATGATAATTAATATAAAATAATTGTTTAACTAAAGAATATATTTAATTGATTTGGGAACGATTAATCTTATGTAAGAAAGATTTATAATTGAATGATTGTTTAATTAAATATGTACATCATTTAATGTGGATAATCATGAGCATAGACTAGAACTTTGTATTTGATTTGTTTCATTTCATTTATTTTTAAGTTAATTTACTGGCTAGCATTTCATCTTTAATCTCATTATATAATGGTCTACATGACCATGGCTTCTTTAATGTAAACCATCTCCCCTCGCATATGTCTGATTAAAATAAAATTTAATCAATGGATCTACCAAGCTAGTGGAGGTTGTTCATGTTTTGAGATGAGAAGAAACCAATCCAATAGAGATACATTTTGGGATATGTGGAACGCTTCTACAGAAACCATAATTATTCCATGTTTTCCCCTCATTGAACAGTTAGTTTATCATATTCTAGATAAACTAAACCATGGTAAAATTACATTATCAAACCACCATATTATTTTATTTCTTCCAGGTTTCATTGTTATTTTATTATGGATGTTTTTCCATGATCACATGAATTAATATATTAACAGGCATGAGAGGAAAAATAAATAAATTTTCTTAGTCTTAAATATTATCTAATACATGTTTAATTAAATATGAAATCCATGTAATATTAATAATCATATGAAAAATATATTAATTATAAATTAATGCGTAAAACATAAAATCCTTCAATTATATATTATGTTGGTATAGCACTACACTACATGAGCTTAAATAAAACCCTAGTTCAATGTCCTTGACTAGCCAAATTTGGGGTGATTTAAATTATCATGGAATTCTAACATGAAATTTCCCGTTCACTAAACTACGTCCAAACAAGGGTTGATTAAAAAATCATGGTATTGTGTTACTGAGAATAAAGGTTTAATGAAACACACTATAAGGATTTTTCGATTGGGAATTCCACTCAATGGATCAAGGAATTGATAGTTAATACATTTTTCATTTTAAATGCCATCCTAGAACTATTCAGGTTGCTTGATAACATAAATTTTGTTTAATGATTTGGGGAATATGGATCGTTGACACTACATTGTCTACTAAATATGATATTTTGAATCCAATGGTGAGTGATATCGTGTTTCGACTAAATAGTGGGAGATTAATACATATAATATTTATTTATTTCCTTAAATTTTATAAGATAAATTACTAAAATTATACTAATATTATTTCTAAAAATAGAAATAAAATGACATCAAACATGTCATTGTTATCCACAATTGAAAAGAACATCCTTCTATCCAAAAAAATCCAAGAGTGTCATAGGTGATTACATGATATCCTTCACCGTGAAAGGAAATTTTATATACTAGAAAAACCTATTCCGGATGCACCTGGTAGTAAGGCTAGCCATGAAGATTAAAACTGCTATGAAAATCATTTGAGTGATTCCATAGATTTTCAGTTTTTCATGTTATCATCGATGAACAATGATATTGTATAGCCCCATGATGTCATTGATGTATATAGCATGATTTCTCACTAATGGGATCTCCATTAAGAGAAGTTGGTATAATATAAATCTGATATCTACAATTATTTTTTTACAAAAAATCGTGGAGTGTGTAAATAAATTGGGACTCTTGTAGTCATTCTTACTGGCTACATTTTACTCTTGTACATCTTTGGGATTAAATTCCTAGAAGAGTTGTGCACAGATGTCATACATTCATCACTACCAAACACCTTCTCTAATTTCATTGTTAATTATAATATGGGAAACAATGAAAAGAATCTTTCAGATCATCTTAATTTGATTTCCAAGTGGATAAGTACATGGGGTGGGAAAAACCTAGGGTCTTTATGGTGAATTTTAAAAGGAAGGACATGGAAAAGGGGCCAAAGACTCACAACATATCTAAATCTATTGAGCACTATCCTTCCAAGAAGAGGATGATCCAAAGGTAGTTCAAGGAAAAGGAGGAAGTACATATTTCATATGGAAATCAAGGAAACTAGATGGATAACTACACCCTTAAGATATGGAAAGCTAATGGTTTATTTAATATCTATTCTAGTCTTTCAATATCTAAATATTGTGCATTAGATATTTCTTTTGGTGCTCACATCTATAAACAAATGTAGGAAACATGAATATGTAAAATGTTTTCTATAGTAGAGATTGATCTGCAAGATACCAATGGTTCGAGGCTGGATGCTCCAGCCATTGGTGAATATCTCCTTTCATTTCCAACAAGAATAATTTCAGTTTTAAAGGATTTTTATTATATACCTATGGTTACCAAAAATATATTTTTTGTATCATTCCAGGATACAAATCGTTATATATTCAAATATGGAAATAAAAGATGATTCATTTATAAATACAACATATGTTATGGTATTTTACATATATATAAAAGTCTTTATGTATTAAATGATGAAAACAATGTGATTTTAATTGAAATTGAATCATGTTCACAAGACTCATATAACACCCCACTATGAAATAACCTTCATGGTCTTGTAAAGAATAAGTGTTTTCAATGCTTCATCAATATTTTTTTAGACTCTTTTGTGATAAACCCACTTGGAAGATTTCATGATTGGTTATAAGGAAAAATGACCAAACAACCATTTGGTGTATATGGTTAAATGGACACAATGATTCTAGTATTTTTAAATACTAATGTGTGTGGAGCATTTCGAGTAGAAGTTTTAGGTGGGTATTATAACCCCATATCTTTTACTGATGACTTGAGTGGAAATTGTTATGTCTAGTTGTTGAGGTATAAGAATGATTCCATTGAGAAATTCAATGAATTCCTGACTAAAGTAGATAATTAAAATAGTAATATGATAATGATTATTCGGTCATATTGAGGTGGAAAATATCTTGACTAAGAGTTTATCAACATTTAATGAGTTTTTGGTATTCTATCTCAACGGACATGACCTTATACACCATAGTGGAAAGGTTTTAGTGAATAGAGGAACAATAACTTAATAGAGATGGTAAGGTATGTGATGGGTCATCCAAATCATCCATTATCCTTTCTAGTATATAAATTACCAACTACAACAAACAACCTAAATAAAATTCCATCTAATGTGGAAAATAAAATTCTCTTCAATTTATGGTGTGGAAAGAAACTTTTTTTTTCACGTACATGTTTATAGTGTTGTGGGGAATTTGTTAAGTCCTTATCATGAATCAAACTAGAACCCCAAGTAATAGTGTGTATCTTTATAGGGTATCCCAAGGAAACAAGGGTATACAACCTATACAACCCCTCAAATAAGAAAGTGATTTTCTCCAGACATGTTGTATTTCTAGAGAGGGAGAACATCCTCAAAAGCATTGTGGGAGTACGATTGAATTCGATGAAGTTGATGGTAAATATATATAATATATGGTACAAGAATAGAATCCACAGGTCCCTAAGTAAGATGTATTTTGAGAAATAGAAGTTTTGAATAGTATCATAAGGGAGGTAAGAGATCCCAACAGATATGTTAACATAGTCATAAAATAGGTTGACTAATTATTGGTCGATAGTGCTGATCTTATCACCTAAGAAGAGGATGTAGAGAGATTAGAAGTAGGAAAATGGAATGAAGCCCTGAATTTTTAAATGGATTCAATGTTTTAGAACTAGTTTTGGTTTGTGGTCAATGTGCTAGTTTATGTAATGTTGGTATATTGAAAATGGGTATTTAAGAGAATATTTGGAATGGAATGTAAATTATGTACCTATAAAACAAGTGAAGTGGATAAAGTGTTCAAATTGAATCAATATATTTACTATGATAAATCATTTTCCGAGATCCCTTGTTTTAATCCATTATAATTCAACTTTCTATAGCAGCTTATCATGAATATGAACTTGGGAAGATTGACATAGAAACTACTTTCCTTAATTTGAATCATCATTGAGATGTCTACATGATAGAAACAGAATGTTTTTTTTACTCTAGGTGATTTCAATAGTATTTTCATGTTGTAGAAATCCATTTATGGATTGAATCAAGAATCCAGGTCATGGAACATTCAATTTTATAAAGCTATAAAATAAATTGGATTCATAAAGAAAATGATTGATCTATGTGTTTACAAGAGATTTTGTGGGAATGAAGTAGTTATCCTTGTATCATATGTTTATAACATATTAAATTTTTTAAAAGACATACCAGTCATAAAATCTAATAAGGACTGGTTAAAAATTGTTTCTCTATGAAGGAATTATGTGAAGCAGCCTATGTTTTAGGTATCAAGATCATTTATGATAGATCCAAGAGGCTGCTTTGAGAAAGTAAAAGTATATTCATTGACCAGATACTAAATGTATTAACTATGAAAAAATACAATAGGTGATTGGTTCTACTATCACATGATTTACATCATTCTAAGAAAATGATATCTCAGACATAATAAAAGAAATATAGAATGTGTTAGATCACATAATCTTCAATTATATGATCAATTCTATATGTCATGTTGTGTACATGAATATTATGTTTACTATACATTGATCATGGAAGGAATATATCAAGAAAATCTAGGAGAACAACACTAATCTTCTATTAAGGCTATACTCAATTATCTGAGAAGAACTAATGATATGAAATTGTTGTATGGAGGAGATGAGGAGCTAGTCATTAGGGGATTTACTAATGATAGTTTTGAAAGAGATAATAATGATATAAATTTGTATTTAGGATATTTTTCTTTTACGAATAGAGGAGTTATGAACTAGAAGAGTACAAAAAATCCTATTTTGATAATTATATTACGGAGTGTGAGTATATAAGGTTATATGATGCTTCCAAGGAATCCATTCAAAAATAAAATTTTTCCTAGGAGTTTTATGTGTTACCTAGAAGTAAATACCCAATCACCTTATATTATTACAATACTTCAGTGATGGATCATGAAAAATATGTATAGTCCCAATAATCGACAATGAATATACTCTGGAAATATCATGAAACGATGTATTTTTATCAAAGGGGTGAAATAATTGTAAGAATAGTTCACACAAAGGAGAACGTAGTGGAGAACATGACTAAAGGACCATCCTAAAAGAAGAATGATTATCATGTGAGAGCATACAGAAGGTTGTTAGTAGTTAGAACATGTATAAGTGATAGTCTATTGTAGTTAGTTCCCCAGAACAAACATATAGGTAGTTTATGATAACCTATATTAATAGTTTTGAATATTAAGAAACTCATTATGAAATTGTGATTTTTCATTTGTGTGACATAGTATGTGATAACATCATAAGATTAGATGTTACACTAAAAGGCTATAACAGTTCTGTGTTATGATTGGAATCCTGAAGTGCTATGAAACTATTCCTACATATATTTTCTATATCCAGATTATATCATTATAGGGACACAAATGATACAACCTATATAGGGTAGACACTAAAAGGACTTTGAGGAACCATCTCATAGTGCATGCCCTTGGTAATATTTAGTCTAGGATATTAAGAGAATGAGACATATGAATAGGAAATCCATGTTTATATGTGTCATTGTATTTTAATATTTTAGGGAGTGTGTATTGATCAATATAATTTAATATTGTTATTAATGAGTATTATGTGTCACACAATTGGTTGTATTGATTATAACAGTGATGACATATGTTGGCAGTGAGGTAGGATACATTAGATGCATCACATGTACTATTGCATTAATAAATAATGAAAGAGATGAATTTTCTATTATGTTCGTTAATGTAAGTTAATATATCAGGACCTTTTATAGATATGATATATCCTAAATATATCCTTAGACATGGTTTCTTATAGGCAATTTCAATTTTTTGAAATTCAATGAAATAGACATTGAGCACATAGGTTGATGAAACTAGTGTGAAACCTTATTGATTAGAGGTATCATGTAAATGTTATTATCGTACATAGTTGTCGTCTACATGAGGTATTATTTTATTAAATCAATAATTTCTTCTTCTATGGTTTTCTTGGTCTGTTTCTAGATGTTATCCATGGAATTTAGGTAGCTTCACCTCTTTCCATTGACAAAGAGCCCTAGTGGGTCACACAATAAGGGTATCTAGAATCTGAGTAAAATAATTTATTATTATTTATTTTGTTACCCATTTAGTGAATATTATTCTCACATGCGGTTTAATAATTCATCAGGTTTTCCTGATCACATATATTTAGTCACATATTACTCGTCATAATATAATGCGAGTATAATATTTTATTATTATTTATTTCTTATTTAGGTAATATAATATTTATTTATTTGTTTTGAATATTTTAGTGATATTTATTAACTAAATAAATAATCTTTATTCAAGGCCCCATAAATATTATGGAGGAATTATGGACTATGTTTTTTGGTATGGTGAGAAAATTTATATATTAAATATTATCTGATTAAAAAATAAATAATTTAATTCGCAAGGCAATAACATGTAGAGGGAATAATAATATAATTATTATTTTAGACATGGGGTTCTTTAATGGATTAAATAAATATTAAAATGAACATAAACCGATATTTATATCCAAATGAAACCGGAATTTAAACCCAATTATATCACTTTTTCAATAAGTCAATTCATTTTGTGGTGTGAAAAAATGAGAATGAGAAACAATCCTCTCAATCCCAAGAGAGATCCCTATCCAAAAAGGCTCCCAAGAGCATAGAGTGAACTCCATCCACCTCCCACTCTTTAGTCTATGGATATAAAGGTTAATTCTTTGGAATTGATTCGCATGCCGATCAAAGGCAAACAAAACAAGCGATAAGATATTTCATGGTAGAACCCAGATATTTCTACGGTGATGTTTAAATATTAATAGAACATATGTGGATAAATTCTAAAGGAAATATGCTTTTGATTCCATCTACACAATGATCCTAAAATGTCTATCTATTGTTGGATCAATCATCCAAGAAACAATTTGCACAAGATAATTCTTTAATTGATTAAATTATACTTAAATAATATGTTATGATCCTATATCCCATTAAATTTTTTTTCATAGTATGTTTTCATTGATTCAACTCCATTGATTATGGATTTTATCACTGTATATATCTCGTATGGATCATAAAAGAAGAAAGAAATCATATATGGGCATAACACATCACATGATTCCAATGTGCCCAAGTCCTATTGAATAAAGATCTTAAGAGTATTACTAGTGGGATAATATGAAAAGGTATATTGAAAAGTATATATCTCAGTTCCCGATACTTCATCATGTTTTATTCGAGATACATAGTAATATTCAAATATTACAACTAATACCCATACTATAATATAAATGGGAAAGCATCACCTTGATTTTCCTCATTAGACCACCAAAAATAATAAAAGGACATAATTATTTTTTTATTATAGTCGATCGCCTTACGAATTCAGAAAGATTCATTTCTATTAGAGATTATTTATATCTCGTTCATATTGGTATAATATAAATTAACTTATAGATAAGGTTTCATATATTACTAAATTCAATTATATCTAATTGAGAAACAATTTTAACAATGATATTTTGGAAAATTCTTAAATAGGATCTTGATATATACATGTGTTTTGGAACTTATTATCCTCCGGAGATTGACTCACAGTCTAAGAGTTCAATTTAAACTATAGAATAAATTTTTTAGAGCTTTATATATGGATTTTAGAGGTGGTTTGGGATCTAGTCCTTCCCTTTTTTAATTTTTTGAAGAAAAAAATTCTTTGACTCTAGTATTCATATGATTCATAATGAATCCCTTTGTAGAAATAATTATAGAACTCAAACATGATGGAATTATGTTCTATAAATATTATTTTGGGACAGAAAATATAGATGAGTAAATTGTAAATATGTTTATAGACATTATACATCGCATAAGTGTAACACCCCAAGCTTCCACAAAGTGATTCTCTTTGAAAAATATAATAGCTTACATTGTACGCAACATTGAGATTATAACACACTACAACCAATCAAAATAGCCGTTATGAATAGTAATAACCATTTTTTAAATTTATATATATTTTTCTTTTAAAAATGGACTTCATTTTTGAATTCGGAATTTTGAAATAAGCTTAGGGTGAATTTTTGGTATTTTTCTGAATACATTCAATTTTTGATGAATAGTGGAAAACAATGCGTTATTGGTTAAAACTGAATTTTTATTTAAATAATTATTTATTTTATTTAAATTTATTTTATGTTAAAATTTATTTGTAATACCTATATAAGTTCAATGTAATTCATTGGAGTAATTTAATAATAAGTTTAGATATATAAAAATTTTATTGAACTTTTTACCGTCTTTTATCCAACTCTTTTGAGCATCTGCAAATTTGCATAAAAATTTGTTTTACCACTTCTGTGAGTTTAATATAAAAAATAAGAGAGATACGGTTAATCCTAGTATGTAAAATTGGGTTCAATGAGATGAAAATAATTTTTAGTGAATAGTTACTTTTGACTTTAATTTGCCATAGTTAAAATTAAATAGGGTAATTAAGGGACAATATGATATCATAATTACCCTAACACATGTCCTAATTCTATAGGATAAGTGTAATTGGATAAAAACCAACATTAGGAATAAAATATGATCCTCTTTGGTCCACTTGGATTAGATTACAACATTTATTATTATTTTATTACAAGAAGAATTAAAGAAGTTAAATTCAATATTTAATAAATAAACCATTTTTAATATAGTGATAAAAACAATATAAATTTAAAAAATAAATATCATTTATAATGTTAAAAATATTTCTTAATATAATGGTATTTTATTTATATTTTTTAGACATTAAATAATATAATTTTTTTGAGACAATGATGATGCAGTAATTACATTAGTAATGAAATATTAAAAAAATTGATATTATAAATATTCAAATAAATGTAAATTGAGACTTATGATGAATTCCACTAATTTTCTAGGTTAATATGACATGTTAGGGTTGGATAAATAAATTTTATTCGATGTGATAATATTTAAATGGATTTCAAAAACTTCAAATACTAAATAGTGTCAAAATTGACAACAATTAGTTTTTAAAACAAATACTATATTATAAATTTATATAATATTCATAAAAATATAAGGATTGGAAAAATGACTTATATAAGGTTATATATATTAATAATGAACAACATGGTTTTCTCTAGGAAGTTTATAGTAAGTTTATTAACCATATAATATAAAAATATCAATAGACATGATAAATGTCAAACTGTTTAACGAAGAGTTAAATATAAAATATAAGGTCAATATGGTGACCTAAATCTTTCTAAAACCTATTGGTTGATTTTTTTAGACACATACCCACCTTTTCCTCTAAATAAATCATTTTGGAGCCATTATAAATAGAAAATTATTTTATTATAAAATAATATTTCATGCTTTTTCAAAAGTGACCCTCAACTCCCTTATAAAAAGAACTTCCCATTATCTTAGTTTCAAACCTCCAAAGCCATTTGGATCGGACAACCCCTTACCCAATATCCTCTATACTTTTTCCCTTCATTCTAGAGGCCTTACTTTAGTCATAAATCCAACTTAAGAAGCCTTTTTGATCAAATCAAAAGGAAGAACCCGAAAAGGAGGTAAATATTTCATCACCTCTTTCATGTTCTTTTCTTCTTCCACTACATATTTCATTTTTGTTTACATTATAGAATAATAAATATTGTATCTTATATATAATTTTATGTCATTATAAAAATTGTAAAACCATATTCATTATTCAATCTATCATCTGAATGACAAAGTCACCAATGTGCGTACGTACGACATACCGCCTCCATGTCGTGGTGTAGTTTGTTATTCAAACACTTCATTGTTTGGATGGGTATAATAATGAGTATAACTGATGTAAATAATAAATATAACATGTTAATAATTCTTTATAAATGATCTACCATCTAATTACATACAATTTTGAAATCAATATAATAATATTTTCTCTCGTGCGTACGTACGGATTACCGTATCCATGAACGTGATGAGATTCATTACCCATTGTAATCATTCAATAATGATTTTCGTTTTATGATTAAAAATAATTTTTATGAACATAATATAATTCTTTATATCAATAAAATACATATTATCCATAACAAACATGGCTTACATAACCCAACAAATAAAGGAAAACGAATCAGTTAACACCCGATATGATGATACTACTGAAATATTATTAACAATGTAATATTAGAGGAACGTATATGATATAATTTTTTATGTATATCGTTATTTTATAATTTAATACAAATTTCTTAACTATTATATATGTGGTTAACATACCATCTACTAAAGAAGAGTACAAGTTAGGGGTTAATTTCACAATCTCGTTATTATCCGAGGTTGTTTTTATGTATATATCTACTGGAACCTCTTTATCATATACATAGATGTTTTCTTAAAAATGTATTTCAAAACATTTTTAATGTTTACTAGACTATGGGTTAAATTCATTCATACCCTTATTTTACCTTTTATGTTTTTATTGTAATCCTTCCGTCGTTTTCCAAACAGGGTACTTTATGACCGTTTCGAAAAAATTAAGGTAAGAATGTTTTTTAACTTATACGGTGAGTGCGGCTATTTTCCATCATGATAACATCATCAAACCATCCCATACAAGATTATAAAATTATTTTCAAAATAAATTTTTTCTTTTATAATTATGTGACTCTTAAACAGTTTCAAAATAGAAAGAGGTATTTCTTTCTTATAGTTTTCATTTCATATATGTCAACATCATTTGATGAATTTTAAACTTGTTTGAAGTTGATTTATTATGATACATATCTTCCATATTGTATTGAAGTTTTGTGATATGTTTGACTGTGGATGTGTTATTTTTATACCATTCATTCCGGAAGTATACATTCCCTCATTATGAAAATAATAATGATGGTCTATCTGTTTATTCGACTACTAGAATACCCATGACTATGTTTTATTATGGAATTATATACTCAACTCATATTCCTGTGATAAATTGTTCATTTTTATTATTTGGAAAGGAATGAGTTTGGAATTATTCATCATTACTAAGGGTTATGTTAACTTCTAATGTATTTCTTACCCCTACTGAGAGTTTGAGGTCGCCCCTTTCTTTATGTTTCAATTTCCTTATAGATGAAGATTTTAGTTATCAGTGACTTGCAGGCATAATCTAGGAGGCTAGGATGTGTCTAATGGAATAAATTATTGTTGTATTTTATTTCATTTTGTAATGTTGAACTTATGTATTTATCTTTTTTCCAATAATACTAGACTAATCGGTCTTTCGGGACATGATTTCTTGTATCATGAAAATGTTATGTAATAAAGAACCGACTCAGGGTAGCTAGGGGTGGGGAATTGTAGTTGGTACCAAATGGTATTTTGTACAAATTTCGGAAACTTGATTTAGAAAAACACTAATTAGAGAACATTGCCCTAAGATATAATTTCATGATTAGTAAAGAAGAACATCCTAGAATTTTGTTATTGTATAGGATTTGGGAGTTTCCAAGAAATAAATCCCTTTCTAGATACGAGTATATAGAGGTGGCTCTGGTATAGATGTACCTATGTGTAAAACCAGAAAACACCGCATTAAGCTAGACTCGAATGAGAATTGGTGCATGACTTTGGGGCTTGCTGCACTCTTGGTTACAACACTCCCAGGGGATATGCTTAGGATAATTTTAATTTTCATTACAAACCATTATAAATTATTTATGAGTATATACATCTTCAAGAATTTTTTTTATGATTATGCATTATATCCAAAAACTATTTTATTGATGTTTAGTGTTTTACAAGTTCGGAATTACGTACTGTGGTTCATAAACTAATATATTGTATGCCATTGTTTATAAATGGCGCCTAGTCGAAGGAATGGAAACCGTATCAATTCACATAATACATGTAGGGATTTCCCTCCTACTCAAGATAATGATAGCGGAGCTGGTGATACAACTGGTGCAGATCAAGTCATCACCATACTGGGACAACTCACACAGGTTATGAAAAAATAACCATATCTGTATAGAGCACCCTGATCCACAACACAGATGATCAATGTTTGATTTATTCATGAGGCAAAAACCACCAACATTCAATGGGTATACAAATCCATTTGTAGCTGAATAATGGATAAGTTTATTATAGAAAATATTTCATGCTTTGGGAGTAGGTAAAGGGAAAAAGTTGTCAGGGAAGTTTATCGCCTCACCGGAGATGCAGATCAATGGTTGTCATTAATTAAAAATGAACAGGAGGATGAAGAAGTATCATGTATGGAATGGAGGGAGTTTAACGATCTTTTCTTTGAAAAATACTTTCCTCTTGACCATCGAGCAGATATTGAGAGGTAATTTCTAAGTCAAAGACAAAAGGATGATGACAATGTCGCAATGTATGAAGCTTACTTTACAAGGTTAGAAAGGCATTCTGAAGAATATATACATAACCCAAGAAGAAATATTGATCATTTCTTTGGTGGGTTAAAACCATTCTCTTTCGAGCATTAGTCTTGCAATCCTTCTCATAAAATGAAGATATTGTCTCATGTGCTATCAAGACAGAAAAAGAAATATTTATATCTTACGACTTTAAAGGAAAGCATGAGAAGAAGAGATTTTCTGAACACTCTAGAAAAGGTAGAAAAAAATTGGGATGAAGTGAAAAGGTGAATTTGCACCCTGTGATAATTGTGAAAGGAATCACCCTAATGCCTATCTAAAAAGAAAAGGACTATGATACAAATGTGGGTAGAAATTCCATCTTACTATTGATTGTAAGGGGAAGAAAGAAGCTACCAATGTTCAATGATAAAATTGCAGGGAGACGAGACGAGACATTATGAAAATGAATGTCTTAAGCATCAAGGGAACTTACCTCAAAAAAGGCCAAGGGATAAAGGCCAATCTTATGCGATTACTAATGCTGAGGTTGATGTTCTGAAAGATGTGGTGGCAGATAAAACTCTATAAAGAGGTTAAATTTTTATGGAAAAAAGAGAATGAAGAATGTTTTGAAGAACTAAAGTAAAGATTAGTTAATGTTCCTATCTTGAATCTACCATCTAGGAACAATGGGTTTGTTATTTATAGTGATGCTTCAAAGAAAGGACATGGTTGTGTCTTTATGAAAAAATTATAGAGTTATTTCCTATGTGTCACAACAACTATAAATTCAGGAGAAAAACTATCACACTCATGATCTTGAGTTATCAGTTGTAGTCTTCACTCTGGAGATATAGAGATATTATCTATATGTTGAAAAATGTGAGATTTATACTGATCACAAGAGTTTGATATATATTTTCACACAGAAAGAACTCAACATGAGGAAAATAAGATGGCTTGAAATACCCAAGGATTATTATTTCACTACACACTACCAACCATGGCAGGAAAATAAGGTGGAAGATGCTTTGAGCAGAATGACTCATGGAGTTTTGAACTAGATGAGAGTTTAAATGGATCCTATTATCATGGATATAGTAAAGATGGATATGGGAATAACCATGGAAGGTGAAATGACAATACATTTTCAAAAGGTTTCCAATCCATCTTTAGTAGAAAGGATCTTAGAATGGTGATAAGGTGTTTCAAAAGATGTTTAAAGCTGTAAATGATGGGAGATATAGTGACATCGTATATGAAGATGGAATTTTGAAATTTGGGAAGAGACATTGTGTTCCCGATATACCCAATCCATATAGGTAATTGTTAGATGATGCTCATAGCTCCAATTTCTCTATACACCCTTGGTGCACTAATATGTATAGGGATTTGAAGGAGCATATTTCGTGGGACAACATGAAAAGAAATATTGCGGATTTTGTGTCAAGATGTATGGTTTTCCAATAAGTGAAAGCTAGAAGACAACAACCTAGAGGAGTTATGAATCCTCTTCTCATACCTGAGTGGAATTTGGATGATATTATGATGGACTATGTCATGGGGCTACTAAAGAAAGCTAGAAAGAATGATGCAATATGGGTCATTGTTGATCATCTTAAAAATTCATAACATTTTCTTTCTATAAGAGATGATTTTCCACTTGAACGTTTATTAAGACTGTATATTAATGATGATGTAAGACTTAATGGATTACTGATATCAATTTTTTCTGATCGTGATCCCCATTTAACATCAAGATTCTAGAAAAGTCTTTAGAAATACCTGGATACTAAACTTCATTTGTGGACTGCCTACCACCCTCAAACTGATGGACAATCATAACGGACTATTCAATCCTTAAACTACATGCTGAGATCTTGTTCACTTGACTTTAAAGGTATGTGGGATCAATATTTACCTTTGGTAAAATTTTATTATAACAATAGCATACATTCAAGTATTCATATGGCACCATATGAAGCGTTATATGGAAAGAGATGTTTCACACCAACTTTTTTGGATGATGTTGGTGATTGAAAACTCCTAGGACCAGAACATGTTGAGGAAACTATGGAAAATGTGAAGGTAATCCAAACCCACATCAAAGAAGATCAAATTATGAAAAAGAGTTATGCCAACAACTGAATGAAGAATTTCTAATTATAGGTAGGAGATAATGTTTTCATGAAGGAATCTTCGTCGATGGGTGTTATACATTTTCGTAAGAATGGTAAATTGTTTCCTAGGCACAAAGGACCATTCGAAATTCTAGAATGAATTGGAGTTGTAGCTTATTGTTTGGAAATGCCTCCATGTATCTCCATAGTTCATTATGTGTTCCACGCATCACTATTGAGAAAATACATGCTTGAACCAACGCAAGTACTCACCTATGAAGAAATTGAACTGGAACCTGATCTGTCTTATTGTGAAGAGACTGTGAAAAGTCTTCATACAAGAGAACAAGTGCTAAGAAACCAGATGACTCGTCTGGTAAAAGATCTATGGAGAAACCATAAGATGAAGGAAGAAATGTGGGAACCATAGGAACTTATGATGAAGAACCACCCGAATCTTTTTGTGTGGTATTATAATAGAAATTTAGAGAACAAAATTATTAGAAGTAGGGAAGAATGTAACACACCAAGCTTCCATGGTACGTTTCCCTTTGAATAATGCAATAGCTTTCATTATACGCAACTTCGATCTTCTAACACAACTCGACCAATAAAACTAACTGTTATGAATAGTAATACCAACTTTTTGGTATTTTATAAATTTTAGTTTTCAAAATGGGCTTTATTTTTTGAACTCAGAATATCGAAATCAGGTTATGGTGAATTTTTTGTATTTTTCTGAAAATGTTAGATTTTTTATGAATAGTGAAAACACTTCGTTATTGGTTAAAACTAACTTTTTATTTAAAAAAAGTATTTATTTTATAAAAAATTATTTTAGGTCAAAATAGATACATAATACATATATAAGTTCAATGTAATTTATTTTAGTTGTTTTATAATATGTTCAGATATATAAAAATATTATTGAATGTTTTACCGTTTTTTACCCACCTACTTGGAGCATTTGAAAATATCAATAAAAATTAATTTTACCACTTCTGTGAGTTGAATTTCAAAAATATGAGATACACAGTTAATATTTTTAATTAAATTTTTTTTTCAATAAGAAGAAAATAATTTTTGGTGAATAATAACTTTTTACTTTTATTTACCACAGTTAAAAATAAACAGGGTAATTAAGGGTAAAAATGATATCATAATTACCCTAACACATTTCCTAATTCTATTGGATAAGTTGAATTCGACCAAAAAATATCAGGAATATAATATGATCTTCTTTAGTCCACTTGGAATATATTAGGACATTTATAATTATTCTATTTAAAGAAGAGTTAAAAGAGTCAAATTCAAAGTTTCATAAGTAAACCATTTTTAATATAGGGTTACACAAAATATAAATTCACCTATAAATATTCATTATAAATAAAAATATATTGAATACATAAGTTTATTTTATTTATAATTTTTAGACATTATATAATTTAATTTATTTATGGCACAATGATGATGTTGTAATTACTTAATTAATGAAATACTAAAATAATTAATTTTATAAATATCCAAATAAATGTAAATTGAAATTTATCATGAATTACAGTAATTTTCTAGGTTAATATGACATGTTAATGATGGTTAAATATATTTTATTCGAAGTGAAAAAATTTTAATCGCTTTAAAAAAATCAAATACTAAATATTGTCAAAATTGACATAATTGATTTTTTAAAACAAATACTATATTATTAATTGATATAATATTCATAAAAATATAATTCGTGTCCAAAGGTCATCTATAAGGTTATATATATTAACAATGACCCACTTTTGGTTCTCTTGGAAGTTTATAGTAAGTTTATCAACCATATCATATAAAAATACCAAGTGTAATTGTAAATGTAAAACTATTTAACTAAGAGTTATATCTAAAAGATAAGGCTAATATTGAGACCTAAACCGGTATAAAACCTCTTTTGTGAGAAGTTTCATACCAATAATCACCTTAGGATATAAATAAATAATTTTTTGGCCATTAGAAACCGAAAATTTATTTATTATAAAATAATATTTCAAGCCTTTCCAAAAGTAACCCTCACCTCTCTTATAAAAGGGCACTTCCCCTTCACTTAATTTCAAACCTCAAAAGCCATTTGGCTCTACAAAACCAGACCCAAATATACTCCCAGCATTCCTCCATTAATCTTAGAGGCCTTACTTTGGTCATTAATCCAACCTAATGAGCCCTTTTGATCAAATCAAAAGGAAGAACCCGGAGAGGATGTAAATATTTCATCACCTCTTTCACGTTCTTTTCTTCTTGCACTTCCTCTTTCATTATTGTATCCATCATAGAAAAATAACTCCAATATATTCTATATACATTTACATTATTATAAAAATTGTACAACCATATTAATTATTATATCCATCATATGAAAGACAAAGTCACCATACTTGCGTACGTACAGCTTACCATCTCCACGTCGTGGTGTAGTTTGTTACTCAAACACTTCACTATTTAGATGGGAATAATAACGAGTACAACATATGTAAAAAATAAATATAAAATGTTAATTATTCTTTATATATTATTTACCACCCAATTACATACGATTTCACCATCAATATAATGAGATTTCCACTCGTGCGTTTGTACGGATTACCATCTCCATGAACACAATGTGAATCATTTTCCATCATAATCATTCAAGAAAAATTTTCATTGTATGATTAAAAATAATGTTTATGAACATAATATAATTCTTTATATGAATAAAATACATAATATCTCTAAAAAATATGGATTATGTAACCCATCATATAAAGGAAAATGAATCAATTAACACCGGAAATGATGATACTAATGAAATATTATTAACAAATCAATATTAGAGGATCATATATGATATCATATTTAGTTATATAGTTATTTTATGATTTAATAACTAAATTGTAACTATTATACAGGATGTTAACATACCATTGACTATGGAAAAGTACATGGTAAGGGTTAATTTCACAATCTCTTTATTATTCGAGGTTGTTTTTACGTAAATATCTACTGGGACCTCTTTATCATCCACATCCATGTTTTGTTAAAAATATATTTCAAAACAAAATATAATATTTTCTAGACTATGGGTTAATGTATTTTATAACCTTATTTGACCTTATATGTTTTGAAATGAATCTTTCTATCATTTTCCAAATAAGTTGCTTTATGACCTTTTCGACAAAATTAAGGTAAGAATGTTTATTTTACTTATATGGAAGTTGTGGCTATTTTCCACTGTTATAACATCATAAAATATTTACTTAAAATATTATAATAATATTTTCAAAATAAATGTTTTCATTAATAATTATGTGACTCCTAAATGGTTTCAAAATTAAAATAGGAATTTCATTCAAATAGTTTTTATTTCATCTATGTCAACATCCTTTGATGGATTTTAAACTTGTTTGAAGTTGATTTATTATGATAAAAATCTTCCATATTGTATTGATGGTTTTTCGATATGTATTACTGTGGATGTGTTATTTTTATACCATTCATGGTTTATGGTTAAAAGTATTGACATTTTATATGCTAGTTTTAATATGAATGTTAATGTTATGTTTCAATATTTTCATATGAGGAATGTATTGTAATTAGTATGTGATGGGTGGTGCCCACTATAGCTCCTTGATGAATCAATAGGTCTCATGAGACAAGTAGGCGTGGAATTCGTTGAGGCCTGTCCCAGTTTGATATATGGTTTTGGCCGAGGTCTTAATTATTTTTAGACGTCTTGGTAGAGGCCTTGAAAAAATGTTTCATAATGTCTGGAATTATACATTCCCTCATTATGAAAATAATAATAATGGTTCTTATGGTTATTCAACTAGTTTAATACCCATGATTATGTTTTATTATGTAATTATTTACTCAGCTTATATTATTTCCATAAAGTGTTTGTGATTATTATTTTTAAAGGCATGTGTTTTGAATTATTCGTAACACCTAATGTTTAGGATATCTTATGGTATATTTCTTACCCTTAATGAACATTTGAGCTCGCCCATTTCATATAATTCATTTTCAAATGATATGAAGAAGTTATTTATGAGTGAATTACAGGTATAATATTGGAGGCTTGGATGTTTCTAATGGAATAAATTAGTGTTTTATTTGTAATGTTGAACTTATATATGTCTCTTGTCTCCAATAACACTAAACTGATTGGTCTTTTGAGACAATATTCTTTGTATCATGCCAATTTTTTGTAATAAAGCACTGACTCTGGGTAATTAGGGTCATGGCATTATAATAAGCACAGCTCAAATTTACAAAAAAAAATCTTGCATACAATCATCGTGAAGGCCAACTTTTTTAAGCCCGTGAGATGGTATTTATTTGAATTTATCCATGGAAGATGATAATAATATTTATAAAAAGTGAAAATTTGAACCCTATGTATATTTTCCCGTTGGATATTATTGATCGTACCCAGATGGTAGCTTGCCACATAGTGTGTCCACTAAATCTCAATCAATTTCGAAATGTGTTTTGTGTGTCTCCCCTTATAATGTACATACATTATTCATCACAAGTACAAAACATAGAATTCATAAAACTAGAGGAATATCCTTTTTATGAGTAAAAATCAATGTATTTTCATTATTGTAGAGAAAAATTTCAATGACACATGGCCACTAACATGGTAAAGTTTTTGTGGAAAATAATAAATTCTGGGATGATATTTGGGAACTCGAGGGTGTGATGATGAAAATGTATCCTCTACTATTTGAATCAATGTGATAGAATTTTGAGGGTGAAATTAATTTTATGGTGGGTATAATGTAAAACCCCATTATTTAATGGTATATTTTCAGTAAAAAAAATTATTTATTGGATAGATTACGTTATACACCACACTGTGTTTAAATGAAACGTGACATTTTATTATAATTTAATGTAACAGTTATCTCCTACACATTTGACTAGAATTTATGAATAGTAATATATAAATTATAAAAAAATTATTTTTTAAAAAATTATAAATAAATTTAGTAGTTTTTAATTTCATACAAATTAATAAGAATACAAATTAAATTAAAAGAGTTGTTTATTTGAAAGATAACTATTAGTATAAGTTTAATGTGTTTTTATCTAAATAAATAAATATATATTCACTATTTATTAACTTTTTTGTTGAAATATATATATTATTTAGTGAATAAATTATTTAACATTATTCCAAAGTGAATTTTAACATGAGACTATAACAAATCCATTTACATGCTTAAAAACACGTTTTTCTAAAAACTATTTTTATTGCCTTTCATGAATTTATATTGAAATTTAGTTCTATAACTTATGTATATTGAACATTGAAAAAAATGTTTTCATATTTGGAATTATGATTTTAAAATTTGGAATCCATGTTACATTTTATTTTTTTCATTTTTAATATTAACCTAGATAAACATTTTTCACCTTGGAAAAGAAAAAATGGGTATAATGTGGTTAATATATATGTTAAGGTCTAAAACTCAACCAAAACCCACCTCTATTCTATTGGATGGCAACATTTCGGACATTTCCATCATGGTATTTAAAATATGACCACATTGTGCCATTTTTTTATTATGGCCTATATACTTATTTAAGGAAAGAATAAATAAAAAATGGTAGTCAGTTGAATTTAATATATCTAAATTTTTTACATTTTGAAAAAATTAAGATAAGTTCAAATATATATATTTATTTCCATTATAAATTAACTTTCTTATTTAGGAAATTTTTTTCTAATTTTTGGTGGTTACAAAATTACTTTAAATACTTATGAAGCTTCAATATAGTTTTTTTAACATTATTGAAAAATAAAAGAAATGATTTTGAAAAAATAATAAAATAATACAACATTGCCAATTTATTGTAATACATGAATTTTATACCGAAAAATAACATATTGTATATATATTAACGCTTTATATTAAAAATAATTTGTTTTCAAGTTGGTTTAATGTCAAATTCCATGAATGTTTCTTAGTGTTATAGTAATTGTATTTTCAATAAAAAATTTATTAAATTATTTAAATATAAAAAAAATTGAATAAGGAAAAGTATGATAGTAAATAGTTAAAACTATCATCCTTTTATAACTTATAAGAAAATTTATACATTATACGTAAAATTATAACCCATTAATATATATAATTGATTACTATGATTAAGATTAAAATTGGTCAACAGGGGGTTTATGTAAAGACCTGAACTTTTAAAAATGAAGTTTCCCTTTGTGATTTAATTAAATGTCTTATTATGTAATATGGTTATTGAAAACATATTCACATACTTTGTAATATATTTGGATTTAAATGACCATTAGGAATATTATTGTTGTTAATATTGTTGTTTAATAGTGATCACATGATTAGTATAAATATATGAATTTTGACAAATCTAATTGACTTAGAGAAAGGAAGTGATGACCTCAACCTGTATAATTGTGCCCAATAAATCCCATTTATCAATTCTTCTGAAAGAGATATCATCATCGGGCTTTGCACTTGACCGAGCCCAAGCTGAGATCCAGAAACAAAATTATGGAATATAATTTGCGAGAGAAGTTTTGAATCATCGATATTAGAGCCCAGACAATCTTTTGTGAATGGACCCATGAAAGTCATAACACCTCACAACATACACTTATTGTGTATTTTAGTGTAATAAAGGGTTATTTAACATGAAATACATAATATTAATATGTATATTATATATAATAATGAATTTATTTTTATTTTTATGGTTACTATTAAAATGATTTTGATTTTGATTCAATTAAGCATAGATTGTATTTTTAGGTAATATTCAAATTAAATTATGTGATTTATATTTATGAATTAATTAATTTTTTAAATAAATATCAATTAATAAATTTTAATTATTAAATAAGTTTTATGAATTTTAAATTTTCATATAATTTTTATGAAAGAAATATACTATTTATAAGGGTTCAAAAACTAGAATTTTCACAAACCCAATATTATTTTTAAATAAATGTCAAATATTATTTTAAAAGTGAATATTCAAATATTTTAAAAAAATTTATATAAAATAAATATAATTTTTGAAATAATTATGTATATATTATCTAATGATGAGTTTTTCATAATTTTTTGATACAATCGAATTTTAGGGTAAAAATTAAATATCATTTAAATATAGAGTCTGTTTTATGACATCATAATGCCCCAAAATTGATGTAAAAATACTATAATGGGTATCCTTGGACAAATATATGTTTTCCCACTAATATAATGTAATTTTATGTTTAGTTTATTAGTTTTATAATGCCATTATGAATCGTCCAAAATATATAATATATTTTATGATTTTAATTTCATTTTTTTGAGAGTGGCTCAACTCCACATAAGAAAGGATAATATTTTAATATGATCATATATTTGACTAATAAAATCATAGAAACCTCCACAATGTAACAAAAAACAAGGGAAAATCCAATGGTGAGGTTTTTGGTTTTGAAATGTTTATTATATATTGTCCAAATCCTATGTTTGTGAAATATTAAATAATCGCCATCTCATTTTCTATATAAATAAATTCAACCTCCCATTTTCCTTCACCAGAAACAGTTGTATAACATATTTACTCTTCCCTTCCCTATATATAATAATATTAGGGTGCCCCAATCTCTATATAATCCCCTTTTCAAAATTTTGGAGCTTCACATTCAAATAAGGGTTTTATCCTTCATCGTCTTTATCCATGCTTCATTATCTTGTAATGACCGATTATTTTTAGTTAATAATTATGGGGAATTTTATTTAAATTCCATCATACTTCCCTTATTTTGTATAAATGATGAAATACCCCTTTATCTCTCATTAATCCCTCCAATTTACACCCGTTACCAAGATGAAATTTCGTAAGCACCCTTTTCTTTTTCTTTTTATTTAGGCTTATTTATTATCATATACCTTTGTTTTCTAATTCTAAATTTGTTGAAATGTCCATAAATATCCCTATTACTATAAAATTCATTTTCAAATGTTTATGGATCCATTTTTCACTCATCATCACATTTTATGAGTTTTTAATTGACGTCGTTATGCTGCAATATTTTCATCACGATTTTCTAAGCCAATCCAATTCTATAGTGAAGGACGTGCCCATTTCATATCAATGGTGTTCACTTTTATGAAAATATATCAATTTATTTGAGACTTACATATATTTATTCCACACTCCTTGACCATGAAATAATTAATGATGATGAATGAATCCATATTTTATGATCGTTGTGGCACACTAAAGCATAAGAGTAAAATAAAAGTGATGGGTGTTCCAAGATTTATATAGCACTCCAATGATTTGGGTAATGTTTAGTATCATGATACCACATTTTGGTACAAGGGTGTACCTAATTCTTTTAAGGTAAATTTTATACCATGATGTCATGTTGGTTTATCCTTTACCTACGTTTATGATGTAGTGTTTTACGTTGTCTCCACATTTCCCATGTAATGGTTATCATGCTATATCATGTCTTTTTATTCAAGTGTATTTATGCCTAATTTGTATTCCATTTCTAACATGTATTATTATCTTCATGTTATTCCATGTTTATTTCCTTACTAATTTTTATGGCTCACCCCATTCTTATGTATTTCCCCAGGTTATCTAATGCGGTTTTATGCTCAAACATGTTAAAGAATATTTCAATAATGATGTAGAAATATATGTTTACAATTGTAATGAAATGTACCAAATTCCAAAATACACTATACATCTCGATCATTCAGGTAATATTAGGTACAATTTTATGTAATTAAATAATGTATTATTTTGTAATAAATAGAAGGGTTGTTATAGTTGGTATTAGAGGAAAATATTAGTTATTTTGGAGAATAGGTTTAGGAAACTCTAAAAAGGCCTCATATATAAGACTATTTATAGGAGTAAATCCCTAAACATTTGATGAGTATAGATTAATTGGTTTTTCAATAAAATACATCCATGTCTGGATACAAAAAGTGGACATGGTTCTAGAATAGATGTACCTAATGGATAACAACTCCAGCATTGTGTCCTGAGAGTAACTCGGGGAAACCCGGTACAAGAAAAAGAGTCTCAATATGCACCTTATTTAACACTCCTAGGGGATATTCTTTGGTAAAATCATAATCATAGTAAAATCTCTTATTAATGGGACAAACAAATTCCCATAAGTATATATGTTATGAAATAGATCATGTATAACAAATATTAGAGCCTAAAAATTCATAAGTTATCGAAATAAGTGTAATTTATAAGTTATCTCGTAGAGGTCATTTGAATCACCTTTATGTTTTTAATCATTTAAAAATAATAATCCCTATTTTTTTTATTCATGACAATGGCCAGAAATTAGAGGAATCAGGAAAACAATCATTGTGAAAGGAAATGTGATGACTTCCCAATGAGATGCCCAATGTGATGGGAGTAGAAATAATGACCAACATGATGATACACTAACAATGGACTGAGGTTTGGAATAGAAACCTATATACAGAGGATCATACACCCCCCCATCATAGAACAAGCTTTAATCGAGAGATTCATGCATCGAAGGCCTCCAACATTCAATGGATAATCCGATAAACTAATCATTGAACAATGGATGAACTTCATTCGTTAATCCTTCCCTATCCTTCAATGATACGAGCAAGAGAAGGTTATTTTTCTTGTTTATCATAATGATGGTGAAGCTGATCATTGGTGTACAATGAAAAAAAATATGAATCCTGATGAAGATATTAAGGCAACATGATGAATGGATTTCAAAAAATGATTCCAATAAAAATTTTCCCCACACTTTTAAACATAAAATGGAAATGTGTTTCCTTGAAATAAGGGAAAAAAATGATGAATATACTAGGGATTATGAGGAAAACATAATAAGGCATTCACAACACACATCCATTATTGTCATTACCCCCCAAGAGCAAGGTTGACGACTTATTTTGTTGGATGAAACATAGCCTTCAGAAATCCCCAATGATTCATGACATTGATATCTTTGAGAAAATTTCCCAATGTTCCCTCAATGTCTAAATGGATTTTAGTGAATCTTAGTGGTATCATGGGGATATGACGTAGAAAATGGAGATCAATTATGGGGGTATGTAAGACAGATATAGTGGTGATATGAAATTTCAACATCCCACTTTCCAGTGGTGCAAAAAGAAAAAACCCTAGAAATTTCTTTATGTGGACAAGAAAATTCTGTATATGTTGGATGGAAGGACACCATTCCCATGATTGTTGGCCGAAAAAACCAATCTACTATGTTGGAGGAGAGGAATTATCCATTTGACCCTCAATTTATTTTCATTAAACCACAACAATGAACCATATAATTTGTTAATCCAGTTTTTTAAGACAAGGGTTTTCAAGGGAAACAAATAACCTACAGTGTCATAGGGGAGATCTTTTCCGTCAAAGCTACCAATTTGGATCCATAAAATGATGTTATGGTAGGAAATCTATTGATTCATTCAAGAATATAAAATTTAAATTTTTTATTTTGGTTCTATGCATTCCTTCATATCATGAAAGCTTATAAAAACTATTCAAACACCATCGCAAGGCATAGAAGTGCAGTTATCAATTAAGATAATAAATAAAGAAATTATTTCATGAAAAATATACAAATCCTCCCCTATAAAAATTAGTGGGATGATCCTCCTTGAATACATTTTCATAGTCTCTTGGGTGTAAGATTATGCAATTAAAGGCTAGGACATTCATTCTCTATATAGAAGTAATATAAATTTCTCTGAGAAAGAAATCACTCTACATCTTGTGAATCATCCCCTGCTGTTGTACTTGTTCAAGGATGAGGAAGAATCTTCTTTAGAACCATCATCTCATGCATGGATATTATTTCCCTATGAGAAATAATATCCAGTTCAAATGATCAACACTAAGCAATGAATCATCCTTCAATACATTCCGTTTGTGATGGAATACACTTATGTGTTTCTTAAATAAATTTCTTCTCTTCCTCCTTACTGGGATGTGGAATTTTTTATTGATCATATAAATTGGGTGTTACAATTACCCAAGAATCAATATATTATGGATATTTTGTTTCTTGAGGAGTTTATGAAACCACAAACAGTGTATCTAGATAAAGGTCTCCAATACCTAGGTTCTTCACCATGGGGGGGGGACCCAGCCTCTTTTTAAGATACAGGATGGGTCAGGGCACTATTTAATTGATTATTGTGAGATTAAAAATATCACGATAAAGAAAAAGTGTCCTCCTCCTTGGATTGATGACTTATTTGATCAGCTGCACGGAGAAAAATAATTCTCTAGGGTGGATCTACATTCAGGATATTACCTAGTTTGGGTGATGAAGGATGATATCCCCAAGACTACTTTTCATATAAGGTACAGGCACAATGAATTCACATTAATTCAATTAAGACTCACTAATTATCCAACAATTGTCATGGACATGATAAATAAAATCTTTGTAGATTACCTAAAAAAATATTTTGTAGTACTTGTACCTGATATTCTAATATACTAAAAATGTAAGCAAGATCAGGATGGGAATTTTAGTAGTATTCTAAAGACATTAGGAAAGAAAAAGATTTATGCCAAGTAAATAAAATGTGATTTAAAGTTGAAGGAAGTATCATTCACGGGGAATATCATCACAAGAAATAGGATATCAATAGACCCTTCTAAAATAAAAACAATTTATGGATGTCCAAGGCCAAAATCTATGACAGATATTCAGAGATTCTTTGGGTTATCAAGGTATCATGACATATTCCTGAGAAATGTATTGTGATTTCCAAACCTTCTCACCAAAATAACATGGAAAGAAATCATATTTTTTTGGAAATTATGAATTAAAAGAATTATTCAAGGAGTTTACAAGGAGTATTATCACATTTATTGTGCTCACAATATTCCGAAGTGGAGATGTTTTCATGGTATTAATTGATTCTATAAATAAGTGCATGGGTTGTGTGTTAATGAAAAATGAAAAAGTCCTTTCTTATTCATCACGGAATTTGAATGTTAATGAACATAACTACCCAAAACTAGATCTGGAGTTGGTTATAGTGATTTTTACATTAAAATTTGTTGTCATTATCTCTTTGGGGAGATGTGTGAAATATATATGGATCCCAAAATTCTCAAGTATATATTAATATATAACGAGCTGAACATGCACCAATGAAGATGGTAAGAGATGATAAATTACTATGATTGCTCAATTCAATACCATCCTAGGAAAGTGATTAGTGTGCTAGATTCTCTATATAGAAAGGATCCAACAAATATATCATTGATGACAATTGATAAGGGTCCGGTCTTCTTAGATTTGGAAAATATGTACATGGGAAACATAATGGAATGAAAATCATAAATATGATTGCAAATGATTGCTCAACCATCTCTTTTGTAGAGGTTAAACGATGCTCATTGTGTTGATGTGAGTTTCCAGAATAATGTGAAATCTATAAGGAAAGGGAAATCCCCAAAGTTAAATGTTAATGACGATGATGTTGTGAGATTTGGGTCAAAACATTGTGTACCATAAAATCTTGAGTTATATAAGGAGTTGTTTGATTATGTACATAACTCATCCTTCTCCATACACCAGAGAAGAACAATGATGTATCATGATATCTGAGAACCCTATTACTGTGACAATAGGAATAAGCGGATCTTATAATATTTATCATGTTATCTTGTATGTCAGCACGAAAAATCAGAAAGGAATAAATTCAAGGGGATGGTACAACAACTTCCCATACCTACATGAAAATGGGAAATAATCACCATAGACCTTTTCAATAATATTCCAAAGAAATCAAGAGTAAATAATTTTATGTTATTGGTGGTGGATCATCTTATGAATACTCCAGTGTTCATTGTGTGTGAGTGGAAATCTCACTAGATCTACCTGGATATATATACATAAAGAAACTGGTTAATATTCCTGCAGTACAACAATCGATTTAATCCGATCAAGATACATGATTCACCACCAGGTTCTTGAAAAGTCTTCAACATTATTTAAACACTGATTTTAACTACAACATGACTTATCATCGTCAAAATAATGTTCAACGAGAGAATAAAATCAATAAATTTGAGGACATGTACAAAGAATGCTCATTTGAAATCAAAGGACGATGGGATCAACATCTTCTTTTGTTCGAGATATCATTAAAAAATAGTTTCCCTTCGAGTATCCAAATGGCTCGCTATGAATCCCTATTTGGAAGAGATATAGGAAACTTATAAGTTGTGATGTATTTAGAGATCAAAAAACTATTTGGTCCTAAAATGGTCGAGGATACGGTGGAAAAGGATTAGACCATTCAACATCACATCAAGGATGCTCAGAGTTGGAAAAAGATCTATGTAGACAATCATAAACAAGAGCTAGAGTTTCATGTTGGAGCCATGTTATTCCTCTACACATATCTATGGAAGAAAGAGAAGATATATGGGAATAATGGAAATATTATCCCAATATACATCAACCCCATTGAGATCGTTGATCGCATTTGAGTGGTCGCTTATCAACTTGAATTCCAACCTAACCTATATCATGTTCATGATGAATTCAATATATCACTCTTAAGGAAGTAAATACCTAACCCCTCACATGAACTCAATATAGAGGTGGTACCATTGGAGAATAATATCTCCTATTCGGAACAATCAGAAAAGATCTTAGATTTTAGAGACAATATTCTGTGAAATAAGACAATACACCCTGTCAATGAGCTGTGGAGAAACCAAATGTTTGAAGAAAACATGTGGGTACCAGGGGAAGTGATGAGGAATAATTACCCTCATATTTTTTTAGGGGGTGAAGTGAAAATTTTGAGGGTGAAATTTCATAAGGGGGTAAGACTGAAATGACATTAATTGTTATAAATGAATTTTCTCTTTGGGATTTTATTAATTGTATTATTATTTAATATAGTTATAGAAAACACAGGTACATACATAATTATGTATTTTTATTTAAAAGAATATAGAGAATATTATAATTTTTAATATATCCATTTACATTGATCACTTGGATAGTATAGATATAGGGCTATTAAAAATGAAATTGACTTTAAAAAAGGAGGTGATGGCCTCAACAAGTTGAGTTGTGCCATATTAATCCAATTTATCGGAGCCTGTGAGGGGGGGTAACATCTATGGGATTTACCTTGAACAATCCAAATCAAATATCCTAAAACATAAGAATGATAGAAAAAATTTATGAGAGAAATTCCATCTCTTTGAGATCAGGACCCAAACAATGTTCACTGAACGACCATAAGAATGTCTCGCTGTCATGCACCTTACTCTTAGAGAATATTCCGGTGTAATAAAGGTACATGTATCAAGAAAATAATTATATGAATATTTATATTTTATGAAATAAATATTTTATTTTCATTTTTATTTTTACTTTATGAATGATTTTGATTTTGATTTAATTAAAAACAAATTGTATTTTTGGGTAATTTTCAAATTCAATTATGGAATTTATTTGGATGAATTAATTTTATTTTGAAATAAATATTATTTTAATAAAATGTTACCATTAAATAATTTTATGATTTATAAATGGTCATATAATTTTTATTAAGTGAAATGTATTTTTTATAAGGGCTCGAAAACTGTTATTATAAAAAAGTACTCATTTTATCCAATAAATGTTGAATCTTATTTTAAAATTAAAAATTGAATTATTTAGAAAATTATTTACATAAAATAAATATTATATTTTTAATTAGAATATCAAAAATATACAATGCTAAATTTTGTACAATTTTCTATGACTGTCGAATTTTTGGGAAAAAATTAAATACCGTACAAATATATGATGAGTTTTATGACATCATAATGTCCCAAAATTGATTAAATAAATACTATAATTGGTATACTAGTACAAATATACGTTTCCACTTAAAATAGTCTTATTTTAATTTTATATTATATATTTTATAACGCCTTTATGAATCTAACAAAATATATAATATTTTTTTATTTTTAATTACTTTCTTTAAAATACTGACTCACCTCTACATAAGAAGGTGTAATATTTTAATATATTCCTCACTTTTCTTTATAAACTACTAAAAACCTACCCACTTTGGCTATAACTAGGGGAAAAATCCATCGTAAGGATTCTAGTTGTGAATACTTTTTTATATAGAGCCCAAAAACCATGTTTTGAAATATTAAATGAATCCCCTCTTATTTCCTCTATAAACCCCCCATGCTCCATCTTCGCTTCACTAAAAACCCTTAAACCATTTCCTTTATATCATCCAGGCCTGAGAAAACCTAGATATAGTGTCTCTTACTAATTATATGTGAATTAGTACAATGTGTCAAATATCGACGGAATGAGAGTTTAGTTGTCTTGGGAAACTAGATACATAAATGAGTCTTGTATTACAAATAAATACATTAATTATAGCATAATTTCTTTTTCATCTTTATAAAAAGAAACCTTTCACGATAACATTATATTAACTAGTAAATCAATTTATATATTTATTAGTACATTTTATAGATTCATTGGGAAAGAAATATAATAAGGGTGAGATCTAATTATCAATAATGGTAATGTATATAATAAGTAATAATGAATCATTGAGAATAATAGTGATGAAAATGTGAATAATTAGAAACCCATGGAATTCAAATAAATATAAAAGGAAAAATAAATACTGCAAGGTAAAAAACTAAAACAAAAACCACCTAATTTACTAAAAATTAAATTTATCCGTTGATATGTTAATGAAAAATATCATGTATGGATAATAATTAAAAAATACAAAGGCAATGGTAAATTATTAGACTTACTGTTTTAGGTAATGAGGACCTATAAATTCAAGATATATACACTATAATGTTTAAAAATACATATTGGAACCCATTTAGTTTTCATAACAAATCCATATCATGAGAAATTGTTGATCCATTGATGAGATATATAATGTTCGAACTCCACCTTTCATTGAATGTCATATGAATTCTTCATATCTGGTAAACAATTTAATTAATAAACAATATGCCTCCTAAAATAACTGTAATGAATAAAAGATACACATTTATCAATAATTTCCCAGTTAAAAAATAAATATAAATGTAGGTGACTTATGTAAAATGGCATATGGTTTAGGCAATAGTAATATCCATGATAAATGAAATTGATAATTTATGGAAATTCAATGTTGAATGATCAAAGGAGATTAAATATTTCAAGAGGGCTAATAAATAAATCAGGAATGTGAATTTGAATACTATCCTTGGACAAATAAATCATAAATCATATATAGGAATAGTTAGGATGGTATAAATACAACATATCCATAGTTGAGTAAAATTAAGGGTTGTCGTTTTTGATGAATGAAAATTTTATAAATCGATCATAAAAACAGTCTTCTAGATAATATCTATTTATATTTAAAAGTGTTTTTTAAAACTATTATATTAAAATTGGTTTTGAAAAAAAATTCTTTACAAAACATCCTTTTATAAATGAAAAGGAAGCTTCAAGGAAATGATAATTAGTAAATTTGTACATGTCGTATGAGATAAAGAACATTACTTTTACACTGTAAAAAGGTTTGAAAATACCTTGTCAGGAAAGAGACAAGAATATTCAATTGAAAAAATTAGTGAATGAAAAAAGTGATGAAATTTATTTACCAAATAATTTTAAAATAATATTTTACAACATTTTAATAAAACATGTTTTTAAGAATAAAACAGTTTCTCAAAATAAAGAGATAAATGAAGTTGGGTTTTCCTAAAACCATTTGTAAAAAACTTTGTTTACCAAAGAGTGAAAAAATATTTCAAATACTTGAAAAGATAATTAATTACCATATGATAGGAAATGAAGGGGGTTTATTGAAAATTTGAAATATAATCTCCCAAAAAGGAAATAGCATTTGAAGATCATTAAATTTATTGTTGAAGAAAATAAACTTATACATTTCGTAGGGTCTCATACAACTTCAAAACATTTTAAATCCTAAACCTCATGATGGAATAACATTTAATAGAGGTATTAAATAACATTATTATAAATTTATTATTTATATAATATATAAAAATTGGAATTAGGTACACCACATAAATGATGTACGTGGTGAACATTACATTTCTCTCATGGCTATGAAATGTGAGAAGAGAATACCATACCTTGAGTTTCCTTTTGGGTGAACATACATTAACATCCTTTATAATAATAGTATGATAATTTTATAATTTCATGAGATGTATTTTATTTTTTACCATTTATTTTTTTCACTTTTTTATTTTGTTTTATAGAACCTCTTAAACAATTAGGATTACATCTGGATTTTTGACCAAATTTAGTTTCTGTGTCAAAACGACTTTGTTAAGACAACTACGTTCAATGGTTAATTACATAACATTTCCAAAATAATCATCATGAAATAATTATCATATTTATATGTAAATTATAATTTTAAGTTGATTTATTAAATATGGTTTTGAAAAATAAACCAACAATACAACCATGGAGACGGTAATCAGTACATACGCATGAGTAACATTCTCATTTTTCAATGATCATTATGGAAAGAAAATAAGTAAAAAAATATAATTAAATAATTATCATTATATCCTAAATACCATGTTATTTAATCATATATACTTTATATATAATTCTTCTGATGACAAATGAAACACTTTGGGTTGAGGAGGTGGTAGTCCACATGTCCGCGATCGACGCTATCACTTTTTAGTGTTTGTGAAAGGATAATAAATTAAATGATATATATATATATATTATTTGAATATATGTAATTATGTAATAAATATTATTTATAGGTTCATTATTAATCCTATTATTAATTATGATCATCTTGTATACATTCCATTGATCATGTGAATGAATTACATCTTTTTGAGGGGGTGGTAGTCCCCAATTCCTCAAATGATGTTATCGAATTAATGAAAAATGGGAATTATTAAACTTATTAGTTATAAAAGGATTAAATAAGTATAAATTCATAATAAATATCATATATATTTTATATATACATATTTTTCATCATAATTGACCCCGTGATGGGTGGTAAGGGAAAAATGGACAATCATCATTTCGTGTGGAAATATTTTTCCATACAATGAAACACAATGTTCGTTACCCATTGGATGGAAGTGTGTGGAAGTGTAGGTAAGAATAGTATAAAAACAATATCCTAATTTCCTTGTATGTTTTCTATAAAATAATTTAATTAGATGATATGAGTGGTTTTATAATTTAAATTAAATTAAAAGGCATAAGAGAATACTTTACCTTTTAATGAGGTAACTGCTTTTAGTTTGTACCTAAATGATTCTTTGTATGTCTTTGTGGAAAAATAAATAAATAAAGGTTGATGGGAGGGATGTTCGAAAGCTATATGGGAAGATCTAGGGCTAACCTATGTGGTTTGAGAGGTGTGATGAATAGATAGAGGTGGTGGACTTATATTGGGAAGGAAAAGGACTAAGTTGGAGTTTTTGGAAACCAGTTAGGTGTACACATTGTATTACATAAAAAAGTCATTAAAACCTACCAAAAAATGAAATGTTGTTGGCTGATATATGTTTAGAAAACGGGTTTTGGACATGTGTCTAGGTCAATTGGTCCCTTAAATTAATGGTCAAGTCCTTTATTAAGGTTAATTTTACATTAATAATGGTACTTAATTTTCATTACTTTCACTAATAATTTTGTTAAATAAAATTGGGCTTTTTTTGAAATTATATATTATTCTTGTTAAAAATATAGAATCTTTTTTCTAAATTATAATCACAAAAGTGGAAGAAATTGATTTAAAATTCATCACATAGGTGGGATGATGTCTGAGAAGTTAACTTTCTGTAATGCCCTGAACCCAGAATCATAGATTCGGTGCATCATTTTAATACATTGGGTTTATTACATGGAATAATCTCCAAAAATACAGATCTGTTTCGCAGTCTTGGAAAATAGATTATATACATGAATGTTACATTATACATTAGACAATAAAACACAACATAAATGATCCTTTGAGAATGCCATTAATCCCCTAGCTTAACCATGCTTATCAATCATAATATAGTTCTTTGAATCCTTGTAAAATAAAACATAATCATGGGGTTGGATCAAACACTTAGTAAAGGTAATAAATATAGGGGAAAGATAACATAAACATTAGGCATGCTGAATAATTTAAAACACATGGCTTTACAAATAATAAATATGAACAATTTATTGTAGTAATGTGGGATGAGTACATAATTCCATAATAAAACATATTCATGGGTATTCTACTAGTCTAATAACCACATGAACCATCAATAACATTTTCATAATGAGAGAATTTATAATGCGGGGCATTCTAAAACATTTTTAACGCCTCCACCATGACGTCTGAAAATGATTAAGGCCTTAGCCAAAACCATATATCAAATTGGGAAAGTCCTCAGCCAATTACATGTCTAATTATCTCATGATACCTATCAATTCATTGAGGATATATAGCAAGCTCCACCCAACACTTAATATGTCCAATACATTACTCATTTGAAAAGGATTAAACATAACATAAACATTCGTATTAAAACTAGATTAAAAAATGTCAATACATTAACCCTATACCATTAATGGTATAAAAATAAAAAATCCTCAATAAAATATATCACAAAACATTCAATACAACATGGAAGATTTTTATCATAATAAATCATCCTCGATAATAAATAATATCTCATAAAGGATGTTGACATAGTTGGAAATGATCAGTAAAAATATTTAGGAGAAATATCCCTTTTTCAGGAAATAATTTAAAAGTCACATAATTTATAAAACAATTAATTTAAAATATAGTTCTGAATCAATGGTTCCTATACCACTTTGATACTTTTTAAAGGAAATAACATTTTAAAACATTCATGTCCATATAAAAAAATCCTTAAAACCATTCTGAAAACAAGGACATTAATGAGAAATGTTTAGAATAATAACTCATTAAAAACATTTAAAATGAGGTTTTAGTAAAAATTAAATTAAAAATAATCCATTTTAAAACTCCTTTGTGAAACATCAACATAGATAATAAATATTTCCCATTAGATACTTACGTAAAAACAACCTCGGAAAATATAGAGATTGTGAAATTAACCCTTACTTTCCACTTTCCTTTGGCCGAGGGTATGTTTAACCTCTTGTATAATGACCATAGTATGTTATTAAATCATTAATAAACCATATTAATATTTATTATATCATACATGATTCATTTATGACTTTATACTAACAATTTGATAACGATTCCCATGTTAAATTATCATTTCGTGTAATAATCTATTTCTTTATCATAAGTGTTTTAACTTGTTATTCTTAATCGTATCATTTTGATCATGATTTACATATATCCAGAATATAACACATTATTTATATATCATATATATTTAGAATATAAATATGTATAATATATATATATATATTAAATGTAAGACACCATTTATGGAGACGGTAGGTCGTACGTACACATAAACATTGTTTCCATTTTCATATCGTACTAAATGGAAGTAAGTGAATAATATATATTTAAGTATATATATATATATTAAGTGGAATTGTTATTCCATATATTATATACTTATTCATAATATATTTTTTTATAATCATCATATAATGGTGAATGTGGAAATGAATCTCATCGTACTGTGGAGACTGTAATCCGTACGTACGCACAAGCGACAATATCGTTATATTGATAGTGAAATCGTATGTAATTGGATGGTATATAATATATACAGAGTCATTAAATGTTATATTTATTATTTAAATCAGTTATACTCATTATTATACAAATACAAATAATTTAGTGTTTGAATAACGAACTACACCACGACGTGGAGACCGAAAGTCATACGTATGCACGTATACTGACTTTGTCATTTATAGGATGGATAGAATAAAAAATATTGTTGTACCGTATTTATATTAAAATCATAGTATATAGGAGTTACTAGAGTTATTATTTTTGTACTGAAACAACAAATAAAGAGGATGTGGAAAAAGAAAATAACATGAAAGAGGGTGGTGAAATTATTACCTCTTCTTTAGGTGTTTCCTTTTGAGTTAATCAAAAGGGATCATTAGGTTGTATTTATGATCATCATAAGGATTCTAGGTTGATTTTAGGGATGTTGAGAGGATATTTAGGTATCGTTTGGCTGAGAAAAATGGTTTTGGCCATGTGATTTTGAGAGAAGGGGAAGTGCCATTTTATAAGAGAGGTGAGGGCCACTTTAGGAATAACTTGAAATATTATTTTATAATAAAATCATTTTCTTTTTATAATGGCTCAAAAATGATTTATTTATAAGATAAGTTGGGTATGGGTCGGAAAACACTCAACCAATCAGTTTTAGATAGGTTTAGGTCACCACATTATCCTTGTAATTTAGTTTTAACTATATGTTATATAGTTTAACTTTTATGGTGTATTCTTTTATTCTTACAAAATAGGTTAAAAAACGTACTATAAAATTACAAGAGAAGATAAAGTGGTTCATAAATGAAATATATAATATTCTTTAATCTCATTGTCCAATCACTATATTTTTTTGAATACTATATAATTTAATAATATAATATTTTTTTAATAACTCATTTATGTCAGTTTTTACACTATTTAGTATTTGGTTTTTTTAGAGTCATAGCAACATTATTAATTTTAAAAAAATAGATTTAATCTATACTAACATGTTATATTCAACTATAAAATTCATGGATGACATAAAAACATCGAAATTATATATATTTTTAATATTTATAATTCAATTTATTAGATTCTTTCATTAATAAGGTAATTACTACATTATCAATGTGTCATAAATAAATTTAATTATATAATTTCTAAAAATTATAAATAAAATACCTTGTTGTAGAAAATTGTTTTAGATTTCTAATGAATATTTATAGTCGAATTTATCATATTATTACCCTATATTAAAAATGTTTTAGTTATTAATCATTGAATTTAAAACATTTAACTTTTCTTTCAATAAAATAAAAATAAATTTCCAAATCTACTGAAAGTGGACCAAAAAGGATCATATTTTATTCCTAAGGAAGTTTTTGGTCGAATTTCACTTATCTAATAGAATTAGGACATGTTTTAGGGTAACTATAATATTATTTTTACACTTAATTACCATATTTACTTTTAACCGTGGCAAATAAAAGTCAACAGTAACTATTAACCAAAAATTATTTTCATCTTATTAAACCACATTATACTTAATTATGTCAACCATGTGTCTCAAATTTTCTAAATTCATTTCACAAAAGAGAGAAATTTATGTTTTAAGTAAATTTGAAAATGATCCTAGATGTTGGGTAAAAGACTATTAAAAGTTCAATAAAAAATTTCACATCTAATTTTATTATAAAATGACTCAAATGAATTAAATTGAACTTATATAGGTTTTATATATCTATTTTGAATTAAAATAAATTTAAATATAATAAATTATTATTTAAATAAACAGTCAGTTTTATATATTAACTTTGTGTTTTTCACTATTAATCAAAAATTGGATGTTTTCAGAAAAATACCTAAAATTCACCCTAAGATAATTTTAATATTATGAATTCAAAAATGAATTATATTTTACCAAATTCAGAACATAGATGTTAAATTAATTAATTTCAAATTAATTCTTGTTGTCAAAACCAAAAGGCGGTTTTTAAAAAAAGTTAAAACTATCCAAAGATTGACATGTGTTTATGTCAAATTTAAACGTCAAATTACCTATAATGACAAAAATTTTATTAAGTGATAAAAATATAATCTCATTATACTTCCAAACCATTCACATGCATAATTTAACACTATAAATTATTTCGATTAAAAAAAGTTTTTTTTCAAATAATATGTAGTAATTTTCAATATTCATCAAAATATGAATGTTATCAGAAGAGTACATTAAATATTCACTAACTAAATTTTTATGTCCCAATTATAAAGAATAATTTAATTTCATTAAATTTAATATATAAAAGTGTCAAATATTTGTTCTAAAAAATAATCTCCATTAAATAGGCTGTAAAATTGCATTTTTTGAAAAATACTTTTTTATATTTAAAAATTTGAATTTGTCCTTATGTTATGTCTAAGAAACACCAAATATGAATGTCAAAATTATATAAGATATATATAAAATTTTAATTTTAGTTAATATTATTCATAAACACATTTTTGAACAGCTAGTTTGGTAAGTCATGGGGAGCTCGAACATGTTCTTGCGTGCAGTGCAAGTTATTGAATTGATTCGAAGAAATTACATACAATGAGATATTGGGGTGTTACATTTTCCTCTCCTCCAATTAATGGTTTCCTCGCAATTTGCAATTGATATTCAAAAGTAAAAGGTAAAAAATAAAAAATTACCTTTGTGTAAAACAGACATTTGAAATTGGTTTAATAGAATTCAGTCTTAATAAGAGGGAAAGGAAAATGAAAAAGCCAACACCAAATTTTGATCTGGATTAGGAGAAAATTGGTGGAAATTAGAGACACATAACTGGAAGAAAAAAGTAAATATTTATAGGTAGTGACTGAGTTCATCAATCACAAACAAGTGTAAAATTAAAGGCCTCAAAGCCATTAATCTATGATGATTTATAATATCGTCGGTTCTACAAAACATATGGTTTTAGGATAACACATTTTTTGTTTTTAAGATCCCTTCCCTAAGGGTTAAGAATTAATTTATTCATAGAATAAGAAAAATAAATATACTTGATAAGCAGAGTTTCATCCTTCAATTAATTCCTACCATAGACTCATCTTTCACTTCAAAAGATAATAGAATTAAAAAATATTCGATTTATCGAAATCATATAGGGTTCCAAAAATAATGAATTTATAATTCATTTGTTAGACTATTTTAGTAAAACTACATTATAGAATCCATGAAATCATGTAGGTCAGTGGTAGGTGATCCCCCATGTCGCCCTTTGGTTGGGGGTTCATGTCTCGCGACCTTTCCGGAGGCGACGGGTTGTTGCCCGACCATCAGGTTTTCTTTTTTATAATAATCCAAAAATAATATTATGAAATTATTTAACCATAACAATAATATCCAATGTAAATCATTATCTATTTCATGCTTTAGAATTATCCATAATACTTTTGTCCAAACTCATAGTCCAAAATTTATAAGGAAGGTAAACATAATGAAGATCTCTTTTTCCTGGAAATAACATGTGAATACCTTCATAATGTATTATCTAAAAACATGGTAACACATTAAATTACCATAAAACCATATTGAATACATTAATTGTCCCTTATTCCTTATATAATACTGGATATACACCTTAAATCCAAAAATCATGTAAACTCCAATAATGATGGAATAAAAAAACAATTAATTAGTTCCCAGGTAGTCAATAATATACAATAAACTCTGTCCAAATAAATTATATCTTATTCTGAAATCATTATCTCAGTTTCAGAAACATATCAACGGTTATGTTTCCCCCAACCATATATTTTCCAAAATATTTATCTTGAAACTGTGCCACTTTACATGGTACCATAAAATCCAAATCCTTAATGAAAACGTTCTCTAGTAAAATCCTTATATACTAAATAATTTTTAATACTCCAATGACACAATTCCATAATAACAACATAAGAATACAAATCATTCCTCCTTATATGCAGTAGTATCACATCTTGATTATTATCCAACTGTAGAATTTATGGTATATTGTGATGATTTGGAAATTGATTCACATAGTGTACCAACTCCTTGCAGATAAAGAATTTTACCATTTACACCTTTTTCTTACCCGTGAAATCACATACTTGGTGTCTCTTTTCTCCACACTTATAACAAACTCTCATTCCCTTCCAACATTTACCATTGTTAATCTTTCCCCAATTATCACATATTTGGAAATTCTTATTTCCACTCTTCCCTTTATCCATCTTTCTCTCTTCCATCCTTTTCTTATCTTGCTTCCCATAAAATACATAAGACTTAGAAAATTCATTTCATACCTTATTAACACATGATATTATTTCTTCATGTGATGAGGATATGTGGGAGACTATTTCCCTTCTAAATTTTATCTTAATACCATGAAAGATATTATCCTTCTCATTCTTTAGATCATGCGTATTTCAATAGTTCTCATTCCATCTACTAGGAACCATTTCAAAATAATGGAATACACTCGGTTAGTTTATGAATATTAATTCATAATTCCAAACTTGTAAAATACCTAACGTAAGTTGAAACAATTATGAATTTAATCTATAATCATAATATGTTTTAATTGAGAAAGTATTTACTCCTAAATCCATCTTAATTGCTTTTAAAGAAAACAAGAATTATCCTAAGCATATCCCCCAGGTGTGGCGTAACCAAGAGTGCAGCAAGGCCCATTTCTATGTACCATGGTACCATAGGTTAATCCTGATACTCCTAGTTGAAGTTTTCACTCCTAGGTACATCTGTTCTCGAGCCATCTCTACCTGTTCGTATCGAGGTATGGATGTATTACATGAAAAATACACAAAATCACTACATTACAGAAATTCTAGGAAGTTCTTTTATATGAATTCTCAATTTCTATCTTACAGAAATTTTCTCTAATCATAGTTTGTCTAAATCTAGTTTCCAAGGGCTGTAATAAACTTCCTATGATACCATTTATAATGCCCCGACCCCATAATCCCATAGTCGGTGCATTATTTTAATACACATGCATGATTACATGGAATCAAGTCTCGAAAGACCGATCAGTTTAGTAGTCTTGGAAAATAGATTACATACATGAACGTTACATTACACATTATAAAATAAAACACAAAATAAAATATATATTGATAATGCAATTAATCCCTCAGCATAACACTTCTTATCAATCATAATACACATCTCATAATCCTAGGAAAATAAATCATTTGAAATGGGAGAGCTCAAACTCAAAGTAAGGGTAAGCAATATAGTGGAAGATAACTTAAACATTAGGCATGGAAAATTATTTAAAACACATTCCCTTTAAAATGATAAACCTTAAAACATTATGGTAGGAATATGATATGAGTAAATAATTCCATAATAAAACATAGTCATGGGTATTCTACTAGTCGAATAACCCCACGAACCAATAATAATATTTTCATTATGAGTGAATGTATAATGCTGGACATTCTAAAACATTTTGTCAAGGCCTCGGCCAAAACTTCTAAAAATGATTATGGCCTCGGCCAAAACTATATATTAAATTCGGGGAGGCCTTGAACAATTACATGTCTAATTGTCTCATGAGACCTACTGATGGACTGAGGAGCTATAGTGGGCTCCACCCATCACATACTATGTCCTATACATTCTTTATATGAAAAGGATGAAACATAACATAAACATTAATGTTAAAACTAGCATATTAAATGTCAATAGCATTACCCTAAACCATGAGTGGTATAAAAATAACACATCTACAGTAAAATATATCCCAAAACCTTTAATAGAATATGGATTATTTGTATCATAATAAATCAACCTTGATCAAAAATAATATCTTCTAAAGGATGTTGACATTGTTGAAAATGATCAGAAAAAATCTTTGTGAGAAATATCCATTTTTCATTATATTATTTAAAAATCACATAATTTTTAAGGGAAGTCATTTAAAAGACTGTTTTGATTCAAAGTGTCCCATACCACTTTGAAACTTTTGAATGAAATTACCATTTTAAAATAATCATGTCCATTTAAATAAATCCTTTAAAACCATTTTGAAAACATTGACATTAATGGGAATGGTTTAAAAAATAAATCATTAAAACAATTAAAATGATGTTTTAGTCAAATTTCATTTAAAAATAATCCCTTTGAAAACAATTTTACGAATCATGGACATGTATAATAAATATGTCCCAGTAGATACTTCGGTAAAAACAACCTCGGATAATAAAGAGACTGTAAAATTAACCCTTACCTTACACGTTCTTCTAGACAAGGGTACGTTTAACCTCTGGTATAGTGACCATAGTGTGTTATTAAATCATTATAGAACCATATTAATATTTATTTTATCATACATGACTCGTTTATGACTTTATACTACCCATTTGATATTGATTTCTATGTTAAATTAACATTTCGGGTAATAATTGATTTCTTTGTCGTACGTGTTATAACTTGTTGTTTTTGATCATATCATTTAGATCATTATTTACATACTTACAGGATATAAAACATGACTTATATATCATATATATTTATAATATAAATATGTATAATAGAAAGATATATTTAATGGAAAACACAGTTTATGGAGACGGTAGGCTGTATGTACCCATAAATGTTCTTTCTGTTTTCATATCTTATTGAATGAAAATAATTGAATAAGATATATGTAAGTACACACACACACACACACACATATCTATTAAGTTTCATTATGTTGTCATATATTACGTACTTATTAATTATATATATTTTTACAATCATCGTCGAATGGTGAATGTGGAAATGAATCTAATTGCATCGTGGAGATGGTTATCAGTTCGTATGCACGAGTGACAATATCATTATATTGATGGTGAAATAGTAATTTATTGGATGATATATCATAAATATTGAATCATTTACATGTTATATTTATTATATTCATGTGTTATACTCATTATTATACCCATACTAATAATGATGTGTTTGAATAACAAACTACACCATGACGTGGAGATGTTAAGCCATATGTACGCACGTATAGAGACTTTGTAATTTATAGGATGGATGGAATAATGAATATGGTTGTAACATATTTATAATAAAATAACATTATGTGAAAGGAACTGGAGTTATTATTTTGGTATGGAAACAATAAAGAAAGAGTAAGTGGAAGATGAAAGGAACTTGAAAGGGGGTGGTGAAATTATTACCTCTTTTCCAGGTGTTTCCAATTGAATTGATAAAAATGGATCTATAGGATGGATTTATGATAAATGTAAGGACTCTAGGTTGATTTTAGGGAATTTGGAAGGATAATTGGGAAGGGGTTATCGAAGACAATTGGCTTTGGGGGTGTGATTATGAGAGAAGGCTAAGTATGCTTTTATAAGAGAGGTGACGGTCACTTTAGAAAAAGGTTGAAATATTATTTTATAATAAAATCATTTTCGGATTATAATGGCTCCAAAAAAATTAATTTCTATGATAATGTGGGGATGGGTTGAAAACCACTCCAAAAATAGGTTTTATATAGGTTTAGTTCACTATATTAACCTTATATTTTAAATTTAACACTTTGTTAAATAGTTTAACTTTTACCGTGTCTTCTAGAATTCTTACACTATATGGTTAATAAACAAACTCTAAAAATTAAATAGAACCTCAAGTTGTTCATTAATGACATATATAATATTATTTAATAACATTGGACAAACTATAGATTTTTAATAATATTATATAATTTAATAATATTTTATTTATTTTAAAAACTCATTTATGTTATTTTTGAAACTATTTAGTATTTGGTTTTTGTGAAAGACATCACAACTTGATTACTTCAAAAACGATACATTGAATCAATTTTAACATGTCATATATAACTATAAAATTCGTGTATTTCATAAAATCATTGAAAGTATATTTATTTTAATATTTATAATACTGGTTATTTGATTCTTTCATTAATAAGGTAATTATTGCATCATCATTGTGTCATAAATAAATATAATTATTTAATATATAAAAATTATAAATAAAATACAATGATTTAGGAAATATTTTTAGCTTTAAAATTAATATCTATAATCTAATATATCTTATCTATAAACATATATTAAAATTTATTTGTCATTAAACTTTGAATTTAATACTTTTAATTCTTCTTTAAATAAAATAATAATAAATATCCTAATCTAATCCAAGTGGAGCAAATAGAATCATATTTTATTCCTAAGGTTTTTTTGGTCGAATTTTACTTATCCAATAGAATTAAGAAATGTGTTAGGGTAATTATAATATAACTATTACCCTTAATTACCCTATTTACTTTTAATTGTTGTAAATAAATGTCCAAAGATACTATATACCAAAAAATTATTTTCATCTTACTGAACGAAATTTTACTTACTTATATCAATTGTGTCTCTTGTATTTTTGAAATTACACTCACATAAGTGGTAAGATTCCGTTTTATTCAAATTTTCAAACTGTCCTAGAAGGTGGGTAAAACACGGTAAAAAGTTCAATAAAAATTTATAATCTAATTTTATTATAAACTGACTCCAATAAATTAAATTGAACTTATATAGTTTATATATATATATTTTTAATTAAAATCTATTTATTTAAAAAATATATTTATTTACATAAAAAGACGATTTTAATCAATAAGGTTGTGTTTTTCACTATTCATCAAAAATTTGAGGTTTTCAGCAAAATACCACAATTTCACCCTAAGATAATTTTGATATTCCAAATTCAAAAATGAATTATATTTTACCAAATTAAAAAAATTTTAGTTTCATTAATTAATTTAAAATTAATCCCATTGTCAAAACCAAAAAATTGGGTTTTTAAAACAGTAAAAAGTATCCAAAGATTGACATTTGTTTATGTGAAATTTAAATGTGAAATTACTTCTAATGGCATAAATTTTACTAAATTATAAAAATATAATCTAATTATACTTCCACCCATTTAAACTCATAATTTAACACTATAAATTATTTTGAATAAAAATGTTGTTTTACATTAAAATTTAGTATTATCATTAGTCATCAAAATATTAAAGCTATCCGAAGAGTACCAAAAATTTATCCGAAATAAATTTTTATGACCCAATTATATAGAATAATTTCATTTCTTTAAATTAAATATATTAAAGTTTCAAATATTTCTTTTAAATAATATTTTCCATTAATTAGGAGGTAAAATTGGCTTTTTGAAATATACTTATTTTATTTGAAAAATTGAATTTGTCCTTATGTTATGTCTAAGATACACAAAATATGAACGTTAATATTATATAGGATATATATAAAATTTAAAAAGTAGTTAATATTATTCATTATTACTTTTTTGAATGGCTTTTTTGGAAAGTCGGGTGCGCTCGAACTCGTTGTTGCTTGTAGTGCTAATTATTGAATTACATTGATGAAAGAACATAATATGAAATATTGGAGTGTTACACTTTTTATTCAAGTGTAAGAGGCACAACGTTTATGGAGGATAGAAATGGTGTATTACAAAGTAATCACCTATATAAAAATTACTACACTGTATAAGAAAATAACCCAAATAAGAATAGATGGTGATAGCCTCTCCTGGATGGCCTCTATTATCTTAGGCATTCGCAGCAATGTTGCCTTCACACCACATATGCACCACCTTCATGTCTTGATCCAGCAACTTCCTACCCTTCTGAATGTAGTACATCAAATCCCAAGGAGGATTTATCTCCCCTTTAATTAAACCCACTTTAATTTCAGAGTCCAATTCTACCTCTGATATCTTGATATTGTACAATTGACATAATTGTAGACCATTAAGCATCACCCTTACCTCCGCTCCAAGAGAACTGCCCAGTCCATAGAAGCCATTGAATCCCATCTGTATTAAACCGTGCTCATTCCTCACAATCCCTCCTCCCCGCATCATACCCCCAACATAGGATCCATCAAAATTGCACTAAAAACCCTGAGAATGTGACACCCAGCACACCCACATCCCACTATTGAGTCGCCAGACAACCACCAAGCTAGCCTTCGTGAAGAACATCCGTAATGACCTAGATCGACTCCCACGTGGATAGTTCCCTCAATGCTCTACAACCAGTGATCAGAAATAAACAAGGATGTATGTTTGGGACATTCCTGTACCCTCCCTCATTCTGTTACGGGCTTCCCATATCACCCAGCAGGAAGCAGAAAAAAATACCCTTTGTTTGTGCCTCTGTATTGTCTCGATCATAACTACGGAAGTAGGCATCCATGAAAGAGACCAAGGTTTCTCTACTCCCTGCCACACCCATGCACCACTCCATTATACCCCAAACGAAGATAGTGAATTCTATTTGGACGAACATGTTCCAAACTGATTCCTGTCTCGGCCTACAACATCACCAACAGTGGGAATCCATGACAATCCCTTTTATATTTATATTCTCTTTAGTGGGTTGGGAGTTATTACTAATTCCCCATACAATAATCATTAACTTGGTATGAATCCATTAACACCATAGGATTGTAACCCAGTAAAATAAACCATTTCTCAAATGAAATCTCTTCTACAACTCACTGCTACTAAAAACCCCAGATGATGAGGAGACCATGCTACAACTGTCTAGATCATCCTTTATAGTAACGGTTTGAAACACCTCTAGTTGCAGAAAATCCAGAGTCATGTGAATGGAACTAGGGAATCAAGTAGCCTCAATTATCTAAATCTCTAGGACTTGGACACCCGGATAGTGGAGGGTGGTAACGCACCAGTAATCCTTCCAGAATCAAGTCTCACCACACCAAACAACCCATGTGATCTTATCTACCATCATCTTCAGGGGTTCAATCATTGTACATTCCATCTTTTAGGAGTGACTTATGATACCCTCCCATTAATTCAAATTGTAACCATATCTTTGTCTCATAAACCACTCCAAAATATTCTCTCCCTCAATAATTTCCCATGCCAACCTGGAATTCAAGCATTTCATAGACTCCGAAATGTTCCATATATTGTAACCCCCCCTTATCAACATGATTTTCTTGTCTTTTATAGCATGCCCAGTGATATCTCTTTTCATCCATGGCATCCCATAAAAAAAATTTGTCAATTTTTCCAGCCGCTCATTAGGAATCATAAAAATAATAATATTTATTTTTATATCCAATTGGTTCTTATTTTCATTTCTCATTAATTGGTAACACATGAATACATTTTATATTTATATAAATCATTAATTTTCATATTTTATTTAAAAATATTCATAACCACTCACATAATATCTTGGTTATATTGTATTATATTAAATAATAATATTTTAATAATAAATTTCTATTTGGTGAAACTAATTATTGCTTGTATTTAATGTTGTTGTGGATGGTCTCGCTTGCAGGCCACATGAGCTACCAAGAAAGTTTTCTATTTCATGTAACAAAAGATAACTGGTTGTTGTGTTCAATAGAAAATATATCATGTGTCTAATTTATTTATAATATTAAATATACTATAGTTTCTCCAGATATTATATTCACTTATGCTCTTGGTGATCCGTTTCATACATGCTATCGAAAACAATGTTCTTACATTAGATTTTTGGGTCATCACATTCTCCCAACCATATTTAAATTGATTCCTCACAATTTTAAACTATATCATGGTGATATATTGTTTCATACTTTTTGTGTTTTAAATCACACATAATTATATGGATTCATAAGTCAACCTTTATAAAAGTGAGAATGGAAATTAAAAAAGGTCACTAGAACTACCATGAATATAGGTCTCTAAGTTGGAGAACATTAGTGGAAGGTATAGATAAGTAGTTTGAGGAAAAGTGTACATATTTTTATTGAGTGAAAGAGGTCATAAGTCCCAAAAAATTGAATAGTCAACGGAATGTTGATGGCCTCAAATATATAATTTTGAGATAATTTATGACACCGTCAGTTCAATATAAAATAAGGTATCATGACAACATTTTCAATATTTTCCTTTTCCAAATGTTTAATACATATTATATAGCCAAAAAATATAAAGAAATATACATAAATTTTTATATTAACAAAATTATAATTCTTTTTTTATGCATTGTTATATTTCTAATTCATCCAAAAATTAATCTGGATCCCTGAAGCACTAAAATTCATTTATAATGAATATTAAGGCCCGTAAAAGAATAAAAAGTCAAACTATTTTTCTTTAATTATCTTCCATGTCCAATATGGTTAATCAATAAAAAAATGAACCCCAAGAATTATTACTATGGGTTCATCAGTAAATTTTGTTCTAAAAATTGTGTTATTAAAAACAATAAAAAATTAAAAGGGATAATGCATATGTCATTGGTTGGTGTGAAACCCTTATCGTCCTTCAGTAATTGGTTCATGACCCATGACCTTGCCATATTTGATTGGTTTTCACCCATCATACATGTTATCCTTTTCTATATCCATATTTAGATAATTTCAAAAAATTTATTGAAATCCTTGGAATAATGTTAATCACTAAATATCCTTCTAACTATGGTTTTCAATACATCTTCAATATATAAATACATCACCCATTTATTATCTACATAGGTCCTTCCTTGTTCTTGGGTTTACCATTAATATCATTCATTGTAATTATAAATCATGAAACCTTATCTCTAATATAAAACTCCTTAGGATTAACCAAGGAAATTAATTATTCAAAATCCTTCAACATGTTTTGTAAAGAAAATGTGACTTTTCCTAAGAGTATCCCTCAAGATTTTCAAGGCAGGGGTGCAATAAGGCATGTTTCCATGTACACTATTACCTTGAATCAGTCCTTAAACTCCTTTTCGGTGGTTTTACTCCTAGGTATATCTCTTCCAAAATCATTTCCACTTATAGTATCAAGATAGGGTTATATTTCCTAGAATTACAACATAATCTCTACCATAACAAAATTATGGAATGTTATTCTATACTTATCCTAGAACCATACTTTTATGTTATGATATCTAAACAATGTTTTATAAAATATAGGTCTAATGGTTTCGACTAAACATCCTTTGATACCAATTTCAGTGACCCATCCCCACATAGCTCGGAGCATATAACCATTAATAATTATATAAGCATGATTACAAGTAAAGAATTCATTAAGGAACCTAATTTTAGTAGTCTTTGAAAACATGATAATTAAATGAGTTCTTTATTAGGAATGAATACACTAATTAAAAAATAAATTTTTTTCTTCTTTTTAAATAAAAAACATCAAGGATATCTTTATTCCAACTAGTAAATCCTTGAATATCTTTCATAGTATGATACTTTGATTCCTAGAGAATGAAACAGAATAAGGGTGAGCTCAAATTCTCAATAATGGTAATGTATAGTGGAATAAAAAATGAATCAATGCGAATAAAAATTATGAAAATGTAAATAACTGAAAACACATGCCATTCAAATAACTAGGTAATTAAAAATAAATATTTAAAGGGAAGAAACTAAAACATATGGAATATAAATAATATAAATTGAAATTTATCCATAGATATGTCAATGAAAAATAACATGGAATAATATTAATGAATCTAAATGAAGGAAATTCATAATTTTTGGATGCGATCTCTTAGGCACATGATGACCTATACTGTCTATATCCTTCATCAGGATAGTTTACAACAACAGATAAAAACCCATTTAATTTTTGACAATTATTTTCCTCATGAGAACTTATAGATGCATCGAGTATATATATAATTCTCGTGCTCCACCCATCATTACATGTCCAAATAAATCATCATATTGAGTAATAGGTTTAATTAATTAACAATATTCCTTATCCAATATCCGTATTGAATAAATGAAAAGGAATATTCAACAATTTCTCAGTTAATCAAATAACTATTAGTGTTGTAAATGAATTTAAAATGGTATAATGTTTAGATAATTGTAAAATCCATGATAAATTAAGTGGATAATTTATAAGAATTCAATGTTCAATGATCATAGGAGAAGGAATATTTCAAGGGGATTGAGAAATAAATAAAGGATGGTAATGTGAATACTATCCTTTCACAAATAAATCTTCAACCATACATTGGAATTAAAAGGATGGTATTAATACAACATATCCTAATTGGAGTAAAATAAATGGTTATTTTTTGATGATTGGAAATATTATAAAAATATCATAAAAACATTCTTGTGAAAAATATAATTTTTAAATATTTTGAAATTATTTTCATTGAAAGTCACATATGAATTTTTTTTAGAAAATGTTTCCTTTTAGACATGAAAATGAGGATACAAAGAAATGATATTGATTAAATTCGTACTTGCAGTCTGAGGTAAATGAACATTACTTTTACACGGTAAAAAGGTTTCTAAAATGACTTACTGGGAAAGAGATAAGAAGATTCCTTTGAAAACATTGGTAAAAGATAAAAAAAGGTAAAAATGTCTTTACCAAATAATTTTAAATGATTTTTTGAAATATTATTTAATAAAACATGTTTTTTAGATAAAACAGGTTCTTCGACTAAAGAGTGAAATGAATTCAGATTTTATTTAAAACATTTTTCAAAAATGTATAGTACAAAAGAGTGGAAAATGATACTAATAAATGAAAAGTTAATTAATTACCTGAGGATAAGAAATTTAATGGTTATATTGATCAATGGTAATATATCTTCCTCAAATGGAAATACCATTGAATCATTATTAAAGTTATTATTGAGGAAAATAATCATTAAACATTCCATGTTGTCCCATACCACTGAAATATTTTAAATTGTAAACCTCATAAAAGAAATAATATTAAAAGGAAGATTTAAATAAAATTAAGATAAACTAATTCAAGATATAATTTATAATAAGTGGTAGTATATACACCACACAAAATATATAAGTGTTGAACCTGACATTTATCTCCCAGATGTAAAAAGTGACATGAGAATCTCATACATTAAGTATCTTTTTTGGTGAGTGTACATTAACATCATATATTGTAAACTTATTCTAATTTTCAAATTGATTGAGAAAATATTTCTAGTCTATCATTACATATATTTCACTTATTACTATGTTGTATATAACTACTTGAAAAATTATGATTACATCATATGTTATGAAAAAATTCAGTTTGTGTGTCAAAAATGATATTGGTAGGATAACTATGGTATAAGGGTTAATTACCTAAAATTTCTAGAATAATAATAATAAAATAAATATTTTATTTATACATAAATTATAATTTTATGATCAATAATTAAATACAGTTATGAAATATGAACCAATGTTACCATCATTGAGATGGCATGCCATACGTACGCATGAGTAACATTCTCATTTTACAAGGGTTGTTATGGAAAGAAAGTAACTAGCATGATATGTTTAAAAATGAAAGTTATATCCTAAATACATTGTAATTTAATCAAATATACATATATATATATAATAATTTTGATGAAAATGTAGTCACATCGGGTCAAGGAGGTGGTATTCCATACTTCCACGGTCAATGTTATCACTTCATAGTGTGTGTGTGAAAGGGTAACAAATAAAATGACACATATATGTATATGTATATATTATTTGATGATATTTAATTTTTCCATTAATCTAATATATAGGTTATTTGGGTCACCTATTATTAATTATATTCAACATTTATAAATTCCATTGACCTTGTGAATGAATCACATCGCTTAGTGGGGGTGGTAGTCCACACTTCCTCAAACAATGTAATCATATTAATGAGAATTGGAATGTATTATAGTTATTGATATAAAATGATTAATTTAGTATAAATACATAATAAATATAATATATATCATATATATATAGTTTAGATTATAATTGCCACTATGATTAGTTGTAAGGAAAAAATGAACAATCATTGTTTCATGAGGCAATAGTTCATCGTACACAGAAATAGTATGTCCATTATGCATTATATGGAAGTGTGTGTAAGTATAGAAGGAAAACATAAAAAAAATTATTATTTTTATGATATTGATGTTTTTATACAAGAATATAATAAGAAGAGATGACGGGTTAGATAATGGAAATAAAATTAATAATCATGAGAGAAGACGTTACATCTTAATTGGGTAACTACTTTTTGATTCTACAAAAAGGATTTCATCTGAAAGGGAGACTTCAAGGTTGAGGGGAATGATATTGGGAGGCTATATGGGTAGATATTGTACAATAATAAGTGGTTTTATAGGTGTGAGGAATGGGGATAGGTGATGGCCATTATTGCGGTGAAAAAGGAATCACTTGAAATATTGGGAAGCAAGTTAGGTTTACACATGTTTTTACATAATAAAAGTCATAAAATGCCAAACAAACGCAATACTGGAAGTTGGAAGGTCATCATATGTCCACAAAATGGGGTTTTGACTAGTTTATAAGTTAATTAGGCCCCTAAATTATAGGACTAGTCACTTATTAATCTTAATTTTACATTAATAATTTTATTTAATTTAAATTTCATTCACTAATATTATTGGTCAAAAAACCAAGTTTGTATTTTTAGTAATTATAAATTATTCTGATTAAAAATATGGAATCCATTTTTTCAAATTATATTAATAAAAGTGGAATAAAATTAAATTAAAATTCATCGTGTAGAGAGGATGACCGTACATGTTTTTAATGTAAGAATGTATGAATAATTTTTATGCTGTTATAATAAATTTCAATGTTCAATTGATCCGAATGAAATAAATTGAATTAATTTATAAAAATATTATCTAATTTGATTTCAAAATAAATTGAAATTATACTTTATCATTAGAAATAAATTATATGAAAAAGTAGTTTTGATCAAAAATATAGTATTTGCAATTTTTCAATAAAAAATGAATTATTTTAGAAAAAATATAAAAAAATCACCCTAACCTATTTCTTATGATTAAATTTCATGGATAAAGTTAGATTGACATATTAAATCTAATAATGTTTCATAATTCATATTTAAAATGGGTTCTTCATTAAAGGTTGTGAGATTGTCTTTATAAAATATCAGTTTTTATGTGTAAAAAAGAGTTTGTTCTTATATTATATCACACCACATCCTTTTCAAATAATTTGCATATTTTTTTGGAATTTATATTCTTTCCAAGGTATACGCTTGGTTGAAATTTTATTATTTTAGGTTTTATTGAAAAATTAGTGTTTTGATATCGGCAACATCTGGTGCACAAGGAGATCACAGTTTGTAAGTTGTGTGGCCTTACCCAAGTCACTGTGCGGCCTGCCCAATGTTAAAAAAATAATAATAAAATCAAAATAAAATAAAATATACAAATAAAAATAAAATTAAAAGTGTTTTGAAAAATAAGAATAAGAATATTATTATTATTATTATTATTTATTAGTATATTAATTTTTTATTTTTTTTGGGTTTACCCTCTCCCATTCCCCCTCCTTTCATACAGTTCCCCTATTCCCTTTCCATATTATGTTCATGTGACCCTGATCAGCTGACAGATCCTCTGACATGCCTCCCTCCCTCCTCTGGTGGCTCCTCCTCATGCGGTCAGCCGCACCACTGGTAGTTCCATGTTGTGACCATGGTGGGTGAAAAGATTCTTATTTTCTAAGAAAGAGGTGTAACTATATTTTTCCTTGAACTTGGATGCTTATTCCCTTTTGGATAAAAATCTTTGTGTGGTTTTCGATGCATATCCATCATTGTTAGTCAATATCAGTTTTGGTTTGGGCATATCTGTGGATGGTAATTCCCAGTAAGAGTAGTAAACTACATGTGTATTTTTTTGGATCATACTCCTTTTTGACGAACCCCTTATGGTATGGGGTTTTTCCATTTTGGGTCTCCAACATCAGTCGATGTTTGTGTGTGTGGAAGGTTACTATGATAAACCATGATGAGTTTTCTTATCAGTTTGTGTTAGTTGGTTACGATGGTTGGTTCTCATAGTGGGGAGACCCACCATCGGTCTCGCTGAAATTCATTTGGGATAAATTAATGTCGGTCTATTCCTTGGTGTGGAGTCTTTTTGGGACTCCCTTGTTGGTAATATAGTTGTATTTCTGATTTTTACATGGAACTGGGTGATCTTGTTTGTAGATATCTCATTTTATGTTCTTTCCTTGAGTGAATGTTGGGATTATAGTGAACACGATTATTTCTATGAATTATGATCATTGGAGTACTCCTAGGTTATGGTTTTATTTTCATTGCAAGTTTTAGGATAGCAACGTAAGCCTTATTTAGTGATGTATGGGGTGTTTGACTCAAAAGGATGGATTGTGGGTTATGGGAACTCTTCTAATTTGATCGATCAAATGGAGGTGTTTTCACTATTAGTGTGGGTGGCACAAAGAGAGGATTCTATTTTATTTTCTTGAGATTTATTTTTGAGTATCTTCTTCAATTGATAGTGTTCAAATTTTCTTCTTCATAGATGTGTGTCGGGAAACTCCATAAGACTTGAAGGAGAGTCATTTATTGCTATAGGTTTAAACCTTGTAATGTATTTCTAGGGGAATAAACCATCATGCATGGGAGAATATTTAAACCCCTCCCATTGAAATTAATTATTTTTTTATTTTCATGGATTTGGATATTCCTTTAGGGGTTTCAGTTGAGTCCCTGTTTTTATTTTGAGTTTTTATTGAAAAATAAGTTTTTTAGGTTATACAATATCTGGATCATGGGTAGAGCATGATTTGGAAATGGTGAGGCCTCACCCAGGTCGCTGTGTGGATTGACCGATGTTCAAAAAAAATTAAATGAATAATAAAATTAAAATTAAAATAAATAAGAAACATAAAATTAAATTAAAATAATTTTTTAAATAATAATAATGATAATATTTTTATTAAGAATATTATCTGTTTATAATATTATTAATATTATTATTATGCTAATATTATTATTATTTAGAGGTGATTATTTGTTTTATTATTTTTTTAGGGTTTCCACTCTCCCCTTCTATCTCCTTTTAGGTAGTTCCCCCTTCTCCACCTTTCCATGGATTTCTCACGTGACCCCCACTAGCGGATGGCTCCTCCGGTTCTCCTCCCGCCCTCCTATGGTAGCTCCTCCTCGCGTGACCATCCTACCCTCCAGCAGCTCATCCTCATGCGGTCTCACCCCCTCCGCTCTTCTAATCCCCACGTTCAAGCCCTCCCCCCCCCTCTCCATGCTCGTGCACAACACTTCCCAGAGGGTTTCCAACCGCTCGCCACTCCACCTCTCCCTATGATATGGGTGAGGCCTACTCCAAGTAAGCCTATCACATGTTCTAGGATCTTATTTCATTTTCATGGGGTTTGATTTATGTTTAGGTCATGAGTAATATGGATTTATTTTGTTGTTCTTGGCCAAATATTGGCTTCTTATGGTTTTTGTGTTTTGTTTGAGGTGTAGTTAAGGTTTCGCACTAGATTCTAACATTTTATTTCCCCAAGGTAGGTGGTTCCATGCTTAAATTCTTTTGATCAATTTATTTTTTGTTATAGTGAATGTTGGGATGTTTTATTGACTTTATATGTGGTGAAAAACTAGTTTTGTAAAAAAATATTTTTTAATTTGGTATTAAATTGATTTTTTCATGTTAGAATTTGGTGTGTTTAATTTATAAACCCTCATTGTATCACATGATATCATTTTATAAATAATGGAATTGGTTATTTAAATAAATTATGTGATTCAAATGGTGTTTGGAAAAGGGTTTTGTGTCTGTTTGATTTTAAATAGATGATATTGAGTATGTTTATTGTGTCAATCGTTTTTGTGCATCTTGGAAGTTATTTATTAATTAAGTAAATAACTTATTAAATTGTGATTCTATTGAAAATCATATTTTTTGAAGGTTTCAGTGTGTATTTTGTTTATAAATTTTATTTTTAGTTTGTTTTGGGGTAAATATTTTTGGTGCTTCTCCGAATTGATTTATATTATTTTTGAAAGATTTATTAAATTCTATAAGTTATGAAAATCATGATTTGAAATGGTCATGGTGTGGGCTTGATTTTTAATGTGGAGTTTTGTAGTGAAAGTGGTGGCTTGTGTTGTGTAATGAATATTTTGGCTGATTAAAATATGATGTGGTGTCTTATGTGACTTGCGAAACATTTTTGTGAACAAAGGGAATCTAGTGTATCAGGGTGGGCGGATTATGACTAGTACACTAGTGATTCAGAAGCTGCTTCTACCTGATTTGACTTACCAGGATTGATGATGAAAACACTAAATAAACATGGATTATGATTTAATAAAACTATAATTTTGGATGTTTTCTTCTCTCTAGTGTCTCGTTCACGATAAAGTTATTATTTGTGGTTTCTATGTCACATCTAACCAATATAAGATGTTTATAGTGTCCCATTGTTAGCTAGCTTATGCGGGTATTTCATGTGACTAGTTATCATTGGATATATCACAGTTATCATTGGCTATATCACAGTTATCATCATCATATGGTATTTTTGTTATGTAATTTGAAAAAAAATGTGTTTTATTTAACGGTGTATTCATTAAAAAAAATTCTTTCAAATTTACCTCCAATAAAATTGTTCTATCATTTATTACATTTATAAAACATGCATGTTTATTTTCCATTTAATGTTTATTGAGTGGAATCATTTCTTGGATGGCACTATATTGGGCATATTATTGCTCCCAAACAACACCCATGAGTGTATGTAGACTTGGAAGTGTTTGACAAGGGTTAGGTTAAGGCTTTTGGAGATAGTGGATCAGGTTGCTATCAATTTTTCTTAGTGAGGTGTTCTGGAGGTGGCTTAAGGGAGATGTTAATATTTCCATGTGGTGGCCTTTTGATATGGTTTTTTGTTCTCTTCCAATTTCATTGTTTTTGGGATTTCTTATAAACCATGTATCTAACATCTGAAAATTGTTTCAGGCTGGTTTGGTTTGAATTTTAAGATTCAGTTTTTTAGGATTTTTAGTTTTTTTATGTTTATAAAATTTGGTTAAATCATTCATGAATGTCATTTTGAAACTCAATCATGTTTTTCTAGCCCATAGGGATAAGGAATGCCCTTTGGGCCTTGTTGCGGGTTGAATTGGGTGACCGGATAAGGGTCGACCTTGGTTGGTTCATGACATCTTCTGTCTATCTAACCTAATGGATTAATATAAAAAATATTTTGTTTAATATATAATATATTTATTTTATTCTATTAATTACATATTTGTAATGAATTTTGTTTATTAAGACAAAAATTCTTTGGAAACATTAAAATAAAAAATATTACTTCTCATATCATGGTTCTTATTTTCATTTCTCATTAATTGGTAACCCATGAACTCATTTTATATTTATATAAACAATAAATTTTCATTAAAACGTTAATATTATTCATAACCTCTAGAATAAAAACTATTTTTTGTTAAATTATATTAAATAATAATACTATAATAATACATTTTTATTTAGTGAAACTCATTCTTGTGTGTAATGAAAGCTATCATGGAAGGTAGTACTTTTGAGTAGCAATAGCTATAGTGGAATTTTAATCTTGCATGAAACACAAGCTAACTATGTGTTTCATTAATTACAAACTATATCATTTGTTGAATATATTTAAAATAGTAAATATATTGTAGAGTCTTAGGATATTATATTCTCTTCCGTTCTTGGTGATCCAAGTCACGCACACTATCAAATATGAGGTTCATACATTATAGTTTTGGGGCATCATATCCTTACATTACCTTCCAATATCTTGGATTCTCCCAAGGCACCCCAATCTCTCAAAAATCCCCTTTTACTGATTTTGGATCTCCAAATTCAAGTAAGGTTTCTTTACTTTCACATCTATATCCATGATTCATTATCTTGTTATGCATTTTTGAGTAAATAATAATGGGTATTTTTTCAAACCTCCCCCATATTTCCCTTATTATTTATAAAATATGAGATACCCCTTACTCTATCATTAAGCCCTCCCATGTACACCCATAACCTTTGGGAAATTTCATAACCATCATTTCCTTTCACTTTTTGTTAAATAATATTTATTATTGAATGCCTTATTCCTCTAATTATAAATGTATGCACATGAAAATCCATGTAAATATTACATTACACTTCATTTCCAAATGATAAGAGACTAATTTATCTCTCCTCAATTCATTTTATGAATTTTTATGTGACATCATTATGCTGCCAAATTTTTAATTGTGTAGCGAATGTCATACCCATTTCCAATCTATGGTGTTCACTTTTATTCACAACTACATTTTTATTTTGGACCTACATGAATGTATTACACACTTTATAATAATGTAATAAATTATGATGATGAATGATTCTCTGTTTTATGATCCATGTGGAAAACTTAATCATAAGAATGAAGTGAATGTGATAGGTGCACTAGAATTATATAGTGCTCTAATGAATTGGGTAATGTTTAGTATCATCAAATTCCATGTTGGGATAGGGGTGTACCATATTCCTTTATGGAAATTTGTCCACCAAGAAGTCTTGTATGTTTATACTTGAGCTATGTTTTTTATATAGTGTTTTAAGTTATTTCTATATTTCCCATGCTATGATTATCATGTTTTATCGTGACATATTATTCATGTTCATTTATGCCTCATTGATATATATTTTATAAAACATATTATTATCTTGTTGTTATTCCATATTTATTACCTTGTTAGGAATTATTTCTCACCCCTTTCTTATATATTTCACCAGAATATCCAATGTAGTTTTAAGCTTAACCCTATTGATAAATTTTTCAATAAAGATGTTTCAATAAATTTTTAAAAGCTGAAATTAAATGCACCAAATTCTAAAATATAGTAGACTTCTTCATCTTTTGGGTTGAATCATGTTTAATTTTATGTTATTAAATCAAATATTAATTTGTAAAAAAGTGAAAGGGTAGTTATAGTTTAACGAGAAATTATGTTTAAAATGGCACAAAAACATATCTAAATTTCATAGTAAGTATTATTTAAACCTTAGACTCTTTTTATTTAATTATATAACCATTTTAAATCATTTTTATTCATAATAAATTAGTTATATTTTAATATATTTGGTAATTCTAAGTGTGCATTTCTATTCCTTTTTAAAAGTGAACTATTAATATATTTTATTTACACTCCATTGACTCATCTATCTTGAACAGAACCTACCAAAATATATCCCCCAAAATCATTATACTTGTTTTAGAGTTTATTTTATTCCAAAATTTCCAACCCTAATGTTTTTAAGTGGATATCTAAAGGAGTTCCTTCAAATAAGAGGAAATCGTCAAAATATGTCACTTTATTTTTTTAATTCCCATTTTACCACTCCAAATACGTTGTTTATATCATGAAATTATAAATTTATTATACTAAATATATTTTATTTTTTTATTATCATTAAAACACAATCTTCAACCCTCATTTTCATGAAATGATAAATTATAATGTCACTTGTGCATACATCTGGACAACCACATCCACATAGCAATGTCACTCATTTTTCATTCCTAAATTACATGGATGATAATAAAGATACATTTAGTAAATATATACTATATAGATGATATAATAATTATTCGGTAATGCTTAATTATAATTTATGTTTATTTAATTCCTTCTTTCAAAAAGTGAAAATTGCATTCATCAGTATATATTTCCTTCCATCTCCATGAATGGTGTAATTAATTTTTCTATATTTATATTTTATCAATTATTATAAATAAACATATATAATTAATATATATTATATTTATATCATTATAATTCTTTTTTATATTATAGAACCATGATCAAATTATATGGTAAAAACTACCAAACCAAAACGTAGATGAAGAATGAGGTAGTTATCACCTAAAATTGTGATTTTAATATGAAATTATTAATTAAAAGGCAATAAATTTTTATACACAAATCATATATGGTATTAAGTATGTGAATTTATTCTATAATATATATATAATAATACTATATTTATTATACATAAGGGTCGAACACATATGAAAGAAGTCAAAGCTCATCTAACGGTTTATTTAATAATATCATCATTATTTATAAGTGTACATGTTTAAGTCTCTATTAGGGGAATTATATAATAATTCCAACCTGAAACCAATATATTTTCTTATCCTCTATTTATATCTACAAATTACTATTTTTATTTAATTTTTTTTTCTTTCCATACTTATGATAATGAAATAATCATTTTAAAGAAAATCGAATTTGTATTTATACTCGGTCGAGAAACATATTCTTTTGTGTCTATATTTTCCTTGAATTTTTTTAATGAACATTTTCACTATCCTATATTGATTTATTAAATAATTTTTCCCAACTTTATAAATTTTTACCAAAATTAAAATGAAAATTATTGTCATTTGATGAATGAGGTACATCATAATTTTTACCCAAAATATGAAAGAAATATTTGTTTAAGCATACATGGCATGAAATATATTTTCCACCATCATAAAAAATACTTTATATGAATTACAATTTATAAGTACAAAATTTCAATTTCAAATAATAATTTTTCATAATAATTTGGAAAAAATTAGGTTTTACATATTTGATTTCATAGTAAAAAATTTATTTTCCCCAAAAAATACCTAGGATTTTTTAGAGTATTTTCATCTATGTCAGCATCATTTTTTGAATATTATGGAGAGGAAATATTATAATGATTCCTTTGAACATATTTATATATATGGTTTTTTATTAGTTTTACGAGGGAAGGTATTTAAATTATGAATTTTTTTAAAAAAATTACATAAATTTATTGATTTTTTAGTCATTCTGATTAAATTTTACAGTTTTTAATATAATGAATTCATTGGGACAATCATGTAATGGATGAGACCCAAAATTATATAGCCCCTTGATGACTAAATTGGTTTCACAAGGAAAAATATGTTGGGTATTTGGTTGAGTCCTTACCCATTTATGTAGCATTATTGGCATGAGGTAGCAATAGTACGTTTAAGATGTTCAAAATTATGAATTATTTCAATATGAAATTAGTTACTAATTTCCATTTAATTATTATAATAGTTATGGTATCCGTATAAAAGTTTCAAACATATGTGATTATTTATATGTAGTTATTTGATCCTCATTTTTTCCTATCATATTATTCATTTCTTTTTACCTTTTGTGGCATGCATACCCTTAATAACATCTAAGATCACACATTTATTATATTTACATTTACCATGATTCTAGGAATTACATTATTATTGATATGAATGGATATTGTAGTGGGAGTAACTATGTTCTAAAAAATGATTTACCAAATAGAGGGTTTTTATGATGATCTACTAGATGGTTCATTATCTAATAAAAGAGTTCTTATTAATATTTTCTAGAAAATATATTACCAAACAGATCATTATCAGGTGGTTTATTTTTTATGAATCACACAAGATAGGTAAAATTCTAGATTTATGGACATAATTTCATATATGTTTCTAAAATCTAAACATTATGATGATTCTAAGGTAAATATTCAAGACCTCAATATTATTGATTGAAGTATAATTATTCTTTATGAGTTATTATGAGGTAATGAATATCATTGATTCTATGATTTTATAATTTTTTTATGACCTTAATTGACACAAAAGTTTTAATGGATATGAAGGTGATGAATAAAATAGCATTGAGTTAGATAATTAGTTTCAGATCCCATGTTTCCTCCTAATTTTTCAAAGGATGTATGATGATATAATGGTGAGCGGGACAATTAATAATTATGTTGTTCCACTTTATTTGATAAGTATTAAATGGTTTGTGTTGTCTTATAGATGTGAAATGTTTCGATTTTTCTCTATTGATGTTCAGAAACTAGGTCCATGATGATAATATCCTAGACTTACCAAAATAGAGAGATCAAGTTACAAAAAAATGTTGTCAAAGGTTGAGTTTATGATCAAAAGATATGCCTTTCAATTATACAGTATTAGAGGAATTTCATCATTATTTCTATAATGGTAGGAGGGTATAAGGATATTTTATAGGTATAAAAGTGTTAATTTTTTATGTGAGACTTTTGTAAATTCGATAAACTAGAATTATAACATTCCTAGGTCTAGGGTGATTAATTCCACCTAGCATGTGGGTTAGGTGTGATTCCTTCTGTACATACATTTTTTATTTATGATAGAGTTTTGTGAAAAATATATGTACTAATGATTCTAAACATAGAAAATAGTAGGTACAATATTGCTACCATAACATGTAATAATGGTGTGTCTTTAATTTTTCTTAATTATCGTTTTATATAAATGAGGATGAGTTATAATGGTGAGAGGATTGAAAATATAAAAAAATTATGAATTTTATTTACAATATGAAATATATTTTAATAGATTCACCACTTATACAACAACACCTCTTCTTATTACTAGGACATACCTTGAAACATTAATTGGAATCAAAGACCTAGTTGCATATGTAGACTCGTATATCGAAATATGAAACTTTTAAATATACCTACCTAAAGGGGAGTTCATACATTTGATTAAGAGAATAATTATATTTGGAAGAATATGGTGATACTATACGTTCATTCACTTGTCTAATAAGTAGTTTGTGCTACCATCATAGGATTTCCACCGAGATAAAATGATGCCCTAATGGATTTTACTGATAAGATGAATCTAGAAAATAATGATAATGCATGGAATTCAAGTATTATGTCTTTATTAGATAATTTTTAAAAAAATTATTAGTCTCAAAATATTTAAGGATTTTAAAACAAAAAGGGAATTATTGTTGAAGTCAATGATTTGTTTATGAAATAAAAACATCAGATATAGAGAATTATAATCCAAGAAAATAAAATAGAATATAGAGAGTCCCTTGGTGAATAATTTATATGTTTCAATTATATAGTCAGTAATATCAAAGGTTTTGGAATTTTTTTCTAGGTTCAACCATTTTGAAAAAAATATTTCATATTCTCTTGATAGATTTGATGCCAAAATTGTTGTTATTGAGGATAGAGAAACAATTTCTGTTTCAATCTTCACAACATTTTCATTACCTAGGAGATGTGGAAAAATTGGTTTTTAATATAAAGGTGATAGATTAGATTAATTTTTTTGTTATAAAGAAACTAAAAACTTCCTAAGAATAACATTTCTCCAAAATATCAGATTATTAATCTTCAGATGATTAAGAATATTCACAAGTAGTTTATTTTCTCTCCAAAAGGATTGGAAAGGGAAAAGAAATTTTCAAGGGAAAAGATACTCTGAAATTGTTTAATTATGGAAAAATCATCATCTTTTTCTCTAACTAACCATGAAATAAAATGATTGGTCACAAATAATATTATCCAATAAGTAGGACTCTAGAGAAGTATATTTTTAAAACAACTAAGGATGTGAAACAATATAGAGATAATAAAAGAAAGTGTTTTTGAAGATGTATAAGGATCATGATCTATAAAGAAGATGAGATTAACTCAACTGAAGTTATTTAATAAGATTAAGATGTTCTAGAAAAAATCAATATATTCATGTATCATGTTGAGAAATATAATGAAATATCTATTAATGAAGAAGGATAAGTTAAAGAAACATAAAGAGAATGTTTTATGTAGTCAGAACATTAAGATTTTCTCAATAAAAATATCAAACTCAAGATAGAATCCAGACCACCTAATATAAAAGATAGAAATGAATATTTCCTTAAAAGATAACAATGTTATCTTTGGATAATTTAATGTCTCAATGTTTTAGATTTATGGTGATACAATATATTAAAATATAATTATGGGAAACTTTCAATAAAGGATAAATAATTTGACATTACTCTATCATGATTTCTGGAAGCCAAAAAATCATTAAAAGGGATGAATGATGAATTTTTAAATGAAATGTATTTAGAACACCAATCAATAAATTTTTTAATGAATCATGTTGTGAAAAAAATTTAGAACTCAACATGATAATTAAAAATATTGTAATATTTTTTTATCATTCTATGTAAGTTGAAATTAAAGAGAATTGAATTCATGGATTAAAAAGGATAATGAACACTTAAATTCCATTAAAGTAACTAAAAAAGTAAAATGACACTACCAGAAGATTCACGTTAAATATAAATGTAACAGAGAAGTGAGAAACTCTATTAATACTCAATTACAATATTTAAATCAATAATCCAATAACTATTAAAGACCATGATTCAGTTTTTATTTTTTTCTTTATATAGATTTTTTGCATAATTTATATATATTTTCGTATAAAATGACCCTTTTCAAGAATGGGATGAATCCTGGGGGACAAATACTGGAGTAATGATAAACTCTAAGAATTGAAATGACATTTTCCATATGATAAAATAAGATGCTAGTAATAAAACTCTTAAAGGTAAAATTTTTTAATAGAAAAACATGTGTGAATATATCGATTATGTGTGTGGATGTTGTGATCAATTTTTCCATCATTTAGAATAATTTATGACTAATATATCCATACATGTTTCTCTAATCATAGAATAAAAATATTTGGTAATGGGAATGTAAAATAAATGTCACTATTAGCATAAGTTTCACTATAATATTTTCAAAAGGGAATCCATTGATTCTTGTTAGTGGTTTATATTAATATATGATTGGTAATAAAAAAACCATAAAAAAAGACTACCTCATGTTTTATTTGTAACATTTTAAAAATACTATTCTCTATAAATTAAATTATTTTACACAATTGAAATTTAATTTTGATTGTTGAATCCCAAAAATCACATATTTATTGATATAACTAAAAAAAGTTAATAACTGGCAGAAAAAAATGTGATGATGGGAATAATGTTATATTTATTATTGATTGATTAAATTCTCAAAATATGGAATTTCTTTACTAAGGGAGAAAGAACTAGTGGTAATTTCTTCCCAATTAGTGATCCATTTAACTCTTGTTATTTGATTGATAAAATGAATTTTTATAGTAGTGTAGATGGATTATAATTATTGGTAAAATAAATATGAGAAAAATATATATGAAATACTTCATTGAGAGACATTCCTTACGTTAAATAGGCATGGGATAAAGAAAGAGTCATTATTTGCGAATCATGTGAAAATTTAAAAATATAAAAAAATAACCAAAATGTAGAGTTTCATCCACTCAACCTCAAAAACATATTCACACTAGATTTTGTTGACCAATGATACATTTGACCACCAATGATTATTTTTTAAATTTATAACATTATTTTATGACTAAAAATATAAATTATTATTATTAAAAAACATTTGAGTAAAAAGTACGAAACCATAAACGACTCCCCGACTTAAATAAAAATATCACCATGGAATAAAAAATTTATGTCAAACACCAAGATAACATAGAAGAGGACCTACCTAGAATCAATGAAAATAAGATCAGCTTCCTCCTACTCCTCGATTCTGGAAAACAGTCTGGTGAATGAATTCATGGGCCTGAAACTGATGGAAAATCCATACCCTCTCGAACATCTTATTCCAAAGCAATGACTTGTGAGAAACCCTCTACTCTAAACCCCATCTGGTGCAACCCCTTGAGTGATAGATGAAATGACACAAAAACCTCAAAATAGAAGTGACCCAAATATTATAAATACCAAAATTTCATTCCACTGATTCCAAAAATTCAACCATCAAATCCACTATAACCAAGCATTCAACACCCTAATAAAAAGACAATAAAAATAGTCTTGCAAGATGTTGGTTTTCAAACCCCCAAACATTCAGTGCCTGGACATTTTCAGCTCTTTATTTTTGCTTACATACCCCCATAACAACCCATCATTCAAGAGTTTCATGAACCACACACTAATACACACCTTCAAACCTTCACTCCCTCCATGATCTTGAAACAAAATCATAACTGATACACTCCCAAATGCCTGAATTCAACTCAAACTGCAAATCCAAATAGAAAACTGCAGATCCCCCAAACCAAAACTCAATAAGAAACACAACAATAAATGAATACTATAGAGAAATCAACAAACCACCAATGGAGAGGTGACCTCACAAATCAGAGCTTCCTAGAAGAATACCTCACAATAAGTCAACCACTTATCATTGCTCCGCTCTCAAATCCACACATGAAGACCACATCCTCCCATCACAGTCACAACTGACACCTAATGTAGTATCTATTTCATTAGGATGTTAATAAGGAATAAAGTGTATATATAAAAACATAATAATAGACAATTTAATGGACTTTATATGTAGCTATTTTAATTTTTTTTATTTAATGAGATTAATAATCAAAATAGTGTTCCTTACAGTATAAAAATAGAGTAGAAAAGTGGAATAACTGTTGATTAGTTTTAATTGGATGAACCATTCCTACTAAGAATAAACATTATAAATTTTTCTTCAGGGGATCCTTTTTTAAATAAGTACATATTAAAAACATCTATTTACCTAGATTAGAACCATATAAAACTCTTTTCAAAATATGATATAATAATTGGATAATGACTAAATAATTTGATAAGAAGATTGAATAAGGAATTTTATTGGGATATTATCCAATGGAAGAAGTTCATGTAATTTTATGGAGTCAAGTGATTTTAAATTGACTAAAAATAATCTCAATTTAATAGATGAAGGAAAGGGTTATTCTGGAGTTATAATGTAATGGATATGATAACATCAAGAGTAATAGAAGATAAAAATGAAACAATTATACATAATTCATAACCAAATTTCAAATAATTTTCAAATATTTAATTAGAAAATGAGGAAAAAACGCCAAATTCTTGAAGATATAAAAAGTTGAACCAATTAACATTTTCCAAAAAAGGGAATATCTAGTTCATATGAGAAGTAAACAATGAATACTAAATGAAACTAAACTCATTTCTCAAATAAAAACATCATCACAATCATAAAATGATGAAAAAAATAATGGGGGGATGCTATGAATGAAGAGTTAAACCATTTAGAATCAAATGGATCATGGGAACCTTTTCCAATACATGAAAATAAAAATTTCTTAGGCTCAAAATGGGTATTTTTGAATAATATGAATAAAAAAGGATAGGTTTCAAGAAATAAGATAAAGATCATCATAAAACGGTATTCATATGTTGATGGTGTTGATTTTAAAGAAACATTGTCCCTAACATAATGAAATGAAACTATCAAAGTGATATTGGAAATTGTTGAACAACAAAGAAAAAAATTATTTTAGTTGGAGTTTAATTCCAATTTATTAATTGGGGATGTTGAGGAATAATTTTGTAATGGACAACCATATGGATACATACTGGAAAAAAAGGATGAATTTTCTGTAATCTATAGAAAGTCTCGTATGTCCTAAAGTAGGCTCTATGATCCTACCATTAAAAAGAAAATAATTTTCTAGAAATATTAAACATTTCTTGAGGAAAAATGTAAATCATTCCATATGTAATGTTAATAGGTTTTAGAGCGTTGATTATTATTATCTATAATGATGAGAAAATCCTTACATGTGATAATTATGATAACCCATATCATTATTTCACTTTATTTTGTGATTTATTATATATTGGCACAGAATATAAAATCCCAAAAAAATCATGAAGACTACTGTATTTTTTAAATTAGGTACATATAATATCAATATGATATATGTATAGCACAAAAGTATTGAATACTTATTTAACATGATTATAAAATTTGACCATTCTTCAAAAACTGTACTCGATAACCTAAAAAGAATAGAAGAAAGGGTGAACTATAAATACCAATAAGAGAATAAACCAACCATACCATAATTTAATCTAGTAAAAGGGATAAAATAGGTTCATCGAGGTCACATAAGAGTACTAAACATATAATATTGAACAATATGGAATGATACAACTTGTCAGCATAAGGGAAACATTGGAACGTGCTGAAAACATTTAATGTTACATCATATCCAAAGGTCAAGGCTAACCACTAAGACATAATTATATATTGTAAAATTTCCCATAAGTGATTTTGTTAATCGATAATATCACACTTGTTGTATCATGACAGTAAAACATAATGTAATGTCCCGACCCAGCTCACCACTATGATGGTTGTTGGACCAGTCACCACTTGGACTCAAGCATGTCTTCCCATAAGCCAGAGGATATCGACTAGTAGCGAGGGTATCATGTGGTGTTATTGGGGAAACTATTAACTCTTATCAGAGATGTACAACTGTATAACAAAGTAATTAAAAATCAATAGAAGAAGTAGAACATATTAATGACAAGTATTGGAAGTCATATTCTTATATTCAATCTAATTAAAGAGGTCAATGCATGTCTACACAAAAGATGAAAGTATGGCATGTAAATTATAAACATATAAAATCAGTAAACATAAAAAAAATTCATTTAAATGTAATATAAAGATATGGAAAATAAATAAAATCCCCACAAGTGATCTCTATGAGCATCCCGTGCTCCAGCTCGGTCCTTTTCCCCTAACATACAGTATAAGCAACACAACAGAGTACCTAGGTCATGTATCTAGTACTATGGGTACCTGAGAAGGGCGTGAGATGAAATATCAATAGTCCATCACCCATCAGTGTCTAGCCTAGTCTCAATAGTGCATCATAATTTAAAAAGTATACAAGAATAAAGAATTATGACAGAAAAATATATTAACATCACCCATTCATGTAACTACGATACACCTGAGGGAAATACCTGGTTTATCTCATTTATGGTGTTTGAACACTTGACCCATTAATTAATTAATAAATTACTAATTTATTCTAATAGGTCACGTGAGGCTTCTCCAGTACGGACATCACCTCATGATACTATAAATAATGAGGGTTCCATGATGTAAACCGGAAACCCTGATTGATAATTCATATGAAGTTCCAAGGTAATGACCAAGTAAACATAGACCTCAAGGCCCACTAGATCAGTAGTATATAATTCTATATATGGGGTTGTAGTGTAATCTAGGTAGCATATTCGAAGGAATTCAAAAATAAGATGCAAACAAAATCCAAGGTGACCATCCAAGGTAAAACACGGCTAAGTAGTGACATAGCCCTATGTGATGTTACCAATGAACCTACTTTTCAAGGATAGATCAATGCAGTGTATCGATGTAACCCTTTATGTAACACACAAAGCTTCTACGGTACGCTTCTCTTTGAATAATGCAATGACGTTTGTTGTATGCAACATCGAGTTCTAACACGCACCACAACCGATCAAACTAGCCGTTATGAATAGTAATACCTACTTTTTAAAAAATTAGAAATTTTGTCTCTCAAAATGGACTTCATTTTTTTGATTTGGAGTATAAAATTTAGCCTAAGGTGAAATTTTGGTACTTTTCGGATAACTTTAATATTTTGATGAATAGTGAAATTTACTAAATTTTAATTAAAAACAACTTTTTTAATCAAAATAACTAATTGTGATAAATTATGAATTTGAGTGGTTTTAAAGTATATTTATAATATATTTTTACCATTTAATACAATTTTGGTCATTGGACATAATTTCACAATTAAATAAGACATAAAAAAGTATCAATCTTTGGATAGTTACTATATCTTAAAAACACGCTTTTTGTTTTGACTGTGGGAATTAATTTTAAATTAATTTCTTCCACTTCTGTGTTTTGAATTTGTAAAAAAGGATTCCATGTATGGAATAAGGATTCCAAATTGTTTAAATAGGTATCTTTTAGTTTTATACATTTTAAATAATTACTTCGGTAAATATTTTATTTACCATGGTTAATGGGTAAATCCGGTAAATAAGGGTTAAAAAAATAATATTTTAATAATACTTAATTAACCTAAAACGTGTCCAAACCTTATTGGTGGATACATGTCCTACCATGGATATTTTTGAGTATATTTTGGGTCCCCATGGAGCCACTAGTAGGTGATAGGGACACATTATTTTAATTAAGTTAAAATAAATATAAAAATGACATAAGTATATATCCTTTAGGAAAACAATTTTTACATAGGATTATATAAGTTGGACTTTCAACAATAAATATTAATTATAAATATAAAACTATTTCATACATAATGATATTTTATTTATAATTTTTAGACATTAAATAATATAATTTATTTATGACACAATGATGATGCAGTAATTACCATAATAGTGAAAAATTAAAATAATTGATATTATAAATACCCAAATAAATATAATTTGAGGCTTTTTATGAATTAAACTATATTTAAAGGTTAATATGACATTTTAGTAATGATTTAATTAACTTTTTTCGAAGTAATCATTCTGTTATGTGTTTTACAAAAATCAACTATTGAATAGTGTCAAAATTGACAGAAAAGAGTTTTTAAAACAAATATTATATTATTAATTGATATTAAATTCCTAAAAATCTATGGTTCGGCCAAGAGACTTATACCCTGATATTTGTGTCATTAATGGACCACTTGGGGGTCTCTTAGAGGTATATATTATGTTTATTAACTATATAATATAAAAATACAAAGTGACATGGTAAGAGTCAAACTAATTAACTAAAAGTTAAAACTAAAAGATAAGGTTTATATAATGACCCAAACCTGTCTAAATTCTATTGGTTGAGTGGTTTTAGACCCATCCTCACCTTAAACTTTAAATAATACACTTTTGAGCCATTAAAAACCGAATATGAATTTATTATAAAATAATATTTCTAGCTTTTCCAAAGGCGCCCCTCACCCCCCTTATAAAAGGGCACTCACCTTTGTCATCAATTCACACATTCAAAGCGTTTTGGTTTGGCCAACCCCAGAACAAATACTCTCTCAACTTCCCTAACTTCATCCTAGAGGCATTTATTTATTCATAATTCTAACCTAAGAACCATTTTGATCAAATCAAATGGAAGAACCCGAAGAAGAGAGAATGATTTCACCACCCTTTTTCAAGTTCCTTTCTTCATCCACTTCTTATTTCTTTGTTATTAACATTATAAAATAATAAATCCAGTATCTTATATATACTTTGATGTTATTATAAATATGGTACAATTATATTCAGTATTCAATCCATCCTTTTAATAACATGTCACTAAACATGCGTACGTACGGCTTACCGTCTCCACGTCGTGGTGTAATTGTTATTCAATAAATTATTATTTGGATGGGTATAATAATGATGTATAATTCATGTAAATAATAAATATAACATTATAATGATTCTTTATATATAATATACCATCCAATTATATAATATTTTAATATCAAAAGAATGATATTGTCGCCCGTGTGTACGTACGGACTACTGTCTCCGTGAACGCGATGAGATTCATTCTCCATCGTATCCATTCAAGTCTAATTCTCATTTGATGGTTAATAATAGTATATAAGGACTTTATATCATTCTGGATACTATTAAGATACACCCTATCCATGACAAACATGGCTTACGTATCAAAACATATAAAAGAAAACGAGTATGTTAACACCCGAATCGATGATAATACTAAGATATTATTAACAAATCAGTATTAAAAGATCATATATGATATCATATTAAAGAATATGATTCTTGTATAATTTAATAACAATTATTTCACCATTCTACAGGAGGTTAACTTACCCTCAACTAAGGAAAAGTACAAGGTAAGGGTTTATTTCGCAATCTCTTCATTATCCGAGGTTCTTTATATGTAATAATATACTGGGATATATTTATCATCCACATCCATGTTTCTTAAAAATGCATTTCAATTTTTTTTAATATTTACAAGAATATGGGTTAATGTCATTTATATCCTTGTTTGAATTTTTATAAGAGTTTTATAAAGGAATGTTTCCGTCGTTTTCCAAACAAGGTGCTTTTTAACCATTTCAACAGAATTAAGGTAAGAATTTTTTTTTAACTTATACGACGTGTGCAGCTATTTTCCGCCATTATAAAATCGTCGAAGCTTCACTTATAATATTATAAGAAAATTTTCAATGAAAAGGTTTTATTTTATAAATATATGACACTTATATGATTTCAAATTAGAAGGAGATATTTCTCTAAAAAGAGATTTGATTTCATCTATGTCAACATCCTTTGATGGATTTTACGCTTATTTGAAGTTGATTTATTATGATACAAAACTTATAAATTGTATTGAAGGATTTGTGATATTTTTGACTGTGTATGTGTTAGTTTTATACCATCAATGGTTTATGGATTATGTATTTACATTTCGTATGCTAGTTTTAAGGCGAATTTTTATGTTATGTTTAAACCTTTTCATATGGGAATGCATTGGACTTAATATGTTACGGGTGGAGCCCGCTATAGCTCCTCGATGCATCGGTAGGTCTCATGAGACAAACTATTGTCGTGGCACAAGGCTTTGGAAAAATATTATTTTTAGTCTTAGCACGAGGCCTTGGCTATGTCGTTATGATAGTCTGGAATTATGCATTCCCTCATTATGAAAGTGGTTATTGATATTGCATGTGATTATTCGATTAGTAGAATATCTATGTGAATATCTAAATGGAATTATTTCATTTTATTTTTTCTATACTATGTTGAAGTTCAAGTTTAAAAGGATTTTGTTTTAGTTATACATTGCCTTAAATATTTATTCTTATTTATGAATGTTTATGCTATATTGTTATCCTTACTGGGCATTTGAGCTCACCCCTTTTCTATGTTTTATTTTTCCCAGGATGTGAAGAAGTAAATTATGAATGACCTGCATGGATAGTATGAGGGGATAATATTGTAGACAATGGAGACTATGTTGTTGTATTTTTCATTTTTATGACGTAATGTAAAACTTTATGAATATATCTAGTGTTTCCAAGGATACTAAACTAATCGGTCATTAGAGATTTGATCTTTCTTGTGATCATGCCAATGTTATGTAATAATGCGCCTACTCTAGGTAACTGGGATCGGGGCGTGAAACTTTAATACTATGTGAGTGATCCTACATTATAATATCGTTCATCACAATATAGACAAGGATTTAGATCTAGGTTGGTCTCAACCTAAAGAAGCATCGTCCTAGAATCAAATTGGGGTTCTTAAGTGCTCATAGCATTCCACGACAAGAATCTAAGGCGAGAATTATTCAGGCCATTCTTATTTGATAATGATGTCACATGACAATTAATTTGGTTCAAGTCATAACTTTAATTAGTGTGATAAAGACAAGTATCATGGAACATTTTAATCAATTCATAGTTAATCAAAAACCCCATTTGGTTCAAGCCTTTCCTTACATTAGTTTGACAAGGTCATGTACCTTATAACCATTCATTTATTTTTTTGTGGTCATTCAATAATTGTGGTTCACTCAGCAACCATCCATTAACATTGTATGAGGTGCTACAGACATTTAATAAATTATTCATTTATAAACCTGAGTCCATCAACAGAATTATTACATGGGAATCCATGTATCACCCAAGGTATAATTAGAATAATCCATTGAGTCCTTCCATGGAATTCCTAATTGGGAATCAATGTATCACCCAGGGTGTTAAAGCATTCATTAAATTTATAATCATTTAATAAATTAATTTTAAGAATAATCATTTAGAATTAACCTTTTTTTTAATTCAACCCATTCAATTTAACAATGAATTTCAATTTTATTTATAAGGATCTATGGGTCACTTAGGATATGTCAATGGAAAAAGGCAATCCCACAAGGGAATTTCAAATCTAGAAACTAGACCAAACACATAGAAGGTTCCTTGGTTAGTTATTCACTTAAAAATAGAAACCTAGTGTTTCTAATTTCATTAGGGTTATGTACTAATCATACACAATCTCAAATGTAACATCAATGCATAATAAATATCCAAAAAACAAATCAAGAAACCCTAATGATATAAGCAATATATTATATACTTATGATAGTTCACCTCCTTTGGAAGAGTTTTATTATATGTCATGATTTTGTTATCAACAAATCACTTATTATAGTTAGAACTGAAAACAATACACCTTCTAAATTTAAATTTATGTGGAATTAAATCTACCAACTTCACTCTAACTAATTAAATCTAACAAAAGTGATTTATAAAATTAATTGCAAGATTTATAAAATTGGAGGACAGGGAAAGGGGACATACATCATAAGATGGAGAAGCCAAACCTTTATAACTCATGTAGTCATCCACTTTCATGCAGATACTTCCACACACACAAATATATATACATACATATCCTTAAAAAAATTCATGTGTCCCTTGCGCTAAGGGGGAACATGCACAGAGAAGATATATATTTATATATATTCGTACTATAGTAAATGCATCCTTTCAAAACAAAATTGATCACAACCCACTACAAAAAAATCATGGGACCCATGAACAACTTAAGACTCAAATTTAGAGGGTGTAAGAAACAGTTTTGGGATCTTACCCCAAATCAACCAAGATAGATCAAATCAACCCAAACATCCTTGACTTTGGGTGTGGTTTCCCGAACACAGACCTATAACACCCAGGAGGCCATTTTAACAACTATAAAACTAAAGAACAATGATGAAATGGGTCAAACCCCACACTAGGGTTCCATCCAATCTTTATGATGTGATGAAGAAGATAAAACAGCTGAAGTGGATGTAGAGACATGTAGAGAAGGATTTATGTTGTAAATTCGGATGATATCTGTGAAGAAACAGAAAGAAACCGATGATCGGGGAGGGATCTGGGGGAAGGGGTCACTCACTATGTGTGTGTCTGTGTGTTGCGGGGGGGGGGGGTCAACTAGGGGGTAGTGTTGTGTCTAGGGGGAGGAGAACCCATTTTGGTTATTTTAACACTTAACCTAAACAAAATAACAACATTAATAATAATAATAATTAATTTATTATTAATATTATTAAAAAATCATCATTATTATTTTTATCATTTAATTATCATATAACATATATTTTTTATAGATTTTTTAATTTAATTAATTAATCTCATAAAATAGAACTAATCTTATGTTTATCTGAACCGTTCAAAAACTGTGTTGTGTACAGTGTTTAGGTACTACCACTAGATAGAAATTGTGTAGGTTAGGTTCATGGTTTGAGAAACTATATGCAACCAGTGTGCATGAGTATATCCACATGTACAAAATCACATGATTAACAATTATGGGACGCATAGTTTTTGAAAATCCATGTGCCCTCTGCCGGTCATTTATTACTTGAGTTTCCAGGTCTGGTGCTCCCAAAACCCCTCGATCCACCCAGGAAACTGTTCAAACCAGTAACAAAGTTTGATAAAATAACATTAAAATGTTCAAAAACTTGTAACTTCATTCAGAAGAACTATTTTAAATTCAAAACATTCCATAAGTGTAAAATTTATAAAACATTCAGATTGTGGAGATTCATTCAATGGTTTCATTGCATTTACAACAACTGGCAGACCTTTAATAACTTCTTAGGCATTCCATATATAAGTCATTACAACCCAAGACAACAGTCATTGTAGAATGGGAACACTGAAAAGAATATTTCACATGCCTTTTAAGATACATACAAGATCACGTCATAGATTTGATAAAAATTTTGACTTATTATGATCTCTAAAATAGATCTTGACTTATGGATGGGTCCAATTCCAAGACATGGTACCACCACCATCCTAATTTTCATACAACTCATGCCTCTATGAATCCAAACTATGATCCTGACATTATTTCATTAAAAAGGAATGGTCAAATCCCAATCATTCTAATATATGATGGTTGAAAAGTATTCCTCGAATGCATTGCTGTATCGTTTTACACTACACCCACCTTAACCTGCCGACATTCTTTGAAATAGTTCCTTACAACCATTATCATTGAACAAGAGAGAGGTAAATAGTTGATTCAGTTTGATGACTTATCTTAAATATGTATAGTTTAGGTGGAAGGTGTAATTCAAATGAAATGGCTTGGGTCTTTGAGCCCGAAAAGGGAGTTCACACTTGGGAAGCTAGGAATCACTCAAGACATATCAAACCTTTATAAGAACATTGCATTACCATGTAACACTGATAAATATCAACCAAAAACCTTAATAAATTTTCATGATTTAGTGTGACGTAAGACTAACACTCTCTTAGTGAATCTATGATGACATCATCATAGGAGACATACACGTCACTTAGCACAATACACTAGGAAGGTTGAAACGGTTTCCAGTCAAACACACCCAACTATGGGAAAGAAATTTTCTCAAACCACAACTGTCAGACTTCAAGGAAGAAGCTCGGATTCACCTACTGATGCCCCAACATTTGACTACACACATGCTTATACTACACCATGGCATTTCATTTTTGTTCAATATTTACCACCAATGTATAGATCTCGAGCAATGGAATTAATCAGGGGTTTCTTACACCACCAAACTCATCAATGTTGCGCTACCAAGAAAAGAACAATGTTTATAAAACCCAACATCCATGGGGGTTTTATGTGAACCAACCATTTACAAATGGAATTTCTTGGTTGTGATCCTTCTACTTGGAAGGACACATTTACCACATTCAACATGACACTCTATGCCATAGGGGTTTCTTTGTTGAAAAAGGAAATAAAAATTCCAATCATAAGAATGAAATATATAACCAACATAAATGAACCTATGAATCTCCTCTGATCCATGATCACAGTGTCAAAACATATAAAGATGGTAAAAAAAGAGGCTGAAATATTAGACACCTGATCATTCTGAAATCCATCCTGATCATTGGGATGAAACTGATTCATTAAAGTCAGATCACACTAATATAGAGATGATCCATCACCACACTCAAAACCATAATAGATTTATTTTAAAATCATATTGCCTCATATGACCATAATCCTAGTTGATGGCATAACCAGTCATCCATTACTATGAAAATGAAAGGGTCAAACTATTTATGAAGTAGTTGGCCATGCCAGAGGCATGTATAACCTATTGAAAATGAGAATTACCCAATGCTCTAGCCCATACCTAGTTCAAGAAACCATTGACCTTGCATCCAAACAACGGATTCATTGTAAATTGATAGTCCTACTAGGGAAAAATGTCACTTAAACAACACATAACATCAAGAATCTCACAAAAATATCAAGGAATTTAAACTCTAAGGGTAGTACCTTCCACATTCCACCCCCTTATGAAAGCAAAACACAGACCATCACACTAGGTCACACTAATAGAAGTAACTATTCTACAAATTCGATCATTAATCCATGGTTAAGGGTCTCATTCCAAGTCAACTCAAAGTTTCTCTAACTACCCTTACTCATGGGTTTAACATAGCATACACCACTACAAGTTCCTTTTCAAATACCTTTTCATTTATTCACATTTTAAACATTTATAATGTTTAAATAAAAAATCATTTACCCTTTTTAAAACAAGATTGGTAAGTGGTGTCAAACATATTTCTTTAAAAAAATTATCTTTATTTGACATCCTATCATTAATTAGGTAGTTTATCAAAAAAATTCATTTTAAAATTAATATAAATAAGGACAGAAACTAGTGTCATTTTTTAACGAACCCGGGTTCTCTATAAACCATCCCAATAGAAACTTATCAAATTATTAGTTCTAAAATAACAATGGGTCATCTAAAAGTAATAAGCCCCAACTCACCTACATGGGTCTAGTTGTGTCATTTTTGTTTAACCATTCGAATCTATATTAAAACTAAATAGCTCTTATATTTATAACTATCTAAAACATAACACAGTCATTAAATTTAATATGGGTTTCCATTTCCTAATTTATGAATCACCCATACACTTCATGGATTCAAAATTCTCTCCCATCAATCAAAACCAATCTAATTTAAAAAATTTACATTGTAATATATAATGGTCTAGTATATATGGGTGGCCATCAACCAACCTGAAAAGTGGCCATACACTTTATAGTCTGGAATTTGTCTCCCTTTAGTCAAAACCAACATACATTAGAATTATAATTCTCACAACTATTTACAATGGATAGAATACATGTGTTGCATTTTTTCAGCAATAAGGAACCCACACACCTTATAACATAAAACTAGATCCAATGATAACTACAACTAATAAAATTATCTCATGAAACCATTTACATATATCAACAACATGTCACTACAATTAAATCACAACGATAAACATATTGAAATCATAGAATCGTGTTATAATGAGCAATAAATAAAAAAGGCAAGATAATGAAGTACCTCAACAGGTATAAATATAAGCATATAACGACACTCATGGCATAAAATCCAATCATAAAGCTGACTAAAATGAAACTACATGGCATGAAACTATTCATGGAATGTGAATTTACTACGTTCCTAATTGATAAATACAATGTAACTTGATTTTAATATCATGCCATGGGTGACATAAGATAAACTCATAAACCAATAAGTAGTAGAAATTACACCAATCACTCATGGTTAAATCATATTAACTGGAACATAAAATAGCATGAAGAAAAATTCACTGCCCGGGGAAGTTTTTCATTTACCAAACATTTGGTGATCATTCCCAAGCATATCTATTAGATAAGCACCGACACATTCCTAGACTCTAGTCTACCAACCCAAAAGAGTAATACAAAGATAAAAAAATCCACTAAAACCATATTATAACGTTCTGACATGGATCAACAACTAATACGGTTCCCGAACTAGTTTCCACACGACCTCAAGCATGCATCCCTATATGCCAAATGTTACTGACAAGTTGTGAGGGTCCTAGGTGTTGAATGGTGGGAGAACATTCCCTCTTATCAGATTTGAAAAATGATATAACAAAGTAAGAAACAATCAATAGAAGAAGTAGTAAATAGTAATGATAAACAGTGAAAGATATATTCTTATATTCAATTTAATAAAAGAGGTGAACATCATTTTTCAAAATATATAATAATGAATTACATCGTAATTATAAACATATTAGTGTAATAAATATTACAAAATACATTTCCATATAATAAAAAAAGAAAAGGAATAAAATCCCAGTGAGTGATCTCCTTGAGCATCCTCGGCTCCAACTCAATCCATTGATCCTTGTTCCATGTATAATAATCACAACAAACATCCTTGGTCCTAAAAATATAGGGTCCAATTAGGTATCAAGGGAACCTAGAAGGGTGTGAGATGAAATCATAGTAGGATGGCACCCACCGGTGTATAGCCCAAACCCAAAAGTGAAATATAATTTAAAATGTTTTTAGGCATAGAGAAGTCTAACAAACTGAATAAATTAACATCACCCATCAATGTTCATATGAGACACTTGATGGTTATACTTGCTTCATCCCTTAGTAGGTGTCTGAACATGTAAAAAATTTATTAATTATGAAATTACCAATTTATATAAACAGGTCACCTGAGGAATATCCATCACTAACATCACCTCATGATAGTATAAATAGTGAAGGTTCTAATATATAATAAGTAACCCGTGATTGATAATTAATATGAAGTTTCATGTTAATGACTAAGGCATCCCAGACCACTAGGGCCACTAACCTAGTAGTATCAAAGTCTAGCTAAGGGGTGAGAGTGTAATAAAAGGATCATATTCCAATTCATTCCATAATAATATTCCTAATGAATCAAAAGAAATCATCCAATGAAAAATAGTTCTATGAAATGAATGGGCCATTGGTCTATAACCATAACACATACATTGAAATGATTCATCCGATGAGTGTATCAAAGGAATCCTTTAATACTATGTGAGGTATCCTAGGGTTTCATACCATGCATCCAATAATAGAAAAGGATTGGTAACTAGGTGTTCATCAAGCTGTGAAAGCCACATCCTTGTATCAGAATGGGGTCCTCAAGTGCTCAAGGAACTCCTTGAGAAGAATCGAAGGTGAGGTGGAGTTAGGCCACTACTATTTTATAATGAGGTTCCAAAATATTTCATTTTTTCAATCCTTTGCTTTAATTAGTGTATAAGGAAAAGTAGAGTGAGACCAGTTAATAAATTAATAGTTAATCAATACTTACAATTGGTTCAGTACTTTCATTTCATTAGTGTGATAATTTCAAGTATCATTCAACCACCCATTTAATCCATTTGAGCAATTTTAATAATCATGGTTAACTATACTACCTTCCATTAACATGGTATGGGGTGCTAAAGACATGTAACCAATCATTATTTTATGAACCAAAGTCTCTCCATGGCATTCCTACCTGGGAATCCATGTATCACCCATGTTATAAATACAATAAACCATTGATTACATCCATGGAATTCCCACTATGAAATCCATTTATCAACCAAGGTGTAAAAGCATCAATACTTTTGAAATTCATTTAATAAATTCATTTGATGTTTAATCATCCTGCATTAACCATTTATATGAATTCATCACATACAATTTACCAAATAATTTCAATTTTATTTATAAGGCTCAATGGGTAACTTAGGAGGTGTCAATGGCAAAAAGGAAATCACCTGCAAGTGAAATTACAATCGTGATTCTTGACCACGAACATAAAAATTTCCATGGTTATTTATTCATTTAAATGTAGAAACACAGTGTTTCTAATTTTTTTAGGGCCATGTCATAAAAATTAAAAATCTCAAATGTAATATCAAGGCATAAGAAATATACATAAAAACAAGTCATGTGAGTATAGAGATATAAAAACTACTTCTTGCCATGAAGATAGCACACCTCCATTAGAGGAGTTTTATTATAAATTAGGACATTGTTCATAAACAAATAACTTATTTTATCTAGAATTCAAAAAATGAAACTTACATAATACTCATTTAAGAGGCAATAAATATAGAAACTTCACTACATCAATTTAAATCTATTTAAGAGCAGTAAGTAATTAATGAATTCATTAAAAATTGGAGGACATGGAAAGGGACCTTACCACAAACGATTCTAAGGAAATGATTTCTAACTCAAGAATTCATCCATTTGCACACACATACTTCCAAGCACACTCACACATATATATCTATATCCTTAAACCAATTCATGTTTTATTATGCCACGAGGGAATACACACATGGAGGATATATAATTTTATATATATTGATACCTTAGATATATGCATGCGCTCTATCCAAAATTGACCACAACCTAATACAATAAACCCAACAAACATAAACACTATAAGAATCAGATTTATAGGGTTATAAACTAAATAAATGAGTTTAAGAGAATACCCTTGATCAACCGAGGTGGAGAGAATCAACCAAAACCACCTTGCCTTCAGTGTAGGTTGTCGAAACGCGGACCTAAAACACCAAGGTAGCCATTTATACAACCCTAAAACCGATGAAAATTTAAAAAAATGGATCCAACCCAACCCTAGGGTTTCTACCGAACCATTTGAGGCAACATGGAAGCTACAACATATGAAGAAAAGGTTGATATATAGAGATAAGTCTTTACCTAGTTGAATCAGATGATTTCTCTGAAGAAAATGGAAGAAACCGGTAATTGAAGATGGAGCTGGGTGAAGGAGCTCATGCACTATAGGGGGGTTGACCAGGTGGGCCATGTCACACCTAAGGGATAGGGAGAACCCATTTTGGGTTTTTTTTAATAGTTAACATAAAACAGAAATTAATAATAATAATTACAACAACAATAAGAATAATAATAATAATAATAATAATAATAATGTCCTTATTATTAAACATTTATTTATTATTATTATTCACATATAATTTATATTTAACTTATTTGAATATTGATTTTTTTTATTTTAATTAAATAATTTACTAAATCAGAAAAAAAAATATTGGGTTTTCTGGAATGGTTTTCCAAACTGTGTGGAAACCGTGTTGTGTACAATGTTTATGTACTTCCTGCAAACACCAACCGTGAGGGCTAGGCACATTGTTTGATACACCATGTATAACATGTACATACACCTTTGACCACCTGTAAGAAGTCTCATTGTTACCTATTATGGGTGTACTATTTTAGACAAACCATTCACCCTATAGAGTTCTATTAAAACCTTATTTTCTGGAATCGGTGCTCCTGAAACCCCTGAAGCCACCTAGGAATCTCTATGATCCCCTACCAAAGCCTAATAACATGACATTAAAAGGTTCCAACACATGGATCATCATTCAAAATATTTTTTATAAATTTGAAATATTATATAAATGAAGGAGTTCAAAACCATTAGATATTATTCGGTTTAACAACACAGATTTCTACACATAACCAATATCATTGGAGAGATTTCTAGGTATGGGTTCTGGGTGCAACAGAAGTGAGTGATTGAATTTTTACAACAATACTTTATTCATGTTCATTGATAAATCTGATATATACGTGATGGTATATTCCGTTTTTAATTGAATTGAATCAAAGAAAACTGACAACATGAATCATTCCAGAACAGGAGTGAGGATCATCACATATTATTTAAAATTATTTTAATTAAATTCGAATTCACTTGATGGAAGTATTTCATCATTGATGGATATGGTAACAAATCTATGATTCACCATTGTGTATTTTTATGATTAAATTGTAGATTCCCTCTAGTAGTGATCTACATGTGTTCTATGAATCACCAAATGGACCTTAAGGAATTTCTAGGTGCTAACACAAAATATCCTTATTCTTGATTCGTCTTCATTTGATCTTTTCAAGAACTGATTCAAACTAATTCTCCTTGAACAGGTGGAGAAATAATGCGCTCCTTTCATCTGAGTGATCATGGAGAAGAGACTTCTCTAGGGAATTATAGAATTATCCTATTCCAATGTGCACAACCCAAACAAATGAATTGTTATATTGATAAAAGTATATAACGGGGTTTATATATCACTAGGATTAAAATAAATAACTTCACAAGTGTGCTTAAAAATTTATTTAATCACAGGGAAAACCCCATGTCAAATAATTATAATATTATTATTTTCTCGCGACATGTGTTTGACTTGCGAATTAAAATTAAATATTATTTATTCTAATAATATTCAATATTTATTGTTTTCTCACTAAACCTAAAATATTGGTCCATCATTCCTCCATAATATTTATCAGATTTGGAAAAAATTATATTTATTTATTAAATAAATATCACTGCGTTATTCTCCAGTAAATAAACAAATATTATATTCACCAAATAGAAAATAAATATTTATTAAATATTCATCGCTCATTATATTCTATCGAATAACTGGTGACAGAATAAATGTGATCAAGAAAACATGAATTATTATTAAAAAACATGTAATTATAATATTTATTCAACTTGTTAAATAATTATTAATAATTTATTGTTTAATCAATTTTCTAGATATACTTAAGAAGTGGCCCTCTATGATTCTTTCTCAATGTAATTAGGTGAAGAAAGCTAATGTCTAAGGATTGAATCTAGAAATATGTCAAGGAACCAAGAGGGAAATAAGTTGATTCCATAATGAAATAATACCTCATAAAGATGATAACTATTTAATGTAATCCCATTATCACAATATCTTAAATCAAGCAGGTTTCCTTCTCTTGTAATTATCTCATGTGCTCGATATCTCTTTCTTTGAAATTTTAGAAATAGGCCATGCCAATAGATCACCACAGAAAAGGATTTAGTAAGGTTATATCATTTCCTTAATAATTCCTCATATATTAACATTTTTTAATGAATATAAGCAATAAATCATTTCTCAAATTATTCATTAATGTAATATTTCTTGTGATGCAGCAAATGTGTCTTACCCAACCACAAATAATTATTATCAAAGTTTTCATGAATACATCAATTTACTTAAATCATTATACTAATTAATAATAATCCTTAAATTTGATGGACCGATCCACATTTTCATATATAGGAACATCCAATGACACATATAAATGTCGATTTTCTAATAGAGGGTCCCATTGTCATAATATCCTACTAGATATTACCAAGGGAGTACACTCTGAGAACATGTATCAAAGTATTATGATTTTACACCCCCGATAACTTGAATCATTTTTGTGACTCAAATGATTTCATCCATCTATAGAACATATATTTTTGAATAGTGTCGTAGCACCTCTAGGTTCTCATTATAGCAGGGAACTTCTATAACCTTTTAGTGTGACAGATACTCTATAGATGTTATCACATGCAATGTTATGAATAAGAACAAATAATGATGTGATAAGAAGATTATTAATAAAAAAATATGAATTCAAGTTATCATAAAGGAAACATTAGTTTGTTCTTGGGAAAAAACTGCAACAAACTCCCACAAGCACTAGAGACAACTACTAACAACCTTCGGTCTGCTAGCTCTCCCAAGATACTCATGCATCTTCTGAGATGGGACTTTAGTCAATTGGTTTACCATGTTCTATTATATGTGTACTCTACTTAGTGTAACTTCACCCCTATGATGAAAATACCTTAACAGGTGATACATCCAGAGTCTATGCTTTGTCCTTTAGTGTGACCATGCTTCTTTTTCTAGAGTCATCGCTACAATATAATCACAATCAAATGTGATGAGATCTTTACTTCTAGTTAACAAATAAAACACATGGAATTTTTTTAATCCAATAGGATTTATATGATTCATCATAAGCCTCTATATACATGGAATCCACTCTAGATTCAGTGAAAATTGGATTTTTTGAACTCTTCTATATGACAGCTCCACTGTTGAGACAAAAAACATATAATGATTGTGACATGATATCATTTCGAACATTCAAAAAAATATCATCTTTATAACCCATGATGACAAATATATCATCTCTTTAATACAACAGTAACATATCCTTAGTTCTTATCATATACATTAGGATGGCCTTAACAGTATTCGAATGATGTTTTCCTGGATCAGGTTGATATCTGCCTACCATGATCAATGCATAGCCAACATCATGTCTAATACATAGTGTGGAATACATGATTGATCATATCGTTGAATTGTATGTGTTATTGGTCATGCTATATTTCACTTTTTGTTTCTGAGGACACATTTCCATAGAAATAGGAAAACCATGTGACATTATAACTATTACCCTCTTCGATTGTCCCATTAAATTTTCTTTAGTATCTAGTCATCATATGTAGTTTTCCATAGTCAACGAATATTCTTGGATCTATTAGGAATGATATTTATTCCCATAATATAAGCTTCTTCACCAATTTCCTTTATGGAGAAACACTTTTTTAACCATTCCATACCTAACTATAATATATGTATTTCATTTCTAATAATATATATGCCATCCACATATACTACTAGGATAAGAACAAGATTTCCAATAAACTCTTGAAAACACATCGATCACATTCATTCTTAATGAAACCAAATTCTTTCATGACTTCATCATATAAAATTTCCATGGCCTAGGTTCTTTCTTTATCCCAGAAGTGGATCTATAAAAATTAAAAACTTCTTCCAATAACATGGAGTCACAAACACTTATGGTTATGTCTTATTTGCATCTTCCTGAAGGTTCCCATGACGTAATGAAGTTTTCACATCAATATTCCAAATCTCAAAGTATAATACTATATCATGTAGTGTTATAACATATTTAAACATTGGAAATGGTGAAATTTTTTTATCTGAATCAATTCCATGATGTTTCATAAACCCGATAGCAACTAGACTTGATTTATAGTTATTTACATTATCTTTCATTCCCAGTTTCCTCTTGAATACACATTTTCATCCAACATTCTTTACATTTACTGGCATATAGACCAGAACATGTACTCCATTCTGATACATGGAATCCAATTCATAAATCATGGATTCATTCCATCTTGAAACATTTTAGCTCTCTACCACCTCATTGTATGAGAGAGGTTCTTCATTATCGACCAATAATGGGTCACCATATTTGGTAACAAGAAAAAAATACTTCTCTGGTACTGTTACATATCTTAAGATCGTATTCAATAGTTGTTTTTTAGGAATTACTTTGTCCATGGGGACATGTGGAATCTGTTCCTATAACAACTATTGTGTATCTTGAGAATCAATATAATCGAAGTGAATCTTTCTCCCACTATCCATTTTGAAGATAGGATCCCTCTCAAGAGAGACAGATTGTATAGTGACATTCAATTTCTTCTCAAAGTGGTTGTATGGGTTGTGTCCCTTTGTTTCCTTTGGATACCCTATAAAGATACACTTTTTCCCTAGGGTGCTAGTTTGTTTCCTGATAAGGCCTTAACAAATGCCTCACAACCACATACACATGTATGCAATAAAACAGGTTTATTACCACTCCCTAACTCGATGGGAATTCCGTTTTCCACTTTATTTGGTACTCAGTTTAATGTGTATGCCACAGTTTTTAATATAAAGGCACTGTTTTGGGAGCTTTCAAATGATATTCGGTTTCGGTTTACTTAGGTGCAATAGAGTGGATGACCAAGGACGTCTCTCAAAAGAGGAAGTAAAATTAAAAACACATTAAAGGTATTTTGAAAATATAATAAAAGGAAATAAAAATAATAAAGAAATGTTTGGGGGTTTTTTATTGTTTATAAATCCAGAATAATTTTTCTAGAAGATGATTGCATTTTTTTTATTTTGAAATAAAAAATTTATTGACAAATCACAATGAGAAGATGTTTTTTTGAAAACTATTTTTTGAAAGTGTAATGATTCTAAAACAAACTCTTCATTTAATTATTAAATATTATAATTTAAATTAATATCCCCTTAATTATGATCCCATAATTTTTTAACCCTCAAACCCTACATGAGTTAACTTAACCACAAAGATCAATTACTTAAAACCTATGCTAGCATCAGAACATGCAATCACAACACCTTACTTTGATTGATGTTCTAAGGATAGATTATGGTCAGTGGTTAATTAGAGAACATATTTGATCTGGAAATGTGGGTTAATTGAGTTTAGGGATTATATTTGAACTCTAAAAACTTATCTCATTTGGTCTTGTATTATAGATTAAGTTCACGCTCTCAAAATTTACTCAAAATTTCGACCCCAGGATATTTCTGTTTATTGCTAAATTTTATGATTAGTTTCATTTAAATTAAAAACTAGTTTAAAATATCATATTATGTGAATTAAAGTATCTCATTTATTCAAAATAAATGAATGAAGAAGGTAAGATATAGATTAATTACTAAGAAAACTACTTTTCCATGGGTGGTGTTGTCATCATGGAGGTGTTTTGCATAAGCTATTGATTGATACGAGATTACCCAATCTTGTCTCCAAAGTTATATTCCAGCCCAAGAAGTAAAATAATAATATGAAAATAGAAGAACGAAGATGATTTATTGAATAAAATTCATGTTTCAAGCATAAAAACAAGGAAAACAATGAAGAGGTGGGAGAGGAGAGCCTTCTTGGAAGAGAACTTGGCAGAAGGACTTTCTTCTTTCGAGGGTTTTGAGGTATTCCAAAGAGACACCCTTTCAGCCACACCTTTCCAAATCCTCAAGCAGCCTTTCTCAAAGAGTGAGGATTTTTGAGGGCTAGGGTATTATTACTTTTATAAGTATGAAATGAAAACATGGCCAAATATTTTATTCCATGTTTCACCGCATTGCTGACCTCCAAAATGTCGTAATTTTCCAGAATTCTAGAAGGTTGATTTGTTACTACTTATGTCTTCGAGTGTCCTTCCAAATATTTGCTCAATCCGAGTTCGGATGAAGATGATAAGGCTCAAATAGTGAAGTGGTGTCCAATATGGATGGTTCTGTCCAATATTGTCTTTGTGGACCATTTACTCCACACAAATTCATGATCCGGCTCTCATGTCATAAATAGATTTTGTAGAACATTATATCTGGAACATAGATAAATAATTTTAAGTCAAAATATTTTAAATAACATTGTTTATGCTCGAAATACTTCAATAAATTTTAGAATAGTAAAATTGGAATTTTCATCAAATTTGAAAATGAAAGATATACTCCAATATATTTCATAATTGATCATATTTAGGAAAATGTGAGGAAATTATAACATTTATTATTAATAAAATATTCAATAAAATTCTGTTTTATCAACTCCCTCATAGTTATCCTTTTGTACTCCTGGGAAAAACATCATATCAAGTAAAAATCAATATCAAATAAAAATAAATTTTAATTCACATATCCTTGAGATCCAACAATTCCTCACCAAGAAAAAAAATATATCATGCCTCATAAGAAACCATTATTTTAAATTATCCATTTATATCATTCAATATATTTCAATTTCATTTATCCTCCCATGCACAAAACACTTACTTCACTTGAATTTTCTCTTATCAAAAAAATGTCAATTTTTAGCAATGTATATTTCATCCAAACTGATACAAGGGTCATTATAGTCTTGACAAATTCCTGCATCATCACCCATGTGATTCAACGATATCTTTTTATCATGAGGACTTTTCAGGGTTGTTTTTTGGCTTTTTTTAGGTAGGATTTAGATGTGAAAAATTCTGAGTCTGATGAGGAGGGATTGACTATTTTTAAATAAAAATTCCATTAATCTAATTTTCACTTTAATATGGTCTCCTCATCAATCCCCATAGCATCGATTCATGTTCATCATCATGAAAAATAATGGAATGTGTACACCATTAAACATTTTAGTAGCAAAAATGTCAATCTTCTCAAACATGATTCTCTTAAAAGCTCCATATAGGCACATCTTTCTTTCTTCATTAGAAGCTCCAGAAAAGGCACAACTTCATTTATCATGAAAGATTCAGAAAGGTACAACTATCAATACAATTATTTTCTTCAATACCAAACACATCTCTTTATAATTTAATTTTCCTCCCAAAATATCATATAATGTGGTATCACAACAAAAGATAGCTTCGACCACACTTAAAATATTTCATTGTACTAAATGTGAACCCATGAGATGATATATGCACATAAAATGAAGAATCTTAAATAGGACAGATAATATAAAAGTGAAAGGGGTTGGAACAGCTTGATATGGTCAAGTGATGATGAGGTCAAGCAGTTTGATGAAATCCACTACATTAGTAGGAAGTCCGTCAATATATATCTTCAAATGTTTCCCATTGACAATAAATATATTTTCAGTGTTTTCTTTTATGATCTCCACTGCACTATAAGGAAAAACATTAGTCACTACATAAGGACCTGACCATCTAGAATGTAACTTACCAGGCATCAGCTTCAGTCGTGAACTATAGAGAAATACTTTCTCTCCAACTTGAAACTCTCTTTGTTGGTCTATTTTTTCATGAGTTTCTTTTAATCATTCCTTTTATAGCCTTGAGTTATCATATAAAGACAATAAATTCTCCTCATACACTTGAATTTGCATCTTCCTTTGGAATCCATCTTGGGCCAAATTCATGTTGCATTTATTTATAGCACAATAAGCCTTATGCTGAACTTCCACGGGGAGATGAAACGCTTTCCCAAAAAACAATTTGAAAAGGGTACATACAAATGTGTGTCTTGTATGCTTCCTTATAAGCACATAATTCATAATCCATGAGCTTACTCCAATATTTCCTATTTGGTTGCACAGTTTTCTCCAAATTTTGTTTCAACTAATGATTTGAAACCTCCACCTGGCCATTTATTTGGGGGTGTTATGGTGTTTATGTTTTGTGTGTCACCCCATAATTATAAATAAGGGAAGAAATATTGTGATTGAAAATGTGAGTTACTTGGTCACGGAGTATGCCCTTCGATACTCCTGAACTTCAAAAAATCTACGCTTTGAAAAAGTCCAAAACAACATGAGGATAATCAGTTGTAGTGGCCCTAGCCTCCATTTGTTGACTCATATAATCAACACTAACTAAAATATTAAAAAACCCAAATGAACTAAAAAATGAACCATAAAATCAATTCCCCACACATCAAAAATATCAATGAACAATATGGGTTGTTGAGGCATCTCATGTCTCCTAGAAATGTTTCCCGTCTGTTGGAAACGTGAGCACGACTTACAATAGACATGGGAAACATGGAATATAATAGGACAATATAATCCAGAGTCTAAAACATTCCAGGTTATTCGTTGGGGTCCAAAGTGTCCACCATAAGATATTGTATGACAGAATAGTATAATAGAATCATAGTCAGGATCAGGAACACTCCTCCTAATAACTAAGTCTCTACACATGTTCCATAATTATGGATCATCCCAAACATAAAATCTCGACTCACTCTTTAATTTTTAGACTTGATGCTTCTTTAAAATTGTATGGATTTTAGAGGAAATGAGTTAGTTAACTAAATTTTCATACCAAGGATGGATACCTGAGATGGAATAAAGATGCTCGTCAAGGAAAGAGTCACGATGTGGTACTTGGTCCATGGTGTCATCTTCTAGTTTGTGTGTGTAAGGAAACTCTTATGATCTGCCACCATGTTTCCTGACCCCTTATTTTCCTTTATCTAAGTATCTAATTCTTGAAGAATGAGTGTCCATCGGATTGGCCAGGGATTTGTGTCTGGCTTCTTCAAGTGGTACCTTAGAGGTGCATGGTCTGAAAAAACAACTACTTAAGAGCCCAATAAATATGAACAAAATTTATTTAAAAAGCATATGATAGTAAGAAACTCATTTTTTGTGGTTCTCTAGTATGATTTGGCTGAATCTAGTGTCCTCTATTCATAGGAAATCACATGTGAACGTCTCTCCACCCTCTGAGATAAGATAGCTCCAACTGCAAAGTTATAGGCATCACACATAACATCAAAATGAATCTCCCACCTAGGGGGTTGTATGATCTGTGGAGTGTTCAGAAACTTCATTATCACATCAAAGGAAGTCCAGGAAGAACCATCAAACACAAAATCAGAATCCTTTTGATGTAATTGCAACATAGGAAGGTAAGTTTTACTAAAATCTTTGATGAAACACTGATAAAATTCAGCATGCCCTAGGAAAGATCGAACATCATTCACACATGAAGGATATGGTAAGAATGAAATAATGTCTATCTCAGATCTATCATCATGTATCCCATGTTTTGACACTACATGCCCTAAGGCAATGAAATTCTCTACCATAAAATGACACTTTTCAATGACCCAGACCAGATTCTTCTCAATACAACGATTCATCACCTTTCCCAAAATATTGATACAATCATCAAATGAAAACCCATACACTGTAAAAAATCCATAAATACCTCCATGTGGGTCTCAATAAAATCATAAAAATTTCACACTATTTATTTCTAGAAGGTACCTGGGGCGTTGCAAAGTCAAGATGGAATCCTTCAGTAGGAAAATGTACTGAATGGACAAGTGAATGATGTCTTCTCTTGATCCTCCAATGCAAATGAAACCTCAAAATATCCAGAAAATCCATCCAATAAATAGTAGTGTGTTTTTTCCAGCTATTATTTCAAGCATCTGATCAATAAATGGGAGAGGGAAATTGTATTTTCTAGTGGACTGATTTAGTTTCCTATAATAAATACCCACACGCCAACTGTTTTGCACCCTCATTGGAACTATCTCATCTTTCTCATTGTTAACAACTATAACACCACTTATCTTAGGCACAACCTGAATAGGACTCACCCACTAGAAACCTGAAATGGGATGGATTATACCTGACTCAAGCAAATTTTCAACCTCTTTTTTAAAAATTTCTTTAAGGGTTGGATTGAGTATCCTTTGTGGTTGCCTCACTAGTTTAGCCCCATCCTCCAAAATAATCATATGCATGAAAATGGAGGGGATAATACATGATATGTCAGCCAAGGTCCACCCTATTTCCTTAATGTTCTCCCTCAAAATATTCAAAATATTTTATTCATGTTCAAAAGGAGTATTATTACAAATTATAACAATTAATCTCTCACCACTCAAAAAGTTCGAGTATTTTAGATTTGGTGGCAATGTAATCAGCTCCAATAAAGCGGGTGGTGTATGGATAGAGTCATTGAAGGAACTAAAATATGTGCATAAATAGAATCACTATCAGAATAAAAATCATCACAATTAGAGAATAAAGTATCAAATTCATCATCATATTCAATATCCATGTCATAATCAGAGTTCAAATTATCAGAATATGATTCTAATTCAAATTCAAATATAAGAGAGTCTTTTGAATTAGTAATAGGTGTGGAGGTACACTTATACACCAAATTATAACAAATACTCATAATCTCCCTAAGCATAAGAAAATAAAATTCCATGGGGGTTTTATTGTGTGGTTGAAATGGGAGATAACAAATGGAGAATAGTCCTCTGAGGGGTTCTTCATGGATTCCATAACATTAAATATCACAACCTCTTCCCCAAGAACCATGGAAAGTTTACCCCAATTGAAATTTATGACCGTTTTTGCATTTTTGAAGAAGGGTCTACCTAAGATAATGGGAGCAAGAGAAATAACTTGATCATCCTCTATTTTAAGAATGTAGAAATCTTCAGGAATGATCGTGTCTCTTACCTAGAGAAGAAAATCCTCAAGGACTCCCATTTGATATATTGTAGCTCTATTTGCAAACTACACCACTAAAATAGTCAGTTTCATCTCACCAAACTACAAAGAAGAGAATACAAAGTGAGGAATCACATTTATGGAAGCTCCCAAATCAAAAAGGTAATTAAAGAATTGAAACTCCACTATGGTGCATGGTATGGTGAATGTCCCTGGATCCTTACACATTTTATCATTTCCATAGATGGTGTAATGAGTGCTGAAACATTCCTTCAAAGATTGATCCACTCATTTCCCTTGAATCCTCTTTGATTTGTAAAATGTTCTTTTAAGAATTTGGAATAACTTTTGATTATCTTGGTGGCTTCATGTACAGGAATGTTGATCTTCACATGCTTGAATGTGTCCAAAACCTCCTTTTTACTGCTTCTTCAGCCATCTTTTTGGTTTGTACAACTCTTTTCGGAAATGGAAGGGGTGTAGGAGGAACGTCATTAATAGTTTGTTTACATTTGAATTCCTATTTGGATTTCTCATTAGTTGGTGTGGAATGAGGCTTTTCTAGAGTTGAGGTGAATCTCGATGGAACAATAGGTTCAGATGTATCAGTTTTTTGATAACCACTTCTCAATGTGATGGCATTAAGATTTCCCTGGGGATTTGGTGTAGGTTGGGATGGTAGATTTCCATATTTCTTACTTACTAGCTCATGGAGAGCGGTGGTAATCTGGCTCATTTGAGTCTTCAACTCCCTCAGCTCCAAACCTTCACTCTTCAAATCATTCTATTGATTAAGAATAATTTGTTTCAAAAGGTCATCATTGTTAGAATTTAACTTTGATGGGGGATTTACATGTTGAGGGCCTGTTGATTTTTGCGTTTCAGATCATCTTTGGGGTTGTTGGAAACCCTACTGCAAGGGCAGAGGCTGCTAGATGTTTTGTTGAAAAGGGGGCCTTTTGTAGTCTAGATCCATACCTCATGTATGATTGATCCCTCTACCCTTGGTTTTATGTTAGGGAAAATGAATCAAACTCCTTTTGGGGGTATATCTGTTGTTCCTGCTGATATGTTCTCCCTAGGAATACTGTTGTGCAATCCTCTATCTCTTGTAGTTATGGGCAACAGTCTGTTGGGTGGCTTGTCTCATTGCAAATGCCACAAGGCCTTGAATGACAGGGTTGGGATGTCTTTTGAGGTAAAGCAACATGTCTCACCATAGTTTTCAATTCCTCCATCTTGTAATCAATCAAATGAAATTCAAGAGAAGAAGTACTTACCTGATGTACCCCCTAACATGCGGTGTACATCGATTGCCAAATTGTTGAGAGTTTTGAGCCATCTTGTTGATCAATGCACAAGCATCTATTGGTGTTTGTCCACCAATTATCCTCCTACCGCATCATCCTCCATGATTTTCTCTATATGTGTAAGGCCTTCATAGAATTACTGGATGATGAGTTTCACACTAATTAAGTCATGTGGACTGCTTACACACAACTTCATGACTCGCTCCCAGTACTCATGAATTTACTCCACTTGGGATTGCTTTATCTCATAGATCTCCTCAAAAATGGATGTGGTCCATGATGCTGGAATGAAATCTATACATGAAAAGACTTTTCAAATCACTACAACAAGTAACATCTTCGAGTTGTAAATAATACATCCAATCTTTTATAGCTCCATCAAGTTAATATGGGAATGCTCTTAGTTTGATTTGATATTCAGAAACATTTCTTGGTTTTAAGGTTAATTAAACCACATTAAATTATTTAATGTGATTATTTGGATCCTCACCAAATAATCCATGAAGTTTTGGAAGATGGTGAATTAATACAGATTTAAGTTCAAAGTCTGATTAAATATATGGGTATGCAATACAATTTGGTTGATAATTAATATCAGGTGCAGGAAATTATTGAATGGGTTTAATAAGTTGATTTCCATTATTTTCATCGATTGGTTATTTTTTTATATTTGAATTTTAATTGCTTCAAATTTCAATGATCTTGGAGTGGAGGAATTGTCCTAATGGTTGAATGTCGAAACTTCTCATAGATTGATAATGACTGATTCGATCCCTAAGGTCGTGTTCAATCTCAGGGTCAAGATTTAAGAGATCTTCAGGATTAGTTCTTGTCATACATAAAAGTAATGTAAAAAGGAAATCAAGAAAAGTTGACCATAACAAAAAGAAAAGAAGTTTGAGTTGGTTCAATAAAAATAAAAGAAGAGAGTAAGAGAAAAAAACATGAGAAAGGTGAAAAAAGAATGAAATAGGAGAAGAAAATAAGTAAATGAAAAATAAAATAAATTCCTCATATTGGTTGAATAAATTACTTGCCTCCTCAAAAATAGTACCGATTTTAATGGTGCTTTCGTGGGCACTTCCAAATGATGTTCGATTTTGGGTTACTTAGGTGCAGCATAGTGGCTGGCCAAGGTCGTCACTCAAAGGAGGATTTAAATTCAACATCATATTAATGGAATTTTGAATAAAGAATAAAAGGAAATAAGAATACTAAATAAAAGGATGGGGGGTTACTTATTGTTTACAATTCTAGAAGATTTTTTCTGGAAGGAAATTTCATTTTATTAATTTTGAAATAAAAATTGATCAACAATGCACAACAAGAAGATGTTTTTTTAGAAAACTATTTTTATAAAGTGTAATAAATCAAAATATTCCTATTATTTTATTTATTAATCATTATCATTCAAATTATTATCCAATTAATTATGATCCCATAAATTTTTAACCCTCAAACCCTACGGGGGTTAACTTAACCAGAAATATGATATTTTGTAAACCCTATGATAGCTTCAGAACACGCAATGAAAACACCTTGCTTTGACTGATGTTCTACGGTTAGATTACGGTTAGTGGTAAATTGGAGATCATATCCACTCTAGAAATTATGATTCATAGAATTTATGGATTATATTTGAACTCTACAAACATATCCCATGTGGTCTTGTATTACCGATTAAGTTCGCACTCTCACAATTTACACAAAATCTCGACCTCACGTGATTTGTTTTTATTGTTCAATTGCTAGATTAGTTTAATTTAAATTAAAAACTAAATTAATTGATCATATTAAGGGAATTAATTTAGATCATTAAATGAAAATAAATTAATGAATAAGGTAATAGGTAGATCGATTACTAAGAGAACTACTCTTCCATTGGAGAAGATGTCATTGAGGAGACGTTTTACATAAGCAATGGAGTAAAATTGAAATACCCAATCTCATCTCCACTCTTAGATTCTAGACCAAGAAAAAAAATATGAAGACTAAAAGATAATAAAACATAAGTTCTTTTGAAAAATATTCTTGTTACATGCATAAAAATAGAGAAAATCAAAAAAGAGGTGGGAGTGGAGAGCCTTCTTAGAAGAGATCTTCGCACAAGGATATACTCCGTCCATGGGTTGTGATATGTTCCAAAGAGACACCGTTTCAGATACACCATCACAAGTCCTCAAAAAACCCTAAAAAGCAGTGAAACCCCCATTTAAATATAGTTTTTTAGGGCTAGGGTTACATATTTTTTATAAGTGTGAAATAAAAACTCGGTCAAATATTTCATTCCAAATTTCACTGCATATTCAACATCTGAAATGTGTGATTTGACCAGCCTTATAGAAGGAATATTTGTTCCTAATTATGTCCCGGAGCTTTCCTCCAAATTTGGGCTCACTTCAAGTCCATATGAAGACGATACAGTCTAAATAGTGATGTGGTGTCCAATCTGGATGATTCTTCCCAATATTGTCTTCATGGCCCATTTACTCTACTCAAAGGCACTATCTAGCTCCCATGTACTAAATGAAATTTGTATCCCTTTAATTCGGGAACATAGTTACCAAATTTATGTCAAAAATATTTTACTTAACAATATTTAGGCTCGAAATACTACAGTGAATTTCTAAAAAGTAAAACTCGAATTTTCATCAAATTTGCAAATGAATGATCTAATCCCAAATATTTGAAAATTGATCATATTTTGCATAATGTAAGGAAATTATATCATTTATTATCCATAAAATATTCAATTAAATTGTGTTTTATCATAATAAATATCTCAAAAAGGATAACTAAAAATATGCATGACTCATCTTCGTCCGTATGATGTCTTACAAGGTAGAGTTCCTCTTGTCACTAATAGCATTCCATATTAGTGTGTTAGGAGTAGTGATTTGAGGTAGAATCCCAAAGTCCTATAAAATGATATGGAACTCTTAGTTAAGATATTTACCACCTTGATCTGATCGAAACATATTTATCTTCTTTCCATGTTGATTCGGAAATTCATTGGTGAATTCCTTGATTTTCTCAAAGGACTTGGACATATACTTCATCAAGTAGATATAGCCATTTCTACTCATGTAATTAGTGAATGTTTTTGAAGTAAGAATATTAACCTCTAGAATCTACTTGAAATGGTCCACAAACATCAGTGTGTATCAATCCTATGATCTTTGCATTCCTTTCACCCTATCCACCTAATGGTGGTTTTCTCATTCTTCCTTGAATACAATCATAACATATTTCAAGTGGTTTGACCTCAAATGTGTCTAAATAACCATTTCATAGAGCTTTGACAAATGCTTATCCTTTACATGACCTTGATAGTTATGCCAAATCTAGGTGATATATGAGTCATGTGAATATTATTCATTTTCAAATGATAACACTTTATTTTAATAGTTTAGTACATCAAGATTGTTATTTAAATTTGTCATACAAAAACATATGTTGTCCTTATAAAAGAAAGAAATTTTATTTCCAAACATGAAAAAAACCCATCAATATTTAGGCATGATACAAATATTAGGTTCTTGGTATCTGTAGGTACATAATAACAATCTTCTAAAACCAAAATCATTCCCATTGGAAATGAAGGGTGGTAGTCACCAATGGCCATAGCTCCTATCCTTACACCATTATCAACTCTCAGATCCACCTCTCCTCTCGCAATATTTCAGAGTCTACATGTTTCCAACATTTGGATACCGATGTGAAAACCAGAAGCTATATCTAATACCCAATGAGTATTTATTGAAAGATTACAATCGATATTGAACGCACCCTCAACCTCACATTGCATATTGGCGCACATCCTCTTCTAATGGCCTAATTAATAATAATTACTAATAATTACTAATAATTAGTAATAAATACGAATAATTAATAATAAATATGAATAATTAGTAATAAATATGAATTATTAGTAATAATTAGTAATAAATACTAATATATATTAATAAATAGTAATAAATAGTAATAAATATTAATAAATAGTAATAAAATAGGAAACATTAGTAATAATTAGTAATAATTAGTTATAAATATGAATAACTTGTAATAAATACAATAAATTAGTAATAAATTTGAATAATTAGTAATAATTAGTAATAATTAGTAATAATTAGTAATAAATATGAATAGTAATAAATAAAAATAATTAGTAATAATTAGTAATAAATTTGTATAATTAGAAATAAAATGAATAATTAGTAATATATATGAATAAATGTAATAATTAGTAATAATTAGTAATATTTTGTAATTATTAGTAATATGTAGTAATAATTAGTCTTAATTACTAATAAATTTGAATAATTAGTAATAAATAAGAATAATTAGTAATAAATACAAATAAGAAATAATAAATATTAATAAATAGTAATATTTAGTAATAAATAGTAATAATTTGTAATAAATAGTAACAAATAAGAATAATTAGTTACAAATACCAATAATTAGTAATAAATAATAATAAATCTGAATAATTATTAATAACCAGCAATAAATACAAATAATTAGTAATAATTAGTAATAATTATTAATAAAAATGAATAATCACTTAAATTAGTAATAAATACGAATAATTAGTTATATATATGAATAATTATAAATAAATATGATTAATTAGACATAATTTCTAATAAATATTTATAGTTAGTATTAATTTGTAATAATTAGTAATAATTAGTAATAAATAGTAATTATTAGAAATAATTTGTAATAATTACTAATAATTAGTTAAAATTTGTAATAATTAGTAATTAATATGAATAAATAGTAAAAATTAGTAAAAATTAGTAATAAATTCTAATAATTAGTAATTAATATGAATAATTAGTCTGAAATACGAATAATTAGTAATAAATAGTATTAATTAGTAATAAATAGTAATAATAGGTAATAATCAGTGATGGATATTAATAATTAGTTATAAATAATTATAAATACAAATAATTAGTAATAATTAGTAATAGTTAGTAACAAATAAGGGTAATTAGTAATAATTTTTAATAATTAGTAACAAATAGTAATAATTAGTGATAAATACGAATAATTAGTAATAAATATAGATAATTAGTGATAAATATGTATAATTATTAATAATTAGTAATAATTATTAATAAATATGAAGAATTAGTAATAATTGGTAATAAATGAGAATAATTAGTACTTGTAAGTAATAATTGTCAAAAATTTGTAATAATTTGAATTAATTTTAAATATTTAGTAATAAGTAAAAATAATTAGTAATAAATAGCAATAATTAGTAATAAATAGAATTAATTATTAATAATTTGTAATAATTAGTATTAAATTGTAATAATTATGATTAATTATATACATAGTAATAATTATCAATATATATGAATAATTATGAAAAAAATAAAAATAATTAAAAATAAATAGCAATAAATTGAAACAATTAGCAATAAATAACAATAATTAGAAATAAAAATCAATAAATTGTAATAATTGGCAATATTTAGAAATAATAAGAAATAATTAATAATAAATCAACATAATTTATTTTGGAGTAATAATTAATAATAAATTGGAAAAATGTATAATGGATTGGCAGTATCACTTTTTTCTGATGGCTAATCTCCTTGAAACCTTATCACACTGAAATCTCTTTAAACAATCTGCTCCCACATATGAATATCCATTTTATTATGCATGAGTATGGAGAGAATAATAGAGAAGACTCCCTACTCACCATTCTTGTGAATATGAATGTGGATATGAGTACATTGGAGAAAATTTTTTATATTGATTTCAGACAATGAATTTTGCAATGAGATGATCCCTTAGGAAAAAAGATTCCCTCTTTCCTAAAGACTCATCACCATATAGAATTATCCCTCTATATTAACTATGAAAAATCTAATTTGACATACGGATATCCATTTTCATATGCATGATAATGGAGAAAAGCACAGTGAGGCCGACCGTCTTTCTTTTCTCACACACATGAAAACATATATTCATACATCAAAGAAGATTTTTCGTTGTGATTTCCGTCAGAAAAAGTTGCAAGGAGATGAGCTGTTGGGAAAAAGAGTTTCCCCACATCCGCTACAAATTTTTTAACCTTTATTTAGTATAAATTAAATGAAATTAGTAATATTCTATGGTAATTTGTATAAATTATTATAAATTACTATATATTAGTGTAATATTTTTTTAAAAAATACTCTGTATAACTTCGAACTAATAGAAAATATTATAATTTCCAAGAAAAGTGAATTTAGATTTTTATCTCTTGTTTGATAGTGATTTTATTAAATTAGATTATTTATAAAACTAATTATTTTATATTTCTTACAGAAATATGGAATAAATAATTCAACAACAGTCATTAATATATGATTACGCTTGGATAAACTAGCCCATGAATCAAAATGGTTTTGGTTTAAATCATGTGTATATTGAGGTTGATGAAATGTTCTTATCGTTTGAATCATCAGAACTAGAATTTGTTTCAAAAGGAATAATTATGTGTCCTTGTAAAAAATATTCTTTGGGGTTGTTTGAAACATTTAAAAATTTTGGGGATCATTTTTTTTTCAACCAGATCATTTTTTTGGTATCAATGTGGTGAATATTGTTCTAGAGAAGGTACTAATAATTTGATTCTAAATCCATCAAAATTTCAGTAAAATTTTCATGATGTGGAAAGTCCACATTTTTAACAAACTAATACTCATGAAGATATTTATTAAAATCGTGAGCTGGAACCATCTCAATTTTATAAGTTGCTGAGGTTCGTAGAGATGGCCATATATCCTGATTACAAGATATGAAAAATTTTTATAGTTGAAAAAATTTTATGGCAACTAATTCAGATAATGGAATGTCAAATATCCATTTTGATTAGATATTTTCTTTGATTAAAACATTTTTACTAGAAGGAAATGGTTTTCCAATAAATTTCTATGAGAGAAAGAGGATGTTTTATAATATTGATATTGGTTATTAGAATATTATTTCATGTTCAAATGATTATATATTATGTTATGGTGAAAATGAGTCATTGTATTGTTGACCAACATGTGGAAAATCAAGGTATAAAGAGGCTCAACAAGGTAAGTGTGGACACACTCATGTAAAATAGTTAAGATACTTTCCACTTACACTAAGATTCCTGTGTTCTGTTTATGTCAGAGAACACAATGACATTGATTCCATGTCACAAAACAAATATTTCAATATGTGAAGCATAAATGGTCCCAAGGATGGTGATTCATAGAATCATTTTGACCAAGTTCATCCATCTTTATCTTTAGAAGCCCAAAACATGTGATTGGGTCTTTCTACTAAAGGTTCCTATCAATTTGGTTCTTACGGTAGTTATTTTCATGTTTTCTTGTCTTTATAACTCTGTACAATTTACCTCTTTGAATGTTGATTAAGGATACATATAACTTTTGGAAATTATTAATTCCATTACATCTAAAAAATAATATTAGTGATTATTTGAAATCATTGACTGACGAGTTAAATTCATTGTGGAGTAAGGATGTCAGTACATATGATGCTTCTACAAAATAAAATTTACTACAAAACACTACATTGATTGGACAATGATAAACATCCTAGAATATGTCATGTTATATACCTTGAATAGACATGGTCCAAAATCATGATCGTGTTGTATGAGAGACAACAAAGACTTTATGATCATCAATGGAGAAAAAACTTGTTTTTTCGACTGTCAACGTAGATTCTTTCCAATAGATCATCCTTTTCAGAGGAAAAAATATTATTTCAGAAAAGGAAAAATTGGAAGATATGGATCTCTAATAAAGATCTCAAGTATAGTGTTTAAATAATTTTTATCTTCATTACCTCTAATCAAATTTGGACCAATAATAAACCAATAAAAAATGATGGCTTCGGGAAAGAACACAATTGGATAAAACATATCATATTTGGGATCCTCTATATTGGTTTCATTTTATGGTTGGTCACATGTTGGATTTCATGATTATTTATAAGAACTATTTTTTAATTCATTTTATATAGTTTTGGATGTACCAGGTAAGACTGGAGAGATATTGTAATGTCATGATTAGATCTTGCCCAAATTTGTAGGTGATTTGGACATGAATTGTTTGAAAATATCAGATCACAGAAGTTAATGAAGCCAAATGTAAATTATAAAATATCCAAAAATATCTTTTATTATTTGATCAGTGGATTAATGATTTGATACTTCCATGTGGTTATGATTCTAATTTGGACAGATGTGTCAGAAATGATCATATATCCTGATTAGAAATGCATTACTGTTATATTATAATAGAAAGACCTCTGATAACATGATTAAGAGGATTGTTCAATACTATTATTTCGGATACTATAAAAGACATATTATATTTTTTCCTACACATTTGTGTAGAAATATTAGACTACAATGCACTATTCCTACTGTAATAAGATGTTGTTTATATTTTATATAAAATTGGAAAAATAATCCCGCAAGCTTTCTTTGACACAATAGAACATTTTATATTACATGTTATACAAGAAAAAATATAGAGGTCCAGTACATTTTCTATGGATATAGTCATTCAAGATTTTCATCTAGAAATTGATGAAAAAGTCATGTAATAAAGCATTTGTTAAAGGCTCAACTACAGATGCTTATTTATTGGAGGAAATTTCTTTTTCCTGGTCTCATTACATTCAATCCGAATATCCATCAAAACACAACTAAAATTACAATAATGAGGGAAATGTTAGCAATGAAATTGGAAATCAATTATGAGTTCTTAATATACCCGAACATGGCATTGATGGAGTTCATGAATGATGGATTCTAGAAAATGAACATCATAGAGATCATATATATGTTCTACTCAAATGTGATGAAATGAAACCATTTGTATTGTGAGTGCTCATAGAAATTATTCTATAATAATTTTTAAAGTAAATTAATCTTATTTGGTATTTTATATTTTAATCATATCATGAAAAAATGTCCACATATTATAGTATTAGATCTTGAAAAAATAGAAAAAATGATTTTTCCTATTGTTTTCAAAAACAAGTGACATAGATTATTTATGGTTTAACATATAAAATCAATTTGATATTTTTATATTGATAGTTTTTTTACAAATTTTTAAGTACCAAAACATGTTGATAAAATTGATAATCGATTTTGTTTATTGAGTAACCCACCATACAAAATGATTAAATATTATAATGCTTATGTGGTAAATGGTTTTAGATTAAAGACACTTGTATATGGGGAATTAAAAAAAGTAATAGTGGTTTTTTCTTGAGATGATATCATGATAGTGAAACTGATGTTGAGTTTTATGGCATAATGGATGAAATTATTGAACTATGTTATCTGGGACAAAATTATATAATAATGATTGAATATTAGTGGTTGGATACTGAGAGTGGCTTGTGTGTTCATCTGATCCATGGAATCCTTGGTTTTCAATATAAAAGTATTCTTGCATTAAATTTACCAATTTTATTGGATCATCGTGTGCATAAAATTTATTATGAAAATTATTTTGCTACATTAAGATAGTTTAGAGATTGGTGGAGCATAATAAAAAAGAAATCTCATGAAAATCAGTTTACACAAGGTTAATGTGGTTCCATTGAAGTGGAAGGAACTAAAATATTTCAAGAGACTGCTCCAAATAAATCTTTTTTATGAAGATAAAAAAATATCAATGATGACACCCAGTAGTTAAGGGACCATGGGGATGATGATTTTAATGATGTTATAAATGAATATCAATTGACAATAGATGATGAGACTAAAACTCATATGGAAATTAATTATTTTGAGGAGGTATATGAAGACATTAACATCATCAGAAATGTAGATGACGATGAAAATGAATATTGAAATAGTTAAATTCTAGTTACAATCATATATAATATATATGTATATAAAATAGTTATGTTTATGTGTTTGCTAACAACAATCAATTTTTAATTTAGAACGATGATGATTTGTTTTGTCAATTTCATGAGGCTAATCTACATTTTGATGAGCATGATGTTGGATCATCTAACCCTTAGACTACTGGCGATTTATGGAGGACTCCGTGGGGGAATGGCCTTGCTCAATTGATGATTCCTGGACCTATACCAGAGTGACGTCCACATCTTGGCTTCAATCCACAAATAAAGAGGTATGTTTACCAATGTATTTTAGTTAGTTTTAATTTATTTATTTATATACTAATTGTTTGATTATTTTTTCTTGTTTCAGACCTTTTAACATATAACAATTTGATAGGGAAGTGCTATATTTCCCAATTATTTTTCTGAGGCATGGGTCCCACGGGATCTGATTCTTGTTGATGTTCAGCACCACATGTTAGATCATTGGATGATTCATAAATAAATATTATTTATTTTTTAATTTTTTTTAATTAAAAAATTTATATTAAAATTTATTTGTAGGTTTTATGGTATCTCAATGATGATAGCATGTGTAGATCTATTTAGAAGGCATGGGAGGGGTTTACGTGAGATCATTGTTGTTAGTTGTTTCACAATTTCAGAAGGAATGCTATTAGGAAAGTAGGAGTAACATTGTTTGATGAGTCTTGTTTCACCAAACGACTAGATTACATTTCATCATAAGTTTGGGATAGAATATGATCACATAGGATGCGTGGTCATTTTTAAGGGTTATCATTTATAGGTCGACAATATTGGGGGAGACAGGAGGTGACTCATTGAGTTGGTAGTCATCAATTCAGTATGCATAAGTAACATATGGTAAATAATTTTTTACATAATTAATATAAAATTAAATGTATACTATTTATTTTATGTACATAAAGATAGTAAAAAACCTGATCTTATGGAGTTCAAAATTGATACAAAGATGTACAATAGGTAGTCACTAGAGAGATTAGAGGTGATTTCTAACATCAGAATGTGGTTAGTGTAAATTATATTTCAGTTTTAAAATGAGCTGAAAATAATATTTTAGATAATTTTAATTTTAAATTTAAATTGAAGGGGTCATATGAGGGTGTGACTTATCAAACACATTGAAAGATTAAAACTGAGACTGAAGGGTCATAACATTGCCACCGATTAGATGAGATGGCATGGAGGCAGATGACCCGGTGTGGGTTCAAGAAAGGCAGAGTTACTGTTATCGTCTCCCGATTGATGTCTGAGAGTAATTACAGGACTGCTTCGATGTTGACATCAAGCTATAGAGGAGATCGTAGATATTCATCCTCAGTTTTTGTTCATTAGTAGGAGAAACTGCGAGCTCATAGTGAGCAGATAAAAAGTATGCGTTGGGAGCCGGAAGAGCTTCGTCGACAGCAGGAGCAGTATGAGGATGGGATCTGTTGATGGAAGCAACAATAACACAAGAATATGATGGAGTACATGTGTCATATGACTCATGTTTTAGGGATGGTGTCCCTCCACCATCTCCACCATCTCCTTTAGCTCCTCCAAAAGACCCCCAGTGATGTCAACTCATCTAGAATCCCCCTAGTGATGTCGGGTCATGTAGAAGACCCCATAGTGGTATATTTAAATTTTATAATAAAATAGTTGAAATTTATTTTATATTTTAATATTATATATCTACATTTCAACACAATGCATTTTTTATATTATTGCGAATGTTGGGTTTTTTATTTTTTTATTTTTTAAATTTTTATTGTATTATTTATTTAATTTTTTTTATTATTTTACCTATTTAATTATTTATTTTTTATTTTATTTAAATTATTATGTAATATTATTTTATTATTATTATTATTATTTTCTTATTAATATTTTTATTTTACATTTTCTTGAATATTGAGATTTTTATTATTTTATAATTTTTTTATTAATTTACAATTATCATTATTCATATTAATATTAATATTATTTATTTTATTTTATTATTATTATTGTTATCAATATTATTTATATTTTTTGTATAATTAATATTAATATTAATATATTATTAATATTATTATTCATAAAATTTTTAATTAATTATAATTATTCATTAATTATTATTATTATTTTATTAATATTATTTATTATTATTTTCTTAATAATATATTATTATTAGTAATATTATATTATTATATTTTATTAATATTTTTTTAGAGTATTTGTGATGGGCCCCTCATAAATAAATATTTTAAATACCACAGGTTAACTATTTGTAACATGCAATTTTGTTGTGGAATATATGGTTATTTTTCAACAGTCTGCCGCAAGTAATAATTTTTCGACGAGATTTACCACAAAAATCCATTTAACACTGGATCCCATAAAAAATAACATAATTTTTAGTAGTGTATGCAGTCTTACCACTTCCCTTATATGTATATATATATTACATAGTCGGTTAAGAAATAAATAAACTATAACTAAAATGAAATGAAATGACTTTGTAAGATAATTGACTATGACCCAGATGTTATTATATCCTTGATGTGTCTCATTGAGTCCTATGATGAAATACATTATTATGTTATCCCATTCCCATACATGTATGGGTAATTGTGACATAATACCCTTGTAATTCGTTCCTTTCTCATTGACTTGTGGGAATACCACGAATTGAGATAAAAACTCAACAATCTACCTCTTAATATTATCCCACCATAATTATTTTTGAAATATCTATATATTCTAGTGGTTCTTGTATTAATAGATATTTATGAGCAATGTGAATCATCTAAATATTCCCTCTTTAATTATAGTTTCAATGGGACACATATTCTGGTACCAAACCTTATAACTCTATCTTTATAAAAGTTAAAATATAGTATACTAACAAAAATATTGTGTATAAACTTATAAAATAATTATACCTCTTTGGTCCTATCCAGAATAAACGTTTGGGAACTTATTTGGGAATTTTGGGTAGAATATCCTTTAATTATTCCCATTTATATCATTTATATGCCCAAGAATATTCGATATCTTGTAATCCTCATCATGAATAGACTTTTTTGTATAATTTATACTCATAGAATCCACTAATTTGTTTTCATTTCGTGGATGTAAATTGATTGAACAATCATAATCCTTGAATCCCATTAACCACCATTGTTGGTGCATAATAATCTCTTTTTTGGAAAAATATACTTGAGGCTTCTATGATCTTTATATATGTCACTATTTTTTCCAAAGAGATAATATCATCAAATCTATAACCTGAATATTACTACAACTAATTATAAATCATATGTTGGTTAGTTATACTCATGGATATTTAATTGGTGGGATTTATATGACATCTATTGGCCTACAATCACTTATGGTTACATTGCATCATTTTTGGGTTGATTTGGATTACTGGAAAAGAAAATGAACATGGTCAGTTGTGTAATTATAGTATGATTATTTATTAGGTATGTTGAAAAAATCTATGAAATTAGTATTGAAGCTTTGAAGTCGGTTCAGTAAGTTCCATGTACAAGGTGGTGTCAATTCCCAGTGTTTTTAATCTTTTTAGGGTCTAAAATTTATAGGAAGTAATAAGTTTCATGAAAAAATTATTTCTTGTACTACCTCATGAAAATATGTAAAATTAATGTAATTCAAAAAAATTATTGGCATGAAATTTCTGGGATTCATGAAATAATTCTCAAAGGATTTCTAATCCATAAAGGAAAAAGGTAGTAAGATATATAATTAAGAGAAGTTTTATAAATAGATCTTTTCCATAAGGTTTCATGATGAATGGAATTTTTGGAAACATAAATATAGTGTACAAAATGATATGTTGATATTAAAATGATATTTAGGGGAGTAAACTTCTATAAATAGGCGAGTAGCCTCTCATTTGAGCTAAAGTAATCACTAACGATGTTCCAAATGCTATGAATTGAAAAAATATTTAAATTAAGGCATTTCTTATGAGAATCATTTAGTTTCATAAATAAAATAGGTTTCCCAAAAGATAAGAAATATTTTTGGAAAGTCTTTGAGTTTCATGAAAGACTGCTTTTTTTCTAAAGAGACATTTCTCAACAATTATTTTCATGTTTCATTAATAATGGGAATAGGGTTATCTGAAAGTGAATCATATATAAAGAAGAATGATTTTACTATAAATTCTAATGTAAATATTTATTTGTCAAGTGCATAAATGTATACCTTCGTTACAAAAAAAATGATTTCTAAATATTATTTATTCAATTGTTCAATAAAATATTCTTATAAATGAGTAGTTAAGAAACTTCATATGAGTGTGAAATGAGCTTTGGAATTGTAAATAATATTGATATATAATGAACATTGAGTTCTCTCAAACATTTTAACAACAATGTGATTTAGTGGATTTAGTACATAGGATACTTTGTTCAGTATTATCTTTGGATGTATCCTAGTGGGTGATCCAAATATGATTGTTGTGTCTCATGCATGATTTAGTTTCTACTCATTCATTGATATGGGAAAGGGGGAGAAGACTATATTTATTTAAAGATGATGAAATTTTTTAAGGGGATATTATTTAATATTTCATAGACTGATTCACCCCCCCCCCCCTCTTAGGGTATTTATCATTGTTGGTATAACAATTGGTATCAGAGAAAATGTTGGAAATTATTTTTTCTCTTTCAATGGTATCTATAGAGGATTTTAACCACAATGAGATTCTGATCATTTATATAATGAAATTCTATATTTGGAAGAATTATATATATCACTACTTAAAAAAATTAGTTATAGACTCCTTTATAGATTTGATGTAAAGTATTTCATATTGTGTTGATAATTTAGTTTTATGAGAAGAAAAATATAGAGAATTGGATACTACTGCCAAAGGAATCAATTTCGTATGAGGATATTTATATAACAAAATCTATGTGAATATGTGGTCATGTAAGTCAATTAATTTAATCTTGGAATAGATTTTAAATATATATATGATGGTAAAATTTTGAGAAAAATAATTAAAAATTTATTGGAATATGTAAATGATCAAAGTAATAACCCAAATGTGGTTGTAGATTCATACTTTGACTGGGTGAATGTTTTTGAAGAATAAATACTTGGTGTTAGAGAATCCTTAAATATGTAAATATCATTTAGTGAATCTTGAGAAGACTTCCACGACTGTTCAATATAAAAGTCTATATCCTAGAATATAATGATATAAAAAGGATAACATTGGATAGATTACACAATACTCTTTTTGAATACAATATAAGAAATGATAATAAAGAGTATGTGGAAAAAAATAAAATCTAATGAGGTGTAATTCAAGGTCATGAAGATTCCTCATATAAAGTATTTCCATGAATAATAAGAGGTTGATACCTTAATTTCATTCCTTTCCTAAAATCATCCAAGAGGAAAATGAATTTTCAAAGGAAAATTTCTACTTGCATGCTTTCAATGTGCAAAGGTTGGACATCTTGCCACATGGTTCCCTAAAAATATTTAAGAGGATATCAAAATTCCCATAATAATTTATTCAATACATGAGAAAGGTAATAAAAATTTTATTACAAAATTATAAAAAATGAAAAATCATATTTCAAAAGAAAATGATAGTTCAAAAGAATCTGAGTTTGAAGATATGATACAATACAATTATTATGTAGAAAATTATTTGGCGATAGTTATAGTTAACTCTCAAACATGAGAGAAAAAAATAAAATTATACAGGATATGTGAATGGAAGGTTCGAATATAGAATAAAGGGATATAAGAATACTAAATAAAAGGATGCGGGTTGTTTATTGTTTACAAATCTAGATGATGTTTTCTGGAAAGAAATTGCATTTTTTTTAATTTTTGAAATAAAAAATGATTAACAATGCATAATGAGAAGATGTTTTTTTAGAAAACAATTTTCTGAAATTGTATTAAATCAAAATCTACATATTCATTTATTTATTAATCATTATCATTTAAATTAATATCCACATAATTATGAACCCCTAATTTTTTAACCCTCAAACCCTATGGGAGTTAACTTAATCACAAAGATGATATTTTGTAAACCCTATACTAGCTTTAGAACACACAATAGAAACATATTTCTTTGATTGATGTTCAAAGGTTAGATTATGGTTAGTGGTTAAATAGACCACATGTTCACTTCGTAGATGAAGATTAATTGAATTTAGGTATTACATTTGAACTCTATAAACTTATCCCGTGTGGTCTTGCATTACCGATTAAGTTTGCTCTCTCACAATTTAAACAAAATCTCAACCTCACGTGATTTGTGCTTATTGTTAAATTGATTGAATAGTTTCATTTAAATTAAAAACTAAATTAATAGATCATATTAAGTGAATTATAGCATCTCATTGATTCAAAATAATTTAATGAAGAAGGTAATAGGTAGATCGATTACTAAGAAAACTACTCTTCCATGGGCGATGTTATCATTTAGGATACGTTTTTCATAAGAAATGGATTGAATGGGAAATACCCAATCTCATCTCCACTCTTATATTCTAGACCAAAATGAAAAATATGAAGATTAAAAGATTATAACACATAATATTTATTGAAAAGAATCCATGTTACATGCATAAAAACAAGGAAGAACAAAGAGGAGGTGGGAGTGGAGAGCCTTCTGGGAAGAGATCTTTGCATAAGGACATACTTAATCCAAAGATTATGATGTGTTAAAAAGAGACACCATTTAGGACACACATTCCTATGTCCTTCAAAAGCCCACCCAATGAGTGAAAACCCAATTTAAATAGATTTTTTAATGTCTAGGGTTACATAACTTTTTTAAGTGTGAAATAAAAACTCGGTCAAATATATTATTCCAAATTCCACTGCATATTCGACATCCAAAACGCTTGAATTGGCTGGACTATTAGAAGGAATATTTGTTCCTAATTTTGTCCCTGAGCTTCCCTCAAAATTTGGGCTCACTCCAATTCTACATAAAGACGATACAGTCTAAATAGTGAAGTGGTGTCCAATATGAATGGTTCTGTCCAACATTTTCGTCATGGCCCATTTACTCTACTCAAAGGCACTATCCAGCTCCCATGTCCTAAATAAAATTTGTGTCCCATTATGTTAAGAACACATCTTCCAAATTTATCTCAAAATATTTTACATAACAATATTTATGCTCAAAATACTACAGGGAATTTCTAAATAGTAAAACGGGAATTTTCATCAAATTTGCAAATGAATGATCTAATCCCAAATATTTCATAATTGATCATATTTAGCATAATGTGAGAAAATAATATCAATTATTATTCATAAAATATTCATAAAATTTTGTTTTATCATAATACATATCTCAAAATGGATAATCGAAAATCTTCTTGACATATCTCCGACCTTATGATGTCTTAAATGGTTGAGTTCCTGTTGTCACTAACAGCATTCCGTATTAGTGTGTAAGGAGGAGTGATTTGAGGTAGAATCCTGAACTCCTATAAAATGATATGGAACTCGTAGTTAAGATATTCACCACCTCTTATGATCGAAACATCTTTGTCTTCTTTCCATGTTGATTCAGAAATTCATTCGTGAATTCCTTGAATTTCTCAAAGGATTTGGACATATAGCTCATCAAGTAGATATAGCCATATCTACTAATGTAATCAGTGAATGTTTTTGAAGTAAGAATATTCACCTCTAGAAACTACTTGAAATGGTCCACACACATCAGCGTATATCAATCCTATGATCTTTGTGTCCCTTTCACCTTATCCACCTAATGGTGGTATTCTCATACTTCCTCGTATACAATCATAACATCTTTCAAGTGGTTTGACCTCAAATGTGTCTTAATAACCATTTCATAGAGCAGTGACAAATGATTTTCATTTACATGACCATGACAGTTATACCAAATCTAGGTGATATATGAGTCATGTGAATATGATTCGATATTAAATGATAACACTTTATTTTAATAGTTTAATACAAAAAGAATGTTTTTTATATTCGTCATACAAAAACATATGTTGTCCATATAAAAGAAAGAACTTTTATTTCCAAACATGAAAAAAACCCATCAGTATCTAGGCATGATACAAAAATTAGGTTCTTGGTATCTGTAGGTACATAATAACAATCTTCTGAAACTAAATTCATTCTCATTGGCAATGAAGGGTTGTAGTCACCAATGGCCACAGCTCCCAGCCTCACACCATTATCAACTCTCAGATCCACCTCTCCTCTCGCAATCTGTTAGAGTCCACTTGTTTCCTGAATTTGGATACATATGTGAAAACTAGAAGCTATATATAATACCCAACGAGTAGATATTGAAAGATTACAATCGATACTGAATGCACCCTCAACCTCACCTTGCATATTGGTGCACTTCCTCTTCCAATAACCTAATTAATAATAATTACAAACAATTACTAATCATTAGTAATAAATACAAATAATTAGTAATAAATATGAATAATTAGTAATAAAAATGAATTATTAGTAATAATTACTAATAAATACGAATAATTATTAATTAATAGGAATTATTCGTAATAAATATGAATAATTAGAAATAAATAGGGAAAATTAGTAATAATTTGTAATAATTTGTAATAATTAGTAATAATTAGTAATAAATATGAATAACTAGTAATAAATACAATAAATTTGAAATAAAATTGAATAATTGGTAATAATTAGTAATAAATACCAATAAATAGTAATAAATACAAATAATTAGTAATAATTAGTTATAAATTTGTATAATTAGTAATAAAATGAATAATTAGTAATATATATGAATAAATATAACAATCAGTAATAATTAGAAATAATTAGTAATATTAGTAATTTGTAGTAATAATTAGTCTTAGTTACTAATTAATATGAATAATTAGTTATAAATATGAATAATTAGTTATAAATATGAATAATTAGTTATAAATATGAATAATTAGTTATAAATATGAATAAGAATTAATAAATATTAATAAATAGTAATATTTAGTATTAAATAGTAATGATTAGTAATAAATAGTAACAAATAAGAATAATTAATTACAAATACCAATAATTAGTAATAACTAGTAATAAATCTGAATAATGATTAACAATTAGTTATAAAAACCAACAATTTGTAATAATTAGTTATAATTTGTATTTTTTAGTAATAAATATGAATAATTAGTACTAATTAGTGATAAAAATGAATAATTAGTTAAATTAATAATAAATGAGAATAATTAGTTATAAATATGAATAAATATTAATGAATATGAATAATTAGACATAATTTCTAATAATTACTAATAATTAGTATTAATTAGTAATAATTGGTAATAATTATAAATAAATAGTAATAAATAGTAATAATTAATAATAATTAGTAATAATTAGTAATAAATATGAATAATTAGTAATAAATAAGAATAACTAGTAAAAATTAGTAATAAATACGAATGATTAGTAATTAATACGAATAATTTGTCCAAAGTATGAATAATTAGTAATAAATAGTAATAATTAGTAATATTAGTTAATAATTAGTAATAAATATTAATAATTAGTTATAAATAGTTATAAATAAAAATAATTAGTAATAATTAGTAATAATTAGTAATAAATAAGGGTAATTAGTACTAATTTCTAATAATTAGAAATAAATACGAATAATTAGTAATAAATATGAATAATTAGTGATAAGAATGAAATATTAGTAACAATTAGTAAAATAATATGAAAAATTAGTAATAATTAGTAAAAAATGTGAATAATTAGTACTTGTAAGTAAAAATTGTCAATAATTTGTAGTAATTAGAATTAATTTTTAAAAATTTGTAATACATACAAATAATTAGTAATAAATATGAATTATTAGTGGAAAATATGATTAATTAGTAATAATTAGCATTAATTAGTAATAAATAGTAATAATTTTAAATAAATAGAAATAATTAATAATAATTAGTAATAATTTGTATTATTTAGTATTAAATTGTAATAATTATGATTAATTATATAATTAGTAATACTTATAAATATATATGAATAATTAAAAAAACGAATAATTAAAAATAAATAGCAATAAATAGAAATAATTAGCAATAAATAACAATAATTAGAAATAAAAAGAAATAAATTGTAATAATTAGAAATAATTAGAAATAATTAGTAATAAATAAACATAATTTCTAGTGGATTAATAATTACTAATAAATTGGAAAATTGTATAATGGATTGGCAGTATCAATTTTTTCCGACGGCCATTCTCCTTAGAACTTTATCACACTGAAATCTCAATGAAAAATCTGCTCCCACGTATGAATATCCATTTTTTTATGCATGAGTATGGATAGAAGCACAGCGAGGACTCCCTGATCCCCATTCTCATGAATATGAATGTGGATATGAGTACATTTGAGAAGATTTTTCATATTGATTTCAGTCAAAGAATTTTGTAATGAGATGATCCCTTAGGAAAAAATATACCCTTTTTCCAAACGACTCATCACCATGTAACATTCTCCCACTAAATTCACTATGAAAAATCTACCTTGACATAAAAATATCCATTTTATTATGCACGATAATAGAGAAAAGCACAGTGAGGCCTGCCTTCTTTCCATTCATACACACATGAAAATAGATATTCATACATCGAAGAACATTTTTTATTGTGATTTTAGTCAGAAAAAGTTGCAAGGAGATGAGCCATCGGGAAAAAGAGTTTCCACACATCCACTACAAATTGTTCAACCTTTATTTAGTATAAATTGGATGTAATTAGAAATATTTTTTGGTAATTAGAATAAATTATTATAAATTAGTACATCTTAGTGTACTATTTTTTAAAAATACTCTAAATAACTGCAAAATAATAGAAAATATTATAAATTATTATAAAAGTGAATTTAAATTTTTATCGCTTGTTTGATTGTGTTTTTATTATATTAAGTGATTTAAAAATGAATTATTTTATATTTCATAAAAAAATATGGAACAAAAAATTCAACCAAAGTCATTAATAGATGATTGCAGTTGGAAAAACCAGCGCATGAATCAAAATGGTTCTGGTTTAAATCCTGTATATATTGAGGGTGTTGAAACATTATTATCATTTGCAACATCATAACTATATTTTTTTTTCAAAAGGAACAGTTATGTTTCCTTGTAAAAAATCTTCTTTAGGGTTGTTTAAAATATTTAAAAAATTTGGGGATCAACTATTGTGTTTTTTTCAACCAGATCATGTTTTTTGGTATCAATGTGGTGAATGTTGTTCTAGAGAGGATACTAATAATTTGATTCTGAATCCATCAAAATTTCAAACCTATCTTCATGATGTAGAAAGTCCACATTTTCAACAAACTTATACTTCTGATGATATTTATTAAACTCTTGAGTTGGAACTATCACAATTTTATCAGTTGTTGAGGTTCGCAGAGGTGACCTTATATCCTGGATGCAAGATATTAAAATTTGATGTAGATGAAAAAAATTTATGGCTACTAATTAAAATAATGGAATGTCAAATATCCATTTTTATTAGATATTATCTTTCATTAAAACATTTTTACCTGAAGGAAATGGGTTTCTAAAAAATTTCTATGAGAGAAAGATGATGTTTTATTATATTTTTCTTCGTTATTAGAAGATTATTACATGTCCAAATGATTATATATCATGTTATGGTGAAAATGAGTCATTGTATAGTTGACCAACATGTGGAAAATCGTGGTATAAAGTTGCTCGACAAGGTAAGTATGGATACATTCATGTAAAATAGTTGAGATATTTTCCACTTACACCGAGATTCCAGTGTCCCATTTATGTCTTAGAATACAGTGACATTGATTCCATGTCACAAAACAAATATTTCAATCTGTATAAGCATAAATGGTCCCAAGGATGGTGATTCAATGAATCATGTTTACCAAGTACATCCATATTTTTCATTAGAAGCCCAAAACTTGTGATTGGGTCTTTCTAGTGAAGGTTCCTATCTATTTGGTTCTTATGGTAGTTATTTTTGTCTTTTCTTGTCTTTGTAACTCTGTAAAATTTACCTACTTGAATGTTAATTAAGGATACATATATCTTTTTGAAATTATTAATTCCATTACATCTGAAAAATAATATTAGTGATTATTTGAATCCACTGACCGATGAGCTAAATTCATTGTGGAGTAAGGATATCAGTACATATGATGCTTCTATGAAATAAAATTTACTACTAAAAATTGCATTGATATAGACAATGAGAAACATCCTAGAATATGGCATGTTATATACCTTGAATACACATGGTCCAAAATCATGATCATATTTTATGAGAGACAACAAAGACTTTATGATCATCAATGGAGAAAAAAATCGACTGTCAATACAGATTCCTTCCAATTGATCATCCTTTTTAGAGGAACAAATATAATTTCAGAAAAGGAACAATTGAATGTTATGGACCTCTAATAAAGATCTCAATTATAGAGTTTAAATCAATTTTCTCTTCATTACCTCCAATTAAATTTGGACCAACAATAAAGCAATAAAAAAGTGATGCCTTTGGGAAAACACAATTGGATAAAACATATCATTTTTGGGATATTCTATATTGGTTTCATTTGATGGTTGGTCACATGATGGATTTCATGAATATTTATAAGAACTATTTTGTTAGTTAATTTTATATAGTTTTGATGAACCAGGTAATACTGGAGAAAATGTAATGTCATGATTAGATCTTGCCCAAATTTGTAGGTGACGTGGCCATTAATAGTTTGAAAATGTCAGGTCATAGAAGTAAAAGAAGAGAAAAGTAGATTATAAAATATCCAAAAATATCTATTATTATTTGATCAGTGGATTAATGATTTGATACATCCATGTGGTTATGATTCTAATGTGGACAGATGTGTCGGAAATGATAATATATCCTGATTAAAAAGGAATTACTGTTATATTGTAATTGAAAGACATATTATAATTAGATTAAGAGGATTGTTGATTAATATTATTTGGGATACTATAAAAGACATTTAATATTTTTTCCAACATATTTGTGCAGCAATATTAGAATACAATGCACTATTCTGACTGTAAAAAGTTGTTGTTTAAATTTTATATAAATTTGGAAAAATCATCCTTCTATATTTCTTTAACTCAATGGAACATTTTATATTACATTTGATGCATGAAAAAAATATAGACGTCCAGTAAATTTTCTATAGATATACACATTCAATATATTCATGTATAAATTGAAGAAAAAAACATGTAATAAAGCATTGGATGAAGGCTCAATTGTAGAAGCTTATTTGTTGGAGGAAATTTCTTTTTTCTGGTCTCATTATATTCAATCTGAATATCCATCAAAACAGAACAACAACTACCATAATGATAAAAATGTTGAAAATGAAATTGGAAATCAATTATGAGTTTTTAATATACCCAAACATGGCATTGATGGAGTTCATGAATGATGGATTCCAATAAATTAACATCATAGAGCTCATACATATGTTCTACTCAAATGTGTTGAAATGAAACCATTTGTATTTTGAGTGCTCATAACAATTAATCTATAAAAATTTCTATAGTAAATTAATCTTATTTTATAGGTTATATTTTAATCATATCATGAAACAATGTCATCAGATTACAGTATTATATCTTGGAATAATAGAAAAAATAATTTTTCCTATTGGTTTCAAAAACTAGTGACATAGATTATTTATGATTTAACATATAAAATCAATTTGATATTTTTTATATTGATATTTTTTAAAAAAAATTATGTACCCCACCATGCTGATAAAATTGATAATCAATTGTGTGTATTGAGTAACCCACCATCCAAAATGGTTAAATGTTATAATGCTCATGTGGTGAATGGTTTTCGATTAAAGACACTTTCACATGAGGAATAAAAAAAGCAATTAATAGTGGTTTTTTTTAGATGATATCATGATATTGAAACTGATATTGAGTTTTATGGCATAATGGATGAAATTATTGAACTGTGTTATCTGGTACAAAATTAAATAACAATTATTAAATATTAGGGTTTGGTTACTGAGAGAGGCTTGTGTGTTAATCTGACCCAGTGTGGCTTCATTAAAGGCAGAGTTACTGTTATCGTCTCCCGATTTATGACTGAGAGTAATTACAGGACTGCATCAATGTTGACATTGAGGTATAGAGGAGCTCATAGAGAGTCATCCTAATTTTTTTGTTCATTTGTAGGAGAAATTAGGAGCTCATAGTGAGCAGATAAAAAGTATGCATAGGGAGTCGGAAGAGCTTTGTCAACAGCAGCTGCAGTAGGAGGATGGAATCCGTTGATTGAAGCAGCAATAACACAATCATATGATGGAGTACATGTGTCATCTGACTCATCTTTTAGGGATGGTGCTCTCCACCATCTCCTCCAGCTCCTTTATCTTCTCCAAATGACCCATGTCAACTCATCTTGAAGTCCCCCTAGTGATGTCGGGTCATGCAGAAGACCCTAGAGTGGTATATTTAAATGTTATAATAAAATAGTCGAATATCATTTTATTTTGCAATATTATATATAAACATTTAAACACAGTTCATTTTTTATACTATTGGGAATATTGTGTTTGTTTATTTTATTATTTTATTATTTTATTACATTATTTTTTTATTATTTTTATTATTTTACTTATTTATTTATTTATTTTTTATTTTATTAAAATTATTACGTAATATTATTTTATTGTTATTATTTTTTGTTATTATTATTATTATTTTACATTTTTCTGAATATTTCGATTTTTATGATTTTTTTATTTTTTTTATTATTTTACTATTATAATTATTCGTATTAATATTAATATTATTTATATTATTATTTTATTATTTTTATCATGATTATTTATATTTTTTCTATAATTAATATTAATATTACTATATTATTAATATTTTTATTTATAATATTTTTATTTAATTATAATCAATCAATTATTATTATTATTATTATTTTATTATTATCATTATTATTTTATTATTATTTAATATTATTTTCTTAATATTATATTATTATTAGTAATATTATATTACTAAATTTTATTAATACTTTTTTATAGTATTTGAGATGGGCCCATCATTAATAAATATTTTAAATACCACGGGTTAATTATTTGTGACATGTAAAGCTATTGTGGAACATATGGTTTTTTTCAACAGTCTGTCGCAAATAACCATATTTTCGATGATATTTTCCACAAAAATCCATTTACAATAGGATCCCATCAAATATAACTTATTTTTTAGTAGTGTATGCAGTCTTACCACTTCTCTTATATGTTTATATATATATATATATATTCGTTAGTCGGTTGAGAGAGAAATAAACTATAACTAAAATGAAATTAAATGACTGGGTAAGATAATTGACTACGACAGAGATGATATTATTTTTTTGATGTGTCCCAATGAGTCCTATGATGAAATACATGATTATGTTATCCCATTCCGATACAGGTATGGGTAATTGTAACATGATACCCTTGTAATTCAATCCTTAGGAATTGACTTGTGGGAATACCAAGAAATGAGACAAAAACTCAACAATCTACCTCTTAAAATTATCTCACCAAAATTGTTTTCCAAATATATATACATCCTAGTGTTTTGTGGATGAATAGATAGTTATGAGCAATGTAAATCATCTAAATATTCCCTCTTTAATTATAGTTTCAATGGGACACATATTTTGGTACCAAACCTTACAACTCCATCATTATAAAAGTTAAAATATAGTATACTAACAAACATATTGTGTATAAACTTATAAAATTTTTGTACCTCCCTGGTCCTATCAGGAATAAATGGTTGGTAATTTATTTGGAATGGTAGGTGGAATATCCTCTTATTATTCCCTTGTATATCCTTTATATGTCCAAGAATATTTGATCTCTTCGAATCCTCATCATGAATAGATTTTTTGGTATCCTTTCTACTCAAAGAATACACTACATTTTTTCTATTCATGGATGCTAATGGATTGAAAAATCATAATTCTTGATCCCCACTAACCACCATTGTTGGTGCATAATAAGCTCTTTTTTGGAAAAAATATACAAGAGGCTTCTATGATCTTTATATATCACTATTTTGTCCAAATGGATAACATCAACAAATCTTTAACCTGAATATTACTACAACCAAATATAGATCATATGTTGGTCAGTTATACTCATGGATATTTAATTGGTGGGATTTATATGACATATATTGGCCAAAAATCACTTATGGTTATATTGCATCATTTTTGGGTTGATTTTGATTATAGGAAAAGAAAGTTAACATGGTCAATTGTGTAATTATAGTATGATTATTAATTAGGTGTGTTGAACAAATCTATGAAAGTAGTATCGAAGCATTGAAGTTGGTTCAGTAAGTTTCATGTACAAGGTGGTGTCATTTCCCAGTGTTTTGAATCTTTTTGGGGTCTAAAATTAATAGGAAGGAATAAGTTTCATGAAAGAATGATTTCTTGTACTACCTCATGAAAATTTGTAAAACTAATGGAATTCCAAAAAAATTATTGTCCTGAAATTTTAGGGATTCATGAAATAATGTTTCTCAAAGGATTTATGATCCGTAAAGGAAGAAGGCTGTAACACCCCAGGTAAATAAAGAATATGAAATTTCATATTTATCCATATTTGTGAATAAAATATTTAAATGACTTTAAAGGGGACGCTATGCTCGAGGGCATACCCAACACGCAACAACGAGTTTCTTGGGAATCTTACGTTGCACTCTAATAATAAAATAATATTATTTTAAATGGTAGTTAACATGTAGCCGTTGTAATGGCAGGAATGGATAGAAATAACTAAAATATGATTATATATGTTTTTAAATGTTTTTACATTTATCCAATAAAAGATAAAGGCTTAAAATACAGAGAGAATTCAATTTTAGGTGTATATGCCCTAGTTTTCACTAAAGGTTCACTTATCGCCTTTTGATGGCGAAATGTCATTAAATATAGTTTTGATCACTCTTATATATTCTTTTGGACCAAATAAAACTCTTCTTTAGAATCGGGACATTAAATTTTACTTTGTGTAAATTTTTGGTATTTTTCTGATAAAGTTCATTTTTTAATGAATAGTGTAAAATGTTGTATTTTAATTCAAAAACTATTTTTAATATAATTTATTTATATGATTAGATTATCTTTTGAATTAGTTTTAAAGTGAAATTAGAAAATATTTTTACCATTAAATCCAATAGTGGTCGTTGGAATCAATTTCACTTTGAAATCGGACTTAAACTAGTGTCAATCTTTTGATACTTATTGTTTCATAAAAACACGCTATTTGCTCTGACAGCGGGAATTAATTATTAAATTAATTAATGTGACTTATATGTTTTGAATTTTGTAAAATAGACTTCATTTTTGAATTCGGAATATCAAATATATCTTAGGGTAAATTTTTGGTAATTTTCTGAAAAACATCAATTTTTGATGAATAGTGAAACCACTAAGTGGTACTTATAAAGACTGATTTTCCGTTTAAATGAAATTTTGCAATCATTGTGTTTTGAATTTCAAAAATCCGACATACATGGTTGTCATTAAGAAGTAAAATGTGGTTCAATGGGATAAAAATAATTTTTTGGTGAATAGTAACTTATTAAGTTCTTAATCGCGATTAGTGGTAATTAGGGTAGTTTAAGGTATAAATAATGCTTTAATAATATAAAGTGACCTAGAAACATGTCCCAACCTTATTGGTTGTGTCATGGCCGACCAAGACAAGCCATGGGTCAACTTGGGGACCCCATGGAGACACTTTGGTTGGGAAATGACATAAATAACTTTTTATTTAATGTTAAAATTAAATTGACACAAACATGAGTTGTTTTACTAAAACAATTTATAAATAGGGTTAAACAGGTCCAAAGTTTGATTATAAATAGTCATTGGAAAGATACAAAGATTTACTACATCATAGTATTTTTTTTATAATTTTTAGACATTAAATAAATTAAATTATTTATGACATAATAATGATGCAGTGATGACATCATTATTTGACGATTTAAATAAAATGGAAAGATAATGTAAAATCTATGAACTACACATGTCCAAAACCAATTGGATGAGTGGATTTCTAACCCTTATCATCTTATCCACGAATTCTATCAATGTGGGACCTTTTAAAACCGAAACACATTTTCAAATAAAGTAATATTTCTTTACTTTCCAAAAGTGCCCCTCCTCTCCTCTTATAAAAGGCCCCCACCTCTACCTCATTTCACACACTCCTCAAGCCTTTTTCTCGGCCAACCCCTGCCCATTTACTCTCTACACATCCCTATACTCATCCTAGAGGATTCCATTTCGGCAGAATCCTTTCAAAGGAAGCCTTTAGGCTCAAATCAAAAGGAGTTACACTTTTAAATGTAATTCATTCTCTCTTGTTCATTTGTTTTATTTTGCTTCTCCAACCCTTTAACTATTTTTATTTACTTCTTTTGTAACAACACCAGTATCTTAAATATACTAGGATGTTGTTATAAGATTTATTTGAGCTACACTCTCACACAACTACATCAAATGGTTAAATAACATACGGTTTCCGTGGATGGCGAAATTCTGCCTCCCGAAACAATGATTGTTCAATACTCATTTAACACCTTCAAAGGTGGCCATTATGATGTCACTATTTTTATATATGATATATAATATGTTTATGTTTTCTTTAATCTTCTGTATTTTTCATTTTTGGCATACCTTCATGGTTTCCATTATGGGTAAACACGATATCTTCATTTAAGGAAGTGCGGACTACCGCCCCCTCGAAGTGATGTGATTCGTTAATGCCATATGTGGGACGTGTAAAGGATGGATTTAAAGTTATTATATATGATGTTATACTGGAATTATAATATACCTCTATATCATTATTATTTCTTTCCATTAAAGTATGAGATATAAATGAAAGTAGCATTCATGCGTACGTACGGCTTACCGTCTCCATGAACGGTGCATTTCATTTCTTATCCCCAAATGTAATGTCCTATTAAAAGTACATGTATATAATGGATATATATAATTAATTATATATCTAAATGATGAATATAATTCTGGAATTAAAATATACATACCTCTCATTTAGTTTTAATTCCATTAATATGACAAAGAAATGAATGTAGCGTTCATGCGTACGTACGGCTTACTGTCTCCATAAACGGTGCATTTCATTTCTTACCTATAAATGATTATGTAATATTATAAATACATGTATATGCTGGATATATATGATACATATTATATCCAAATCAGGAATTTCATTCTGGATATAAAGAACCTTTGACCACACGAACAACATGTAATTGTAAGAAGTCCACTTTCGACTTAAGAACCAAATATCGACAAAACAAACATGATTAACTTAAATGATTAAATAATTTTTATAACATGGTAATAAGTGATATAAAAGGAATAATTAACTTTAAAAATGTTCTTAAGGAATTATAAATTAACTCAAGTTTATTATTCAGGATATTAAAGAACGATCAAGTCAAGTCGGACCCGAGGTAAGGGATCCTACAACTCTCTTTCTTTTTAAGTACACTCTTTTATGTCATTTCTTTTAAGCTCATCTTTCTTATGATTGGGATATTCTTTTATATTCCACTTTCTGTAAACATTATGTTGATGTAATGAGAGACCCTATTTCCTCTCATCAATCCATTTTGGAAGTTTTAAGTGGCGCTGTTAGGCTGCCGAGTTTTCGTAAGAGATTTTTCATCTCACTTTTATTCCCGTGAGATTTATGCTACATTTGCCACAATTTCCATTGAGTGGTTTATGTACTTCCCACTATTACAATCCTATTGTAATATAATTCCATTTATGGGTATTTACATATTCATTGTATGACACTTCTTCAATGGGGTGTACTTTTCAAAAGTTACCCAAGTCGGTAAGGGAACCTTTCACCCTCTTTTTTTTAAAAGACTTCTTTTGTTGGGTCTTTTAATTTACATATTGTTATGTTGGGATATGTTCTCATATATCCTTATTGATGTAAATTTTATGTCCAAGTGATGAGATACCTTTTTTTATCTCTCATCAACTCATTTTTATGTGACGCCGTTAGGCTGTCAAGGGAACTTCTTAACCCAGTTTTGATTTCATTGGGTTCAACATGTTTTTATTGAATATGTAATCCATTGAATATGTTTGAATGAACTTTGATTATTTTACACTTAATATCCACTTATATTTGGTGTATTCATTTTTCACACATAATTATGTAATTGATTTATCCTTAAACCAAGGATATCGTCTTTTTAAGGGACTTCGTCTCAATCTCCTTTCATTGAGGAATATTTCGTTTTATACACCACTTTCTTTTATACGGTGTATAAACCCCTTTGACTTTTACTTTTATACAAAAGGAATCTTTTTCTACGAATCGTTTTACAAAACGACAAAAAGTAATGTTTCTTTTAACGTACGCAGTGACAACGACCTTTTCTGCCGCCGTGAGTATTATTTGGTCTTTGGCTTCCTCAACAAGCCGTAATGTTTTTAGAATAAAATAAATACCATATACTCTTTTATGTATTTTGGTATTGTAAATGGTTTTGAAAAAACTATTCTATTATGTCAATATATTTATGATATATAGTGATTAAAATGTGGAAATGTTATCATTCCTTTATATTGGTTTTATGTTTTATGATTTTATATTGGTACTTGGAAATTTTAACGGGTGGTTACGTTATAAACCATATGATGGGTGGTGCCGTGAATACCAGGATGGGTGGTTACGTTATAACCTCCAATGTATTGGGTATGGAAGTCGGCCGTATGGATATTCCATTAAGTATGTATGGAAATTGGCCGTATGGCTATTCCATTAAGTGATATGTGTGGAAGTCGGCCGTATGGTTATTCCACTTAAGTATGTTTATGTCCCAAGTTACCTTTATATATGTTATGTGTTCTTTATATGGGTTTTATGGTAATCCTTTGGTTACAAAAAGGTAAGTAATGATACTTTTTTTTTCAGTGAAATGTTTTTACTACTTCATGAAGGTGAAAAGTATTACATTGATAAAGTATTCATGGTTTACTTGTTGTTTTGAAAAACTAACAGTTTTCATTCTTTGTGTATCCCTTACTGAGCTTCTTATGCTCATCCCAAGTTTTTTGAAATGTTTTTCACAGGACATAGCATGGAATAGGGTCAAGGATGGGATCAAGGGAAAGTCATGCTACCTAAAACATGGAACTATAAATGTTTCTTTTAAAGAGTTTTTATTTTATGGAAATTTAGTAAAAGCGACTACTATGTAATCTTTTGAGATGTAATAGTTATGTCCTAATTTTCTAAAACTCTAAACCTGAAAATATCCTCAATGTGAATTACTCATTTAATTCAATATTAAGTAAGCTTTAAGGTTGGGGCCTTATAGTTGGAATCAAAGGTCGGTTTAGATAACTTTAGAGGGTAGGGTATTCTTTAAGCATAAGTGACATTACCATAATGGTTAGGATTTCAGAAAGAGTCCTAGTTTTAGATAAAGTGAATGAGTAAGTGTATCTTAGTGTTTACATTCCTCATTACTACATGATGGTTTTGTTGATATACTCACACTGACATTTCTATTTTTATTGAATGGATGGATCTAGTAGGCACCAAAGAGACAACAGGTTTGAAGGAAACTGTGGTGGTTCTCTGATTAAGATACTAGATAAAATGGAGGATTCAATGAGGAAACTCATGGTTGTTCTAAACCAAATATCAAGGAGTCATGATCAACCACTTAAACCTTGGTGAGTTCTCTAATGCATCATGTATGATATGGCCAACTCGATGTGGAAATTCAGGTAATAATTATTAAGGTAACCATTAGGGTTTATATGATACTTAATTTTTAGGTAATTATGGGTTACTCTATGATATGATGGAAAATGAAAGGAATGAGATAAACATGAGGTTAAAATATGTTATGATTATTCTTGAAGATTTTATCTCATTTTGGGGAATGTTTTAAGAATTATATAGTTTTGGAAAAAGGACAACACGCAGACCGTGTGACAACCCGTTGCGTCGGACAAAGCTGCGGGAATTGTACCCACAACCAAAGTGCGACTGGTATTTATCGCCTACCACTGGACTACGTGAAGTCCCTGGTTATTTTGACGGATTATTTCTGGTTATATGATTTTATGAATTAAGAGTAAGATTATTTTGGGTTATTTATGAAAATGATTAACCTATCATGGATGATATGTGATTAGGTTAATTACTTTTCAATACGGGACATTAGGAGCAACTGATGTTGTTTGGAGATAAATTTTACGATTTAACTTGGAAGACTATGTGACTAAATCATTAAAATTTTTGGGTTTCAATCTTATATTGGTTTACTTTGAAGAATTTTATGGACAAATTGATTATAAAATGGTCCTTGTTGAACTTTGGGTTTTGTTGGACAAATTTTGGAGATTAAGAATAGATTTTCTTTTTATAAAGGGTTATCCTTTTTTGGATTATCTGATCTTGTACTAGCCTTTTTGGTTTTGGTTTTGCTTTAAGTCTAAAGACATGGGAAGTATATAGTTCTATTTTGTGGATTAGGTGATTCTCTAGAAGTTGATTATAGTACTCTTAATGTGAACAAGTCTTCCTAAATACTCGTCTTTTGGAGAAAATATGAGTTTGTGTAAGGAATCTAATAAAAGTTGAAAGTCAATATGATAAGTGATTATGTTTCCTTATGAATAAATTCCTCAATAAAAAGTAACTTAAAACAAAAATGTTGTCTATTATCTTTTCCTACTGGGGAATCGAATACCGTTTAACCCATCACAAGTTTGTGATTTTCTCGTGGATAACTTTCTCCTAAACATGTTTTCTATCACTCTCCATCAGAACATGACCCTTTGTTTTTTCCTCCATGTCCATATTTTCATACTTTTAATCCTAGTATGGGTTAACTCAGGTGACCTTTGTACTTATCTTTCTTTATTTTAAAGTGTTTGTTTTACTGACTTTTGTTCCGATGTGGGACTTTCAAGGATGTTTCCAAGCCCAACTTTAAAATTGCAAGGACGCAATTCCCAAAAGGGGGGAAAGATGTAACACCCCAGGTAAATAAAGAATATGACATTTCATATTTATCCATATTTGTGAATAAAATATTTAAATGACTTTAAAAGGGACGCTATGCTCGATGGCGTACCCAACACGCAACAACGAGTTTCTTGGGAATCTTACGTTGCACTCTAATAATAAAATAATATTATTTTAAATGGTAGTTAACATGTAGCCGTTGTAATGGCGGGAATGGATAGAAATAACTAAAATATGATTATATATGTTTTTAAATGTTTTTACATTTATCCGATAAAAGATAAAGGCTTAAAATACAGAGAGAATTCAATTTTAGGCGTATATGCCCTAGTTTTCACTAAAGGTTCACTTATCGCCTTTTGATGGAAAACTGTCATTAAATATAGTTTTGATCACTCTTATAGATTCTTTTGGACCAAATAAAACTCTTCATTAGAATCGGGACATTAAATTTTACTTTGTGTAAATTTTTGGTATTTTTCTGATAAAGTTCATTTTTTTAATCAATAGTGTAAAATGTTGTATTTTAATTCAAAACCTCTTTTTAATATAATTTATTTATATGATTATATTATCTTTTGAATTGGTTTTAAAGTGAAATTAGAAAATATTTTTACCATTAAATCCAATAGTGGTCGTTGGAATCAATTCCACTTTGAAATCGGACTTAAACTAGTGTCAATCTTTTGATACTTATTATTTCATAAAAACACGCTATTTTCTCTCACAGCGGGAATTAATTATTAAATTAATTAATGTGACTTATATGTTTTGAATTTTGTAAAATAGACTTCATTTTTGAATTCGGAATATCAAATATAGCTTAAGGTGAATTTTTGGTAATTTTCTGAAAAACTTCAATTTTTGATGAATAGTGAAACCACTAAGTGGTACTTATAAAGACTGATTTTCCGTTTAAATGGAATTTTGAAATCATTGTGTTTTGAATTTCAAAAATCCGACATACATGGTTGTCATTAAGAAGTAAAATGTGGTTCAATGGGATAAAAATTATTTTTTGTTGAATAGTAACTTATTAAGTTCTTAATCGCGATTAGTGGTAATTAGGGTAGTTTAAGGTATAAATAATGCTTTAATAATATAAAGTGACCTATAAACATGTCCCAAACTTATTGGTTGTGTCATGGCCGACCAAGAAAAGCCATGGGTCAACTTGGGGACCCCATGGAGTCACTTTGGTTGGGAAATGACATAAATAACTTTTTATTTAATGTTAAAATTAAATTGACACAAACATGAGTTGTTTTACTAAAACAATTTTTAAGTAGGGTTAAACAGGTCCAAATTTTGATTATAAATAGTCATTGGAAAGATAAAAATATTTTCTACATCATAGTATTTGTTTTATAATTTTTAGACATTAAATAAATTAAATTATTTATGACATAATAATGATGCAGTGATGACATCATTATTTGACGATTTAAATAAAATGGAAAGATAATGTAAAATCTATGAACTTCACATGTCCAAAACCAATTGGATGAGTGGATTTAGAACCCTTATCACCTTATCCACGAATTATTTCAATTTGGGACATTTTAAAACCGAAACACATTTTCAAATAAAGTAATATTTCTTTACTTTCCAAAAGTGCCCCTCCTCTCCTCTTATAAAAGGCCCCCACCTCTACCTCATTTCACACACTCCTAAAGCCTTTTTCTCGGCCAACCCCTGACCATTTACTCTCTCCACAACCCTCTCCTCATCCTAGAGGATTTCCTTTGGGAATAATCCTTTCAAAAGAAGCCTTTAGGCTCAAATCAAAAGGAGTTACACTTTTAAAGGTAATTCTTTCTCTCTTGTTCATTTGTTTTATTTTGCTTCTCCAACCCTTTAACTCTTTTTATTTACTTCTTTTGTAACAACACCAGTATCTTAAATATACTAGGATGTTGTTTTAAGATTTATTTGAGCTACACTCTCACAAAACTACATCAAATGGTTAAAGAACATATGGTTTCCGTGGATGGCGAAATTCTGCCTCCCGAAACGATGATTGTTCAATACTCATTTAACACCTTCAAAGGTGGCCATTATGATGTCACTATTTTTATATATGATATATAATATGTTTATGTTTTCTTTAAGCTTCTGTATTTTTCATTTTTGGCATACCTTCATGGTTTCCATTATGGGTAAACACGATATCTTCATTTAAGGAAGTGCGGACTACCGCCCCCTCAAAGTGATGTGATTCGTTAATGCCATATGTGGGACGTGTAAAGGATGGATTTAAAGTTATTATATATGATGTTATACTGGAATTATAATATACCTCTATATCATTATTATTTCTTTCCATTAAAGTATTAGATAGAAATGAAAGTAGCGTTCATGCGTACGTACAGCTTACCGTCTCCATGAACGGTGCATTTCATTTCTTATCCCCAAATGTAATGTCCTATTAAAAGTACATGTATATAATGGATATATATAATTAATGATATATCTAAATGATGAATATAATTTTGGAATTAAAATATACATACCTCTCATTTAGTTTTAATTCCACTAATATGACAAAGAAATGAAAGTAGCGTTCATGCGTACGTACGGCTTACCGTCTCCATGAACGGTGCATTTCATTTCTTACCTATAAATTATTATGTAATATTATAAATACATGTATATGCTGGATATATATGATACATATTATAGCAAAATCATGAATTTCATTCTGGATATAAAGAACCTTTGACCACACGAACAACATGTAATTGTAAGAAGTCCACTTTCGACTTAAGAACCAAATATCGACAAAACAATCATGATTAAATTAAATGATTAAATAATGTTTATAACATGGTAATAAGTGATATAAAAGGAATAATGAACTTTAAAAAGGATATTAAGGAAGTATAAATTAACTCATGTTTATTATTCAGGAGATTAAAGAACGATCGAGTCAAGTCGGACCCGAGGTAAGGGATCCTACAACTCTCTTTCTTTTTAAGTACACTCTTTTATGTCATTTCTTTTAAGCTCATATTTATTATGATTGGGATGTTATTTTATATTCCTCTTTATTTAAACATTATGTTTATGTAATGAGAGACCCTATTTGCTCTCATCAATCCATTTTTGAAGTTTTAAGTGGCGCCGTTAGGCTGCCGAGTTTTCGTAAGAGATTTTTCATCTCACTTTTATTCCTATGAAGTTTATGCTACATTTGCCACAATTTCCATTGAGTGGTTTATGTACTGCCCACTATTACAATACTATTGGAATATAATTCCATTTATGGGTATTTACATATTCATTGTATGGCACTTCTTCAATGGGGTGTACTTTTCAAAACTTACCCAAGTCGGTAAGGGAACCTTTCACCCTCTTTTTTTTAAAAGACTTCTTTTGTTGGGTCTTTTAATTTACATATTGTTATGTTGGGATATGTTCTCATATATCCGTATTTATGTAAATTTTATGTCCAAGTGATGATATACCCTTTTTTATCTCTCATCAACTCATTTTGATGTGACGTCGTTAGGCTGTCAAGGGAACTTCTTAACCCAATTTCGATTTCATTGGGTTCAACATGTTGTTATTAAATATGTAATCCTTTGAATATGTGTGAATGACCTTTGATTATTTTACACTTAATATCCACTTATATTTGGTGTATTCATTTGTCACACATAATTATGTAATTGATTTATCCTTAAACCAAGGATACAGTCTTTGTAAGGGACTTCATCTCAATCTCCTTTCATTGAGGCATATTTCGTTTTATACACCACTTTCTTTTATACGGTGTATAAACCCCTTTGACTTTTACTTTTATACAAAAGGAATCTTTTTCTACGAAGCGTTTTACAAAACGACAAAAAGTAATGTTTCTTTTAACGTACGCGGCATCAACGACCTTTTCTGCCGCCGTGAGTATTATTTGGTCTTTGGCTTCCTCAACAAGCCGTAATGTTTTTAGAATAAAATAAATACCATATACTCTTTTATGTATTTTGGTATTGAAAATGGTTTTGAAAAAACTATTCTATTATGTCAATATATTTATGATATATAGTGATTGAAATGTGGAAATGTTATCATTCCTTTATATTGGTTTTATATTTTATGATTTTATATTGGTACTTGGACATTTTAACGGGTGGTTACGTTATAAACCATATGACGGGTGGTGCCGTGAATACTAGGACGGGTGGTTACGTTATAACCTCTAATGCATGGGGTATGGAAGTCGGCCGTATGGCTATTCCATTAAGTATGTAAGGAAATTGGACGTATGGCTACTCCATTAAGTGATATGTGTGGAAGTCGACCGTATGGTTATTCCACTTAAGTATGTCTATGTCCCAAGTTACCTTTATATATGTTATGTGTTCTTTATATGGGTTTTATGGTAATCCTTTGGTTACAAAAAGGTAAGTAATGATACTTTTTTTAGTGAAAAGTTTTTACTACTTCATGAAGGTGAAAAGTATTACATTGATAAAGTATTCATGGTTTACTTGTTGTTTTGAAAAACTAACAGTTTTCATTCTTTGTGTATCCCTTACTGAGCTTCTTATGCTCATCCGAAGTTTTTTGAAATGTTTTTCACAGGACATAGCATGGAATAAGGTCAAGGATGGGATCAAGGGAATGTCATGCTACCTAAAACATGGAACTATAAATGTTTCTTTTAAAGAGTTTTTATTTTATGGAAATTTAGTAAAAGCGACTACTATGTAATCTTTTGAGATGTAATAGTTATGTCCTAATTTTCTAAAACTCTAAACCTTAAAAGATCCTCAATGTGAATTACTCATTTAATTCAATATTAAGTAAGCTTTAAGGCTGGGGCCTTATAAAGGAAGTGAGGTATGTAATTATGAGAAGTTTTATAAATGGATCATTTCCATAAGGTTTCATGATGAATGGAATTTTTGGAAACATAAATATAGTGTAAAAAAGGATATGTTGATATTAAAAGGATATTTAGTGGAGTAAACTTCTATAAATATGCGAATAGCCTCTCATTTGAGCTAATGTTATCCCTAACAATGATACAAATGCTATGAATTCACAAAATATATAAATTAAGGAATTTCTTGTGAGAATCAATTAGTTTCTTAAAGAACTTATGTTTCCCAAAAGATAATAAATTTTTAAAAATGACTTTGAGTTTCATGAAAGAGAACTTTTTTTTCTGAAGTGGAATTTTTCAAAAAGTATTTTCAAGTTTCATTAAAAATGGGAATAGGGTTATCTGAAATTGAATCTTATAAAAAGAAGAATGATTTGCCTAGAAATTCTTAGGTAATGATTTATTTTTCATGTGGATAAATGTAGAGCTTCATTACAAACAAAATGATTTTTAAATAATATTTATTCAATTGTTCCATAATATATTCCTATAAATGAGTAGTTATGAAACATCATTTGAGAGTGAAATGAGCTTCATAATTGTAAATAATATTGAACTAGGATGAACATCGAGTCCGCTCAAAACATTGTAACAACAATGTGATTTAGTGGATTTAGTACATAGAAATATTTATTTGGTATTATCTTTGGATGTATCCTAGTGGGTAAACCAAGTATGATTGTTGTGACTCATGCATGATTTAATTTCTACTCATACATTGATATGGGAAAGGTGTAGAAGACTATATTTATTCAAAGATGAAGAAATATCTTAAGAGGATATTATTTAATATTTCATAGACTGATTCACCCCGCCCCTCTTAGGGTATTTATCCTTGTTGGTATAATAATTGGTATCAGAGATAATGTTGGAAATTAGTGTCTCTCTTTCAATAGTTTCAATAGAGGATTTTAACTATAATGATATTCTAATCATTTATATAATCAAATTATATATATTGAAGAATTATATGTATCACTACTTACAAACATTAGTTATAGACTCCTTTATATATTTGTTATGATGTATTTTATATGTTGTGGATAGTTTAGTTTTATGAGAAGAAAAATTTAGAGAATTAGATACTGGTTCCAAAGGAATCAATTTTGTATGAGGATATTTATATAAAAAAATCAATATGAAGTTGATGTCATGTAAGTCAATTAATTTTATCTTGGAATAGATTTTAAATATATATGATGGTAACATTTTGAGAAAAATAATTACATCTTTATTGGAACATTTACATGATCTAAGAAAACACACAAATGTGGTTGTAGATGCATACATTGACATGGTGAATGTTGTTGAAGAATAAATGCTTTGTGTTAGAGAATACTTAAATATGTAAATATCATTTACTGAATCCTGAGAAGACTTCCATGACAGTTCAATATAAAAGTCTCTATACTAGATGATAATGATATATAAAAGATAACCTTGGATAGATTAAACAATACTCATTTTGCATACAATATGAGAAATGATAATGATGAGTATGTGGGAAAAAAATAAAATCTAATGAGGTGGAATTCAAGGCCATGAAGAATCCCAATATAGAGGATTTCCATGAATAATAAGATGTCGATAACGTAATTTCATTACTTTCCCAAAATCCACCAAGAGGAAAATGAATTTTCACAGGGAAATTTCCACTTGCATTCTTTTAATGTGTAATGGTTGGACATCTTGCATCATGTTTTCCTAAAAATATTTAAGATGATATCAAAATTCCCAAAATAATTTATTCAATACATTTTAAAGGTAATAAAAATTTCATGATAAATTTTTACAATGAATAATCATATATCAAAATAAAATGATAGTTCAAAAGAATATTAAGGTTGAAGATATGATAAAATACAATTATTATGTATAAAATTATTTGGTGATAGTTATATTTAACTCTCAGAAAAGAGATATAAAATAAAATTATAAAGGATATGTGAATGGAAGGTTTGATCTTCTTACCAAATTATATGTTTCTCTTCATGAGAAAGATGTTTCGAGAACCATAACTATAAAACCCTACAGAGTGGTTCATGATTCCAAACACTATATCCATTATAAGTAAGAAGAAATGTTTTCGATAAAGGAGGATATTAAGATTCATAACCCTAAAATACCCAGAAAATCAAGATAATTCATTGAGTACATGGTCAAATTTGCGGAATTGAAAATATTGATTGAAGGTTTGAATAGAATAATAAAATATCAACTCAAGCATATTGAAGAACATGAAGAGAATGTTTTCAACCATGGAAAAAATTTGAAGATCATGAGATAAACATTACTCCCAGTATAAAATTATGAAATCATATTACTTAGGAAATAGAAATGATGGAAGTTGAGTATAGAGGTCAAAAAATAATGAAGTAACAGTCATATAAAAATTTCAATGATTTTATAGTGTTGATCACAAATGTAAATCTATTAAGATTTATATTAGACCAAAATATACAACTCTGAGGTTGAAAATTGATTTGGGTACCATTCAGAAATATAATTTTCATAGAATATAAGGAACGATTGGTTTTATCCTAAGGAATAATAGGAATTCACTTGGAATAATGTGTAATTTCCAGGAAAATGTGGCATATTCCCAAAATGTATAATCCATATCGACAAGGAACTGAAGGGAATAAAAGGAGCAAAAGAAGCGTCATAGAGTTCAATATTCCAAGAATGATTTTGGGGTCACTATTACTAGTTTTATGGATTTAGACACATGGCCCTATATTTCCCTTAAATAATATAGATGAATGTATTGAAGTAGATCATAAGTTGTCATAACTAGCCGCTCAAAGAATCACAACTGAGCTAACAACAATGAACTGATTTTTATCTCTAAAAGATGAATTTATTTTATCATACTCTGAGTTTGACAATGAATATCATTCCACAATAGGCATGAATTTAATAAATTAGATAAAAATCAAATGATATAAGTAGGAATTGGTTTTAGATATAACCATTAAACTGTTCAATTATGATGCTGTGTGGATTAATGAAAATGGATTCACATCCCATATGAAAGAAAATAAGGATCTTTTTATAGGTATCAAATATGAAAAGGAAGGTGTTGTAAAATTTGTAAATGAAAATGTCTTGAAGATTTTTTGATTTGGTAAATATGAATTTGGTGTCAAAGATATGATATGTGATGATTTTTTTATTGCTGATGGTCTCAATCACAACTTGTTAGGTGTTAGTTAATTGTGGGACTCAGATGATGCTATAAGCTATACAATGAACTAGTGTATCATCATGGGAAGATAAAATATATTATATTACATATAAATATCATGAAGGGTAATCTATCCCTTGTGATTGGAGAAGAATATATGTAGCTTCTATCCAAAAAGGAAGAAAATAGGTTGTGTCATAAACAGATTGGCCATCTATGCCACCTATTCCTTGAAGATATGATTAAATTTGATGCATCATGAGATCTCCCCAATCTATTAGGTTTCCATACTCACATGTGTGATTATTTTCAATAAGGAAATATTATTATAAAATCTGAAAAAATAATAAATAAAAATATAAACTATAGTGCTTGATAGGTGCATAATGATGTTTGTGGATCTATCTCACTGAGATCCATTGGTGGGAAGAGGTACTATGTTTTTTTGTTCAGGATTTTAGTAGGTTGGTATGGATATTTTTCATTTCCCACAAGTATGAAATGTTTAGTTTCAGTACACATGATCATCGTTAAGATAAAAAATAACTTGGTTATAATATTCTGATGATCCAAATGAATAATGGTACAGAATTCACAAACAAGAATTTGGAGGATTATCTTGCGAAACATAGGAAAATTCACCATGTTTTAGCAGTGAGAACTCCTAAAATAAATGGATTGGATGATAGGATAAATTGGACCATAAAGAATATAAAAAGAAATTATTAATGAAAAGGAGCTGTTAGAGAAATTTTGAAAGTAATATGACTTGATATTAGATTACACATCCAATAGGAATTTTTTGTACCTAAATGAAGAGAAGACTCTATACAAGCCATGTTTTTGAAAGAATACAATATTTAAATACATTACAGTCATTTTAAGAAAGTCATATATTATCAAAAACAGGGAAAAAAATTATTTTGAGTATCCTAGAGATAAGTCCATATTCCATGGATACTGATGAAAAATAAAACCATATAAATGCTTTAAAGAGATGCTAGGAAATGTGGTCGAAATCAATGAAATAATTATAGTAGAAAATGAACAGAAAATTTTACAATTGAATAAGATGTTACATGATTATAATGATGATGATTTAATAATATTAGAGGGAGTAGAAGGGAAAACTATTGATCCAGAATAATATTCCAATGATGAGAAGTATGGGGTTAGACCTATGTCTAAACATATGTTGAAGAGGCATGTTGAAATTGATATGTATAATATCATCGGTGATAAAAAGCACCAGATCAGGCAATGAGAATGAATTTTTTCAAATTAGAAACCTTCCAATATCATTTAAATCCAACAAAAGCTGAAGAAGAAGTAAGAGATGAAATTTGGATTCTTAAAGGCATGAGACAATGAAGTTTATTGAATGAATAAGAGAATGAGAGGATGCCTTACCTTAAGAGGGTGCTTCTAAAATATTGGGAGGGGTTTCTTCAAAGATCATTTGAACCTTTTAAGTGATATAGATAGGGAATGGAGAAGTAATATCATGATCCGATAGTGATTAATGAAGATTAATGAGTGGTTGGTGGGTATATATATTTAACGAGAGGACAATTCTTTATTAATTTCCAAACATGGGTTTTAGAATATTTATGATAAAGAAATCAAAACCAGAAATCGTACAATGGTTTTTACCATGGTTTTTAATAAGGTGGATTATTATTCATTATTTTACATGTCTAATTACATTTATCATTAAAATAACACCCTTGGGGTTGTGTAAGTTATTCAAGTCATTAATGAATTGATTTTAAAATCTATGAACATAATATTTGTTTTAAAGTATTCCTTATGGATATATTAATTTAATAACATTTATTCAAATACGAATTATTTTAGAGGGGTACATATTTTTTTTGTGGATAACTTTTTTTCCATATATTACATCACTTTTGGGCTTTTATAATGCCATAATATATATCGTGTATTTATATCATATTTAATTTTTTTACATGAAAAAAACTGTCTCATTAAATTATAAGAAAATAAACATTGGATAAATTATACATAGTGATTTAAAAAATAATATTTCAATAATCCTAAAATTTTCAATGTATTATAATATACAATTTTAAATCAAAACACCCATTTATTGAAAAAATGGGATTTTCGTCAATAATAGTTTTCTAACCCTTATAATAATTGTTTCTACTTCAAAAAACTATATTTTTAGTTATATTTAATAAATATTATTTTAAAATAATATTATATTAATATAAAATTTATTATAAAAAATTCTTGAAATAATTAGAAAGTTTATTTTGATTAAAACTATATATTTCCCAAAAAAAATTGGTGTTTGATCATATTTGAGTCTAATTTATCCCAAAAAAAATATTTAATAATTAAAAAGTCATTTATAAAAAAGATAAATATAATCATTTGTTAATTAAAATAATATTTTTAAATTCATACTATTAGGTTCTAGATATATAACCCTTTATTACCCTAGTGAATTCCATATGGGTAAGGTGTGCGATGGGATATTTCATTAGGCTGGTTTGGTGTACATGGTTTGGACTATAATCTAGATGAAATAGAACTTCTCTCATATATTGTTTCATTTTTAATTTATCTCTTGAATCTTATCTTATTCATGATCATCGGAATTTATAAATAATATTATCTCCCATGGACACTCTGATATGTTTTCCTCATAGTGTATAATCAAACTAGTCAAAGCCATATTTTATTTCATATGTATCAATAATATTTGATTATAACCCTTAAAATAAAAATATTAATGGTAACAATACAATAGATATATTATTAATGGTTATCATAAATAGTTTTCTACTAAATTGACTAAACATATGACTGTTAAAAAAATCCAATATAGTTCATGTCTTTTCTATAACTTAATTTCTTAATAAAGAATTTATTTATTAAAAAATATAATTTCATTTTTAAAAGTTTGGGTAATTATAATAAATATCATATGTTTAACGAATTCTCAAAAAAGATGATGAGTTTTGTTGATATTTCCATAATTAAGAAATTAATATCTTTATTGGGACACAGATCAAAACAAAAGTAGATCGATATAATTCTTTCATAATAATGTAATACCAATGAATTATTACAAAAATCAATATATTTATTTCACTAGTCACAAAATGCTTAACCATCGACCACATAGTGGCTACTCACCACCCAGTGTAAGGCCATATGCCTACTTATGGCTAGTCATGAAACATATAACCCATATATGAGATGACCCCAACAAAAACTGTATTCATAAGACTTCAATTGTTATAAGTATTCATTATATCTCATAATAAATGACACCTATGAACCCATAGGTTTAGTGTATTTTGGGACAAGATACATTACTGAAATATTTTGAAAAAATTCTTCAATATATCCTATAAATAATATTCACTCATGATATCCTTATATATATAACATACATAATATTATTTCTTATATCATTGGTAATTGAAACAATATAAAGGGTGAGATTATACACTACCTAATATCACAACATAAGAAGGAACAATCAAATATCATAAGTGATCATGAAATGAACTAGAGGGTATGAGAAAGAAATCATGCTTCAAGAACCTAATAAAATCATACCCAATAATCCAAGGATTATAAAGCATGAATAACGACATAATAAAATGTTCATAACATAAGAATTGAGTTATGGATGTTAACAAACATGAGTCAATAATCCTGATCCATGAAATCATAATACAAGTTTTTATCATAAAATATAGTTGATGAATATGAAGGTGGTGCAAAAAAACATATAAAATCATTAATTATATAAAGTTTCACTCTAAATACCATCATCACATTGTGTATATAATCCTTCCATATGTAAGGGAGGGAATATTTAGTATCCCAAATATATGGATCTGATGTTCCTTATCTATTCCCCCAAAATGGGAGGCTTATTATATATTGAATTCATATTACTAGGTAATTCAGAGTTTATTGTTATCATGGGAGGTGATTAATATTTAAAGGATGGGATTGAAATTTTTTTAGGAATCCAACGTATCTTGTTTGTAATTAGAATCAAAACCCACATAGTTAATTAAAACAATGTAGTTTAACATCATGAATGAAGGATCTATATGAGGTAAATTTGGAATCTGGGGCCGAGATTGAGCGTCAAGAAGGTTTCATATGTATCATCCTCATAAAAAGTATCAATTTTATCATAGATCATTATTTCCCTTATGGATTTTCGTTTTGTAGGTACCTTAATATTGGAATAGCTATATAATGATAGTGATTGGATCATACACACTAAGGTTTCTCTGCATGGTGGAGATTCATCATGTGAGTGATATGATCATTGCAACTACCTAATCCCAGGTGATATATGGTCGGTGTGATAAATAACAGATAGTATGTAATTAGTCTCACTGCATATGGATGTGGTAATATGTTTTGGAAAATCCCCTTGTATGTTTATTAAAGATATCATTCGTTAAGAAGGTGTCCTATTTTATCTTGATTATTTTATACATTGGATTAATTATATATTAGTGGAATTATCATCCAGCTGGTGGGTGAAGATGAATGGTAAACTCATGGGAGTGATTGGGTCCAGATGGTTAGAATGTCGTATAGATGGAAGGAGTCCCACTAAGGTGGATTCCCAGTTGAGCTCGAGCTATATGATAGAACACTATATATCATAGTTATGGAAGGAAACATATTTCTCTTAGTTTAGTTGGCATCACAACCTGCTGGGGGTGAGGATAAATAATCAACCCATAGAAGGGATTGGGTCATGATTCTTAGAATGTTGGCGACCTGAAGGGAATCACATTGAGTTAGATTCCCATTTTAACATGGGCCTTACAAAGGAGTCCTCTGAATCATGGTTGTGGATGGAATCAAAGTTATCATAGTTCATCTTGATTGGGGATTACACACTGAGGATTCCCTAATAGGGGGTTTTCATATCATGGAAATGATTGGGGCATACACACATAAGATTCCCTAAAATGGGGTAAATGTCATATTATTACATTGATTGGTGATTACACATAGAGGATTCCCTAACATACCCACTAGAGAAGGTTATCATGTCAATGGGTGTCTGCTTGATACAGAATGGTTGCCTTCCTGACATGTTCTGATTATATGTCTGACATATCAAAGGACGTTTAGACATGTCCTAGTTTTATAGAAGGCATGTAAACAGAATATCTCATGATCTACTTGGATTATATGATGCAAATCACAAAACCAAATTGAGACCTATGAATTACTTTCCATAATCAAGTCTATCATGTATGGAGGGCATTACACGATCAAGGATGACATGTCTACAGGGTGCTCCATGATATGGTTCTACATATCTAGAGCACAACACATTATCCATGATGACAAGTATGGAGTGTGCCACATGACCTAGCCAACTTTTATGGAGGACATCACATGATCTATCCTCACATGTTCAGAGGGATTCACATGACCTCGCTGACTTGTCTGTAGGGCATCACATGATCTAGGATGACACATTTTGAGGGTGTCAAATGACCTAGTTAACATGTCCATAGGATGTCACATGATACAAGATTAAATTCCATCGTGTCGCCATAAGACCTAGCCGACTTATCTTAGTATCACCGCATAACATGGGTGATATGTCTAGATGAAATCATAAGGTTTTGGATGGTTAGTCCATAGGGATTCACAAGTCTTTAGTGGCATATATAGTGGGTATCTTGGATCATGTTTGACATTTCCAATAAACTTTTCATGATCTAAATAATATCTCATGGGATCATTCCATGAATTAAGTTAAATATCTGAGTGTTGTTTAATGATCTAGGTAAGTCATGTGAAGCACATGAGGATGAAAGAATTTGTTCATTGCATAATTATCCCATGTTTTACTCTTTATTCTACCAATTTTTCATATTTTTCTAATGTTTCTCCAATATTAGTTTATTTTAGTATTCATGTGACCTAACTGACATGTTGGATGTCCTTCATATTATAAAGTTGATGATCAAAGATTAATTTGTTCTATCTCAGTTGATCAATTGAATTGAATATGTATGAATTTTTATCCCATAGTTTATAATTTATATGTTACCTGTTAGAATATAATTTCAATCATATAATTGGCTGCTCTGGGAAGTCAACTCCTCGACTCTGGAGTGTGATCAATCGTGGATTCATAGTGTAATTTTTTCTGATTTGGGGATGATTTATAATCCTCACCACCTTAGGTATTTTCAAACTTTTATCACATGTAACATATAGATTCAGTCCAGATTTAATGGAGGGAGTTGGTGTTACACGCTTCACATGATCTTATTGTCGGATATTCGGGGGTCATCACATGATGATCCATGACCATAGGAATCTCCTATCTTTTCCATATTTATTGGACCCAGAAAATATATTGTAAGAACCCGGTTCTTGTTATAGATGTACGGGCTTCTTCTTTTCCTTTTGCTTATGTTTTTTTGAGAAAATATGGGAAATGGGGGAAAATCCTGAATTTTGGAACTACACGCTGTGTACTTTATCCACACACCGTGTACTTTTGGCCGTGTTGGGATGAGTACACAGGGCATGTAGCCATGTCGGTGACGAAGGGTGTAGGAACCGACTACACGCCATGTAGTGGTACCTTACACACCGTTTAGTCAGTCGAAAGGTTTATACAGTAAGGCGGTGGCGTCGCCGCCAGCTGGGCGACAGTACATGCCGTGTACTCAAGAGTACATGTCGTGTACTCATGTCAACGGATGAACAGTGTGGCAGTGCCGCCGAATGAACAGTTAAATGAAGGTATTACACGCTGTGTACTTGGATGTACACGCCATGTACTTTGTTTTTTCGGCTTAAAACAGGCATTAGCCTCCTCATTTGGCAGAGGAGGCACTTGAGCCATTTTGGATGCAAAGGAGGAGGCCAGATCTTTGAAGATCCACCTGGCGTTCGTCTGGAATCTGATTCGGCTTCAGACGATTTCGTTGGAACCGTACGGGTGAGCCCTCTCTTCTCCTGGTACCGTTCTTGCCAATTCTTCTCCTAACATAAGTTATTTACATTTGAATGGGTTTTGTTCTTCGTCAGATCTACGACGTTCTTGGGCGTTCCTGGAGTCGGCGTTTGGGTATAGCGTTCGTTGGCGTATAAGGTAGGTGTCTTTGTGTTAGTTTTCCAACTGTTGTGTGTTTTGTGCATTCTTGTTCCACAAACCCATGTTGGGGTGTCCTGTGGCTGAGGTCATTTCTATGATTAATTCCTAGAATTGCATAGGTGATTAAACCATGATATTTAAATGTTGGTTGGGATCATTGCTTGGATCCGGAACCACGCCCGGGGTGTGTTTCTCTGTTTAGCCATTTGGCCAGGATACCCAAGGGTATGCCTTCAAAGTAGTAAATGTAGAATTTCCTTGAGAGGAATTTCTTGTTACTGCTTGTTTACCGGTTGGGCATGGCCCGGTTACCTGTTTAGCCTGAGGGAATTTTTTTATTTAGCCTAAGGGCGTTGTTGTGATTAGCCTGAGGGCACTGCACTATTTAGCCCGAGGGCTGTAGTATTTCACTAGAGGGCAAAATTTAATTCCTGATGGCTTGACTTCTGTTCCTGAGGGCGACACTTCATACGCCTGAGGGCAATTTCTGTTATGCATGAGGGCTATACCTACGGATTGGATTCTGCTTACCTGAGGGTAAGGTTTTGTTTGTATAAGGAGGTGGACTATTTACCTAGAAATGCAATGTGGTGGTTTCTAATATTTAAATGGATTAAATGGATAATGAAATGTAAATATAACTGGTAATTAGTTGCTTTTGAGTACTGTTTACTTTATTGCATTTTACAACTGCATAATGTTGTTGCATGCTTACACGCAGTTGGGCAAGGGCCTTTGGTGGGTGCCTACTAAGATATATTTCTCACACCCTGTTTGGGTCACGTTTTTCAGCCCAAACAAATTACTTTGTTGCATGGGTAGATAGGGGAAAGAGTTGTTATACATGTACTTGACTGTTGCTGTGGAGTAGGAGGGCATGGGACCGAGCCTAGGCTCGCGATGCCGCTGCCACCTGTTTTGATTTTTTTGATGTACTCTATTTTCTGCTGTACTGTATTGATATATAACATGTTCTGGCTGCTTTCTTAGAACATGAACATGTAACATCATCACTTATATACCGTTGGTTATATCCACTGCTGTAGTTATTTCAGTTGTGTATGTTTTCTGCTTCCGCTATTTGTTATATGTTTATTTTGGGTATTCCGTTGTGCTACACTTTGACAAATGAGGGCATAGTTTCCCCACTATCAGACCTGGGACCTCGCTACTAGTCGGCAGCCTCTCGCATTTGGGGAAATGTGCTTGAGTTCATGTGGCGAACCGGGCTCGGGGCACCCGTTGCGTGGCACCCGGGTCCGGGATGTTACAAAGTGGTATCAGATGGGTTCTTTTCTTTGACTTACTATTTGGAGTCGTAGTAAGGGATAGGACGTAGCGGTAGTTGGTAATAAGTTGTGCATGGGCGTAGCTAACCCGTGTACAGGGAAAATCCAGTCTACCTTGTATTTTTTCATTCTTTTGATTTTGCAATTTTACGGTTGATAGGTTTTCACCGTTGGGTGACGCACTTAGATTGTGTTGTTTATATTTTATCTGTGGGTTCTATTTAGTTGAAACATGATGAGATGAGGTTATTCTGTCTCATGAATCATATAGGATCATTCTAGATATCACATGCCATGCATAGTTTCCATGCCATGTAGGTGCATTAGAAATTCTCATGTTGTTGTGATAGTTGTTGTGTAAATAAAGCATGTTGTTGTGAGAGCTACTTGATAAATACCTGCCTTGTGGTATGGTATGTTTTTTTGATCTTGGTTATAGAATGGATGCAAAACATTGGTTTTTGGAGAGTATGGGCCCCTATTGACTGGAATTTAGTGGATCATTGACTGTTTATTGGTTATAACACAGATAAGATGTCAAAAACTGATTTGTGGGGAGTATGGGCCCCCACATGTCGGAATTTGACACTTAGGTGTTGTTTTTCAGTATTTTCTGGGTTCTGGGGAAGTTTCTGAGGCATACTGTCCAGAAAACCCAGAATACACGCCGTGTAGGACCTCATACACGCCGTGTGTGTTCTTCTGTTCGGGAAGAAAACTGATCTTTTTGAGTACACACCGTGTACCCCGAGTACACGCCGTGTTGTCTCTTCCCGTGTCACAAACTGTGTGGGCGACGACACGGGGTAGGGAAGGTCTTGGGTAAAACACGCCATGTAGTCTATGTACACGCCGTGTAGTGTGACCCGAAGTCCGGCTGTGTAACTAACAACACGGGTCGGTAAACTCCTTGACAGAACACGCCGTGTCAGTTATAGACACTCCGTGTAGTGTGTCCTGGGGACTCGTCCATGTAACTAACAACACAGGTTGGTGTCACCTCTCCCTGAACACGCCGTGTACCTGTGGGACACGCTGTGTAGTCTTGTCCGAGGACAGACCGTGTGGAGTTATCTGTGTGGCTGGGAAACGGGGTGGTGTACATGCCGTGTGAGGGTGTAACACACTGTGTAGTGTAAAGCCGAGTAGTTGACCATGTCACAGACGACACGAGCAGTTAGAAAATAACACCATACAAGCCGTGTAGATATTATGCACATCATGTAGTTTTGTTGAACGGAAGTCGTGTGGCTTAGCCATGTAGAAGGACCCGGACAGGGGAAAGGAACTCAAGTACACGCTGTGTAGTCTTTGTTCACGCTGTGTAGTCTTGTTTTGAAAATTTTGAAACGCCTTATTCCTCTGGTTCCTTTGTGGTTCCTTCATTTCAGTCTTAATAATCTTTAATCTGAGGCGTGCTTTTGACCTTGTAGAGTCATTCCGCCTAGACGACAACGAGTTGTTCGCCAGGAGAGCGGCGACAATTATACTCTGGAGATGGTGATCTATGGGCTACCAGTTGATCCACCAGCAGAGCCAGATGCAGCACCAGCTGTTATACCGGACATCGGCGCGGAGGCACAGTTCCATGAAGACTTATTGCAGTTCATGCAGACCATTCAGGGAGCACCGCAGGCTGCCACATCTATGGCCGAGCTGACACCTATCTTTCAGCAGCAGCATCCGCCTACGTTTTCAGGGTATGGTGGACCCCAAGCTGCAGAGTCTTGGTTGGGGTCGATGCAGACTATTTTTGTGCATCTGGAGATGCCTCCAGGGCGGAGGGTCAAGCTCGCGACTTATATGCTGCGTGATTCCGCCAAGAGGTGGTGGGATGTTACCACCCAGTCAGAGCATCATAGGGACATGGCGTGGGAAGATTTTCAGTCGGTCTTCTATGAATTCTTCATTCCCGAGATGTTGAGGGTAGATAGAGCTTAAGAGTTCATGAATCTGCAGTAGGGCGCTATGTCGGTGATGGACTACTCTGCTTATTTTACAGAGCTTCAGCGTTTTGCACCCGTGCTGGTGTGTGATGAGACATTGAAAGCCAGACATTTTGAGAATGGTCTTCGTTATGACATCCAAGCGCTGGTGAATGTTTTCAGGTTTCCTACTGTACACACGATTTTGAACCAGGTGTTGATTAAATAGAGGAACCCATGGGAATAGAGTGGTGTGGGCCAGGGCGGTTCAGCACTAGTTACTGGTACTGTTTCTGCTAGCAAGAGGAAGAGACAGATGGACTTCTCTTAGGGCGGCAGTACTAGCCAGGCAGCTTCTTCAGGTGGACCGGTCAGGTGCTACCAGTGTGGCAGAGAGGGGCACAAGAGGCCGTAGTGTCCACGAGACCTAGTGGTGTGCCGAGCCTGCGGCAAGATGGGTCATCTACAGCACTTTTGCAGGGCATTTCTACCAGTGGCTAGTGAGAGGGGTTCTGTGCAGACTACGCGTGCGAGAGCAGGACCAGTGGCTTCTTACCAGTCAGGGAACTGGAATACGTCAGGGCGTGCAGGCAGAAATTGTGGTCGTGGTCGTGGTAGCCAGACACCAGGATCGCAGAGGCTGTAGGGCGGGACAGCTCAGGGTAGCCAGGCTTTGTCACAGGGCCGCGACACTGGGCATGCATATACAGTGCAACAGACCCAGCAGGTGCAGGATCTTGTACCTTCTACAGTCAGAGGTACTATTTTAGTAGCTTCTGTCTTGTCTTCGATACATTTTGATACGGGTGCTACACATAGTTTTATATCTGTACCCATTGTGGAGAGCCTTGGGCATGATGTTTCTACTTCTTCTGATATCTTGACACTAGACACTCCGTTGGGGACTAGGATAGCTGGTGTGCGTTTGTGCAAGGAGTTCCCCCTTGAGGTTGGTGGGTGTCACTTCCTTTGGGACCTCTACGTCCTGGAGATGACGAGCTATGACGTCATTCTCGGGATGGACTGGTTGGTTCCCTTATGAGCCTTTGTAGACTGCTATCGTAGCAGGGTGCGTTTCACGTCACCAGATGGTGGGGAGTTCCTATACAAGGGCGAGTTGGATGTTCAGGCAAGTCAAGCTAGACCAGAGCATCATGGCTGATGTGGAGTCACAGCCCAGATTGCGAGCTTATATCTGGATGACCAGGGGACTTGTCAGACGGATTTCCATCCAGTTGTCGATCATTTTAGGGATGTCTTTCCAGATGACTTTTAAAGTCTACCTCCGGTGCGAGAGGTGGATTTCTCAATTAAGCAAATTCTAGGAGCAGCACCAGTGTCCATTCCTCCTTATAGGATGGCCACACCTGAGTTGCAGGAGCTCAAGAGGTAGTTAGAGGAGTTACAGGAGAAGGGTTTTATCCGACCCAGTACTTCTCCTTGGGGTTCTCCGGTCCTTTTTGCGAAAAAGGTGGATGGTACCCTCAGACTTTGTGGGGATTATCGGATGCTGAACCAGTTGACAGTTAAGAACCAATATCTTTTTCTGAGGATAGATGATCTATTTGATCAGCTTCGTGGAGCACGAGTGTTCTCGAAGATTTACTTGAGATCCGGATATCATCAGCTGCGTGTTAGACCATCAGATATACCGCTCACAGCTTTCAAGAGTAGGCATGGTCTATATGAGTATATGGCTATGCCGTTCGAACTCACAAACGCGCTAGCAGTTTTCATGGATCTGATGAATCGTGTGTTTCATCCGTATGTTGATTCATTTGTGGTATTATTCATGGACGCCATCTTGGTGTACTCTCACACTCGACATGACCATGCCACCCATCTTGAGATCATATTGAGTAAACTGAGAGAGCATCGGCTATATGCTAAGATCTCAAAGTTCCACTTTTGGATGGACGAGATTCACTTCCTGGGTTATATTATCTCTGAGACAGGAGCTTCAGTAGACAGAGAGAATGTGAGAGCAGTAGTTTCCTAGGAGAAGCCTAGGAACGTGTTTGAGATACGGAGTTTCTTAGAGCTGGCTGGTTACTACAGACTCTTCATACAAGACCTCTCCCGCTTAGCAGCACCGTTGACCGGTCTAACTAAGAAGGGTGTGAAGTTCATTTGGTCAGAAGCTTGTGAGACATTTTTTCAGGACCTGAAGGGAAGGCTGACATCAGCACCGATCCTAATACTACCAGAGCAGGGGAAGAGCTATACAGTTTACTGTGATGCATCAGGGATTGGGCTGGTAGCAATTCTGATGCAGGGTGACCGAGTTGTTGCATATGGGTCTCAGCAGTTGAGACCACATGAGATGAATTACCCGACGCATGATCTCAAGTTGGCTGCATTTGTTCATGTGTTGCACTGTTGGATACATTATCTGTTGGGAGAGAATTTTGTGGTCTGTACCGACCACAAAATTCTCAAGTATATCTTTACTCAACGTGACCTGAATCTTAGGAAGATACTGTGAGTCGGGTACCTACAGTCCTTAGATTTTGATCATGCCTATACACCTGGTAAAGGAAATGCAGTAGCTGATGCACTAAGCAGGAAGACTTAGATATAGGCAGTGCAGGAGGCCAGTGGTGAGTGGAAGCTTATGGCTTTGTTCTCTGAGATGCATATGGAGGTGCAAGACAGTCAGGGGCAGACTTATCTTTCCTCGTTAGCTATGACTTCAACCCTCCTGGATAGAGTAAGGATGAGGCAGTTATCGGATTCAGAAGGCCTAGTTCTACGGGAGTCGGTGGAAAGTGAGGACCCTCCTCCCAGTTGGACGATAGGTGATGATGTGGTTTTGAGTTTCCATGGACGTGTATGGGTTCCATGGGATATACACAAGGAGCTGATGCGGGAGTTTCATGCTTCAGCATGGGCAATTCATCCCGGGGTTACCAAGAAGTACCGTGACTTGAGACGTCAGTACTGGTGGCCGGGTATGAAGAGAGAGATAGCTGGTTTGTTATGAGATGTTCCACCTGTCAGTAGGTGAAGGCAGAGCATCAGAGACCAGTCGGACTGTTACAATAGTTACCCATTCCAGAGTGGAAATGGGATGATGTCGTGATGGATTTCGTGATGGGATTATCAAGGTCACCTCGAGGCAATGACACCGTGTGGGTTGTTGTGGATAGACTCATGAAGGTAGCTCACTTCATTCTGATCAAGGAGACCTTCGGTGTGGACGAGCTCGGAAGGTTGTATATCCGAGATATCGTACGTCTTCATGGGGTCCCTCATTCTATCGTTTCAAATAGGGACGCCCGCTTTACATCTCGTTTCTGGCAGAGTTTTCAGAGGGCGCTGAGTACACATGTGCTTCTGAGCACATCATACCACCCTCAGACAGATGGCCAGTCAGAGCATATGATACAGGTGCTTGAGGACATGTTGTGTGCATGCGTCCTTAACTTTGGGGGATTTTGGGAGAAGCATATACCCTTAGTCGAGTTTTCCTATAACAATAGTTTTCAGGAAACTATTGAGATGCAAACATACTAGGCATTATAAGGTAGGCCATGTTGATCACCTTTGTGCTGGTTAGAGGCAGCTGAGGTAGCTTTACTGGGGACACATCTCGTTCAAGAGACATCTGAGTAGGTCCAGTTGACTCGAAAGCGGATGGATACCGCGTAGTCTCATCAGAAGTCTTATGCTGATCACCGCAGACGACCTTTGGTGTTCGTGGTCGGAGATCAGGTTTTCTTGCATGTTTCACTGAGGCTGGGACACAAACGGATCAGGAGACAATGTAAGCTTTCACCAAGGTATGTGGGACCATTTGAGATTCTGGAGTGAGTCGGGTAGGTTGCATATGGGTTGCGGTTACCACAGCGGTACCGAGCCATGCACGACGTCTTCTAAATGTCTCAGTTGCGTCGCTACCATTCAGACCCGTCTCACACCTTTCATCCAGAGGAGGTTGAGCTTCATCATGATGCGTCCTTTGAGGAGCATCTGGTCCGTATTGTTGATAGGAGCACGAAGGTTCTCCGAGGCCGGTCAGTTCCTCTTGTATGGGTGTTATGGCAGCATGGTGGAGTGCTGGACGAGACCATGGAGTGGGAGGCCGACGTACATGCTCAGTGTCCAGATCGGTTCTGAGTTTAATCTTCACCACCCTTGAAATGGAAATTCGGGGACGAATTGCTATAAGGGGGGAAGTTTGTAAGAACCCGGTTCTTGTTATAGAGGTACAAGATTCTTCTTTTCCTTTTCCTTAAGTGTATTTAAGAAAATATGGAAAATGGGGAAAAATCATGAATTTTTGAACTACATGTCGTGTACTTTATCCACGCGTCATGTACTTTTGGCCGAGTTGGGATGAGTACAAGGGGTGTGTAGCCATGCCGGTGAAGAAGGGTGTAGGAACCGACTACACACCGTGTAGTGGTACCTTACACGCCATGTAGTCAGTCGGCAGGTTTATACAGTAAGGCGGTGGCATCGCCACTAGATGGGCGACAGTACACACCGTGTACTCAAGAGTACATGCCGTGTACTCATGTCGACGGATGAACAGTGTGGTGGTGCCGCCAAATAAATAGTTAAAATAAGGGAGTACATGCCGTTTTCTTGGAAGTACATGTCATCTACTTGAAAGTACACGCTGTATACTTTGTTTTTTCGGTTTAAAACAGGTAGTAGCCTCCTCATTTGGAAGAGGAGGCACTTGAGCCGTTTTGGAGCCAAAGGAGGAGGCCTGATCTTTAGAGATCCACCGGGCCTTTTTCTGGAATCCGATTCGTCTTCGGACGATTTCGTTGGAACCGCACGGGTGATCCCTCTCCTCTTCTGGTACCGTTCTTGACAATTATTCTCTTAACGTAAGTTATTTATGTTTGAATGAGTTTTTTTCTTCTTCAGATCTACGCCGTTCTTGGGCGTTCCTGGAGTCGGCATTTGGGTATAGCGTTCGTTGGCGTATAAGGTAGGTGGATTTGTGTTAGTTTTCCAACTGCTATGTGATTTGTGCATTTTTGTGCCACGAACCCATGTTGGGGTGTCGTGTGGCTGAGGTCGTGGATATGTTTAATGCCTAGAATTGCATAGGTGATTAAACCATTATATTAAAATGCTGGTTGGGATCGTTGCTTGGATCTGAAACCACCCCCGGGGTGTGTTTCTCTGTTTATCTGTTTGGACAAGATACCCAAGGGTATGCCTTCAAAGTAGTAATTGTAGAATTTCATTGAGAGGAATTTCTTGTTACTGTTTGTTTACCTATTGGGAATCACCCGATTACCTATTTAGCCTGAGGGCGTTTTTGTATTTATCCTGAGGGAATTGTTGTGATTAGCTTGAGGGCACTGCACTATTTAGCCCGAGGGCTGTAGTATTTCTCCTGAGGGAAACCTTTCGTACCTAAGGGCTTGACTTCTGTGCCTGAGGGAAACACTTCCTATGCCTGAGGGGAATTTCTGTTATGCCTAAGGGCTATACCTGCGGGTTGGATTCTGCTTACCTGAGGGTATGTTTTTGTTTGTCTGAGGACATGGACTGTTTACCTAGAAATGCACTGTGGTGGTTTCTAATATTTAATTGGATTAAATAAATAATGAAATGGAAATATAACTTGAAATTAGTTTCTTCTTAGTACTGTTTACTTTACTGTATTTTACTACTGCACACTGTTGTTGCATGCTTACACGCAATCGGGCATGGGCCTTTGGTGGGTACCTACTGAGATATATTTCTCACACCCTGTTTGGGTCACATTTTTCGGCCCAAACAGATTACGTTGCTGCAGGGGTAGATAGGGGAATGATTCCATATAAAAGTACTTGACTATTGCTGTGGAGTAGGAGGGCATGGGACAGAGCCTAGGCTCATGATGCCGCTACCAACTGTTTTGCTTGTTTTGTTGTACTCTATTTTCTGTTGTACTGTATTGATATATAACATGATCTGGCTGTTTTCTTAGAACTTCAACATGTATCATCATCACTTATATACCGTTGGTTATATCCACTGCTGTAGTTATTGCAGTTGTGTATGTTTTCTTCTTCTGGTATTTGTTTTATGTTTATTTTGGGTATTCCGCTGCGCTACACTTTGACAAATGAGGGCATAGTTTCCCCACTATCAGACCTGGGACCTCGATGCTAGTCGGCAGCCTCTGGCGTTTGGGGAAATGCGCTTGAGGTCATGTGGTGAACCGGGCATGGGGCACCTGTTGCGTGGCACCCTGGTCCGGGATGTTACAGATATATGGATTTATCCTATCCATGTGTACATGTCTAGTGGATTTAAAAATGATAGGATGGAATTTATTAGGGCCTTCTTGAGTTCATAATTCTTGTCAAATGGATTTCTCATTATTAATATTTCCTTGTCTATGGTCTTCCATGAGATGAATGTTTATTTCCAAAGGGCATTCACAAGATCAGGATGTCTTATAAATATTATTTCAAGGGATCATGATGACATGTTAATAGGGGACTATGTGGGATAAATGGTGAACTATCAGGGTGAATAACCCCTATCGTGTGATGATCAACATATATTTGTTCCATAAGAAGATTATTCTTTTCACTGTTTTTGCCTTTTTAGTTTTTCAAGGGTTGGGGATCTTATGATTTGGTGTGATTTTTTTCGACAAAAATTAAAATCCCTATATATAATGAATCATGTAACCAATTATGGGTCTTGGGGTGATGTGCAAGCATTTTCATTGAAAATACCTTTCTTTTTCGATAGTGTTGAATGGGTAGTGAAGAATCTAATGGACTTGTCCAAAACTCTTTTCCAGATGAAGGTGAAATTTCATAGGGATCTTTCACAATAAGGTGGACAAGTCATCAGTTATTCTAGGGTGTCATGATAATTTTCGGGGAACATCACTTTGATATAAATAACAAAAAAATTATTATTTCTTTTTCATATTTTTCTCATTATTTTTCAAGTATCATTGAATGGTTTGTCAGGTGACTCCCAAATGAAAATTCTTACGACTCATAAGAACTCATATGGAAGCCTCTTCATGACCAGACAATGTCTTAGAAACCTTGTAAATAATAAAATTGATTGATAAAGGGGCTGAAATTGATCACCCATTGGTCATGCGCTATACATGTTCCATTCACATGATCTTTTGAAGGTCATGACAGAACATTTATTTTAGATTTTTATGTGATCCACATCATATTGGTCATCTAATATTACTTTTTTGTAGTGAAAATTATAATCATGTTTCAGGAATTCATTCACTTATATATTTTCTAATGATCATTTAGAAATCGTAAACAAATGCACTCTACTTAGTATAGACGTCTACAGGGACATGGGATTAATTTTTAGGAAGGTAAATGCCCACCCGAGTATTTGAGGGTGTCAAAAATAAATGTATTGGGTGAAGTTTGGTATTTTGAGTGACCATTTGTATTCTGTGTAATGTCCTATAAATAGGGGAATCGATGGAGGCACATTCATCTACTACTCCCAATATCTTGATATCCAATGGGTTTCTTCTATCATGTGACCTTTCGCAAGACCAACCTCATGAATTGATCATGAGGCTTCCCCATGAGAACTAATCATATGATCTGTTTGTGAGATCTTCCTTTAGAAAACACTTGTTTGAATCAACCAAAAATTTATCTACACTAATTACATGAAACCTTGACATATTACAATTTTGCAGTATTCTTATTATCTAATGGTTCAGTTGCATGATCACTAAACTATTATGCAGTTTATGTGACCATGTTAAGGTCATGTGATTTTAGGTCTAACGACCATTCTCATGGTTGTTATATGTCATGTGTCTTATACAGTCTTTGATATCACCAAGGTTCATGTGGCCCATGAGACCTATATTAGGTCATGTGACCAAGAATCCCCTAATGGGTTATGTGATTCACATGCTGTTTTTGGAGATATGTATTTCTCTTGAAATATTGGGTTTTAATTTGACTAATATATTCCACATAATTTAATTTAGATGGATTCCATCACCCATGTATCTTCTCAAAATCCATCAAGGATGGATACAAAGGCAATGATGGGGAGCTTTGTTACTATCACATCATGTGTAGATGCAAATTTCCATCTTGTTGTTGAGTCATTAGAGATAATCCTGATGAACCTAATGGGAGTGAAATTTAGGTAATATCCCATTTCAGACTCTTATCCCCTCCATAGATTTGATCTTACAAATGACACACCCATTCCATTACCGTAGTCACCAACCACACATTTATCTTTGGTTCTAAAAACACATAATACGGTATAGGTGAATATATGTCTCGTGGTACATTTCATTATTGAGAGAGAAATAACATATGATCATATAATAACATTTTTACCCAAATACATTAATGGGAATGGTCATGAACCCAATTCATTTTTCCATATATACCATTTAATAATTTGGGTGTTTTCCACCATCCATAGGTTTGGTTGGGTTCCATAATACAACTTCTGATCAGGGATAGTTTTTGAATGCATTGGGGTTGTCTCATATGTGTGTAATATATTAAAACTATGTTTCCAATAGAGATGAATTAGTTAGGGATGTTTGATTCCATCTATATCAAGTAATGTTTTTCCTATTATTACAACGGTATGATGTTTTACATGTTATGTTTTTAGAGTCGTGATTCAAAATAATTCCACCCAATTCATGGTGAGTTGGGAATTTGTCTCTGCGTCTTTGAAGAAATGTAAATAAAACCCATATTTGGTAGAGAAGTATGAAATTTTTCCCTCCACAATCCACATGGGATAATGTAGAGAGGACTTCTCCCCTTACCTATGAATTGATCAAGTTTCCCTATGATTCCCTAAAAAGGACCCACTAATCGGGGAAGTTATATCATTCAAATATTGGGAGAATACTTCATCAAGAAATCTAATTCTGATATAGAATCCACGAATCCAAAGGACATCCCTAAAAAGTTCTCTCATGGTGTGGAGGATTTTTATTGGCCTATAGTTGAAGAAGAAAGATTTAACATTTGGGTGTTGGAGGTTATCTCTGGTGTTTACCAGACCCTTTAGCTGTCCAATATCCTTACATTGTACATGAGCTGGTAATTACTCTAGAAAAAGAAATATATTGGAGTTAGGGTCTCTTAATTCATTATGGAAACTTATATGGTATAAGGGAAGCATTTTAGGTTATACATCCTTATTTTGGACAAAATGTGTCAACTTCTGTGCCATATTTACAGTGGAAATGAACCTTATAAAATCTCAGGCCCCATTTAGGATTTATGGAATTCTATGGGGATAATTTAGGAGTTTATAAGTAGTTAATCATCCATAAAATACCCAAGGTTCATTACAAACCATTTCATTTGTGTAAAACTTGGGTAAGGCATATTACACTAACAGATGAAGAGGTCAGAGACTTTCTGATCCATTATGATTACTTCTTAATCACAACCTTCATGCCAATTCCCACTGGTAGTATGGTGTGTAATGATAGTTATATCCCTTAGGCCTAGTCTTATTTGATGTAACTTCATGGTCGTATCCTTTACATTCATATAGATGGGATTCTCTTTAATAAATGGTTCATACCATTCCAATTTATCTGTTACTTCTTATGTGTTCAATCAAGATGTCCTCCCTTATTCATGTTTGTTTCGAGGATCATCTTATGTTGGATCACATTTTTTTGATTTCTTTTACCAGGTATGAGTTTTGGTACAAGATAAACCTCCCTCCCCATGATGTATAGATTGGGTTTCCATGATGTTATTCCTATATTTGGATCTGATCATGTCTCAATGGGTAATTATCAAAATTGGTATGAAAATCTACCCAATTTCCACTAGATATGGAATTCAATCCAAGGGTGATAAAATAATAGGTTCGGATAGGACCAACAACCCCATAAGAACCTTTTAGGTAAGTTAGGAACTTACCATTACTCTATTTTTCTAGTATAAGGTCTAACCAGCATGGCCACAATGGGTGTGACGCCAATGACTGAAGTTATTTTAGAATTTTTATGTCCTATAGAATTTCAAAAATGGAATACATGGAGTACAGTGAGACCATATTTTAAGCACTGGGTCATACTATAGTTGGAATAATTACCTTTGGATCATTTTTCTCACATCGCTTTCACCAAGGAAATTAATATCAAAGTCCGACCTTCTGGGGTAATGTATTTTATCCAAGTCCTTGATGTAAAGTTGGAGAGAATCAAGGGTTTTGGTTTCTATTCCACTTTGGTTCACCAAATGGAAGTTTAGGGAAATCTAGAGGTTTCTATGGATTAACTAGGATAACCCATTATTGAGGAAGTTTCATGTAAAGTCTTGATGATGTGTTCAAAGGGCCATGATTTTATTGAAATTGTACTAATGTCTTTTTATTGTTGGAAAAATAGGAGACTGTAGGAGACCAACTAATAATACTACCCACCATATATTCTCATTGGGGTAAAACTATTGGAGTTATGTTGAGAAAATAATATGGTACTGATAATGAAGAATCCCTAGGTCTACTAGCTCTGATGAGGACATTTATTGTCACGAATGGAGTGATTCCTCCAGTATCAACACCTTTTAGGGGGAATTCCATGATTCTCTCGGTCTTGATACCCTATGGAGGTCATTCCCTAGAGGGATAAGAGAAATTGAATCATTTTGAATCATCATATCCCTCTTCACTATAATCCTCAAATATTAATTTTGTTTAAATATTTCGTTATTTTGGTCTATTCAAGTAACACCTCCAGATTTTTCAAAAATGTTCACATCCCTATCAAGCTTAGTTGGAGAAGAGTGAATCTACACTTTAAGATGTTGGTGAGCATTTAGTTTATTTAGAGGATCCTTTTCTATCTAGCCAGACCAATAAAAAATTATATATGTAAAATATTCTATTCTAGTTATGATCATTGCCTATATTATATGTTCCAACAGTCTTGCAATTTTACATTGAATAAGAAAAATAAGGTTTGAACCAGACTAATGTTTGTATTAATATTCTAATATGTTCTCCTTGATGGAGGGGAATTTTGGGGAAGGAGAATACTTCTTATAAAAAACTAGGCACATTGTTCTATTCATGTCATATTAACTAACATATCCTTTTTTCTCAGATCCCTCAAATGTTGGGATAAAATCACCGCTTCATAGAAAGAACTGAAGGTTCCACTGAGTTTATCTTCATTAGAGGTTGTTTCCAATTCAATGGAGGATGGGGTAAAAGCCACAAATGTTACCAATGATGAAACTAAGAATGTTATTTTTCAATCATCTATTATTCCTATCGATTAGTAGATGATATCATGTTATTCACCCATTTACTAATAAATAGTAGAGCACATTGTTGTGGTTTCATTATAACAGATCTCTAAGGTTCAAGTCCCTATTTCTTTGGGGATTATTATAGCTGAGTAAACCAATATAGAGGGTGGATACCTTCCCACTTCATTGAAGACTATGATCACCACTCCCCCGAATAGAACTTAGTCCCGGAATATGTTCACATCCCTAATATGGGGATGTGTCAAGGTTTGGAGTATGTTTCACTTTACTAGTCAGTGTAGAGGAAGTTACAAAGGTAGATATGGGCAATCATTTTGGTGACCCCTTTTTTTGGGTTGAAGGACTGTCTTGGTCACCATTGATTCATTATTACCACCCACATTTATTTGGGTTTTCAATATTCCACCCATCTTTCTTGGGTTAAGTAAGTGATTTATTCTATTCATCATAAAAGGGACCCTGAATTATCAGTTTTAGTTATTGAGGATTCCCCTTCAGTAATTAATTGTTGGTATGAGGCTGTAAATGAAGCTTCCTATCATGTGGTGGAGTAAGAAACTAAATGAGACATGTTCAACGCTGGGAATGTTGAAATGGATCATCTCCATTATGAAATTATTCTTCTTTAAGAAGATCAATCCTCATCTAAACATGAACTCAAAATATCAAAAAGACTATGATAGAGAAATAGGGGATAATTGAATTGGTGTATAATTCCAGGCCTGATTCTATTACAAGGGAGGAGTAGTTTCATCAAACTGTGAAAGTGGAAATGATTATGTGAATCAACATCACCAAACCATTACTTCCCTATAGTAGAGGTTTTCATGGCTCAATGACTCCAATGAGAACATGATGCGAAATAATTTTAGTTTTACAAAATTTACTTTTCTCATGTATTCATAGGAGAGATTTTTACATGTGGAGATTATTCCTTATACATAATATAAATTAATTGATATTCTAAACATTCTATGTCATTTCCCCATTTTCATTCATTCATGATGTTCATTCCATTTCATTTATTTGATACTACATAGATCATCAATAGTACCCATCATTTTTATAATATTAAGAAAACATGAATGTCTAGATTTGAATTTTTACATTAAAATTGATATTTATCAATAAATTATTTTGAATTACAAGTATTTTGAGATGACCTATTGATTTATCTACTCCAGTTATCTGGAGATTACCTCATTCAAAAATGGAAAATTGGGTAAAATTATACATCCTGAAGGGAGTATTGCCTATCTTTGGTTGAAGTCAGTGGAATTGGAAAAGCATAAATTTATTTTCACTAAAAGTGTTTGTAGGTCATTAAAATAATTGTATATTATTTTAAATATTGCTCTAATTTTATTCAAATGTTTTATATAGGGGTATACTTAGCATGAATGGACTTGGATTTCCCTCAGGTCACCCTCATAATGTTTTTATCCTGTTAGGTTTTGTTCCTCTTTCCTATATTACCAAATAGTTCATTTTTCTATAATTTATATAATTCTAGCTTGGACCATGTATTTATATAGTTTATGGTCATTTTTTATTTTGTACCTTATATTTTTATATTTTTGGTTCTTTTATCTTAGTCCATCTATTGATATAGTTATGCCCTTTTAGATTGAACCTTTTATTTCTATAGTTTAAAGACTTTTAGATCATACATTCTGTTGTTGTAGTTAAGGGTGTTTTAGTTCATAATTTATATTGATTTCTTTAGGGTATTTTGGATCAAGCCTCATGATTCTGTAGTATAGGTTCTTTTAGCTTAGACCAACAATTGTTGTAGTTTATGTTAATGTAGCTCAAACATTCCATTCCTATTGTATAAGTTCTTATGGATGAGACCTCTAGATGTCATGTGGTATGAAGACATTCTTCCTAGAAATTAATTATTAATATTGAATTTTGGAAAAACATTCCTGGGGTGACCCAAAGCATCCTAAGGTTTTGAGTTATTATTATTTTTTTGATGATCATTTTCATTGGAGTTAATTTCTTATAAGGAGGAAATTCCTCTATTGGTTGGTTAAAGAAATTATGTGTTATATAATTTTCAAACGGACGTGTCTCCACTCGATTACAAGGGATGTATAAGGTTTTGACGATGATATGAGTAGATGAATAAAATATTGGGAATCCATATTCCACACGGATAGTTTTTGTATCGATTATGTAAGTCATTTTCCCATTTTCTTGAATCTATGATTCATGGAATAAGGAATACATACTCGGGGAAACCCAAAATAGCATAATTTTTTGAGTTCCACCACAGTGTCACCAGGGCTCATAAGGATTGGAGTTCCTTTCCAATAAATACGATATTCATCTAATTTGTAACCCACAGTGCTTATTCATGAGTACATAGGGATTAAAAACTAAGTCAAGTAGAGTTGATCCCCACTCTTTTACAAGGGCGACAGAATATTTTTGAAGACTCAAACGTCCGAATGATAAGTTGTGTGAAAAGTAAAAGACTCTCCAGTAAGGGTTTTGGAAACCAATGGTATTTTATCTTTTAATTATGGATATCGATCCCTATTCACTATGGTTTTGATTCGTGAGGTTTGGGTCATCAAAAAGTTTAAGAATGGAGTGTCACATTCCTACATTGAGAAATATTGAAAAACAAGTTGATGTTACATCATGTATGTTAAATATTCTTGAATAGTCTGGTTACATGGATATTAAATCATTTTCCAAAGATCTCAGCTCATGAGGATGGTATGGTACAATCATGCTGGGATTATCCTAGAACAATCTAAAGTTTTATGTTCTTCCATGATATTGTCAGGCTTATATAAATATTAAACCTAATCATATATGGACAATATGATTATGGTTGGTAGGGATAAGTCCTTATGATTTAATATAAAAGTCATATAGTGAGATATAATTTTGTCTTCAAAGACTATTAAAGGTTAATGATGACCCATGGTTATGAAATCATGATGTGTGATTTTAGAAAAATGTAATATTCTAAAAGGGTTTGAGTTCCCTAAACTTTTATTCCCCACATAGTGAACTTTTTATTGTGGAGAAGAGATGTGAGAAAACATTACTAACATTTTTTCCTACACCACGATGTCTAATGATCTTGGATTACATTTTACTAGGGATAAAAATGGGACCTATTATTTTTATGCCTCATTTATTTAAGCCTTAATTATTTCCTAAACTATGGATATTAAGAGTTCATTGAGAGAAGACATGAATTTTTCTCAAGGATCCCTTTATGGGTATTCAATTTGAAATATTTTTTATTTCTTTTGCATACTATTTATGGTCTTGTGATTTCGACCAACAAAGGCTTGACTTTAAAGGTTATATAGCTTTGAGAAAACTGATGGTATTTTATGGTCATGACACAAATGGACCTATTATATGGGGAATGTTACACAAGATCCCAATTAGGATAAATGAGTTCAAGAGTACTCAAACATATTTTTGAGCATGAGATAATGTTTTTTTTAATAATTGGACAAGGTTATTTGTCCAGGAGTAATTTTATATAAATATCATGACGGGGATGATTATAATACACGAAGGTGTGTGGTTCTGCTTCGATGTTGTCAGGAACAAAAGAATCATAAATCCATTCATGTAGGGCCAATATGCCTCTGATTATTAGATTTTATCCTTTATGCATCAATATCCAGGTTAAAAAGAGTGATCTCATTCCTTTACAAGGGACATCAAGGGTCTGTGGAAACCTGAAGAGCTCAATACTTGAAGTGAGGTTTATGATTTTAGGTGCTGAAATGATGATATAAGAACCCAATACATTGGTTGACTAGGGTAAGAATCATATAGTCCTTTGATAAGGGATGATAATTCTTGATAGTCTCCAAATTTTAACTACATGTTGCGGGGACATATTTTTCATGAATTTTTATAGTCATGTGACTGGGAAATATTCCCTATAGTTTAATATCATGTGGTGAGGATACATTCCTTTCTACATAGTTTAATATGATTCAGTAAGGATGTGGGAACCGATATTAATGTTTTTAGAATATTTCATTTAGGGATTTTTTCATTAGTTAGGGAATGTAGATGTTGGACCATATTTTTTTCTAGGTATATGATTATTCCTGGAGAGTTGTATGTAGTATAATTCCTATGTAGATCTATAACATGCTCATGAAATCCATACACAGATATTACATGTACATAGGTAAAATGAGCTTCTATAACTCGAATCCTATGTATTTCGAGGTGTATTTTTCTGGTGTTTGTAGCTGGAAACAGGATTGGATTACCAGTAATCACTATGTATTTTATGATGGGAATAATTAGGCCATGAATATATCGTGATAAACCACGAAGTCTAACATCATACGATATGGAAATAATCTACCAAAATGAAAAGAAAATGTTATGGTTGTGACCCAAAAAAGATGAATGAGTATCACAACATAACTGGTGATTTTAGGAATCAAGCATTACAATGTTCATGAATGGGAAACCCCCTACGTAGGTCATAACCATACACAGTGGGGGGAATTGTTCTCATTTATTGTTGTATATGGACTTAAGTTATGATATATGGGAAACAAATCATAATACGTGATAATATGAATCACTAAAAACATATATATTTTTTGGACATGTGGTGGGAGACCTAAACCATGGATAGTGGTCCTCTTGAGAGTGGTCCAAAATGATTCGTAGTTTTGTGTCAAACACCATACATAAACCATTTAGTTTTACATCATGTGGAAATGACTCATGTAGTAAATTTTATATTCATTATTCGGGACCCTAAAAACCCTATCATGAAATTATATGTATTGATCATTCAAGTAAGTCCTTACTAAAATTCATAATAACATGTTTTCATTGCTCGGTGTTAGAAATAAGGAATGGAAATGGTTAACCTAATGACAAAGATACAATTATATAATGAATATGTAAATTTTGTATCATGTGTTTTTTTGGGAAAGATAAAGGATTTAATATTACTTATATATCTCATTAGTATTAGAATCATGAATTATGTTGTTGTGGAAAACCAATGCAGTTTTGTCTCATGCAGTAATGGAATCAGTCATGCAATTTAATGTCTTACAGTAAAGAAGAAGGCCACGTAGCAATAAAGAAATGTAATACTGTGGGTGGGACTAAGAATGGTTGTCTTGGAGTTACTATGTATTGAATAATAAATGTAATCAATCCATTTTTTATGGATGAATAAATTCTCTATGTTGATTTTACCCTCACAAAGGGACTCAAGCACTTCATTTCTCCTTCACATAGATGTAGATCGTGTGTGGTGAATCATTGGTGAGATAGTGATTCCCAAGTAATTTACCTTCAATTGATGATGAAAACATACCTAAAGTTTAACCTCATTTGTTGAGTACATCATCTGTTCAATTTAACATCATGAAGTAAGGATAAGTTTTTTATTATTTAACATTGTGTGGTTAGGATGTGTTCTATACAGTTTTTTTCATGTGGTTATGAAATATAATGTATAGTTTAACATCATGAGGTAAAGATGTATTTAATTCTTACTGTTATCCATGGAAATTATTTCTTATGATTCCCCACAAAGTTGTGGGTGTGACATGTTCCTCATCAATTATGGACAAAGAGTAAGTTCCATTTTGATAGAACTTATATATGATATAAGGCCCTTCCCATTTGGGTTCAATCTTTAGAGTATTATTTCATAGTATTATTGGGGTCCTAAGAGCCAATACCAGTTCTCTATGAATGAAACAATTTAGTAAGAGATTATTATTGAAGCAATGTCCAATTTGATTCTAATTGACATAGAGGTTGTGCAATTAACACTACTTATTCTCACCAAGCTGCTCTACTCGTCCAAAACATTTTATGACTAATCACCATTAAACTATTTTCCCAATATGCTAATTCTAAATAAGGGAAATTGAATTATATGGGAAATACTACCACATCGTTTTACACAAATGAGTTTGGATTTTCCTTTGTAAAAGTACATTTGGTGTTCTAGTAGGCCCATAAATAATGGAAGAGATCGTCAGGATATCACTTCTTAACCATTCTCAACAACTTCTGGAGAATATTTTACAATATCTCATTAAATTCCTCTATCTTTCTATTTTAAATTTCATGATAGTAGGTGGAATAATTATACTTGATGTATTACTGTTGGAATAATTTCTTCAACTCTATAGTGTAGAAGTTGGTGTCATTCTCTGTAAATATTTTGTGAGGGACTCTAAACCTAGTGTTGATAAATAACATCAAAAAGATGATGATACTCTTAATCACAACCCCCTTTAGGGGTATTTCCTTTGATAGTTTCTAAAATAATTCATTAGCTATAAGGATGTACTTAAACATCATAGCTGTGGTTGGGGGATATGGCCCCACGACATCCATTCCCTATATGGAAAACTGCATGGAATATTTAGTTGTATATAGAAATTTTGATGGAAGATATATTAAGTTCCCATGGATATAGTATTCATGATATTTAATGATGAATTCCACATAGTCTTTTATCATGGTATTCCATTTGTAACCCATCCTCCAGATTTAGTAGGAGAGCCTAGTCCTAGACTGATAAGCACTACAAGAGCCTGTATGGACATCATCCAATATAGTGGGAATCAATATTATTTTTACACATATAACGAGTATTTTTATTAAGTCTCTCTTTTAATGGATCTTCTACTCATTTGGAATATCCAATAGGGTAAAGTTCACTAATAGATATCTAATTTGTTTCCTACCGACATGATATAAACATAGGATCCCATTACGGAGATAATCAATTTTGTGATACAACCATCCTTGGGTGGATAGCAGTTCGTCTTGCTATAGGGTGGTATTAACCTAATTTATTTCTTACATTTCACAACTAATTCCTGATGATACAATTCTTCATTGTGTGATGTGAAAGGTCACTTCTTCCTGATCAAAGTTGGCTAGGATAATGGATCCATTAGTCAATACATCAGTATGAGCATTATGTTATTGGGGAACATGATGCAATATGGGATCAAAAGGGAACTCCTACATTATTCCTATGATACATATAATAAGTTGGTATAGTTCTTTATTTTTATGGAAAATTATCCATTGATCTTCTTTATCACCATTTCTCAATCCCCTTTGATTTTAAATTAGGGAATTTGTATCTGTATGGCTAGTTCAAACTAGTGAAGAGGACTTGGAATTCTACCTCATTATTCATGAAACCTTAAGATAATGATACATAGTTGGGAAAATTTTATTTTTATAGATAAAAAAATACAATCCCCAATTCAAATCGATTGAATTTTTGGTTTTCCAATCTCTTGTCGATAGTAATTCGAGAGGTGCCATAAAAATACATATCATTTGATAGTGGAGTTTCATGTGCAAAAAAACATCATTTGGAATCTTGTTATCAACTATTGCACATTATATAGTGGGATGTTTTGTAACAAAATAAACAGAGACCTAACCTTTCCCTGACTTTTTTTCCACGAACGTAATGTCATATTATTGCAGAATGATTGCTCATTGGGCCAAATGTCCCTCCATTAGAGGGTGTCCAAGTATTTAACATAGTGGTATAATATGAGATATCGAGATGATTTTGTGATGCTAGTAGTAATTCATCATTTTTTCACTACAAATATGAGTGCAGTGCAGTTCTTCTCGATGTCATAATATTGTGTCTTAGCCCCTAGAATCATTTGGCTATGTTAGTAGGGAATATTCCCAATATCCCACATCAATTTAATATATGAGGAGAGTGTCACCTTATCATTCCATAGAAGCCACATATCATATGAGTGGGTTTCCTTCCATTTTCCATATCAGTACTAATGAGTGGGGTAGGTATTTCTTGATACTCTCAAAGGCTTCTTAGAAGTCCATATCACATAGATTGGAAATTCCCTTGTCTATTACCTTGGTTAGGGGGAGATGTTTTACTGCCATTTTTTATTAAACTCCAAATGTAGGGGAGTTTTCATTGGATCGACTTGGGTTAATTGATATTCATAATGGGGATACATCTCTATAATGGGGATGGTCTTTTCAGGGTTGACCTGAATGCCACTGTGGCATACCACAAAGTGAATAGAGTTCCCTAATATTACCCTAAATGTCTATTTGGGTTGATTCAATATTATACTATGTTTCCAAAACATGTAGATGACTATTTGAAGATCCATTAAGGGATTACATATCCATTTTAATTTTACCACTAGTCCATTAGTCTAAAGTTTAGTTATTCATTCAATGAAGTGTTTAATGATATGATGCATGGAATATTTAGTTATTGTGGTTGTGTTCTCTAATAGGAATGGCATGACCTAATATCAAAATATCCCTTATAGTTATCTGATGGTAGTGTATTCCTCATATTTCATGTCCATCCTTATCTTATTGTACCTCGAATACCCATCAATAGAGGAATGGGCTTGGAATCTATCACTATGATCGATTATGAGTTCTGTGATCAGTAATGGAATGTTTTCCTTTGGAAAATGTTGATTAAGGTCCTTGAAGTTGTTGAATACCCTAATGTTCCCATTATTATTCATGACAATGATGATATTCTGGAACCATCTTGGGTATTTCAATACTTAAACAAACATTTATTTCATCATCTTTTCAACTTTCAACTCCACAATAATAGAATGAGATGAGTTCATCCTCCTGGTTTCCTGCATGAAACCTTGATGGTCATCGGTTATGTTCAGATGGTGCACAGCCACATATGGATTCAATCGAGGGATTTTTCTATTGTTATAAGGGAACACATAAAAATGATTATTTATAAATTAAATATAAATCTCATTCTCCTTGAATGTCCTGGAATCACTAATCAGTGTAGTACATGGGTCTTCTTTTATTCCCATATTGTTCTTCCTAAGCTCCTCATGGGTTGTGAAGACACCTTCCTCACATACTAGTAGGGAGTTCCTAAGTTCATCATCTTATTCATCCGCTTCTTGTTCAATAGAGAAATTTTTATATGATGTTAGAAATCCTAGGGAATCTCTATCAATATTAGGGAGATGTAAACCATGGGATGAGACATTGCCATACCCTACCATAATAGTTGTTGTAAAGAGATTTAGGAAATAATTTTATTTCACACTACCAATGGGGACAGAATGACCTTGTTTATCTTGGATTGATACTACTACCTCAAAAAGATTTATTGGGATCACATTATCATTATCAAGCATACTACAATAATTTTTAGGGGTAGTCCCTAAGATGTTGGGAGTTGAAACCATTACATTTCTATCCACCATTGGTTGTTTTTATTCCTTTTCATATAATCCTTCCTCAATATATGTCACATCAAAATAATCAAAGGGGGAACTAATGATGATTTCAGATTCACATTTGGTGTATTGCTGGATAATCATGATCTTATCATTTGATGTCGGATCCTGAAACTATGTTTTGTGCTTGATATTCTAGAGAGGTATTTTCTCATGATTATCATACACTTGAATTTTCAACATTGAGGGAGATAAATCTCTGTCACTATATCTAAAACATTGAAGGGTCCGAATCATGATGAGGTTGATCACAATACCATTTTAAATAGATTTATTTTGGACAAAAAAGTTGTTGATTATTACTAAAACATATATGGGTATAATGTTTCCCTAGATAACTTCATTCAGATCCAGCTCTATGAACAATATGGTGACATATCATTTTTATGTGATGGTCCCCACTTGATAAACCCAACTGCATCGACTCCCGTTTAAAAATTATATAGTCCCTTGAGGGATTAAATAAGTCCCCCCTATGTTCTTTGGAATGTTTCAACTCATTCAGGATTGAGATCTTGTATGGGAGGACAACCACCTATTTCATAATTTCTTACATTTTTGTTAGAGATATGTCCATAGTGTAGTGGGGTTTACTCTTATTATGTGTATAAAGAGTTGATTTAGTTTAGGTATGCAGGCTTGGTTATTTTCTAGAGGTATAGGGAGTATCTTGTTCTAGTGTATTAAGTTGTGTCAACCTTCTCCATTCTCTAGAATAATTAGATCATCGCACCCCCACGAGGTGGGTAAGTAAGATGAATGGGTGTGGAAGACTACTAAAGGGTTCAAGAACACCTCCAAGTATTCTTTGTTCTTACGATGTAATTTTCCATGGGTATTAGCTATAAATATTTCCTCCATGGGGATGTGACCAAAATGTTGTGTCCAAACACATGCGTGTTTCCCATGTATCCTCCGTTACTACTCATGTGGCATCTGGTTTTGAGGTCAGGTACGACGAAATCATACTTAGAGTCATTTTCATCATTGGAGAAGTAGTCTGGAAAGTTTATCACATTAATAGAACACAATATGATATCTTCATCCAATGAGAGTTCAATTTGGTGTGGAAAGGCATAGTATTTGGATGTTATATTGAATAAATATAGAAGATTCAAACCCTATGTCGAAGTTGAATATGAATCTTCCTATTATATATCATTGATGGTCACATTAATGACCAGGTAAGTATTTGATCTCTCCTCCCTAGGTGATTAAACTTTTATGGTTCTATAAAGTTGTGATCTCATGGTAGTATGAGATTGGTCAATAGTCTTTATAGTAATCATGTTGATAAATTTATTCTCACACAAAGATAGAACATTTTAAAATCACCTTCTTATTTTGAAATGGGAATTAATATATTGGTCACCTGTGTTGGGGATTTATCCAAAATCACCTTTTCAGATTCAAACATGATGTGGAGGAAATATTTTAAGGGGAATCAGTCATGGATCTTTTGACCTAGGTTTCCATGAAAAATTTAGTTGTTGATACAATCAGTGAGGTTGACCTCTTTGGAATTTTGGGGTTATGGAAGCTTTATCAAATTATTTTCCATGGATTCATTGAATTTTACCAAGTACAAGTTTATTTCCCTAGGAGTATGAATTATTCATCAATTCCTCAAATATCAGGAGATAGTAATCTCTTATTTCTTTCTTATGAGGGTGTTTTTATTGTTGCTTCTGCTTTATAGGAGGTACTAGGGAGTTCATGGTCTGACTAGGTACTTGAATGGGAGATGCTAATGGATTAAGTGTAACCACACTATTTTATACCTTAACAATTATTTCCCATATTCTGAGGGAATATGTCTACACATAGATCATTTCCATTGAATAGTTTGTTCCAAATGTTGTTTCATTTATGAAAACTCACAAAATCTTCCTGGATATTTCATCATGATTAGAGGTGTTTATAGCTCATCCCTGATATTTTCAGTAATTTTCTCTAAAAATCCCCCATAATAGAGAGGAATACTGAGGAAATTGGTTAAACATTTTCATCTATCTATAAATTTGAACATCCTCTAATTTTAATGTTTCTTGGAGTTATTTAGGTTGAGAAATTTCATTTTCCTCACCATAGAGTTAAACTAATAAATGAATTGATAAGGAAGATCTTCTAATCCTACAATAGATCCGAATGGATGACTATTGTTCAAAAAAAGGATAACATGATCATTGTTCTTACAAAACACATCAACTTTATTCATCTTTATGATCTTGAGGGTCGATCATCGTACAACATCAGGACATGATGTGTGTGATATGATGTTTTGGGTCTCCCAAGAAGTAAATGGTTGAGAATTTATGATTTCCAAAATTGGGTAGGGGAAAGTGTTGTCCATGCATTTATTATATGGATTTATCTTAGGCAGCACAGGTGTGTGTCTCTCATCCATGGCCTCTATTAAAGTATAAATGGACTCAATTGGATTGATAATTTCTAGTAGTACTACTATTTCCATTTCCACCCATCTATATGTTGTGGTAATGTCTTGAAGAGTTGGAATAAATTATTTTTCATATTGATTCTTAATCTGTGAAAAGGATGGATGATCTCACTATGAAGGGAGAGGTTGTTGGTTCAACGGAGGGAATTCATGATCATTTAATCATCCACATTTATATTGACTATATGCCTAGAGCCGATGTTAGTTTGATGCTTTGATTCCAATCTTTTATGAAGATCTTCTCTCTCCTGGTGTATAGTAGGAGGAATATTCACATATACATAAAGGCGATACCCATTGGGAATTTTTTCCTTGAGTATCTCCTCATTGATTTGTCTAACAGTTTGTTTCTCAATCTCATATTGTTCAATTTTTTCCTTTGTGGAAGGAACTTTTTCTCCTCTTAGAGATGAATGGGGTGTGACCACTTTTCCATTTAACCTTGGATGTTTTCCTTCATAGAGGTGACAAATAAAAAATTGGAGGTTCCATGTTTTGGATTCTCCTCTAGTCCTGGGAATGTGCTTCCTCAATGGGTGCATCCAAATTGTACTCTTGAAGTATATTTTCTACATTATGTCCTTCTACATATTCATCCAGATCCACATTATTTATTGTGTTGATAGTGAAAAAATTCATAGAGTTGTATAGGAAAATATTATTTTTCCTATTACTCTTAATGAAACAGGATGACTCTACAAATATTGTTTTAGGGTTGTTTCTTAAACACTTGGCCATATTTCACCTTTTTGTCATATGAACCTATAGGGGTATAATTTCCTTAATGGTATGTTCCTCTTATCCTAGCCTATGAATAGTAATTATGAGAGAGTTTTTGATTATGTTTTCAGAATTGGTCTTGAATGGTAGGGATTTTTATTATTGTGGGAGGAACTGCTGGGATGTAGATCATCAATATTTACCTTGAAAACTAAAGAAGACTAATTCCATATGTGGAGATGATGATGAAAATTCCCCCACCCCAGTGGGTTGGGAGCTATTTAGGGCAACAATTGGAATTTCTTGATCATGATATTGTGGATCAGATGATTACAATCAAGGATTTGAGGATTCCTGGAATATAAAATGATACATGAATTACCCCATACTACTGGTATGGGGTTGATTTGAAACCATCATTGATTTCCCAATAACCCTCGCATGGGACGATGAACAAATTATGGTGTTTGAGATAAAAATCTACCCATCCTAGTGGGATGGGGTTTTTTTACTATTGTTATTTGTATGTATTGCCTCCTCATAATAAATGATGATCTAAGAGGTAAATGTTTTGGTTGATATTCCCCCAACCTAGTGGAATGGGTTTTCACCTAGACAACCATTGTAATGGTTACAAGTGAGATTCACTTGATTTGGTGAAGCTGTTCTCATTAATGATTTGGGGGAAATTACAGCCCAAGGTGGGAGCCATTATTTAGGCGAATTTGTTGAGTTTATGTGAAATTTAACATTCATGTCCAAAATGGATTCATGTTCTTTTGAGGGGTAGAGTTTAAAGACCCATTGGTTGTCCTATCCATTAATTTGTGATGTCTTCGCACTGTTGAAGTGGGGAAAATCCATTACAGTAATAAATTGGCTTAGCTTTTACCTAACCCCCCAATTTTATAGGAGGATATGACATTATTGGATGACATATATGATGAGATCTTCTATTATAAGGGTTCAGTGATGTGAAATGCTACATAAATTCCCCATCCTCAACTATGGATACATGAAGAGTCGTTGTAAATCAATTTTGAAAGACTTGTAGTGAAATGGTGACAAGTATGTTGTAGATTTATGTTTTGATATAATCATTTTTAATCCCTAGTCATGGAGATAGCATCCAAATCTAGCTGAAAATAGAGTATCCAGATGGTCTAAAGGTTACCCTTATATCCTAGGAAAGGTATGTGTTTAGACTTATGTAACTAATGGTTTTTCCTTATCTTTTGGTGTAGATAAGTTATTCACTCTTTCTCTACCCCATTTGAGATTTCATAGTCATAAGTGGAAATCATCTAGAACATGGTTTGGAGGTTAATTCTAGATAACTCATTCAATATATCAATTTCGTATTCCACTTCATCATATATACACACCTCAATCAATTCATACCATAGAGGGTTCTTTTTTAGGGTCACCTATTGATCGAAATTGATTTTTTTGTGTAGTTTATGGGGATCTATATGTTGATGACCTTTATTTTTCAAGGACCTATCTATATTATGGTTTCATATTTTGGATCACCTTATTATGTGGAGGTTTCTAGAAAATGGGTGGATTTCTTTATCCCTATTAGATATCACCTTGTGGAGGTTGACCATGGTGGATTTTGGGATTATATTCCATGTGATCCATCAAAAAACGACCATAAGGAAGACTATCATGGTAATGAACACCTTATTATTCTTTTGAAGAGTCGACAAACCCTTGTGTTTGGAGAATCTGTCTCGAACAACCTCAAGGACACTAACAATAAAAAGATTGGGGATATGATTCACATTATATGTCATGATTGTAATATGACTACATACCATTTGGGATTGTATTGGTATATGATTCTGAACTATGATGATTTCAAGAATATATTGATAATTGTATGGTGTTTTGGGTGTATGAGCCCACTATTGTTATGCATCTAATGCATTCCAATATGTTTCTTTGATAATAATATGAGCTTATCCCATTTAATGTTCCATTTCCACAAGGTTATACTCAGCTATAATTAGTATATGAGACTAATCATAGGACTTTGGAATATGTTTATATATTATTTTGATATGAGAGTCCTAAGGCATATGGCACTCTCAATTGTTAATCTCCTATTGGAACTAGAATATAAGCCTTATATGAATATTCATTCTCCATTGGAATACATTGAAGGACCTCAAGAAGGGAATAATGGGTATAAGACTCCTTTTTATGGCCTTTGACGGATAATTTTGTAGTCGTTCATCAGTGGGAGTAGTGATATTTTCCTGGCTTCTATGAGATAATGGAATATGATATATATGCTCATTTATTTTAATATAATCCTATAACATGTTTTATTCCCCTATCACTAGGTCGTCCTCATCCAGAATAGGGATATGAGCCCAATCTTCATTATTGGGAATATACCACTAGTTTTTTTATAGGAGTGTGATCCATTCGTGAGTCATCTTATACTCTATCATTGTAATCCCCATCCATAATGGTCACATGGGCCCAATCCTAGGCCTTTGAAATATGTCTCTAGTCTTTTTTTATAGCAATGTTCCCATGTCACAAGACATATGCATCCCTCACTTAGTGATCCCCCACTAGAAAAACTATGATCCTGGTCAGGTTCCTCATCCTTTACCAAGATATGTTGATAATCACCCAATATGGTTACTAGAATTTGCAATTTCTCAAGAGAAACCAATTTTTCATGCTGATTGGAGTGTTGTGCTTACCTAGCGATAGGGAAAAGAATATGTGGTTGTCCCTATATCTATAATAGTGATAGAAAAGTCCAGAAAATTTCTTAAGTTTTTTTCATAACATAATAGAACATTAGAAAAGTGTGTTTGGGGATGTAATCATTAAAATTTTATATCAAAAAATATACTAGAAAAAAATTTCAATTGAAGCATGTATATAAGCCCACTTATTTCCTTCTCTTACCCCTGGAATATTTTGATAGAAATCAAACATGAATGTGGGGATATATTCCTCCCCCTTGCCTTCTTAAGCAATATGACTACCTACATGTTCCTAGTGAGATGGGATATCAGTTTTCTTACACCCAACCATTAGAATATGCCCTTAGGATTCATCAGAAGGTGTGGGGATATGAGATCACTCATGGTTATCCAATGATTTATGCTCCGGATGAATCTTCCTTATTTCTCATGCATGCATGTAAGAGATGGAAATGTCATGGGTGGTACAATTAGTAGGTGACTGAAGGGAATTTTCTAGATGGAGCTAATGAAGATGGTTGACAAGAGCCCTCCTCAGTGGATCCTAAACTATAATGGAGGCATATTTTACTCCTTGATCCACCTTCATTATATATTGTATGTGGTTTTTGTCACACATCATGGATAGACTTACTAATAATTCGTTGGTGGAAACAACTATCACTGAATTTACTACATCTTTCTTTCGATGATGAAAACTACTATTTTTGTGTGTTTTGAGACACTCATAGGATGCCTAAGGATCGGGATCAAACCATTTCTATGGTTATCCAAAAACATTGAATTATTCACCTAACATTGAAGGATTCAGGTGGGTGAGGTCATTCTATGGCCTGTAGGGGTTGCAAACATAAATGATTTTCCAAAATGTTTACTAGGTGAAGGCATTATATCATGTTGGGAGTTGTTTGTGAGTGCATTAACTACAACTATGAAGAAACCAATGAATAATTTAACAAGTCATTAGAACAAATTATGTATTATAATTGTTCAATTACTTATTAATGGGTTACACAATTGTCCCTCTTTCATGGTCAAGAAATTTTGTTAACATGAAATTAACATAACTATAATGGAATTTTTTCATGAGAACCCCGAATACAGAGGACTATCAGATAATTTTTATCATTTGAATGATTCATGTCGGGTCCATAATTTTTGTTTATAAAGGATAAGAAAACAAAATTATTTAACACATGGTAAACTGATCATTCTTCTTTTTGATAGATTCACATCAGGTTCACCATTTTTTATTCATTCGAAAAATATGTGTGGATTTGATCACCAATGTGGTGAGAAAAAAATGGTCAGGTGAGCACTATGATGTTAATCATTTTTATCTCGCAAAGTAGGATTCTTAGTTAGAATATTTCACATATAGTTCAACATTTTTTTGTTAGGAAAATGATATGGGGATTTTATCATCCATGTGGTGAGAACAATAGGGCCTAGTGATAACTAGACTATAAACCCCTTATATATTGAAAAAGGGGGTTCCATTGTTAGTTGATTTTACATAGGGTTAACAAAAATTAATAAAGAAAATATCTCACACATGGTATAATAAAATTTTCATGAATGTTGGATTTTGGTGCATTTTGTGTCTATACATTCATTGAAATCGATTACTCCATTAATGTTTATCTTCAATGAAGACTCCCAATGGTTCCTGCATCCATAACTCAATATAGACCTACCTTCCAAAGGTAGGTACACCATTAGCATTTCAAACCCAATAATAATTAGAAACTCACATTGGTTGGGAGGTTGGTAGTTTGGGCCCATCACACCCATTGGGGTGAATAATTTCATACTATGGTACTCTCTCATAGATTGAAGATATGTTCAACAATATCATCCTGATCATAATACAATACCAGATTCCCTAAAAATTGATCAACTATTGAATAATTTTTTACCTAAAGAGGGACTACTGATGAGTATATCTATATGTATCTGATGTTCTTCATCCATTTCCCCTAAATTGGAATCTACTTATATCTTGATTCCTTATAACAAGGCACTCCAGATTTTATTATCATCCAAGGATTTTATTAATATTGCAAGGATGAGATTGAAACTTTATGAGGTTTCCATACCATAATGTTTATAATTATAATAAAAATATACATAATTTGTTAAACCCATTATATTTAACAACATGCAAAGAGTGCATATAAGATGCCAAATAGGAAATGGGTTCTAAGATCAAGCCTCAAGGAGGGGTCCTACATATCTGGGATATAGTAGGAATCAGATACATCATTGTTCAGTCATTTTTATGGGACATTTTTGGAGGTAGATACCCTTAAATGGGAGTAGCTATATCACACCACATATCATGGATTATGCACTATGATTTTCCTAGCTAGTGGAGATTCATAATGTCCATTATAAGATCATTGAAACTCCCTAATCTTATGTGATTTGTGCTCCATTTGTAGAATAAGTGATAGGAACTAATCAGTCTCGCAGCATATAGACGTGGTACTTATGTTTTGGGATACCCCATTGGATGTTTAATATGTAGCTCATATCTTAAGAACGTTTCCAACATATCCTAATTATGGTAGGAATTAGAGTCATCATAGTTTTATTGGTTTCTCATCCCACTGGTAAGTTAAGAATAATGATTAGACCAAGGGAGTAATTGGGTCCTGATCGATGGAATTCTAGAGACATGGAGGGACTCACACTAAGGTGGATGCCTATTTGAGATCAGTCATTAGGAATGTGTCCTATGTATACTGGTTATGGAAGGAATCTGTGTTAACGTAGTTTAGTTTATTTCTCAGCCTGTTGGTGGGGGAAGAATAATGATCAGCCTGTAAGAGTGATTGGGTCCCAATGGTTGCAATATTGGAGACATGGATGGACTCACGCTAAGGTGGATTCCCATTTTATTTGTTCCTTTGGTTGGTTTCATACATATACAGGTTATATAATTTATTAGAGTAATCTTATTTCAGTTTGATTGGGGCATACACATAGTGGTTTCCCAAATATGGTGGCAATCATATCATTCCACTGATCAAGGATTACACATTGAGGTTCATCTATCATAGGGGACATATCATATTATAACTCTGGTCAGGGATTACATGTTGAGGTTTCCCTTACATAACAACTATAAAAGGCTATCATATCTCATGGAATCTTTTTTATATATCCATGTTTCCTGGTGGCCATTTTTTATTATAATCTGTCAGACGTGTATGAGGATGTATTGACATTTCCATGTGGCATAGAATACATTTCCAAAAAAATTTCATGATCCAGTTGTCTTTTATAAAATACACATCATAACCTAAATTACATTTTTTAAAATCATTTCATGATCAAGGAAAACATGTCTAGTAAAAATTATATGATCTAGACTGACATGTATATGGGTGATTAATGATATGGGTTTATATATTTATAGTACATCACATGATCTATGTTGACGTGGGTGAAGGGTTCCACGTGACCTGGATGAATTTTCTAGAGTATATCTCATGATGCAGGCTATCATTTATAGAGGGTGCCCCATGACATGCCAGATATGTCTAGAGAACATCACATGATCCAGGATGGCATTCCAAGAGGGTGCTATATGACATGGAGGACTTTTCACGAGGAAATTTCATTATCCAGGATGACATGGATGGAGGGTGCCACATGACAATGATCATTTTTCCAATGGACACAACCTAATCCAGTCTGTCATGTCTTGGGGATACCAAAAGACATACCTAACTTATTCTTATATTACCTCATAACATGGGTGACATGTCAAGAGGATATCAGAAGTATTTGGATAGTAATTCCATAGGACTTCCCATGACTATGATGGATTTTCTTGAGGGTTTCATATGACTTTCATGACATGTACAGGGGACTTCATATGATCCAAATAGCATGTTGAGGGAGTGTCGCATGACTTGAGAGACAAGTCCTGATGTTGTTGCATGATCTAGGAATGTCATGTGAAGAACATTAAGATAAGAGTATATGTCCTTTGTTTAAGGCTTACATGAGTTGGTATTTAATCTATAATTTTATTTCATATGTACCCATCATTGTTTCAAATGTCATCTTATTTTAGGTTTCTCATGACTCAACTGACATTCTCGATGTCATTCCCAAAATCTACTTAGTATACCAAAAGTCTTTCATGTGATTTAATCTGATCATATAATGTACCTTTGAATTCCTCATTATCCCTTAGGTTATTTCCCTAGATTTTATGTGAGGGAAAACATTTAAAATTTCATGATTTCAAACTCTAAGAAGTCCTCTCGTACACTCCTGTGTATGGTCAATCGTGGATGCGTAGTGGATTGTTAATGATGGGGGGGCTCTTGGCCTCCCCACATAGTTATATTCAACATTGTGGAGTGCATATATCATAGATTTGGGATGGATTTTGTGGATATATTTTGGTTTACCCACCTCACAAGATCCTATTGTTGGTCATTTGGGAGGAATTGCATGTTTATAAATGACCATAGGATTGTGCCATCTTTTTCAATTTTATTTGAACTATTCCAATCAAATCGATTTCACATAACCATGTGGATAGGTCATTGGTATTCTATATAGTCAGGCCAACATTTCTATCATCCTTCATGAGATCATCACAATAATGGAAAGGCGTTTTTTGGTTTTTATGGTGTCTTGTTTGGTGTATTCTATGAGATAAAGGTAGCATTATAGAGATATTTTATGAGATCAGGATGCCTTTCCAGAGGGATTCTACCATACCACAATGACAAGTATATGGGGGGATCCATGGGATCAATGGTGATCACTCAGGGTGCATAAAGACTCTCATTTTATTTTCAATATATCATTTCTATGAAAAAAAATTCCACCATTTCCCAGTTTATTTAATTCTTTATTTTGAAAGGGTTGGGGATCTTTTGGGTTTATGGGAGTGTTGTTGAAAAAACCCACTCTCCCTTCTTGTGATGCATCACATGACAACAATGGACCTTGTAGTGATGTGAGATCATTTTCCTGGAAAACACCTTTGTTTTCTTATAGATCTGTAAGGGATGCGCATAATCGAATGGACATTTCCAAAACTCATTTCATGGAAAAGGTGACATGTTAGTGGGATCTTGTGCAGAAAGGTGGAAATATCACTAGGGATTCCTTGGTATCTTGTAGACTATAGGGGAATGTATCATGAATATCAATGATAGGAAAAATATTATTTCTTTTTAATTTTCCCCTTTATTTTATATGGTGTTGTGGATGGTTTGTCTGAATCCCACTGACTAAGAAGTCATGTGAGTCAGGAGAAATTTTTAGACAGCCACTATAAGATTTGTTAATTTCATGGATGCCTTCAGAATAATATAAGGGATTATAAAAGGGTCATCACATGCTCACTCATAGTTCATGCACTGTGCTTGTACCATCTACATGAACTTTTGATGTTCATACATTCACAAGTCTTTTAGAATCTTCCACGATACATGTGATTTGTGAAACCATCTCTTACATTGTTTTCTAATGAAATTAATACCCATGTTTTGAGTATCCCTTCCCTAGAAGATTTTCTTATGCTTATTTGGAAGGCGTTAAAATCATTTTAATAACTATTTTTAAAATATCAGAATTTTTAAAACAATGGGAATAAAAATTTCATTGGAAACTGATGAAAAATTGGAAAGCAATATTCATAATGAAATTTTAGGAAAATGGTGAGGGATGTCAATATTGGAAATAGTGTAAAAAATTATATTTTCTTCACACTTTTGTAAAGAGTGTAAATGTTCATAAAAATTGAATCATGCTGAAATAATTTAAAAAGAGATTTGTTTCACTCTTTTGTAATGAAACATAAAATAAATATAAAATTATTGTAATTAATCCTAGAAGTACAAAAAAAATAAGTACATAAAATAATATAAATAATATTTTGTGGGAGTATATTGATTACTTACTGAATAGATGAGTTAAGGTTGGATCCACATATAGTAAACCATTAATTTAAGTAATTAAACAAATGTTGGTGTTTACTTATTCATTTTTATATTTTTTTATATTTTATATTTAAAATGATGATATTTTTTATGTTCTAAATATTACAATACCACCCAATTTCCATAATCGACAATTATAATTTCCAATAACAAAAATTATGTTTGAGGGTTGCACTACATGTAGAAGAAGAGGATGATGCTAAATTAGTTCTGTAGTAATTTTTTAGTCTTTATTTTAATTTTTATTTGTTTTTTATTTACATTATTAATTTGTATTATCTTTTTTATTATTATTATGTTAATTTCTAGTTATATTTTTTTACATATCTTTCATATAAGGGATAATGATATTTCTCTATGTGGTGTACCTTATGAATTTCTCTTTATATCATTCTTTTTATTATTCATGTATTTACTTCTTTCACATATTATTATTATTAACTTTCCTATTATTCACTTCAATTCTTCTTACAAATGATATTTTTATTAATTTATATGATTTTTACAGTTTTTCTCTTGTTACATTTTTTCAATATTTAAAATAGATTATCTCCATACATATTTTACAATATTATGAGATTTTTTTTGTTTTCAAATTCATTTTTACGTAGAATACTTCATACCCAAACTATAAATTGTATCATACTAGAATAATAATTCCTATAATGTTATGAGAATTATTTAAATGTGACTTATTTATTTTTTTATACATACATATATATTTATTTATTTAATTTCATTTCCTATTTTTATTTTCATTGGAAGGTTGTTATTAGTTTTGGAATCTTTTTTAGAGCTACAATTGATAAAAAAAAATAGGGAAAATCCACCCTATTAAATATCATATAGACCAGAAAATGGCTATTAGATAATTCATTTATAAATAGAGTCTAACAGAAATGTAGCAAGTTATGATTCAATTGATATATAAGAGATACCTACAAGCGATATGAGTGAGTTGAATGTCTTGTACTACAACTACCATTACTCTGTTGCAATATGTTAACATACTAAAATATTAAAAATTCTTGTTAAAGTGATCATGATTTTGTGACTTTTTTTCATAATATTTTTTATAATGTTTTAAAATTTTAATTTCTTATTTGTTTCAATTTTTTCATTTAGCTATCATTTTATGATTTTATATTCCAAATAATGTTTCTGTTTTTTTGTTATCCCTATACTATAAAAGGTATGTGTTTTGGGATATCACTCCCATTATAAATTCATGTCTATATGTAATGACCTAAACATTTGAATAATATTTTTTTCCTAAATGTTTTTGTAATTTTATTTTATACTCAAGAAAAATATATTTTTTTTAATGAAGTGAGTATAATTGAAATGATACCTTTGGGTTTTGATCTTTATATAACCATTGGTTAATTACGACCATTGGAAACTAATCTCATAAAATTATGATTATTGTTTATAAATACAAGTGATCGTGGTTAATTGATATAAAAACAGGATTTGATGGCCACATCCAGTAGACTCAGGACATACAGAGCCCATATTTCAGAGCTTGGGAAGGAGGTAGCTTCACTAGGATTTGCTCTGGACCAAGCCCACGTTGACCAGCCACATGTGATGTTTGAATGGAATAGCCTACAGGAGATGTTCAAGAAGATATAAATCACCATTCAGGAAATGATATCTGATCCATTCCAAGATTCGGTCACAATTTCACACCTTACTCTTAGGAGATTTTCTAGTGTTATAAGGGGTTATATAATGAGGCCTTAGTTACTTTGTGTAATCCATTGGTATAAATAAAATTTTTATTTCATCAAGCCTACTTTATAAATAGATTTTCTTAATAATTTATATGTTTAATTAAGAAAAAATTGATAAAGAGGTTTTCGAAGTAAAAATTTTACTTTCAAAGATTTTTTAGACATAGATAATTATAATAGTAAAATAAACATCACGTTTGAATATTATATATCAAAATTAACCTCGACCAAATTTTCAGAAGATGTTTCAATTTGATGAAAAGTATATTATGAATAGTTTTTTATGAATATTGTTTTTTATGAATAGTGTATTCGTGAGGAATAGTAAAATATTATTTTATTACTAAATAACTTTTTCTGTGAAATGATTTTCAAAAATCTGACATACATGGTTGTAATCTGGGTGGAAAATGTGGTTCCACAAGATCAAAATATTTTTTTATTAAATAGTAACATTACCATTTGGAATAGTAATTTTACCCTTATGAATGGTAATTTTACCAATGGAATAGTAACATCACCTAAGGAGGTATAAATATTTTTTGTTAAACTTAAGTGGTAATGTGATATAATTATATCATAGTATAAGTAAATAGTTTTTTAAAAATTATTTGTCAAGTATTAGTATTTTATTTATTTAATTTAATATAACAGTAAATTAAATTTTAGAAAATGGAGTTCAATTTGGGACTCTATGCGTCAAATAATGGTTCGGGTGAATTTTTTGGATTTTTCTGATACAATTGAATGTTCAGTGAATAGTAAAAATACAGTTTTGTGATTCAGTGCGTTTAAGGACATCATTAAAGATAAAACCATCATGTAATAATTTTGGATGACTTTTGAATAGTAAGATATGTTATTAGGTGTCAAAATTGGCCAATACCATGGTAAAATACCAGTGGAATGCCTAGGGTATTACAAATAACACTAATGTGGTGTCACTTGGAAATTAGTAAAAGATTCCCACAATTTTCTATAACCACCAACACATTCCTTCATTCCATAGTTCCAAATTCCTCCTAAAAGAAACTCTTGTCTTTTTTACTTTCCAATGAGTCTTTTCAAGGTTCCCTCAAGCCCCACAAGGTCCCAAACATCATGCTTTTTATGTTACTCTTCAAGGTAAGGGAACCATTCAGCCTCCTCTATCAGTCATGACGTCCTTTATGTTATGTCCTCTAGTTTAAATTTTATTATGTGGGGGTATGTTATTATATATCCTTATTATTATCCATTTAATTTAAAAAAATTTAATATAACCTTTCCACACTAATCAACTAATTTTCTTAATTTTTAAGTGATGTCGTTTGGCTGCCGAATTTTCGTTAAAGAAATCGCACCTTTTCATTTCATTTAAGTTTTCTTTTCATGGGGTATGACTTTAGAAAATCCATAAAAAGATCTTATTTACATTTTATTCTTTACATATACTTTATAATGAGTTATTAATTATTGTTTTACCCTTTTACACACTTTTTATATATTTCTAAAACCTAGTTATATAGCCATTATATTGCCAAATGTTTGTCTAAAAAGCTTTCTATTTTTTCTCAAGAAATTATTTTATTTTATTTCTGTGAATACCCAAACCTATTTCATTTCCATGGGTATTAATCAAGACATTACAGTGATATATTTTGTTCCATAATTTCCATACATATAAACCTCATTTCCTATCCAGGTGTTATAAATGAAATAATGATCGTATTTGTATGAACTTTTTTAAAATGTCACAATTTTGATATGAAACACATTTCTTTAATTCTATTTGATTTATTTATAAAATTTTTCATTATAATATATTTGGGTCACATTAAAATAAAGAAATATTATAGGTGACTCCTTATAGTGATCCAATGCATTGGTTAAAGAATTTAATCTCTAGAGATAAAATTGTTTTCGACACATTGGTGGACAAACATGGTAATTGTTATGAAACCTTGGAGATGGACCTTGGTGATATGTTCATGAATGTATAAAATAATTTCTGTCGATATATTTTTGAGTTATGTTTCAAGTTTTTATTTCTATGTTATTCTTCATTACCATTCCTTTGCTATATCCCCACGTTCTTTTTGATATCGCTCAAGTTCACATATAAACTGTTTCACATGTTTTCCTTATTGGGCCTTCTGGTCACCCTTTCCTTTGATGACTGTCTGTAGCTTATGATATGCAATAACATTACATAGGATGATATTTTCAAGAATCTTTTAAGGGGTATTATAGTAATGATTTAGGTTTTCTTGTTTTATGTTCATGGTTTCCAAGACACAAGACTTTATAGATCCTATGTTTGTAAAATTTAATGAAAAGTTATATAATAAAAAATTGGGTTGTTATACTTTATAAGTTTATTCATTAGTATATATAAATTGAAGATATTTTGTTATTTGGTTTACATAAAGCTAATACATATTAAAAAAATTATCATATCCTATCAAATGTGGAGGTTTTATTAGTGAGTGGCATATCTCTTATGTACAATAGAGAAGTGAAGAGTATGAGAAAACATTTTTTCAAAATAATATAATAGTATGGTGTTATTTTTTTAATTTTTTTCCAATATATTTTCTATATTATATAAATGTTATTATTCATACTTATTAATGAATTTAATTATTATTCAAAATTGTAGCATTATTTTAAATTGTTATGCATATACATAGATTTAATTAATTTTTTTAATGTTTTGAAAATGATTATTTAAACCTATAGACCTATTCGAGATATTTTTATTGGAAAATGATTGATATCAATTAATTTACCTTTTCAAATTTTGTTTACATTATATCATGAAAAATTTAAATTCTTTTCCATGTGGTAACCAAATCCAAGATCCAATTATCAAAGATAAAGATAATTTTTAGAGGTCATTAATAAATTATTAATATAGATAGATCCCTCAAAACCACCATATTTTTATGGGAAATGATTAAATAATTGGTAAGGAAGGATAAAAGAATAAATTAATCATTTAATTATTAATAACTAAACCATTCTGGTAATAAGATACAAACTACTTGAATCCTATCTGAATAATCTTATAGGTATTGATGCAGTAATGTTTTTATTAAAATATAACGTTGTTAATATATTATATTTTTATTGGTTATAATGAGTTTAAAAATATATTATCTTTAATGATGTCCAATTATATTTGGAAGATAATATAATTTATACATTATGGATATAAAATTAAAATAATAAAAATTATGGGATGTTACATGAAAAATATTAATACTTTAAGATGGGTAAGGAAGAATAAGTGAAGCTATTGTATTATATATTAATGAGAATCATAAATGGGATGAGTGTTCTAGTATATGTTTTAGAAAAATAATTTTTATTAAAAGAGTAATTCAATCTATACCAAAAATGTGGCATCCAAAGATGGTTTTTATAGAAAACAGTAAGAATTTCAAAGAGTATACATTGGATGGTCTTATTTGGTCATTACAATAATATGAAATCAAGTTGAAAAATGTTTAATATGAAAATTCGTTGAAAAAAATGTATTTCATTTAAATAAAATATAACTATTTCAACTAAATCATCTTATTATGACTCATAAGAAAGTGATAAATTTTAAATAACTCACACACCTAAACTCACAAACAATTTAATGAAAATGAATAAATAATTAAATAATAGATCTAAAAAGATTATAAGAAGTATGACACCATTAAATAAAATGAAACTAAAAATAGTATTCAATGATGTTTCATAAATGGATTATTATGAGTTCAAAAATTATTGATGGATTAAGTAATATTACCAAAAACTAATGAATTAATGAAAATAAATGAAATATATAGAGGGAAAGAGAGCTTTGATGGATTGATAGAGCTGTATTGAATAATCGCACTCAAGCGGAAATTATATAAGAAAGTCATCAAATATCATGTGTTTAAAGGATGCTATTATGAAATAGATAATTTTTCTTAAGTGTCATAAGAATATTTGGTATATGGATAGTGGATACTCAATCCATATTACATGAAATGCACTATGATTTCTTTTTTTAATCAATCTGAATGAATACCTATGACATTCATTGACAACATAAAAGTAATGGTTATAGGTTTTAGTTATGTATATTTAAAACCATTATAATTTTTAAAGAACTATATTTTAATGGTTTAAAACATAATTTAATAATTATTTTAGAACACTGTGATTATTTAATGAGTATTAAGTTTTAATATAATATGTGTTTAGATTTCAAGAATGAATCTATTTTATTTTTTACAAACATAAAAGATAATATATATTATATTAATTTTTCTTGGATAACTAATATGAATGTATGTGTCTTAATGATATAGAAATATATAATGTCTTATGGAATAAGAATCGTGGACATGATAATTTTGTGTTACTACATAAATTTTCAAAGCATGGAAATGTTATGGAACTATTCAAGCTAAAGGTACGTAAATATTTTGAATTTGAATCATATTTAAAAGGAAAACTCCATTTGGAATTTTTCTAATCTAGTAATGGAGTAAAAATTTCAATACATATTAAAATTATTCATCCTAATTTATTTGGTATATTTAAATTTTCATTTTATGTTTGATGAAATTTTTTTATCTGATATTTGATGATTTTAGTAGGTTTTTTGGAGTTCATTTATATCTCGTATATATGAAACTTTACCATCATTTTCTATATTTTGTAACTTAGTTCAAAATAAAAATGTTGACATAATTATTTCAATCAGGAGTGATATAGGTGGTAAAATTTTTAATCTATAATTTGAGATTTTAAAAAAATTGTTATATTTATAATTTTTTTACTCTATGACCAAAAACAATTATACTTTAGAAAGGAAAAATAGAATTACATTACAAATCTCTTGGACAATGTAAATTCAATATAATATACCTAAATTATTTTTGTTTGAATATATAAATACAGGATGTTTAATTTTATATAGATTTCTTATTAGACCTTTATTTTAGAAAACCCATTATGAATTAAATAATGGAAATAAACCTAATATTAGTTATTACATTGTTTTTGATAGTAGAGTTTTCACATTAAATACTGTGAATAATATAAATAAATTTTATGGTATGGTGATGATGTAATTATTCATGATTGTAATAATATTAGTAATGGATACAGAGTGTATAATCAATGAACTTTTATAGTTGAACAAATTGTGCACGTTAATTTTTTTGAGAATAATGTAAGAATGATTTCAGATATATACCAAATTGATGAATAATTTTGAATGTTTATTTTTTCTTAATATAAAACCAAAAATTGTAATGTATCATGGGTGGATATAGATATCCCTTTTCAATATGATCATAGAAATTCGAAATAACATAAAGATATCTCTTTAAAAATATAATTGGCAATGTAAAATCTATAATAGAAACTAGAAATCTATTGTGAATTATTTTTCATATTCTTCTTTTGTTTCTGATCTTTTCATAATAATATTAATAAACCACTAAAAATCATATTTTTATTATTTAAATGGAAGATGAAATTAATAGATTTACTATTAGAGATGTTAGTAATTAACTTTAACCACTAATGATAAATTCATTATTGGAGATAAATATATCTTTTGAAATAAAATAGAAGAATCTAGACACATAATAAAGAATAATTCTTGACTAGTTTCTCAATGATTTTGTTAAAAGGAATATGTATATTTTGATGAATATTTTATAGTTGTTTATATGATTAAATCTATTATGATTTTAATTTATTTTGATTATTTTTTTGGATTTAACATTTATCAAATGGATTTTTAAACTGTTTTTTTAATTTTTTGTTTTCTAATGATTTTTATGTAAATCTACCAAAATGTTTTCAACATGAACAATTTTCTTATCAAATTTTTAAAATATAAAAATCAATATATAGTTTTATGAAAGATCATGCACATTATTAATAATTGATATCTTAATTTTCAACTAATAATGGTTTTAATAAAGGTAAAGATGGGCCAAATTTATTTTTTATGGCTATTTCTAATGATATTATAAATTCTTAAATTTATATTTATTATATGTTTTTTGATTCCTATAGTGAATTTTAATCCAAATAATTTTCTAATCTAATAACTACTGAGTCTTTCATGAGTCTTATTGGTGAGATTAAATTAATTTTTGGGAAAAAATCCAAAGACCTACTGGAATATTTTTGAATCAATGTAAATATTTTAAAGTGCTTATTATAAGATATGATCTTAACACTTTTGAAAAATTTTGAACCCATGTGAGTAACTATTCTAAAATAGACATATATAAAACTAAAATTAATATAGAAATAATTTTTTTACTGTAATGACTTGTAGTTAATTTTATTTCATAGTTAGTAGGCCTTATATTCTATTTATTTTATGTATGTGTGAAATATTTCATCCAAATCGTAAAGAAATAAATTTATAAGAAATAAAAAAATAATTTAATGTATTAAAGGAATTGAAAATTTAGGTTTATTTTATGGTTTGTGGAATTAGAATGATTTATTTATTTAATCTAATTTATATTTCATCATTTTTATGACTGATAGAAGAATTACATCATGGTTATTTCATTTTCAAGGAATTAGTTTAATATCATGGAGTTCAAAGAATAAATTATTTGTTTTTTTATCTATATATGATGATGGGTATATAGCTACCAATAATTGTTGTTATAAATGATTATGTATTAAAAAAAATATATCATTTTAATTTATATTTTGATGACGACCATATTTATTAGGATAATTCTTCGCCTATTTAAGTTTCAAATAATCCATTACAATATTCACATGGTAAATAAACAAATGTTAAGTATCTTTTTATTATAAATCAGGTTAACATAAGAGATATTTTTTTAGATTTTATTTAAATAGATAATCAATTGGATGATATTTTTACTAATCCATTGGTAGTAATGAATATTATAATGATTAAAATTGAACATTCCAAGATGGGGATTTTCTTTTAACCAAAGAAACATGAAATATTTTTTTAGTTTCTAATTAATGTTTTCTTTTGTAGATAGATCTATTTATAGGATAATATTATAAATGATGATGTTTAATGTATTATTTTATTGAAATTGAAAGATGAAATCACTTTTATAATTATCTATATATTTTTTATAGTCAGAATACACTTATTTGGGAGGGTTCCTAGCATTTTTTTCAGTTATGTTTATACTGGACCATTTTATATATTTATATCTATTATCTAAGTAATCTAATGTTGTATAAATAAAAATTTGTTTTTATCATTTATGTGGAGTTATTTTAAATAATATAGGATATTAAATGATGAAATTATTTTTTTAACTTTTTGGTTAATATCAAAAATGATGATATATATTTCTTGTTTTTCTTTTGTAATTTTCCGAAAAGGAAGAGATTGTCAGTGTTTGATTATAAAAGATTGGAGTTGGTTAGTTTTCATGTTTTAAATGGTTATATATATATAATGTTTTGAATAATAAAATTCCTTATAATTTCTATACTAGATAATAATGATTTCTCATATTATTGTCTATGTTTGAAGATTTCACAGCTTATAGAAGAAAATATTTATACTAAATTAAATCTTTAGTAATTTTTTTATTCTTTGATTTAATAGTTTAATATTTTTTAAATAAATAATTGATATTATAGTATTTATTATTATATTATATTATATTATATTCCCTTTTTACATATATTATGTTTGAGGGATGATGATAATTATCTAGGTGTTTCAAACTATGCATTCTATTGGATATCATGATACTTATTATCTAAATAACTTATTTTTCATTTATATACATCATACATATAATCTTATAAGAAATGATTCATCTTAGACATTTATATTATTATTACACATTTTATTTATATTCATTTATATTTTTCTTACAAATTTTATCATCTAATGTATTTTTACCATCTTACTGACATTATCATCTTATAAATTTTACTATAATATGATATTTATTTTCTTATGAAAATGATTCTTACACAGATTAATTATTCCAAATACAATAAAATGGATCATATATGAGTAATGATTCTTATGATATTTAGAAAATTATTTTAATTTTTCTTGTTTATATATATATATATATTCTTTTCCCTTTTTATTAGTTTTCCCACACATGTTCCTTTGTGTTTTGGAATCTCTTTTGAAGCTATAATGGATAGATCAAAATATTGAAACTCTGTATGATGAAGATCATGGAGATCATGAGGGGATATTTGATAATTCAGTAATAAATATAAGATGACGGAAATATAGTTTTTTAATATTCATTCGATATATGGGAGATACATATAATATATATGAGTGTGTTTAATATTTTATTCTGTGACTACTATTATTTAGGTATAATCCTTGCTAAGTGACTACAAAATAAAAAACATAGGTTGAAGTGATCAAGCAGCTATGATGGTATTCATATTTTCTACTGTGGTTTCAATATTCTATTTCTTTTTTTTAAAATTTTTTATTTATTAATTAGTTGATATTTTTATAGTTAAAAATAAATTATTTGTTTTGGGTTATACGTTAACTGTAAAATGTAGGTGTTTTAGGTTATGAATCCTGTTAAAAGGAAAGTTTAATTTTTTTTTCTTTAACATATTAAATTTCAATACTGGTAATGAATTTTTCTTCAAAAAAGCAGTGTGTTTTGAAGAAGGTTATCACATACTTTCAAAAAATGAGTGTTTGTTTAAGGGGATCCATTTCACATGTTGAAATAAAGTAGTGAAATGAAGATATATGATCATTTTTATCCATCATATAATAAATATATAATGTTTATGTTATATTTTTTTAACTTCATTATCAGTTTTTCTATATTTCCTAATACATACTATTTCATGAATTTATATATTATTTTATATTTAAACATTATTCCAAATTTTTTTGATGGTACACTAATTTAATTAATTTGTTTAAGGTTATAAAAAGGTTTATTTATCCAATCTAGACATATTTCAATTTTCTTTTTTGAAAACCCAAAACTGATATGAAATGGTATGCATATATTTAATCAACATATATTACAATATGAGTAAAAAAATAAAGGTTTTTAGAGAAAAAGAACATAAAATTTATCTAGATTAAAATTCCGGTATATATAATCTCAATTCCAATTAAGATTGAAACAGAAATCTTAACCTTGTATGCCAACATCTACAAAGGCACTTTGACATCTACTAAAATAAATTAAGGATTATTATTTTTATCAAAAATAAAATTATTCATATTTATATAAATATAAAAAAATGGATATTCATAGCTATTTTTTCGCTATATGGAGCAGTTTAAACCATCTCTGACTGTTTTCAAAGTATTTTTTAATCTGCTCCATTTGGGGTCATTGATAATTAAACCACTTAGTTTTATTAAATTGACATAGTTTTAGTATAATAATGATGGAAATCCTATTTTTTGGTGGTTTATACAATCTCATATACCTTTCATAGGGTTATAATTATGTTGTATGATTTTTTTATATAGTGGTAGAAAAAACCGCTACTAATTATTTATTTTTTAATGGTTGGGGCCGAAGCCTCAATTTTATTATTTAAAGTAAAGACCTATTTAGATAGGGTAGAGGGTGACCAATTACATAGCCTGAAGTCCCAAGGACAAGTGGCTTGAATACAAGGCCTGAATGCCCATTTTATTGGCCCAAAGGACCCCTCGGTGAACAGTACTGCTACAGTACCCGCGCTGCTACAGTAACCGTCGCCACTACAGTATCCGCTACAGTCCCTCCACCACATCAGTGTTGCCTCTGCTACAGTTCCATGGCTGCTCATGTACTACTAGAGTACTACTATAGTGCCCTGCTACAGTAATCCGGAAATTCACCCATGCTCGGATTTGATCTCGGGTCTTTTGTATGCCAAACAAGAGCTTTTACCACTAGTGTTCAATCTCATTGGCACCGCTACTAATTATTTGCCAAACATTTTTCTGATTTTAAATATTTAGTGATTGTTTATTATAAGTAAAACCACAACATATCATTTTCATGGAGCATAAAAATAATTTTTCTACTTATCCTTATACAGTAATAAATAAGGACACTGTTAGTTCTTTTTTATAGTGGTTTATATATTTCAATTTTTTCCTTTATTTCATTCCTAAAAGAATTTTATACGACCATTGAATGGGGAGTAAAATAATACCAATATTATTTGTCTTTTAGACCTATATTTATATTGAAATTAATTATGAAATATATTCCAATAATTGAAACTCATATACTTGGAATTAATCACACACAATTATCGAAACATATGAATAAAACAAATGAAATTAACATAATAAACCATCAAGAATTACATCTACATCACTATAGATGTTTCGTCATACTCAGTCATCATCCTAAAAACATTTAGCCTCTTAATCTTGTGATTATAAAATTTAATTATTTTAACTAGATTATATGAAATAATAATACAATTAATAAATAAAAAATAGACATTTTTGCCAACTAAGATTACCCTATTATAATTTCATTATCTTTAAGAATAATCTTTGTCTTGTCCTGAAATAAAGTAGGCAAAGAATATCCCACCGCAAAAATCTGATCATCAAAATCTCTTATATGTGACTGCTAATCAATTGATTTTTTCACAAATAAATTTTTTATGTGATAGACTACAACATTTTAATTTTTTCACCTCCAAAATTTCTTTTTTGCATGTCGAAATTTTTTATTTTGATGTTTATATCTATTATTAAAATATATTCAAATATTTGGTATAATAACGAAATAATTAATGTATCCCCCAATGTAATATATAATCAAAAATAGTCACCCACCAATAACCTCCTAAATGTAGGGATGAGAAATATGAGTAGTCAAATCATGCTTATTAATTGGCTGGGATAATGTCCCAATAGTTGCTACCATTGACCCTATGCTGATTGGGATTGTACACATAGTAGTGGGTGACATTATTGATGGAGTTAGGATGACCACTCGTTGTGTAGTTTCGTCTAAGTATGTACACTAGATATGATTCAAATACAAGTAATTCCTTTGAATTTTTCCAAATATATAAAAACTGAAATTAGTAAAAATATATTAAAATGGAATAAGAGAGTCATGAAATAAAAATTTTTAATTTTAAAATTTGAAATATTATAATTTCATATAATTTATAGTAATTTAACAAGTTTCATTCATGATTAAAACTACTACTTTATATTATTAAAATTTTAGTATTTATATATATAATAAGTATATTATTCTTTTTTCATTTATACTCATTCCATTATCTTATACTCATTTAATTCTATAATGAAATTATTTTACCCCTATACCATTAGCATTCAATTTTGATTAAATTTTTTTATAGTATATGTGTTATTGAAAAATATGAATATATACGAAATTAAAGTGAGAATAATATCTATGATAGAAAATCTAATAAAGAATTAATGACACACATCAATTTCATTTTTAATTGATTATCATCATCAACCATTAAATTTAAGCAATCACCATTACCCTCTCCCATGATATTGAATGTTTCAATTTTATCATGGAAAAAAGATCAATCACTTCTAGTTTAAAAGGTACCCTATCACTAAACCATTTTTTAACAGCATCAACCATAACATACAATTCTCTTAATTTCACATGGAATACTTCACATCACCCTTCATCAATTCCATCATCAACATAATATAAAATTTTAATCATGAATCCAAAATATATGTATTGTGTTGTTCAGGTTCACTAGAATCAATCAAATGATGTATGTTTAACCAAGTATGTTATAATAAATTGTCTTTTATAAATTTGTGAATATAGACCCACTTTCATTTTAATAACACAAAAAAAAGTTTCCATGACAATTTTATTCAATAATGTCAATCTACATTCAATAATATCTTAACATAGGAAATTTTAAAAAAATGACACTCTATTTTTGTTTTCAAACCATCTTTGGGATAAGCTTTATGAAATTTGAAACACTTAATAATATAGGAATCGAATCTCTAAGATTTCTTCAAATTCCATCAAGATAAATATTTAAAATTATATTATAGTTAAACGTGATTATCAAATCCAGGCAGGGGTGAATTTCTGGGTTACTATAGTAGGGCACTATAGCAGTACTGTAGCAGGGAACTGTAGCAGTACTGTAGTAGCAGTGGAATTGTAGCAGCGGCGACACTGTAGCTGCGGAGGGGCTATAGCAGGGACTGTAGTGGTGGCGGTTACTGTAGCAGGCACTGTAGAAGCGCAGGTACTGTAGCAGCACTATTCACCGAGGGGTCCTTTGGGCCAAAAATTGGGCTTTCAAGCCTTGTATTCAGGCCACTTGGACTTGGGCCTTCGGGGTTTGTAATGGGTCACCCTCTGCCCTGTAACACCTAGAGATTTTATGAAAAAATATATATTATTTTTAATTTCATTAATGTCTTGTGTTGTACGCTACACAAAAAAGAGCTTGCACAACACGCATCCCTGACCTACCTTACATTACATGCAATCGCGACCTTCCTTAATAAGTTGCGTCGTACGCAATACCGGGTTTCACTAAACAATGATATACTATTAAAATATTATTAAAACTAGCTGTTATAAATAGTAATAACCACTTTTTGAAATTTTTTAAATTTTATTTTTCAAAATGGACTTCATTTTTGGATTCGGAATATCGAAATTAGCTTAGGGTGAAATTTTGGTATTTTTCAGATAACTTTCATATTTTGATGAATAGTGAAAATTAATAAATTTTAATTAAAAACAACATTTTTAATCGAAATAATTAATAGTGAAAAATTATTAATTTGAGTGGTTTTAAAGTATATTTATAATATATTTTTACAATTTAATACAATGTTGTTCATTGGATGTAATTTCACATTTAAACCAGACATAAACAAGTGTCAATCTTTTGATAGTTATTATCTTTTAAAAACACGCTATTTGTTTTGACGACGAGAATTAATTTTTAAATTAGTTAATGTAACTGATATGTATTTAATTTTTTAAAATAAGAATCATTTTTTAATTGATAATTTCAAATATATCTTAGGCCGAATTTTTTGTATTTTTCTGGAAACATTCATTTTTTTGATGAATAGTGAAACCACAAAGTGGTAGTTAAAAAAACTGAATTTTTCATAAAACATAATTTTACAACTTATGTGAGTAGAATTTAGAAAATCCGAGAGAAAAAGTTAATATCAAGGACTAAAATGTGGTTCAATGAGATGAAAATAATTTTTGTTGAATAGTAACTTTTTACTTTTATTTACCACGGTTAAAAGTAAATAGGGTAATTATGGGTAAAAATGATATTATTATTACCCTAACACATGTCTTAATTCTATTGGATAAGTTTAATTCGACCAAAAACAACCTTAGGAATAAAATATGACCATTTAGGCCCACTTGGATCAGATTAGGACATTTATTATTAATTTATTTAAAGAAGGGTTAAAATAGTTAAAATCAAAGTTTAATAAGTAAATCATTTTTAATATGGGGTTATACATAAGATAAATTCTACTATAAATATTAATTATAAATATAATAAAATTTCCTACATATTATTATTTTATTTTTAATTTTTAGACATTAAATAATTTAATTTATTTATGACACAACGATAATGCGGTAATTATCTTATTAATGAAATATTGACACAATTCATGTTATAAATACCCAAATAAATGTAATTTGAAGCCTTTTTATGAATTCCACTAATTTTCTAGGTTAATATGACATTTTATTATTGATTTAATTAACTTTTTCCAAACGAATCAATCTATTATGATTTTCACAAAAATCAATTATAAAGTGTCGAAATTGACATAAAATAGTTTTTAAAACAAATATTATATTATTAATTTTTTTTTATTCCTAAAAATCTAAGGTTCATCCAAATGACTTAGATAAGGTTATATATATTAATAATAAACAACTTGGGGTTCGTTTGGCTTGATATACTAAGTTTATTAACCTTATAGTGTAAGAAAACAAGAAGACACGGTAAAAGTTAAATTATCTAAATTAAAGTTAAATCTAAATGATAAGGTTGAAATTGATACCTAAACTTGTATAAATTCTATTGGATGAAATTATTTCAACACATACCCACCTTAGCTTATAAATATATCAATTTGGAGCTATTAAAAACAGAATTTGACTTTATAATAAAATAATATTTTTAGTTTTTCCAAAGGAGCCCCTCTCCTCCCTTATAAAAGGGCACCTCCTCCCCCTATTCCTCACATCACATTGAGCCTTAAATCTGGGCCAACCCCTGAAAATTTCTTCTCTCCACTTCCCTAGATACATCCTAGAGGTCTTGGTATTCTTAAAAGACCAATTTTAGTGCCCTAAATTGAGGTCTCAAAGAAGCGCTTCAAAGAAGAGGTAATGTCTGTTACCGATTCTTTCCACTTTATTTCTTCTTCCACTTATTCTTCTTTAGTTATTTCATTATGAACTAATAACATCAGTATCAGTCATATACTGATATGTTTTTATAAGTATGAAACAACCCTATTTCACCATCTATCCATCCTACAGAAAATGAAATCACCACGCGTGCGTACGTACGGAATACCGTCTCCACGCCCTGGTGTAATCTATTTTCCACCACCACCTTACTTGGATGGGTATAATGGTGTAAAGAATTAATATATATGATTATTTTAAATTGATATTGATTCTTAAATAGTATTCATACACACCAATTCAATTCCACAATCATGGGAACGATATCATTGCTCGTGCGTACGTACGGAATACCGTCTCTACGATGTGATGTGACTCGTTCTACATGATATTTATTGAATAATGATTATATCAATGAATTTAATGAATTAATATGATATATATTACACTAATACCATTCTTTAAATGAGGTATCCATAACCTAAAAATAAGAATAATAATTTATTCGACAAAACACGCATAAGAATAAAGAGTAATAAACACCTGAATAACAAGTAGCAATTAAATATTACTAATTATAAGATAAGAATATGACCATATATGATATCATAACAATAAGTATAATTGAGGAATAATTCAATAACATTATTTAAATCATTATATAGGAGGTTCAGACACTTACGAAGAAAATCGGACCTAAAGTAAGGGAAAATATCACAATCTCATTTTATCCGAGATTGTTTATACTTTGGTATTTACTGGGCTGTATTTTATCATCCACATACATGTTTCCTCAATATGTAATATTTTTTCCATCCATCTACAATTGTTTAAATCCAAATTTACCTTTCAGTGAGTTTTTAGTAAAAGATATGAAAATAATCTTTTGTCGTTTTTTGTAGCATGTACTTTTTGACTTTTCCGACAAAAGTACGAGAAGAATGTTTTTTTAACTTATACGGCATAAATGGATATTTAAAACATTATTTCCAAGAATCTTTCTTTACAAGGCTTCAAGTTTATTTTTAATCAACTTCTTTTAGTTTAAAATTTTATGACATGTTATGAAAGGAAAATGTTTTTGAAGTAGAGAGGATATTTTCCTCAGGAATGAAGTTCAAGTGTTTTATCAAAATTATTTTCTATCTAAGACAATATAGGGTTCTGTTTATATACCTATTATTACATTGATTTGATTATGTTGTGATGGAATTATTTTTATGAATTCCTTTATCTTATATGAATTGTTTTATGATGTCATGTTGTTTAAAAATCCCATTTTTATTACATGGGTTATGCAATGATTTATGATTTATGATTTTGTGGAACACATAAGAATGGTATCATTATGAGATGGGTGGGACATATATCTCCCTCCAATTCATTGGGTAAAGATTTTATATCTCATGAGATAGACATGGCTGGAATGGAAGGTTAAACCGGTTCAGTGGAACCGGACTGAAACGAGGAGTGAACTCGGTTCAGAAATGGACTTTGTCCACTAAGATAGTCTTGGCAATGAGTCTTGACTAATAAGAAATGATTCTCTATGATTATGTGTGTATGAAACTATGTTTTATATTTTATGTTATGATTATTGGGATTACATTTCAATACTATGATTTATCCCATGTTATGAAATTAAGATCTCTTTTGTAGGTTAAGATTTCCAAAAATTATGTTCTTATGTATATGATGTGATTGATATTTCTTTTTTTTTACCCTTACTAAGAATTTGAGCTCACCCTTTATATGTTTTCTTTTCCCCAGTATTTAAAGAAAGGTTTTAGGTAAGAAAAAAAGGGGAAGATCTTATGGGAGATGTTGAAGATCTTTCACCATGATTAGAAGATTACGTTCCATGTTTCCAAAGACACTAAACTATTACGGTCCTTGTATGTCTGTTTTTGTTATGTATTAAGTATTCCGCAAAAGTAATGTAATGTCCATGTACGTCAAGCTACGGGTCTCTACAGTTGGTATCACAGGAAAGGTTTAGTCAACCTTTATAAACTAGGATGCGAGAACTTTAGTGAGATCCCTAGATATATTTCTATGGTATGTCTAGGGATGTCACTAAGGTTAAGTATAAGTATAGGATATAGTCCGATAATTATGGTAACGATCAAAGAATTAAACCTAAGATATTAGATATTTAAGGTACTCCCCCTTTATTATGTTTTTTCCCTAGCATGATTTTTTCCTCTCACACTATTCTTTTTGGGTTTTAGATGATGGCTAGAACCCGAAGGAACCGTGTTGATCAATGTAATGGACAATGTAATGATTTTCCTCTTGAACAAACAAATGTTATGGGAGATGGAGTGAAAAATCTTATTGCTATACTTACACAAGATATGAATCATTCTGGACTTCCAAATGAGCAGAGAAGGGAACAATATTCTATTGAGTACTTCATGAGGCAACATCCACCTTCTTTCAGTGGGCCTTCTGGTCCACTTGTTGCTGAACAATGGATCAGTACCACTGAAAAGATATTTTCAGTTCTTCAATGTTCAGAACATGATGAAGTCATCTCAGCAGTATATTGTTTGGAAGGTGAAGCTGATCAATGGTGGAATCTTATCAAGAATACGAGGCCAAGAGATGAAATTAAGTCCATGGAATGGGATGAGTTCATGAACTTATTTTTCAATAAGTACTTCCCTCGTATTCTTCGAACAAAGATGTAGAAGGAGTTTTTTGAACTAAAGCAAAAGGATGAAGAATCTATTGGTGTATACGAAGCGAATTTTACAAGGCTTTCAAGGTATGCATCTGGATTTATCATCCAACCTGAAAGTAAAGTTGATAGATTCTTCAGTGGCTTAAAACCAAAACTTCGAAGGGCATTAGCTATAAGAGACTTCAGTAGCTATGAAGAAATTTTGCGCTGTGCTATCAAGGTAAAAATGGATGTTTGTGTTACTTATCCATCCCATAGTTTTGACAGGAAACAAAAGATGGAGTTCATGGAGAAATCTCAGAATAATGGTGAAAAGAAGTTGAATGTTTCCTTATGCTCAAAGTGTGGAAAGAAGCATGGTGGAGATTGTCTTAAAGGGACTAGAAAATGGTTTAAGTGTGGAAAAGAAGGTCATCGAGTAGCTGAGTGTCAAAGTAATGGAAAAAGGGTTTCTAATGATGTGAATAAAGAAAAGACTGCAGAGAACACACCACCAACACTTCAATGCTTCAAGTGCAAGGAAATGGGGCATTATGCTAATAAATTCCCTAATCCAAGGGTTAGTGATGATCGACATGAGCAACCACTTTAGGCAATGGACAAAGGGAAGTCACATGCGATCACTATTGGCAATGTTGAATATGAAAATGATGTGTTGGAATGATTAAGTGTTAATGTAATGGGATTCTAGAATAATGTTTTATATAGTATCGTGTAATATTAGAATATTTATGTATTGGTCTATTGTGGTTTTCAATAATTTTATGGTACCGGTAACCATTGAAAAGTGATTGAGATATTTTTGGAAAAAAGATGATATGCGCATAATGAAGGGATAAGGAGAAAATTAAATGTTTGATAGTATTCATGAGCTCATGACTGATATAAGGAAATAGTTATATCATGGTTTGAGCTTTTGGTATGTGAAAAGAGTAAACTTTTGACAGCACTCATGTTTTCACTAAGATTCAATGGGTATTAATTTTTCAAGAGAATACATGATTAAGGCCTTCAAATGTTTGTAATGTGACAAAAAAGGCATATCTCATGATATATAGGGATCAACGATGGTATTAACATGCTTGTTATATGAACTCTTTGGTAATCATTTTCACTATAATATGAGATTGGACAGAAGTATTTTGGATAAGCCTAAAGATTGGAAATGATTATGTTGGACATAAGTTAGTATTGTTTAAGGATAGAAATTTTTTTGATATTATTGATGGGATGTTATAGTAATGTGTTCTAGAAAAAGGACAACCTGCGTGCGACAGCCCATCGCATCGGACAAGGCTGTGGGAATCGAACCCAGAACTAAAGTGCGACTGGCCTTTATCGCCTACCATTGGCCTACAAGAAGTCCTTGTTTAGTATAAACTAGTTTTATTATATTAAATAGTATGATATATGAAGTATAAGTCCATTTTAGGAACAATATATGATTAATATCACTATAGATCGACTTGTGTATATTTAATAACTTTTGAAAAACTTTTGTTTGAGACAGATGGAATGACCCGTCATTCTATCACATGATCTGCTAACACTTCACGAATAACAAATTCAACATCATTTCATTAAGAGATGAAGTGGAAATTGTTCATGGCATGAAAAACAGTGAGATTTTACCAAAATAAAGTAAGTATTTATTCTAATTCAAATTCATCAACTTTTGGGAAATGATCTTGAAAACCAAAAATGTTGTCCTAGTGCCCTTATATCTAATGAATCATATGGTACCTTAGATCGTCACAAATTTATGGCTTTGTGATTGTTGGCTTTTTCATAGCCATGTTCTCTACCACTCTCCATTGATGGTTAGATTTTTCTTCCATATCCATATTTTCACCTATGATATCCTACGTGGAAACCCAATGATGAGTTAATTTGGGAAACCGTTACGTTTCATACATTAATTTTTAAAGCCAAGTTTTGGAATTCCTTTTTACAATGTGGGTTTATATTAAAGAAACTTTCAATTAGTAAACCATTTATAACCTCGACGAATTTTGAGGGCGAAATTTATTTTAAGCGGGGTAGAATGTAACACCCCGAGATTTTATGAAAAAAAATATATTCTTTTTAATTTCATTAATGTATTTTGTTGTACACTACACCAAAAGGAGATTTCACAACACGCATCCCTGACTTTCCTTACATTACACGCAATCGCGACCCTCCTCAATAACTTACGTCGTATGCAATACAGAGTTTCAATAAACAACGATATGCTATTAAAATATTATTAAAACTAGCCGTTATGAATAGTAATAACCACTTTTTGAAATTTTTTATATTTTATTTTACAAAATGGACTTCGTTTTTGGATTCGGAATATCGAAATTAGCTTAGGGTGAAATTTTGGTACTTTTCAGATAACTTTCATATTCTGATGAATAATGAAAATTACTAAGTTTTAATTAAAAACAACTTTTTAATCGAAATAATTAATAGTGATAAATTATTAATTTTTTTGGTTTTAAAGTATATTTAGAATATATTTTTACAATTTAATACAATTTTGTTCATTGGATGTAATTTCACATTTAAACCAGACATAAACAAGTGTCAATCTTTTGATAGTTATTATCTTTTAAAAACACACTATTTGGTTTGACGACGTGAATTAATTTTTAAATTAGTTAATGTAACTGATATGTATTGAATTTGGTAAAATAAAAATCATTTTTGAATTCATAATATCAAATATATCTTAGGCCTAATTTTTTGTATTTTTCTGGAAACTTTCATTTTTTGATGAATAGTGAAACCACTAAGTGGTAGTTAAAAAAATGAATTTTTCATAAAACATAATTTTACCACTTCTGTGAGTAGAATTTCGAAAATCTTAAAGAAACAGTTAATATCATGGACTAAAATTTGGTTCAATGAGATGAAAATAATTTTTGGTGAATAGTAACTTTTTACTTTTATTTACCACGGTTAAAAGTAAATAGGGTAATTAAGGGTAAAAATGATATTATTATTACCCTAAAACATGTCCTAATTCTATTAAATAAGTTTAATTCGACCAAAAATCACCTTAGGAATAAAATATGACCATTTAGGCCCACTTTGATTAGATTAGGACATTTATTTTTAATTTATTTAAAGAAGGGTTAAAATAGTTAAAATCAAAGTTTAATAAGTAAATCATTTTTAATATGGGGTTATACATAAGATAACTTCGACTATAAATATTAATTAGATAGATAAAAAACTTTCCTATATAATGGTGTTTTATTTTTATTTTTTAGACATTAAATAATTTAATTTATTTATGACACAACGATGATGCAGTAATTATCTTTTTAATGAAATATTGACATAATTGAGGTTTTAAATACCCAAATAAATGTAATTTGAGACTTTTTATGAATTACAATAATTTTATAGGTAAATATGACATGTTAGTATTGATTTAATTAACACTTTTAGAACTAATCAATCTGTTATTATTTTCAAAAAAATCAATTATAAATAGTGTCAAAATTGACATAAAATAGTATTTAAAACAAATATTATATTATTAATTGTTATTTTATTCCTAAAAATCTATGGTCCAGACAAATGACTTTGATAAGGTTATATATATTAATTATAAACAACATGGGGTTCGTTTGGCTTGATATAGTATGTTTATTAACCTTATAGTGTAAGAAAACAAGAAGACACGGTAAAAGTTAAATTATCTAACTTAAAGATAAATCTAAATGATAAGGTTAAAATTGATACCTAAACTTGTCTAAATTCTATTGGATGAGAGGTTTTCGACCCATACCCACCTTAGCTTAGAAATATATCAATTTTGAGCTATTAAAATCCGAATTTTACTTTATAATAAAATAATATTTTGAGTTTTTCCAAAGGAGCCCCTCTCCTCCCTTATAAAAGGGCACCTCCTCCCCCTCTTCCTCACACCACATTGAGCCTTAAAGCTCGGCCAACCCCTGACAATTTATTCTCTCCACTTCCCTAGATACATCTTAGAGGTCCGGGTCTTCTTCAAAGTCCAATTTTAATGCCCTAAAACGAGGTCTCAAAGAAGCGCTTCAAAGAAGAGGTTATGCCCGTTACCGATTCTTTCAACTTTATTTCTTCTTCCACTTCTTCTTCATCAGTTTTTTAATTATGGAGTAATAAAATCAGAATCACTCGTATACTGATATGTTATTATATGTATGAAACAACCCTATTTCACCATCTATCCATCCTATGGAAAATGAAATCATCGAGCGTGCGTACGTACGGAATACCATCTCCACGCCGTGGTGTAATCTATTTTCCACCACCACCTTACATGGATGGGTATAATGGTGTAGAGAATGAATATATATGATTATTTTAAATTGATATTGATTCCGAAATAGTAGACATACACTCCAATACAATTCCACGATCATGGGAACGATATCATCGCTCGTGCATACGTATAGAATACTATCTCCACGATGTGATGCGACTCATTCTACATGATCTTCATTGAATAATGATTATATAAATGAATTGAATGAATAAATATGATATATATTAAACTAATACCATTCAGGAAATGAGGTATCTATAATCTAAAAACAAGAATAAGAATTTATTCGATAAAAACACACATAAGAACAAAAAGTAATAAACACCCGAATAACAAGTAGCAATGAAATATTACTAATAATAAGCTAAGAATGTGACCATATATGATATCATAACAATAAGTATGATTCTAGAATAAGTCAATAACATTATTTAAATCATTATATAGGAGGTTCGGACACTTACGAATCAAATCAGACCTAAGGTAAGGGAAAATATCACAATCTCATTTTATCTGAAGTTGTTTATACTTTGGTATTTACTGGGGTGTATTTTATCATCCACATATATGTTTCCTCAATATGTAATATTTCTTCCATCCACCTACAATTGTTTAAATCCAAATTTACCTTTCGGTGAGTTTTTAGTAAAAGATATGAAAGGAATATTTTGTCGTTTTTCGTACGACGTACTTTTTGACTTTTCCGAAAAAAGTACGAGAAGAATGTCTTTTAACTTATACGGCATGAATTGATTTTTAAAACATTATTTCCAAGAATCTTCCTTTACAAGTTTTCAAGTTTATTTTTAATCAACATCTTTTAATTTAAAATTGTATGACATGTTAAGAAAGGAAAATGTTTTTGAAGTAGAAAGGATATTTTCCTCAAGAATGGAGTTCAAGTGTATTATCAAAATTATTTTCCATCTAAGACAATATAGGGTTCTGTTTCTATCCCTATTATTACATCGATTTGATTTTGTTGTGATAGAATTATTTTTATGAATTCCTTTATCTTATATGAATTGGTTTATGATGTCATGTTGTTTAAGAATCCCATTTTTATTACATGGGTTATACAATGATGTATGATTTATGATTTTGTGGAACACATAAGAATGGTATCATTATTAGATGGGTGGGACTTATATATCCCTCCAATGCATTGGGTAAAGATTTTATATCTCATGAGATTGGCTTGGCTGGAACGGCAGGTTAAACCGGTTCAGTGAAATAGAACTGAAACAATGAGTGAACTCGATTCAGAAATGGACTTTGTCCACTAAGATAGTCTTGGCAATGAGTCTTGACTAATAAGAAAAGATTCTATATGATTATGTGTGTATGCCACAAAGTTTTATGTTTTATGTTATGATTATTGGGATTACATTTCACTACTATGATTTATCCCATGTTATGAAATTATGATCTCTTTTGCAGGTTATGATTTTCCAAAAGTTATGTTCTTATGTATATGATGTGATTGATATTTCTTTTGTTTACCCTTACTGAGCATTTGAGCTCACCCTTTATATGTTTTATTTTCCCTAGGATTTAAATAATGTTTTTAGGTAGGAAAACAAAAAGGTGAAGATCTTATGGGAGATGTTGAAGATCTTTCACCATGATTAGAAGATTACGTTCCAAGTTTTCAAAGACATTAAACTATTACGGTCCTTTTGTGTATTTTTTTGTTATGTATTAAGTATTCTGAAAAAGTAATGTAATGCCCATGTACGTCTAGTTACGGGTCTCTACATACCCAGTCTAAAGAGGTCTTTGCTTTAAATAATAAATTGAGGCTTTGGCCCCAACCTTTAAAAAAACTTTTTTTTATTTCTCATTTCTAGTTCATATCTAATTTTTTTTCTTTGTTTAAATCATTATTTCTCCAATTAATGGTTCTAAAATATGAAAAAAAAATTAGCAGGAATATTTTTTCTTATATAAATTCCATGTAGGATTGAGAAAATGAGGAGTACATGCCAACTATATGACCTGATGTTGAAAATATTGTTTATTTAAAGTGGAAAAAAATATAATTTGAGTTATATTTTGTATTTCTAACTTGATTGAATATTTTTTTAATATCATCTAAATACCTCGAATCGAATTTGAGACACTCTTTGACCAAGTAAATTTCAACAATAGATCCTTCTATTTTAGCATTATTTCACATAAGACATAAATTGAAAAACATATCTAAGAGTCGAAATATATTAAAAACATATGTTATAAAAACATAATTCAATATTAAAACATTAAAAGAAAATACCTCTCTATGAAATACAACCATCGATAGAATACTGGTCCTTTAAATTTATATTCCTTATCCAAATGCAATTGAAAATGAATTACCATAGTGAAGATGATGGGTAAAATATCATATAATAGTGAAACAGTGGCCATAGAATTATTTTGTATAAATTTTCAAGATCATTAGGGATTAATTTTTTTCTCATATAGACCAAGAAATCTCAGTGAGAGGAAATCTTTTGTCCATTTATTAACAATGAAAAGTCATCAATCATGTACAACAAGGAAGTAAAGACAACTAGAGATTGTAAAATTCATACCCATCACCACATCCATTATAGATTTTATCGTATGCAGTTGTTGATTCCCATTATGAACATTCATAATTCTTAGGGACCTTGGCATATTTCCTTCTAAGATTTAACTTCTCTTATGATATAAAATCATTTGAGGATTACATAGCCCAACATTCCTTCTCAACGGAAGATATGGTAGGAACTAGACTTGGGAGATAAGAGTAGTCTTTCCGTAGCCATCACCGTGGTGGGGCAGTCAGATCATGATCATTCTTTGGAATCTTCATCCTCCTACCCTAAACAACATCGCATTAGGAAGTCTGGACATCACCACTCTCATTCTCCAAGTCACTATTAGAGATGTAGCCCCACTTTCCAGGGATTTTCACCTCTTGGTAACCATCATTCAATCCCATTTCTAGTTGGGCTTGGCAATTAATTTTAATCAGGGAAAGATAGTGTGAATGCTCCACAATATTCTGCATAACACCTTCTCTAGTTGCAAAATCCTTAGAATAGAAATCAGAATGCAAAATGCCACCTTCTTACCTTGTATTATCCTCATTTTCTAGTTCTAGAAAACGATTACCAGTGGAGATCATGATTTTATTTCCTCCAACATCATCCTCCCACCTTGGAAGCTCTTACGCACAGGCATCCATTTCCCTCAATTCATAAACCCATGAGTCCAGATACTACTCAGTCATAGACTCTGGCCACATGGAACAGGATTCCAAATTCTCCAGTGTAATTGCATTAGCAATACCAATATCACTTATTAAATGCTCAAAAATCTTCCAAACCGTTAGATCAGGTGGCCTTTTTCCCCTCCATTTAAGAATTCCCCTTCACTATCATCTCCGAACTGATAAGCTCCGTAGCCCAAACCACAGCATCCTGAGACTGTTCCTCAGCCCTTGAGTTTCATACAGAAGTCACATGCTCTTGAGATCTTTCAGTAGGATCACACCGTGGCTGAGTATTCCTAGATGAATCCATCAATAGTGGTGAAGCTGAACCTGATGCGACACAACCACCCTAACCAATCTCAAAACCCATGGTGAATCCCCAACCAGACCATTATTTCGACAAACTGAATCTTCATGCCTGATTTGACCCCATGCAACACAATATAACAATCATGACTCTAATTTGACATCATGATTCCATCGAATCTCCTTCCCATCCATGATCCAAACCCAATTCAAAGGGGGTATTGCAACGTCAACCTTCACACAAATCCATGGACAAATGGGGGGGCAAACCACCTCCGTTCGATGATCAAAACACAGATATCGACCAATCAAGTTCTTAATGGAACAAAAAATGGAGGGGTTTTAATAGAGGGGAGGGAGACCAGGGAGACAGACTCATGTCACCATCATTGAGGGATCACGTCTCATTTGAACGTCATGATTCCATCGAATAAGATAAAAGGGGTATCCACCCTATCTTTGAGGGGATCTGGACCAAGTGGTAATAAGGTCATCTTCTGTCTCAACTGTATAATCAAACGCCTCCTATCAATTAAGCCAACTACTGCATGCTCTTGAAGATCCCATGAATTGAAAACAAAGCGGTCAAATTATTCAATTGAAGGAAACTGATGACGAAAGTGAGCCACCAGTGTGAGGTTGCAAAGATTCGTTGCACAATTAAGCTCATCCAAGGAAAGATGAAGTTGAGGCGCTCCTTGGAATAGTTCAGGAACATTCAGAGAGATCTTAATTCTAAAAAATAAAATAAGAATGTCGAGATTGGTGAATGACAAGAAGTCATTACCTTTTCCATGAGATTGAGATCGTGGAACTCCCACCTCTGATCGAGAGTAGGAGCCTGGCTCCGAGACATTAGTGAATATGAAAAACTCAATTATGAATTCTATTAATTTATCAGGTAAAAATATAGGAAATTTCAACAGTAGTAGTTATTCCATCACCATGTGTGATTCATGACTTTGCAATCCATATAACTTATGATTTTTTAATTGAATACATCATGAAATGTTACTTGAATATCCATCAAGTATGTTCATATATTTAACTCTTTATTATGATACATCATTTTCAATAGTTTTTAATATATTTTTTAGGATACTTTCCATTCTCATTTTCACATAAATCACATTCTGTATTCATTTCATATAATTATTCTCATGAATTAATATGTTCCATTGTTTTCCCTTTCTAAAGAATTATTGTAAAAATCCCTTTATGAAACACATTCTTCCGAATGTGTATAATGTTAAGATTATAGATTAATACATATTATTCAAAATAGATGTGTTTGAAAATATACGTTTTTTATTCCATTTTTGTTTTCCAAATAAATATATTGTGGTAAAAATCTTTTTCTTTTAGTTGGTAGTCTCATGGTTCATCCCAAATTCTACAATAATTGTATCAAAGTTACTAACACATATAAACAATATTAAGGTGGCTTGAAATAAATTTGTCCTTAAATCAATACATATTAAATCAAAATATGTGTGATGTAGAAAATAATTGAAAATGATACATGAATCACAATTTTCATTTATAAGGAAATCATTGATATTAAAATCAAAGTTACATATTGGGAATTCTAGACCAGTATGAGTGTTCCAAGAAGAAAAATTATCAACTATTGGAATTTTACTCATGATTCACATAATAGTATCATGCATTTTAATAATTTTCATAATTGATGCATCATTTTTATCCACACATTAGTTTCATAGTGTTTTTAATTCTCATATATGATTCTGAATATACACATTGATATCATTTCTATAAAACAGATTTCATAGAATAATCATTAAAATAATAAAAGATGTTTTTAGCATAGATGTTAACAGAAGAAAACTAAAAGGGGTTAAAATAACTATTCATATGTTATATCAGTTTCTAAAAGTCATGATTTTATAAAAGATATCAATATCCAATCCCAAACACACATTCCTAGGATCTAGAAATAAATTTGAATTTAATGAATCAATGTATTTACAAGTCATAAAATATATTCAATGACACACAAAACCATCATTTCCTTCTTCATAAAATTCAATGTCATATTCTATGTGGTTTTAGAATATGTGAATAATATCTATTATAGAGCTTCTAGAGGAGAGTAACACAAAAAATTCATGGGAAATTTATTTATATACTTCTTTGATGAATCACATTTATTCAGTGGTGTATCTAATTCATTTATTTCTATCTACAAGTATGAATAATCTTCCACCCATACCTATAATAATATTCTCTCCAATATAACATACAGTTATTCTGATATTCAACTATTTTCATAAATTTATATCCAACTTGTAAATAATGTTTTTAATCTCAGAAAATACTTTTGGGATCTTATCATTTACTAAAGTATCATGAAAACAACTCTAAAATCATGTACATTTGTTAATTAAAATTATACATAGATATTTGATATGGTATAATTTTAGTAGAATGTAAAAAATTAATATTATTAACACCCCTTATATAGTTTTAATTTTTATCCTTTATTAGTTCATAAAACTCATTTGATTGTTCTGTAAGTTTATCCCCTATGTCAATATCCTAAACATAAATGTGATAATTTATTGGGAAATAATGATATTCATCTCTTACTATTTTTTTCTAAAAAAATAAATAAATTTTATAATTTCATTCTCTAATACTAGAGTATCAGTTCGATGATTCTGATTTTGGAAAAAATCAAACTTTTTATAATGATTGATTCAGCATGCCAAATCAGTCATAAAAATCCAATATGATATTTTATCATTATCAAGTGTTCAAAAATATCATATTTTTTTCACCAATGTATTAAATTACACGTATGACATGGGAATTTAATTATCCCATCAACATATCCCCTATCAATTAAAAATTCTAAAAATGTATCATAACCTTTAAAATATTTAAATGTATTTCATGGTCTAGTAACCGATGTTTTATACAATATTTCACTATTGAAAACTGCTATAAAATACATAAAAAATATAAATTAAATATAATAATGTTTTAAAATTTTAATACAAGATTAATAAAACAACCTTTTGAATTTATTAATAAAAATATAAAATTATTTTATATCATAATCTAAAAAAGAAAATATGGTATATATTTTCTTTCAAAAAGAAATGGTAAAACATTAAATATTAGTTTTGAAAAATGTCACTATTATTTTAGATTCAATTATATCATTGAAAAAAAATATAAAATAATATTAATATGATTGCATAAAATTTTATTTTCATATATTCGATAAGAAATAACACAATGATAATTTTAAAAATATGTTTAAGCACTTCATAGTTTGAAAATATATTTTTTCAAACCAATAATATCATAAAATTATAACCAAAATCTTTATGAGTTCGTTGACACTAAATATCCTTGAACAATTTTAAATCCCTCTATAGTGGAGGCCCAAAAAAATTATAAAACATTTACTATGAAATATTTATGAAAAAAAATTAACATAATTATTATATAGATAAAATCATTATCTTATTATGAAAACTATGTTGAAATCCATTTTTTAATTAGAAATTCAAATAAATTTTAATGATACTATAACTACATACCAAAAATATAAATTTCAAAATAAATATATCAATGAATCAAAATTAAAATAATCAATAATGGTAGAACCTACCTAAAATTGGAAGGAAAACTCATCGGTATTGGAAATAAATATTTGAAAGGGTTTTAACATAGGCCTAATGAAACCAAGATACAAAAATATAGGAGATAGAAGAAACCAAATCATTTTATGTTTTTGAAAAAAGATCACCTAGATAGGAGAGGCCAAATATACTAGGAGGAGGAATAATAAATAGAGGACTAAGGTGACAATACCTTGACGACCTAGGTGTGAATCGTTAGGAAACTAATGTGAGTTGGTTAGAGAAATAGGATATGGAGAGGATGAATGAGTTGCGAAACTGATATGCTTTCAAGTAGAGTTGGAAAAGAGGCTCATGTAATACATTTATGTTGTTATTAGGATTATTTTTATTAATTATAACTAAACATTGAGTTCTCAGAAATGTCTTTAAATGTATCTAGTAATTTACAAATTGTTGTCTGAAAAACCTGTTGATTACTACTCACCAAATATTTTTTATTAGATATATAGTAACGGTTATTAGAAACTATCCCGAATAAATTATTGATGTTAACTAATTTTCTGGTTTTTTTTAATAATGTTCATTTATAATTCCTTTTTATCCAAAAGTAATTTTTTTTGTTAAAATTACTCTTTTTTTCTTTACTTCCTCTATTTATCCACATATTCTTTAATTTAGAAGTTTTGACCATTGCACCTTGATTATTGTTTCATCATCTCCACAATATTGAAAATATTTATTATATGTGTTTGATATAGTACTTATGTCTTATATTCATTTCATGTACCATATGGAGATGATTCTCATGGAACACTTAAAAATATTTTTTTAGGTAATTATTGAATATTATAGAGAATTGAATTTATTAGTTAATGTACATTAGAATATTTCTATTCAAAAACTAGGAAATAATATTTCATTAATAATTATTAAAAAATATTAAAATAATTTATTTTTTCTGAATCATTCATGATGTAATCATTTCATCATCATTCATATAGGTGACAAAAATAACTCAAATAATAACATCTTATAATTATTGAATGACTAAGAACTTTTAATTTTATGTTTACAATAAAACCTAAATTTAAAATGATTGACTTTAACATCATTTTAACAAACTTATAAATTATATTTAATAGTATTTGGATTTATAAGATATAAAATAATTATTAAAGAAAGGATAAAACTTACATATAAGAATTAAATCATCTTTTAGAGGGATTCATATAAATAAGGGATTTGGGTCCCGATATTATGAAAATAGGTTCTTAGATGTTTGATAGGATTGTTAGAGAGATGTTTTTGTAAATGATTGAATATAAAACCTACGGAAAGGAGTCATTTTATGTAGGAAAATGAGGGGTGCTTTTATAGGTGATCAAGAGTGTAATTTTCATAACTATCCATTCCTTAATGGATAAGGATTTAATTTTTACACGGAATGTGGATCCAAATTGGAAAAATATTGTATATTAGATAAGGGTCAGTCAAGAAAATGAGATATCGTTTTTTGATATTTTATGACATTAACCCTTAATTTAATCCTTTTAACTGAATTTGGTCATTACCATGGTAAATTATTTTTATTCCTAAAAAATTGAACTCCTTAAATAATTTCAATGCCTTAACATAAAATAAGGACTCAAATTAAACTAATTCAATATCAAAATGTGAATAAATAATCTGTTAATCGAATATCAATATGATATAGGAAAACCCATTTTTATTAAAAAAAATTAAATTTTAAGCATTAAGCATTGCTAATATTTTTCATATTAATTAGTAATTAAATTTGTGTAAATAGGTTAGTTTAAATAATAAATTTTATTATATTAATACAATAAAAGATATCAATTTAATTCATTAAATTAAAAATATTCTACAGTTTTAAAGCACAATCTTTTAAAATGTCTATTTTTAACATTACATGATTTTAATCACATACTATTAATATAAATTATTTTTCTTATAACAATTCAATTATATTTATTTATTGGATTTATAATATTTATTTTTCTTTTAAAAAATCTTCAATTAAATCATATAAAATTAATAATATATAAAAATAAATTCTTATAAGAATATTTAACAATATTATTTCATTCCAGAATTTTTATTATATGTTAATTATATCATTATTAATTTTTTACAAGTAATTAAACAACATCAAAGTACATGTTGGATATAAGAATATCCAGTAACCATATATCCAATGACTACATGCCCATTGATTATATAACCAATGACTATATATATAATTGTCATATTATATTCTTATATATAACCTTATTTTCATTGATACAATCATTAATAATATTCTAAAATTTCAGTGTAAATATTTATGTAAATTGTATAAGTTATTGGTTTGTTTATATACTTATCATCATTTGTTTTATCATCCTTTTAGACAATACTGATAATAATATCATTCTTTTAGTATTTTCATTTAAGATTGGCTTAATTTCTTTATTAATTTGAAGAATTGTGTATTAATTATTTATCCCATTATATATATAATTTTATAATATAATATTCTACAATAATAAATCATTGTTCATTTTTTGTATTGAATTCAATATATGATATCGAACACATAAATTTTTTAAATGGAAATACTTTTCTAAATAATTATATGGTATATTCTACCACCATAAAAGAATTTCACCATAAAAATATCATTACCCTAAAGAAAAAATGTTGGAACACATACTTTATTACATATTTATTATCCCATATTGAATCCTGATAAAATATAATTCATCCAGAGAACCTTAACATGGTGAATGGTCTTTTTTATATTACTCAATCTCAATGATCCAATATTTCAAACTACTACTACCAATAAGTGATATATAATTTTTTATTTCGACCATCTTTTTTCAATACATATAATGTCTCAAGTTTGTACTTGATCAAAGGTGATACAATGAATAAATCATAAACATTGGATAGGATTGATAGATTTGTTAGAAAGTAATAATCCATCTCTATACAATTTTGTATTTTTAAAGGGCTAATGTGTCTAGGTCTTGACTCTCCCTTATTAATGAATCTCACTAACCATTATCCGTAAAGTTATTTTATCAAATTTTTGTAGTATCAATAGGATTGTTAACTATTTTCAAATTATATAACATTTATTAAGAAAAATGTAGTATCATAAGCTTACACTCTCTAACATTATCATCACATATATGAGTTATGTACCCCCTCAAAATCAAATCCTCGTATGATTACGTATAAATGAAATAATGGATATTTTTATTATATAAAAATACTTCCAAGAATAGGTGTTGGCAAAAAATAACACTAAAATACATTAAATAAGATCATGAAAAATGTTGCAATGTGTGAATATTGTTTTCAATTTTTCTATCATCCTGAGTATGATAAGAGGGGATAATGCTAATATTTTTTTCATTAAATATTAAAGACTATGGGAGCATAATTTTTTGTTATTTTAAATATCCTTCAATTGGGGAATTTTTTTACAGAATTATAATCAGATGTATCACATGTTGTGTTCACACCATGATCCCCAATTCTCAAGCCTCCTTCTATATTCTCATGCATCCTGGAGTGAAGACCTTCCACAAGATCAATCTTTCTTCTACTCAGGCCTCCTTTCATGAATACATTCATCATTCCATAGCTCATTTATATGAGAGGTATAATATAACAAAATGTCTATATATGAAACATCCACACCCATCCACCCATTATTTATGCTCTTAGAAAATGTTGTGTAATGAATTCACACAATTAAGTTAGATGGACTGGTTATCCCCATAAAACGCTGATCTTCCCAAATATTTTTTTATAAATGTATTCCATACCTCTAATTTTATTATGTGGAAATAATATTATATATATAGGACCATATCTCGGCTTTTGAGAATAAAAAAATCATTGTGTGCATCATACTCTCCTACAATCCATCTAGGTTACTACCTAAGTCACACAATAACATTGATAAAAAGGTAACTTAATGTAATTATGATTTAGAATATTAATTTTTTTTGAGTTGTATGTGTTTTCAATGAGTTAGTAAGTGATAAAACACTTAATGTAATTATATATCGAAGAAGACGTACAATATAAAAGTTTATTGATATTACTAGGTATATTTGTTGAATATTGAACAGATGGTCCCATGAATATTTGTGCATTAATTTGATAATAGTTTTATAAAGCACAAAATATGTTTGAAGAAGAATGGATGTGTTTTTCTTCTACCAAAGAGTATAATCAAAAGATGTTTTTTTAATTGAAAATGAAATACATAGAAGTAGTTATTGTTAAATATGATCCTTTTCTTATACTCTTGGAGGGACTCAAGTGATCATATTGAACATTATTTAAGGTGGTATATCCCCAAGCCTTTATAAAATATTATAGTAAACCCACTCGTTCTTTGTACCTAGTGTGTTCAAGGATAAAGGGTCCATAGTCATACCCTTAACCATTATTTCTTTGATAATGAGAACGAAGTAGTTCCTGGGATCAAATCATTATACACTAGGGATGTATTCATACTTTGGGATGTGAATATCATCAATAATCATGGTTTTATTTTGTGTTTCATTTTTATTCAACTTTATTATCTTAATAAAAAAATATAATATTAAATGTCAAAGAGATAAATCCAATCATTTAACTTTTGATGATGTAAGAAATTGGTTAAATTTATTAATAGGTCAACCCATGCAGATTCACTCCCCTCTCAATGTTGACACATACAAAATCGATCCATTCTATTGGAAGTAGAGTTATGTGTAACACATTTAATTAAATTATTTGATTTGAATATTATTAACAATTTAAATATCTATTGTCAATTATGAAGGGAGTGAAAACATAGAGTATTTTTATGAATTAAAATCAAAATTATATATCTACTAGACCATGAATTATATGAATAATAGATAATTGAGAATGTTGAAGAAGGAATCTACCTTATAAAAATAGAATATTTATTATCATCCACATGTTTTAATACTGAAAAATATATTTCATTCATAAAATTAATATAATTTTGAGATTATTCTATAACCAAATATAATTACAATAGTTCCACCTTAGATATTTCTTCAACCATATATTGAGTGGAGGTAATAAAAATATATTTCCAAAATTTTTCAAACTAGTATCCAAGCCATAAGGCGAGTAATTATATGTGTAATGAGACTGATAGAGTTAATATTTTTATAATTATTAATATTTCTTCCAATGATTTAATCACTCCAAATAATTCAATTTGAGTATATTTGTATCATTTTTCTGTTTTTGGTGTATTATGGGCTTAAAGGTGAAAATAGGGTATTTCTGTAAAATTGACAGTTTTTTGGAGCTTCTATTTTTCCAGAATAACATTTAGATTTTTTATCCAATTGATGTGAGTCATTTTTTAGGATTTGATTACAAATGGGATTCAATTTTTTCTACTCAACAAAGACCAAATTCGACAACCAATGATAATGAAAAATCAATCCAATGGGGAAATCAGTTTGGCTGGATGAATGGTCCCCATAACATTAAATCTGCAATATCTAATTCATATGACCATAAATTAGGTGATTATTGATGGTGTCGATCGATAACAATCAAGGGAGGGTAAAAATTAAATTTTATAAAATAATATTCTCATCAAGGAATCTTTGGAGCGCATCCAAGTGGAGCTGGTGAAACGGTGTTTGGCGGCCAGAAGAAGTTAAACTAATTAATCAACTCTTATCTTCCTTTCTACTTTCTCAAAGGCTTTGATATTTTTTGGATCAATAGAAAAATCAATTTACCAAATCTTATAATAAGGTATCTTTTCTTGGTTCGGATGGAATGTGGGCATTACATAGGTAGAATTCTGTAGGACAGATTCTGGAGGATCAAAATGTTTTTCTTGCTTTTTTTCCTTTGTTATTATTAGCTTTGTAATGAATTATTCATCCCACATCAACTCTGTTACCCTTGACATGGTGGGAAAGATATTTTCAGTGATTGGGGAGGGGTAGGATTACAATTTTTTAATTCTTTAGTTCTTGCACCTAATGTTTTAATATCCTCTTTTCTCTTCTGTGAAACAATTTCATTTTCTTATAATAGTTTCTATTATCATGTTTGATTATATCTGATTTTAGATTCTATTTTTTATTTTTATTTGGTCAATTATCAATATCTCCTTTCATTAGGTTCTGTTTTATATATGATGGAATAGACCATGACTTAGTGTTTAAGTACTCGGTGTTCACCATTATGAGTATGAGGAATAGTGAATGGTCTTGATTTATTGGGATAAACAAGACCCAATTAGGAATTGCCTACGATAATTGGGGGTATTCACTACAACTCATTCAAACATTAGAAAGAGAGTAGACAATTATGAGGTTTTAGTAAGGTTTATTATAACATTATTATTTGACTAAAGGAGTGAGGAGAAATGATTATGGATTCTCACTCTTAACGACTTAGCAGAATAGAATTGGGTAGATTGAATGTGATAGATATATAATAGGAAAACTGACCCAAACCTGATCACCATTTCATATCACTAATTTTAATCACATCATTTTTCAATTTTTTTTAAAACTTTCACTTAATTTCTTTACTTTATTTTGTTTCTTTCTTGTATTATCAAAATCAAACAATTTCAAAAACAACATCACATCTTCCTATAAATTTATGTGATAAACAATATTGGTGAGCACTCCTCTCTAGATACAACCTATGTAACCCTCTATAATAAATTTTAAATTATGTTATATTTGTTTTGCTATACACCACGATAGGCACATGTCAAAACATGGAACCGTTTCGAGGGAGGTAGCGCAAAAATTTCTTTTCATTAATTTCCTATCTCTTTTCATCTGTTCTCTTCAAGATTGCATGAATTAAACCTCAGAAACTGAACCTTTACCCATAGATCCTGAAATTTAAAGAACCTTGTTGATTAGACTTAGAAGACTTATTTTTCAATCTGTATTTGATGAAATTCCCCGTCCAAACTCATGTGAAACATCAAGTGTTCACTCTGAGACTGTCATCATGGCAGAAAATCAAATCCCAACTCTTAGAGACCTTTGTGCACCACAATCCCTTAATCAAAAAAATAAACTCAACATGTAACACCCCAAGATTCTACGGTACGCTTCTCTTTGAATAATGTGATAGCATTTTTTGTACGCAACATCGAGTTCTAGCACAACACAACCAATCAAACTAGCCATTATGAATAGTGATACCTAATTTTTGAAATTATATATATTTTATATTTCAAAATAGATTTAATTTTTGGATTCAGAATATCGAAATTATCCTAAGTTGAATTTTTGGTATTTTTCTGAGAACTTCCAATTTTTATGAATAGTGAAAAATACATAAAAACAACTTTTTTAATAAAAATAATTTATAATGATAAATTATATTATTTACTGGTTTTAATGTATAATTATAATATACTTTTACCATTTTATCCAATGGTGTTCATTAAAATTAATTTCACTTTGAAATTGGACATAAACAATTGTCAATCTTTTGATATATATTGTTTCTTAAAAACATGCTATTTGTTGTTACTGTGGCAATTAATTATAAAATTAATTAATGAAACTTATATTTTTGGAATTTTTTAAAATAGGAATCATTTTTGAATTTGGAATATCAATTATAGCTTAGGGTGAAATTTTGGCATTGTTCTGAAAAACTTCAATTTTTTATGAATAGTGAAACCACTAAGTGGTAGTTAAAAAACTGAATTTTTCATAAAACATAATTTTACCACTTCTGTGAATGGAATTTTGAAAATCCAAGAGACATGGTTAATATACAGTAGTAAAATGTGGGTCAATTAGATGAAAATAATTTTTGGTGAATAGTTACTTTTTACTTTTATTTACCACGGTTAAAAGTAAATAGGGTAATTAAGGCTAAAAATGATATTAATATTACCCTAACACATGTCCTAATTCTATTGGACAAGTGTATCTCGAACAAAAACAACCTTATGAATAAAACATTATCATTTAGGTCCACTTGGATTAGATTAGGACATTTATTATTATTTAATTCAAAGAAGAGTTAAAAGAGTTAAAATCAATGTTTATTTACTAAAACATTTTTAATATAGGGTTATACAGAAGATAAATTTGATTGTTAATATTCATTAGAAATAAAAAACGATTTAATACATAATTTTATTTTATTTATAATTTTTAGACACTAAATAATTTAATTTATTTATGACACAATGATGATGCAGTAATTACCATAATAGTGAAAAATTAAAATAATTGATACTATAAATACCCGAATAAATATAATTTGAGACTTTTAATGAATTAAACTATTTTTATAGGTTAATATGACATGTTAGGAATGATTTAATTAACAATTTGTTGAATTAATCACTCTTTTATGATTTTTAAAAAAATCAATTATTGAATAGTGTCAAAATTGACATAAAAGAGTTTTTAAAACAAATATTATATTATTAATTGATATTAAATTCCTCAAAATCTAAGGTTCGGCCAAGAGACTTATATAATAATAGGTGTATCGTTAATGGACCACTTGGGGGGTCTCTTGGATGTATATAGTATGTTTATTAACCATATAATATAAAAATACATAGAGACATTGTAAAAGTGAAACTAATGAACTAAGAGTTAATACTTAAAGATAAGGTTAATATAGTAACCCAAACCTGTCTAAATTCCATTGGATGAGTGGTTTTCAACCCATCCCCACCTTAACCTTTAAATAATCCACTTTGGAGCCATTAGAAACCGAATATGAATTTATTATAAAATAATATTTCTAGCATTTCCAAAGGAGAACCTCACCCCTCTTATAAAAGGGAACTCCTCCCTTATCATTAACTAACACCTTCAAAGACTTTTGGTTCAGAAAACCTCTACCCAAATACTCTATCCACTTCCCTCAATTCATCCCAGAGGCCTCCCTTTAGTCAGAAATCCATCTTAAGGAGTCCTTTTGATCAAATCAAAAGGAAGAACCCGAAGAAGAGGTAATGATTTCACCACCCTTTTCCAAGTTCCTTTCTTCTTCCACTTCTTCCTTCTTTGTTATTACCATTATAAAATAATAACTCCAGTATATTATATATAATTTAATTTTATTATAAATATGGTACGACCATATTCAGTATTCTATCCATCCTTTGAATAACATGTCACCATACGTGCGTACGTACGGCTTACCATCTCCACGTCGTGGTGTAATTGTTATTCAATAAATTGTTATTTGGATAGGTATAATAATGATTTGTAACTCATGTAAATAAGAAATACAACATGATAATGATTCTGTATATACCATCCAATTATATATTATTTTAATATCAAAATAATGATATTGTCTCTCGTGCGTACGTACGGACTACCGTCTCCACGAACACGATGAGATTCATTCTCCATCGTATCAATTCAAGTATAATTCTCATTTGATGATTAATAATAGTATCTAAGGACTTAATATCATTATGGATATGATTAAGATACAACCTATCCATGGAAAAAACAGCTTACGTAACAAAACATATAAAATAAAATGAGTAAGTTAACACCTGAAACAACAATAATACTAAGATATTATTAACAAATCAATGTTAAAATATCATATATGATATCATATTAATGTATATGATTGTTGTATAATTTAATAACAATTATTTCACCATTATATAGGAGGTTAACCTACCCCAACCAGGGAAAAGTACAAGGTAAGGGTTTACTTCACAATCTCTTCATTATCTGAGGTTGTTTATACGTAATAATCTACTAGGATCTCGTTATCATCCACATCCATGTTTCTTAAAAATGTATTTCAAAACATTTTTAATATTTACAAGAATATGGGTTAAAGTAATTTATACCCTTGTTTGACTTTTATAAGTGGTTTTTAAAAGAATCTTTCCGTCTTTTTCCAAACAAGGTGCTTTTTAACCTTTTTGATAGAATTAAGGTAAGAATGTTTTTTTAACTTATATGGAGAGTGCGGCTATTTTCCGCCATTATAAAATCGTAGAAGCTTCCCTTACAAGCTTATAATAATACTTTCAACGAAAATGTTTTATTTTATAAATATATTACTCTTAAATGATTTCAAAATAGAAAGAGATATTTCTCTAAAAAGAATTTTGATTTCATCTATGTCAACATCTTTTGATGGATTTTACATTTATTTGATGTTGATTTATTATGATACTAAACTTCATTATTGTATTGAAGGTTTTGTGATATGATTGGCTGTGGATGTGTTATTTTTATACCATTCATGGTTGATGGATGAAGTATTTACATTTCGTATGCTAGTTTTAATACGAATGTTTATGTTATGTTTAATCCTTTTCATAAGGGAATGCATTGGACTTAATATGTGATGGGTGGAGCCCGCTATATCTCCTCGATGCATCGGTAGGTCTCATGAGACAAACTAGTGTCTTGGCACAAGGCCTTGACAAAATCTTATTTGTAGTCTTGGCATGAGGCCTTGGCTATGTGGTTATGATATTCTGGCATTATGCAATCCATCATTATGAAAGTGGTTATTGATATTGCATGTGATTACTCGATTAGTAGAATATCCATGTGAATAAGTAAATGGGATTATTTCATTTTTTCCATACTATGTTGAAGTTCAAGTTTTAAAGGCTTTTGTTTTAGTTATACATTTCCTTAAATGATTATTCTTGTTTATGAAAGTTTCCGCTAAATTGTTATCCTTATTGGGCATTTGAGATCACCCCTTTTCTATGTTTTATTTTTCCCAGGATGTGAAGAAGTAAATTATAAATTACCTAGAGGGATATTATGAGGGTATAATAGTATGGACTATGGAGACAATATGTTGTTGTAGTATTTTTTCACTTTATGATTTAATATAAAACTTTATGAATATATCTACTGTTTCCAAGGCTACTAAACCAATCGGTCTTTAGAGAATTGACCTTTCTTGTGATCATGAAAATGTTATATAATAATGCACTGACTCTGGGTAACTGGGGTCGGGGCGTTACAGTTGGTATCATAGGAAGTTTAGTACAAACCTTGGATGCAAGATTTAGATAAACTCTAATTAGAGCACGTAGACCTAAGATGAACTTTGAGGATTAGTATAGAAGAACTTCCTAGAATTTTGGTATTGTAGAGATTTTAGGAGTTTTCCGAGAAATACATCCCTTTCTAGATACGAGCAGGTAGAGGCGGCTCTGGCACAGTTTTACCTAGGGGTAAAACCCGAAAACACCACTTTAAGCTAGACTCGAACAGGAACTGGTGCACGAAAACAGGCCTTGCTGCACTCTTGTTTACGACACTCCTGGGGGATATGCTTAGGATAACTCTCATTTTCATTACAGATAATTATGAAGGGTTTATGAGTATATACTTCCTCAAAGAAAACATTTTTATGATTATGGATAATATCCATAAACAGTTCAATTTATGTTAAGTGTTTTATAAGTATGGAATTATGTATTTTGATTCATAAACTGATCTAGTATATTCCATTGTTTAGAAATGGGGCCCAGTGGAAGAAATGGAAACCTTATCAATGCACACACTCCATGTAGGGATTTCCCTCCTGCTCAAGATAATTATAGTGGAGCTGGTGATGCAACTGGTGCCGATCAGCTAATCACCATACTGGGAAAACTCACTCGGGTTATGAATAATAACCTTACCCGTATGGAGCACCCTGATCCGCAGCGTGGAGGATCAGTGTTAGATAAATTCATGAGGCAACAACCGCAAATTTTCAATGGGAGTACAAATCACTTAGTAGCTGAGCAATGGATAAATTCCCTAGAGAAAATATTTCAGGCTTTGGGGAGTAGTGAAAGGGAAAAAGTTATCATTGCAGTTTACCGCCTCACTGGAGATGTTGATCAATGGTGGTCATTGATTCAAAACACGAAGTAAGATGATTAAGTATCAAATATGGAATGGAGGGAGTTCAAAGATATGTTTTTAGAAAAATACTTTCCTTGTGACCATCGAGAAGATATGGAAAGGCAATTTCTGTGTCTGAGAGAAAAGGAGGATGAGAATGTCGCAAAGTATAAGGATAACTTTACAAGGTTTGCAAAGTATGCTGGAGATTATATACGTAACCCCAGAAGTAAGATTTATCGTTTCTTTGATGGGTTAAAACCATTTCTCCGTTGAGCATTAGTCTCACAATCCTTTTCATCGTACGAAGACGTTGTCTCATGTGTTATCAAGACCAAAAAGGAATTCTATAGGTCTTATGACTTTAAATAAAAGAAAGAGAAGAAGAGATCTGCTGATCAATCTGGGAATGGAAATAAGGGGAAGAAGGTAAAGGTTGAATATCCATCCTTTGGTAAATGTGGGAAGAAACACCCAGGTACTTTCTTGATGGGAATGGGTGTCTGTTACAAGTGTGGTGAAAAGGCCACCAAGATCGTGAATGCAAAGGGAAGAAGGAAGCTACCAATGTTCAATGCTGCAATTGCAGGGAGATGGTACATTATGAAAATTAATGTCCTAAGCGTCAGGGGAACTTACCTCAGAAAATGCCAAGGGCTCAAGGCCAAGCTTATGATATCACTACTGCTGAGGTAGAAGCTCCGAAAGATGTGGTGGCAGGTAATTTAATGGTTTCCTTAAGTTTAGAAAATGCATTATTTGATTCTGGATAATCACATTGTTTCATATCTTCCAAGTTTTCTAAAAAAATTAGATATTTCCAATTTGATTTAACAAAGGAGTTGTCAGTTAAAACCCCTAAGGGAAGTATCATTGCAACAAAGTTTTGTGAATCAGTCCCCATAAGAGCACATAGATGTTCTTTATCTGTTGATCTCATCGTCATACCTATGATTGAGTTTCATATAATCCTCGGTATGGATTGGCTTTCGGACTATGATTCAAAGATTTATTGTAAGAAGAAGGAGGTTTCAATTTTTGATGACGATAATAAAGAACACCTTATCTTTAGAGCAGAATCATCACCCCCTAATTCTTATCTAGATCCACCCCTAGTAGCTAAACTAAATTCAATTATTGGGGAGGAAGAGGGTGAAATTACAGAGGGTGAGGAACAAAATGTTCAAATAGAGGATGTACCTGTGGTTAATGAATATGTAGATGTGTTTCCGGATGATTTACCTGGACATCCTCCAGAATGAGAAGTTGAGTTTTCCATTGATTTAATTCCAGGATCAAGGCCTATATCGAATACCCCTTATAGAATGGCCACTGTAGAATTAGTTGAACTAAATAAAAAACCAGAGTAATTGAGTAATAAGGGATTTATTTTCCCTAGTGTTTCTCCATGGGGATCCCCTGTTCTTTTTGTTAAAAAGAAAGATGGATCTATGAGGTTATGTATCGAGTATAGGGAGACAAATTCCATAACAATAATGAACAAGTATCCCCTACCTCGCATTGATGATTTATTTGACCAACTGCATGGATCTAAATACTTTTCAAAGATTGACCTTGGATCTGGATACCATCAGTTTTGTGTGACGAAGGAAGACATTCAGAAGACAACAATTCGAACCAGGTATGGGCATTACGGGTTTACTATAATGCCTTTTGGATTGACTAATTCACCCTCTGTATTCATGGATCCGATGAATAGAGTTTTCAAGGATTATCTTGATGAATTTGTGGTGGAATTTATTGATGATATCTTGGTATACTCCAAAAGCTACGAAGATCATGAAAATCACTTGCGCATTATCCTGAAGACTCTAAGAAGACATGAATTATATGGGAAGTTTAGCAAGTGTGAATTCTGGCTTCAGGAGATTTCATTTCTTGTCCATATTGTCACTAAAGATGGAATCATTGTTGATCCTTCTAAGACCAAGTCAATCCAAGAATTTCCAGCACCTACGAGTATAACTGAGGTATGCAGGTTTTTTGGTTTGGTAGGTTATTATCGACATTTCATCCAGAATTTTGCCCGATTGGCTAACCCATTAACGACGCTCACGCGTAAAGGGGTTAAATTTATTTGGACAATAGTGTGTGAAGAATGTTTCGAAGAACTAAAGAGAATATTAGTCAATGCTCCTATATTGACTCTTCCATCGGGGAAGGATGGGTTCGTTATTTATAGTAATGCATCTAAGAAAGGACTTGGTTGTGTCCTTATGAAGATTGATAGGGTTATTTCCTATGAATCACGACAGTTGAAAATTCATGAGCAAAACAATCCTACTCATGATCTCGAGTTAGCAGCTATGATCGTTTCTTTGAAGATATAGAGGCACTACCTCTATGGTGAAAAATGTGATATTTATACTGATCACAAGAGTTTGAAGTATATTTTCTCATAAAAAGAACGCAACATGAAGAAAAGGCGATGGCTTGAATTACCCAAGGATTATGATTGCATGATACACTACCACCCAGGGAAGGAAAACAAGGTGGAAGATGCGTTGAGCAGAAAAGACCATAGAGTTTTGAACAATATGAGAATTGAAAAGAATCCAATTTTCATGGATCTAGTGAAGATAGAAATGGGAAAAACCGGGGAAGGTGAAACATCAATACTTTTTCAAATAGTATCCAAACCATCTTTACTAGAAAGGATTATGAGTTCTCAGACCGATGATGAAGAATTTAAAAAGAATATTAAAGCTATGAATGGTGGGAGATTGAGAGACTTTGTGTATGAAGATGTAATTTTGAAATTTGGGAAGAGACTTTGTGTTCCCGATATACCTGATCTAAAAAGGGAATTGTTGGATGATGCTCATAGTTCCAATTTCGCAATACACCCTGGGATCACCAAAATGTATAGAGATTTGAAGTAACATTTTTGGTGGGACAACATGAAGAGGGAGATTGCTGATTTTGTGTCAAGATGTATGGTTTGTCAATAAGTGAAAGATGTAAGGCAACAACCTGGAGGATTCATGTAACCTCTTCCCATACCGGAGTGGAAATGGAACAATATTACGATGGACTTTTTCATGGGGCTACCAAATACTCCTAGAATGAATGATGCAATATGGGTCATTGTTGATCATCTTACCAAGTCAACACATTTTCATGCTATAAGGGAAGATTTACAACTTGAATGACTAGCAAGATTATATATTAATGAAGTTGTGAGACTACATGGAGTACCCCTATCGATTGTTTCTGATCGTGATCCTCGTTTTACTTCAAGATTCAGGAAAATTATTCAGAAATCCTTGGATACTTAACTTCATTTGAGCACTACCTACCACCCTCAAACAGATGGAAAATCATAACGAACTATTCAAACCTTAGAAGACATGTTGATATCCTGCTCACTTGACTTTCAGGGTATATGGGATCAATATTTACCTCTGGTATAATTTTCCTATAACAATAGCTTCTATTCGAGTATTCAGATGGAACTATATGAAGCGTTATACTGAATGAGATATCGTACACCAACCTGTTGGGATGACGTTGGTGAAAGAAAACTTGTAGGCCCAGAACTGGTGGAGGAAATGATAGAAAAGGTTATGTTAATCCAAAACCATATCAAAGCAGCTCAAAGTAGGCAGAAGAGCTATGCCAATAATCGAAGGAAGGATTTGGAATTTCAAGTCAGTGATCATGTTTTTCTGAAGGTATCTCCATGGAAGGGAGTCATATGTTTTGGTAAGAAAGGTAAATTGGGTCCTAGGTAAATCATACCTTTTGAAATTCTAGAACGAATTGGGGCTGTAGCTTACCGATTGGAAATGCCGCCAAGTCTCTCCAAAGTTCACGATGTGTTCCATGTATATCTATTAAGGAAATACATGCCTGACCCAACGCATGTACACACCTATGTGGAATTAGAACTGGAACCCGATCTGTCATATTGCGAAGAGCCCATCAGGATTCTTGATATGAGAGAACAAGTGCTGAGAAATCGGACGACACGTCTGGTAAACGTTTTGTGGGAAAACCATAAGATGGAAGAGGCAATGTGGGAACCCGAGGAACATATGATGAAGAACCACCCGAGTCTTTTCAGGCGGTAGTATTCTAAAAATTTCGAGGACGAAATTTTTTGGAGGGGAGAATTTAACACCCCAAGCATCTACGGTACGCTTCTCTTTGAATAATGTTATAGCGTGTGTTGTACGCAACATCGAGTTCTAACACACCACAACCAATCAGACTAGCCATTATGAATAGTAATACCTACTTTCTGAAATTATATATATTTTATATTTCAAAATGGATTTCATTTTTTGATTCAGAATATCAAAATTATCATAAGTTGAATTTTTTGGTATTTTTCGTAGAACTTCCAATTTTTATGAAGAGTGAAAAATACATAAAAAAAACTTTTTTAATCAAAATAATTTATAGTGATAAATTATATTATTTAGTGGTTTTAAAGTATAATTAGAATATATTTTTACCATTTTATCCAATGTTGTTCATTAGAATTAATTTCACTTTGAAATTGAACAAAAACAATTGTCAATCCTTTGATATATATTGTTTCTTAAAAACACGCTATTTGTTGTAACAACGTGAATTAATTATAAAATTAATTAATGAAACTTATTTGTCTGTAATTTTTTAAAATAGGCATCCTTTTTGAATTTGGAATATCAATTATAGCTTAAGGTGAAATTTTGGCATTGTTCTGAAAAACTTCAATTTTTGATTAATAGTGAAACCACTAAGTGGTAGTTAAAAAACTGAATTTTTCATAAAACATAATTTTACCGCTTCTGTGAATGGAATTTCGAAAATCCAAGAGAAACGGTTAATATCAAGTAGTAAAATGTGGATCAATGAGTTGAAAATAATTATTGGTGAATAGAAACTTTTTACTTTTATTTACCACGGTTAAAAGTAAATAGGGTAATTAAGGGTAAAATGATATTAATATTACCCTAACACATGTCATAATTCTATTGGACAAGTGTATATTGACCAAAAGAAACATTATGAATAAAATATTATCATTTAGGTCCACTTGGATTAGATTAGGACATTTATTATTATTTAATTCAAAGAAGAGTTAAAAGAGTTAAAATCAAAGTTTATTTAATAAAAAGTTTTTAATATGGGGTTATACAAAAGATAAATTCGATTTAAAATATTCATTAGAAATATAAAACGATTATAGAAATAAATATAATTTATTTATAATTTTTAGACATTAAATAATTTAATTTATTTATGACACAATGATGATGCAGTAATTACCATAATAGTGAACAATTAAAATAATTGATACTATAAATACCCAAATAAATATAATATGAGACTTTTAATGAATTAAACTAATTTTCTAGGTTAATATGACACGTTAGGAATGATTTAATTAACTTTTTTCGAAGTAATAATTCGGTTATGATTTTTACAAAAATCAATTATTGAATACTGTCAAAATTGACATAAAAGAGTTTTTAAAACAAATATTATATTATTAATTGATATTAAATTCTTAAAAATCTAAGGATCACCCAAGAGACTTATATCATGATATTTGTATCATTAATGGACCACTTGGTGGGTCTCTTGGATGTATATAGTATGTTTATTAACCATATAATATAAAAATACAAAGAGACATTGTAAAAGTGAAACTAATTAACTAAGAGTTAATACTTAATGATAATGTTAATATAGTAACCCAAACCTATCTAAATTCCATTGGTTGAGTGGTTTTCAACCCATACCCACCTTAAAATTTAAATAATCCTCTTTTGAGTCATTAGAAATCGAATATGAATTTATTACAAAATAATATTTCTAGCTTTTCCAAAGGTGCCCCTCACCCCTCTTATAAAAGGTCACTCCTCCCTTCTCGTTAACACACACCTTCAAAGACTTTTGGTTCGGCCAAATACTACATAAATACTCTCTCAACTTCCCTCACTTTATCCTATAGGCCTTCCTTTAGTCAGAATGTCATCCTAAGGAGTCTTTTTGATCAAATCAAAAGGAAGAACCCGAAGAAGAGGTAATGATTTCACCACCCTTTTCCAAGTTCTTTTCTTCTTCCACTTCTTCCTTATTTTTTATTACCATTCTAAAATAATAACTCCAGTATCTTATATATACTTTAATGTTATTATAAATATGGTACAACCATATTCAGTATTCTATCAATCCTTTGAATAACATGTCAGCATACGTGCATATGTACGACTTACCGTCTCCACATCGTGGTGTAATTATTATTTAATAAATTATTATTTAGATAGGTATAATAATGATGTGTAACTCATGTAAATAATAAATATAACATGATAATGATTCTTTATATACCATCCAATTATATATTATTTTAATATCAAAAGAATGATATTGTCGCTCATGCGTACGTACGGACTACCGTCTCCACGAACGCGATGAGATTCATTCTCCATCGTATCCATTCAAGTATAATTCTCATTTGAGGATTAATAATAGTATATAAGGACATGATATCATTATAGATATGATTATGATACAACCTATCCACGACAAACACATCTTACGTAACAAAACATATAAAAGAAAAGGAGTACGTTAACACCCGAAGCAACGATAATACTAAGATATTATTAACAAATCAATGTAAAAAGATCTTATATGATATCATATTAATGTATATGATTCTTTTGTAATTTAATAACAACTATTTCACCATTATACAGGAGGTTAACCTACCCCATCCAAGGAAAAGTACAAGGTAAGGGTTTACTTCACAATCTCATCATTATCCGAGGTTGTTTATACGTAATAATCTACTGGGATCTCTTTATCATACACATCCATGTTTCTTAAAAATGTATTTCAAAACATTTTTACTATTTACAATAATATGGGTTAAAGTCATTTATAACCTTGTTTGACTTTTATAAGTGGTTTTGAAAGGAATCTTTCCATCATTTTCCAAACAAGGTGCTTTTTAACCTTATCGACAGAATTAAGTTAGTAATGTTTTTTAACTTATACGGCGAGTGCAGCTATTTTCCGCCGTTATAAAATCGCTGAAGCATCCCTGACAAGCTTATAAGAATATTTTCAAAGAAAATGTTTTATTTTATAAATATATTAATCTTAAATGATTTCAAAATAGAAATAGATATTTCTCTAAAAAGAGTTTTGATTTCATCAATGTCAACATCCTTTGATGGATTTTACGTTTATTTGAAGTTGATTTATTAGGAGACAAAAATTCTATATTGTATTGATGGTTTTGTGATATGATTGACTGTGGATGTGTTATTTTTATACCATTCATGGTTTATGGATGAAGTATTTACAGTTCGTATGCTATTTTTAATACAAATGTTTATGTTATGTTTAAACCTTTTCATATGGGAATGCATTGGACTTAATATGTGATGGCTGGAACCTGCTATATCTCTTCGATGCATCGGTAGGTCTCACGAGACAAAATAGTGTCTTGGCACAAGGCCTTGACAAAATTTTATTTTTAGTCATGGAACGAGGCCTTGGATATGTGGTTATGATAGTCTGGCATTATTCATTCCATCATTATGAAAGTGGTTATTGATATTTCATGTGATTATTCGATTAGTAGAATATCCATGTGAATAAGTAAATGGCATTATTTCATTTTTGCCATATTATATTGAAGTTCAAGTTTAAAAGGATTTTTTTAGTTATACATTGCCTTAAATGTTTATTCTTTTTTATGAAAGTTTCTGCTATATTGTTATCCTTATTGGTCATTTGAGCTCACCCCTTTTCTATTTTTTATTTTTCCCCGGATGTGAAGAAGTAAATTATGAATGACCTGTAGGGTTATTATGAGGGGATAACAGTGTGGACTATGGAAACAATAAGTTGTTTTAGTAGTTTTTCACTTTATTATGTAATGTAAAACTTAATGAATATATCTATTGTTTCCAAGGCTACCAAACCAATCGGTCTTTCGATATTTGATCTTTATTGTTATCATACCAATGTTATGTAATAATGCACCGACTCTGGGTAACTGGGGTCGGGGCATTACATGACATGATAGTGTAACAAAATGATATTGAAATGAAAACTAATATGTTTCCTTTGATTCCTATGTTTCATGGGTTGGAAGGTGAGGATCCAAACAAATTCATTAAAGAGTTCACACATGTTTTCTCAACATTCAGTCCCCGTGGAGTTTCTTAGGAGTAGGTAAAGTGGAAGGAATTTCAGTTTTCATTAGATGGGGCTTCAAAAGAATGGTCTTAAGGCCTAAAAACATGATACATTCATTATTATAATTACCTGTTAAGATGGTTTGTGCAATGTTTTTTCACCACGTCTAGAAGCACAGCCCTCCGAATGGAAATCTACGTCATACGAAAATCATTGAGAGAAAGCCTTTACGAGTAATGAGAGATAATTAAGAAGTTATGTGCCAGCTGCCCACATTAAGACATTAAGGAACATAAATTTCTTGTCTTCTTCAATCAAGGACTATTAGAAAATGACAGAAACCTTCTTTATGCATCATTTGGAGGTTAATTTATTGACAGGTCACCTGAAGAAGCCAAGGGCATGATTGAGAAGATTTCCTAGAACTCAGAGCAGTTTGAAACAAGAGGTATTGGAATAAGAGGTATTCATGATGTACACAAATATCATCCATGATGCTTACTAGAAACTATTATTGAAGATATAACTAGTTAGGTTAGACCTATGGCCTCGAAGCAAGTTAGTGAGAAACCAGTACCAGCTAATTTTTGTGGTTTATGCTCATCACCTAATCATTTCACTGAACAAGGTTCTGAAAATACTGGGAATGGAAATGTGTATGGATGCCTTTCATCCAAGGTAGTTCCAAAAAAATAAAGGATCAAAAGATCCTAACCAAGTCGAATATGGGTTTTTAAATTACTAGAATCAAGGTAAACCCCCGTACTAAAACAAGTTTCAAAACTAGCCACCATTCTAGAATCAATTTCGGAACCCACCACCATTTCATCAAAAGTAGTCTTATAACCATAATTCTTACCCAGAACCATCCCCCTTTAAAATACACTATGAGAATCCATCCAATAGTGGAAAACATCCAATTCAAAACCAACTGCAAAAATCTTAGTTTTAGATGCTGAAGGACATCGTTCATGATTTATGAAACAAGTTTGAAAGTCTCATGGACTTTCTAACAAAAAATCTAAGTAAAATCCCATCCAAAACATTCCAAAATCCATAAGATAATGCCAGTATGATAACAAAAAGATGTGGAAAATAACTCTTTCCACCATCCACCATTTAACCTAAAACAAAAATACATGATCGGGGATAGAATAAAGTTAGAAATGATGAAAATTCTAGGAAAATGCATCGGAAAAAAGATATGAAAGAGGAGGATCATAAGGATAGACCAAGGAAGAAAAAAAAGAAACCACATTTTAAAGGAAACAAAGGGATAAGAAAGACATAAAACCACCATTTTCATCATGGATGATTGAATCAATGAGGTTTCCAGAAGAATCACTGCAAAAGTAAATTCTCGAAAACTTCCAGAAAGTGGAAATTGGTATAACTCTGCTTGAAGCACTGAAAAAAAAGTCCAATGTATGATAAAATTTTGAAGGATACTTACACCCAGAAGAGGATACTTCATGTTAATTAGAGGATCAATTTGGTAAGGAGTGTCTTATCCCTTATTACACAATAATTACCAACCAAATGTCAGGATCTAGGGATGTTTTATATTCCAAGCACTGTTGGTTCATTGTATTTCTCTAATGATTTATGCTATTTAGCTGCATCAATTAATGTATTGTATCTCAAATTATATACTTATTTGAAGATGGGAGACATGAATCCCACAAGAGTGGTGGTCCAGCTTGAACACTAATCGACAGTTTTTACAGCAGGAGTTCTAGAGGATGTCCTGGTAAAATTTAGTGATCTTTTATTCCATGCTGGATTCTATGTGTTGAATATAGAAGATGGTATGATCTTAGCTCACTCACCCATAATTTTTGGGAGACCATTCATGATGATGGCATAAACCATCATCAATTACCATGAAGGGACACTTACAATGGAGTTTGAAGATAGCACTATCCACATCAATATTTTTGAAACCATGAGGCACCCATCATATGATCATTCACTATTCTCACTCTCCTATAAATATGGTACATTACTAATTGAAGAATCAGGTATGTTTCATGAATCTGTATCATTTGGAGATAATTATTTAATAAAAAATATCACTAAACATATAGATTCCGAAATCACTGGAGATTCTGATAACCTGTATGATTTCTTATGTGTTGGATTTCAAACCATTCAAAGTGTGGAACCTAAATTTAGTTTCATCCATGGAGCATCCCCTTGATCTAGAATTAAAACCACTCCCCACTAGTTTAAATTACTTTTATCCAATGGAGGGAGAGAAATTACCAGTAATAATTGCTAATAATCTATCTAAATCTCATGAAAAAAAATTGATTGATCATTTGAGAGAGAATGTTCCATAAATACGGTGGAACATAGGTGATATCCCTATAAAAAACCCAAAAATTTTCTCACATAGAATTTTTCTTGAGTGAGCTTCAAAACCTGTCAGACAACCCCAAAGGAGGGTGAACCCCACCATGATGGTGGTAGTGAAAAAAGAGATGGAAGAGCTATTAGAAGCTAGGATCATATATCCTATATTAGATTCTCAATAGGATAGCCCCATCAATGTAGTCACAAAGAAAAATGGCCAATGCATTGTGAGGAATGAAAAGAATGAATTAATCCTTGTGAGAATTCAGAATAGCTGGATAATGTTCACGGATTTTAGGATGTTGAACCAAGTCACTCGAAAAGATCATTTCTCTATACCCATCATTAACCAGTTGTTATAGAGGCTTCAGGGAGAACCCATTATTGCTTCTTGGATGGATTTCAGCTTATTTTTAGGTACCCATTCCCCCTGAGGATCAAGAGAATACTACCTTTACTTTTCATGTTGGTACTTTTTCATAAAAAATGATGCCAGTTGGATTGTGTAATGATATAGGTATATTTTAGAGGTTCTTGGTAGGTATATTTTCTAATCACATTGATGATTGATTAGAGGTTTTCTTGGAAGATTTCATAGTTTATGGAAATTATTTTGACCATTATATGAAAAATATGGAAATGTTTTCAATACATGCATCGAAAAGAACATTTTTTTTAATTTTGAAAATTATCATTTTTATGTTTGAGAGAGTAATTGTCCATGGGAATGTCCTTTCAATGAATGACAATGATGTTGATAAATCAAAAACTGAAGTGATAAATTCTTTTCCTTACCCAACTGGTGTAAAACATGTTAGATAATTTTTAGAACATGCAGGATTCAACACTAGGATTATCAAGGATTTCAGGGAGATTTTTCACCCTCCATTTAGATTAATTCTGAAAGATGCTAATTTAGATTTCAATGGTTCATCTATGGAATCATTTGATGAGTTTAAAAGGATAATGATTACACCACCAATGATGAAGCCATCCAATTGGGAATAATCATTCGATCTTCATTATAATGCTTCATACCAAAAGATGGAGCAGTCATTTCTTAGAGAATTGAGGGAAGGGCACAAGTTATTTCATATGACTCAAAAACCATAGATTCAGCCAAATTCAACTACAAAACAATATAAAAAGAGTTTATAGCTATTGTTTTTCTTTAGAATTATTTAGTTCATATCTGCTTGGAACTAAAATCATAGTGTATTCTTATCATGAAGATCTTGGGTACATAATGAAGAAGGCTGAAGAAAAACCAAGTCTTGTGAGACAAAAGCTATTACTACAGGATTAAAACATTGAAATCAAAGATAAGAAGGGATTTGAGAACCAAGTGGCTGATCAATTAATTATACTACCCAACACTGGTGGAGTTGAAATTCCAGACATTGAACCACTAAATGATAAAATTATAAGAGAGAAGTTGCACTTGATTTTTAGAAGAAGTGCCTTGGTATATTGACATTGTCAATTATATGGTAAAATCTCAGGTCCCGTCTCATTTAAATTCTCTCCAAATTCATATATTAAAAGGTGAATCTAGATATTACATCTTGGATGATACATTTCTTTAGAAGATTTTCAATGACCAAATGATAAGAAGATGTTTGACTAAAAATTAAATTGAATCAGTCTTTAATTTTTGTCACATGTTAGCTTGTGGAGGCCACTTTGCACCTCAAAGCACATGATGTAAGGTTTTTTAATCTAAAAATTATCGGCCTACACTTTTCAAAGATTCTCATGAATTTTTCAAATGGTGTGGAAAATGTTCGTTTACAGAAAATATTTCAAAAAGACCATAAATACCACAAAATCAACTTAATTTGTTTTTTGAATATTTTGAGGATTAGGGGAATGATTTTATAGGACCTTTCTCAATGTCATTTGGAAATTAATATATTCTCATTTCTGTTGATTATGTTTCCAAATGGGTGGAAGAAAAGGCCACCAAAACTGACGATACTAAATTTTGTTAATTTTTAGGGCTAATATATTTTGAAGGTTTGGAGTTCCCAGAGCCATCATTAGTGACCAAGAATCTCACTTATCCAAAATAAGAATAGATTCTCTGTTGAAAAAGTATGGGGTGTATCATAAAACATCAACACCCTATTATTCACTGACAAATGGGCAAGCTGAAGTGTCCAATCATAAATTCAATGGAATGTTGGAAAATACTATTAATACAAATAGGAAGGATTTAGTCCAAAGTTTAGAAGACATAATATGGGCTTATAGTGTAGCCTACAAAACCCCAATTGGAATGAGTCCATACAGGCTTATTTATGGGAAAAGTTTTCACCTACCCATAGAATTGGTACACAAGGCATACTCGGTAGTGAGGAAGATTTATCTAGATCTGGAAAGTGTTGGGAAAGAGAAAATATTGAAGTTACGGGAGATGGAATAAATTATAAGAGAAACATTAAAATATTATAGTATTTACAGACTGAGAAAAAAGAGTATCTCCTGACAAACTAATCCAACCAAAAGACTTCTATACCAGAGACAATGTGTTGTTATTCAATGAAATACTCAAGCACATACCAGGTAAACTATGTTCTAGATGGGAAGGTCCATTTATAGTTACTCATGTATATTGTTTTGGTGATGTTAAAATTTTGTAAGATGGAGAGATGAATCCATTCACTATCAATGGTCACATGCTGAAGAAATTCTTTAGGAATATGCCATTAGAGTTAATGGAGGATATCAAACTCCTCAACCCTGTTTATCAACAAACTCAATAAGTTCCTACATCTCCATTAAATTTTCATGATTACTATCATTCAAATTCAAATATTCTTACATTATAAATATAAAGTAATTCATTGCAGACACTACATAATTTATGTGGGGGGGGGGAGAGAACCTTTGTAGTTTAGGATTTTTATTTGTTAAAATGTTTGTGTGTTTCAAAATTTTGTGTGTTTCTTATTAATGTATTGTGTTTTTTTGAAATATATGAGATAGATTATTATCTTTAACATTTTTTAAACCCATGTTCATGGGATAAATAATTTATTCCACGAATCCAAGATTCAATGAATGTTGAAAATGATCGTTTCAAGATCAATTCATTTAGAATTTCATGGAAAGTATTCTTTTTTTTGAATCCCATGACACATATCACATTATTTATATTTAAAGTCACATTATTGTGAGGTTTTTAAACCAATTGTTTTTATATTATGTACATTGACCTCACTTCTTGTGTGATCCAAATAATGCATGATTTATCCAGAATTTGATTTATTCTATTAAAACATGAGGGTTTGAGGTACATGTGTTTTAAATGATGAAAGCATTTATTTGTTTCTTAAAAACCCATTTTCAATAAAATAATTTTCATAATGGTCCACCATGAATATTTAGTCCTTGTAGCCTTTAGAATCCATGATCATCCTATTAGGATAGCCACATTACAGGCCAATTTTCCCTATCCCACATGCACTTGAAATAAAATTGCATGATCTAGTTGAAAATAAGTATGGGGGAAGATGTATTGTATTGAGCTACCTAATTTGGGGATACATTGTGTCAAAATAAAATTTTGGATCGATGTTATTAGGGCTGAAAAAAATCATTCTACTAGAATCTGTTCCTTTTCTGGAGCTTTCATGATAAGAGAAGTTGTGCCATTCTGGAGTTTCTAATAGATAATGAATGCTTTTCTTTTTTTGGAGCATTCAATAAATATTATGTTTGAGAAGATTGAAATGTTTTCTACTGAAATGATGAACTTTGTGAACATTCCTTTATATTTCATGATGATAGAGCCAGTTTTCTACTAAGGGAAGTGAAGATGAAACTATACTTATGTGACAATTAGAGTAATATAATTTTGTTTCAAACAAAGCCAAGCCCTCTTCATTCAGCCTCCGAATATTCACATATAAATCCTACCAACCTAAATCCATAGAACTAACTTGGCTAGTCCCCAGGATATTATTATTTCTTTGACTCACATGGGGTTGATATGTAAAAATTTATCAAGCCTATTATGACCCTTGAATGAGTTTGGATGAGAATTATATTGCGAAAAAATTGAAATTTGTGTGATGAAAGATAATGAAAGATTGTTAAATTTTTTGTTTTCATGAGTGGTGAAATGAAGAGGAAATATATTGAATTATCTGAAATTAAGAACTTGATAAAAAAAATTTGAGGTGGAATTATATATTTGGTTTCTTTTGGTCAAATTGGTTGATCTCATGGATATGTGTTTTGAATTTTCTTTGATCTTATTTTGATTCCGACTTGTCCAAGAGTCCAAGTGGTAAGTTTTGGGAAATTGATAGAGTTAATATTTTAATTATTATTAATGTGTCTTAAATGATTTAATCCCTCCCAATTATTCAATTTGTGTACATTTTCATCATTTATGTGTTTTTGGTGTATTTTGGGCTTAAATGTGAAAATGGGGTATTTCTGAAAATCAGATAGTTTTTTGGAGATTCTGTTTTTCCGGCATAACATTTAAATTATTGAACCAATATAAGTGAGTCATTTTTTAGGCTATATATGCTCGTGGGATTCAATTTTGTATTCTGGACCAAGACCCAATTTAAAACCCAATGATATAGAAAAATCATTCAAATGGATAAATCAGTCTGGCTGGTAGAACGTACCCCACTACATTAAATCTAAAATATCACATTTAACATACTTTCAAATGAAGTGGTTCTAGGTGGTGTCTACAGATAACATTATAGGGAAGACGTGAAATTAAATTTCATAAAATAATAATCTCATTAAGTAATCTTTTGGGTGCTTCCATGGGGACTGGTTGAAACAATGTTTGGCGGCTAGAAGAAGTTAAACTATCTAATCAAAAAATAACTTCATTTAAACTTGTCCAAAGGCTTTGATATGTTGAGTATCAACAGAAAATTAAATTTCCCACATCTTATAAGAATATATGCTGGCTTGGTTTGGAGATGTTGGGCATAATAAAGGAAATATTCTGGAGGATAGATTCTGGAGGATCAAAATTTATGTTCTGGATTTTAGTTTTCTTTTTGTTCTTCTTAGCTTTGTTATCACTTATTATTCCAACGTAAACTCAGTTAACCTTACCATTATGGAGTATGTGTTTTGATTAATTATGGTTGATTTGGTTTTACTATTTATAATTCTTGAGTTATTATAGTTAAACTTTTAAAATCCTCTTTTCTCTTATGGGAATCAATTTCAATTTCTTATAATTGTTTTTTATCATGTACGATTGTATCTGATTTCGGATTCTGTTGTATATTTTTAATTAGTCAATTGGAAATTTCTCCATTTACTAGGTTCAGGTTTATATATGATGGAATTGACCAGGGCTTAGTGGTGATGTACATAGTGATCAGCAGTACATGTGTGGGGAGTAGTGCATGTTCTTGATTGCTTGGGATAAACAAGACGCGATTAAGAACTACCTATGATAATTGGGTTTATTCACCAAAACTATATCACACATTTGAAGGATATTAGACCAATCTATTGTTTTAGTAATTTTTAATCTCACATTATTATTTGACCGAGGTATTGAGAAGAAACTATTGTGGATTCTCACTCTTAACGACTTAACAGAAGAGAATTGGGTAAGTTGAACTATGATTGAATTAAAATTGGAAAACCAACCCAAACCTGATCACCATTTCATATAACTAATTTTAATCACATAATTTTTCACTTTTTTAAAACATTCACTTAATTTCATTACATTATTTAGTTTATTTCTTGTATTTTCTAAATCAAACAATTTCCAAAAACAACATCACTTCTTCCTCTAATTTTAAGTGACAAACATTTTTGGTGAGCACTCCTCTCTAGAGACAACCAAGGTAACCCACTATAACACATATTAGCTTAAGTTATATTGGTTTTTTTCACACCCAATGAAAAGAATGTGTCAAAACATGGTGCCTTTTTCAGGAAGTTAGTACCAACATTTCTTTTCATTTCTTTTCTTTCAATTCTATTTTCATCTTTTCTCTTCAGAATTGCATGATTGGAACCTAAAAACCGAACCTTTACACATAGATCCTAAAATTTAAAGAACATTGTTGAATTGAGTTAAAAACCTTAATTTTCAATCAGTCTTTGAAAAACTTACCATTACAAATTCATTTGAAGCTTCATGTGTTCACTCTGAGCCTATCATGATGGCTAAAAATCAAAACAAAACTCTTAGAGACCTCTGTGCACCACAATTAATTAATCAAAACAGTCATCATTCCATGCTAGTATTTCAAAATGATTTTTAAATGAAACCTAAAATGATTCAATTTCATCCAAAGTGTCATGGTTTGGTAGGTGAAGATCCAAACAAACACATTAATGAGTTCATGCATGTTTGTTAAACTTTCAGACCATGTGGAGTTGTTGAGGAGCAGGTAAAGTGGATGGAATTTTTGTTTTCATTTGATGGGGATTCAAAATAATGGTTGGCCGACCTAAAACTAGGATGCTTACATGACAAGAATGTCTTGGTAAGATGTTCCATGCAATGATTTTTTCCCACCTCTAGAATCATAACCATTTAGAAGGTAATCTACAACATATGACAATTATCTTGGGAAACCCTTTTCGAGTACTAGGAGAGATTTAAGAATCTATTTGCCAGCTATCCACTTGAAGCCATTGAGGTACATCCCTTAATTGTATTCATCTATACAGGACTATTGGACAATGATTGAAACCTTCATGATGCATCATCTGAAGGTGAATTGATTATCAAGTCACTAGAGAAAGAAAAGGGATTGATTGAGACACTTTCCAAGAAATCGCACTAGTTTGGAACAAGATTAATTGGAACAAGAGGTATTAATGATGTAAACACTTCTCACCCATCACCATTAATAGAAATTACGATTCGTGGGATAAATAGATTGGTGTGAAAAATGGCCTTGAATCAAGTTAGTGAGCAACAAGCGCCAGCAAAGGTATGTGGTTTATGTTCATCACCTGATCATTTCACTGATCAATGTTCTGAAATATAGGGAATGGAAACATGTGAGGTAGCTTTTCTTTCAAGGTAGTTCTAAAAAAATAAAGGATGGAAATATCCTAACTAGGTCGAATATGGGTTTGGAAATCAGAAGAATCACGGTAGACACCCTACCAAAACCAGTTTCAAAACCAACCACCATTCTAGAATCAATTACTAAACCCACCACAATTTCAACAAAAGTTTTTTTATATCTGGACTTCATAGAAAAAACCAACCACTTTCCAAAGACACTATGAGTAGGTATCTACCAGTGACCAACTGAAAATTCAAAACCAATAGAAAAAATATGATTTTGAGGGGATGAAGGATACCATTAAATATTTGTCCAACAAGTTTGATATTCTCGTGGAACTTTGGTCAAAAACTATAAGAATACCCTCCTCCCAAAAAATATAAAAACCAAAAGAGAATGTCAGTATGATAACATCAAGAAGTGTAAAAGACTCCCACCACCATCCACCATTGAACATGAAACAAGAATACCAGATTTGGGAGAGAATGAAGTTGGAAATGATGAAAATTATCTAAAAATGTATTGGGAATAAGATAAGAAAGAGGAGGATGGTAAGGATAAAACAAGGAATAAGAAACAATAAACACCATTTCAAAGGAGACAAAGGGAGAATAAAGACATACCCCCACCATTTTCATCAAGGATGATTGAATAAAAAAGGATGGAAGAAGAAGCACTATAAAAAGAAATTCTGGACACCTTCCAGAAAGTTGAAATCAACATACCTCTGCTTGATGAACTGAAACAAATTCCAATGTATGCTAAAATTTTAAAGGATCTTTTCACTAAGAAAAGAATTCTTCAAGGTAATGAGAGGATCAACTTGGGGGGGAAGTGTCTCAAACATTATTACATTACAATACCAACCAAATTTCAAGATCTATGGGTCATTTTCTATTCTATGCACCATTGGTTCATTAAATTTCTCAAATTCTTTGTGCGATTTAGGTGCATCAATTAATTTATTACCTTGCTCAGTATATAATTTTTTTTGCAGATGGGAAACTTGAGGCACATATGAGTAGTTGTTCAACTTGGAAAATAATCAACAATTTTCCCAAAAGGAGTACCAGAATATGTCCTGGTAAAATTCAAAGATATTTTATTCCCTGCTGACTTCTATGTGTTGAATATGGAATATGATAGGATCCCATCACACTCACCCATCATTTTTTGGGAGACCTTTATTGTGATGTCCAAAACCAACATCAATTTCTAGGAAGGGACACTTACCATGGAGTTTGGAGACCGCACTATCCACTTCAATATTTTTGAATCCATAAGGCACCCATTAGAAGATTATTCAATATTCACACTCTCCAATAAAGATGGTACATAATGACTAAAATAATCGGTTATGTTTCATGAATTATTATCATTAGAAGATATGTTTTCCATTAAAAATATCACTAAACATATTCCCAAAGCACTGGTGATTCCAATAACCTATTGGAAGAAGAGGTAAAATATTATTTCCTAGATAATTTGTAAAATGATAATGAAGATTATAAAATTTCTTGTGTGAAGGATGCCAAAACAATAGAATTGGGGAGCCTAAATTTAGTTTCATCCCTTGATCATCCCCCTGATATAGAATTAAAACCACTCCCCACTGATTTAAAATATGTTTATCTTAGGGAGGGATAGAAATTACTAGTGATAATTTCTAAGATTCTATATAAAACTCAAGAAAAATAAAATATTTTTCATTTGCAAGATAATGTCTAAGAAATAGGACGATATTAGGTGATATCCCTAGAATAAACACTAAAATTTTCTCACATAAAATTTTTCTTGACGGAGATTCCACACCTGTCAGAGAACCCCGAAGAGGCTGAACCCCACCCTGATGGAGGTTGTAAAAAAAGAGATTGAGAAGATATTAGAAAATGGGATCATCTATACCATATCATATTCGTAATGGGTTAGCCCCATCCATGTAGTCCCAATGAAAACTAGCCATACCATTTTGAGGAATAAAAATAATGAATTAATTCCAATGAGAATTAGGAATAGCTGGAGAGTGTGTGTAGACTTCACAAATTTGAATAAGGTCACTTGAAAAGATCATTTCCCTGTACCTTTTATTGACCAAATGTTATAGATATTGGTCGGGAGAAAACTTTATTTCTCCTTGGATGGATTTTTACATTATTTCCAGGTACCCATTGCTCCCGAGGATCAAGAGAATACTACATTTACTTGTATATTTGGTAATTTTTCATAAAAAGGATGACATTTGGATTGTGTAATGTTGTAGGTATATTTCTAAGGTGCATGGTATGTATATTTTCTGATCACATTGATTATTTCTTGGTGGTTTTCATGGATAATTTCACAATTTTTTTAAATTATTTTGACCATTGTTTGAAAAATATTGAAAATGTTTTGAAAACATTCATTGAACAGAACCTTGTTTTGAATTTTTAAGTGTCATTTTTTTATTGAAAGTAGAGTTATCCTTGGGTATATCTTTTCACAGAAAGTCGTTCAAGTTGATAAATCAATAAATGAAGTGAAAAATTCTTTTCCTTACCCAACTTATGTGGAACATGTTAAATCATTTTTAGGAAATGCATGATTCTACATGAGGTTTATCAAAGAATTATATGAGATTTTCCTCCCTCTATATTTATTAATTTTAAACGATACTGATTTCTATTTCAATGGATCATATAGGGATGCCTTTGATGGGTTGAAAATGTGATTGATTACACCACTAGTAATGCAACCACCCAATTGAGAAGAACCAGTCAAGCTACATTATTATGATTCAATCCAACAATTGGGATTAGTCCTTTCTTAGAGAACTGAGGTCAGGACACAATTCATTGCATATGCCTCATAAACCTTAGATAAAGCCCAATTTGACCACACAATAATAGAAAAAATGTTTTAGCAGTTTTTTTCTTTAGAAAGATATAGATCATATTTTCATGGAACTAAAGTCAATTTGTTTTCTGATCATGCTACTATTAGATACATAATGAAGAATGATTAAGTAAAACCAAAGTCTTATGAGATGGATTCTATTACTATAGGTGTTCAACATAGAAATCAAAGATTAGCTGGGTTTTATGAACCATGTATCACATTAATTATGAGGAATAACCAATACTACTGATGTTGCAATTCCAGACACTAAACCACTAAACGATTGCCTTATGGGAGAGAATATGTACTTTATTGAAGGAGAAGTAACATGGTATGCTAACATGGTCAATTTTCTGGTAACATCTCAAGTCACATCTCATTCAAAACTAGTCACCATACTAGAATCAAATCCAAAACCCACCACCATTTTAACAAAATCAGTCTTATAACCTGCCCTCTTACCAAAAACCAAAAACTTTCCAGAGACCCAATGATGATCCGTCTACCAGTGCATAACCTACAAATTGAAACCATCAACAAAAATATGATTTTGAGGGGCTGAAGGACACCGTTAAAGACTTTTCCAAAAAGTTTCAATGTCTCATGCACATTCTAAAAAAAATCATGGTAAACTCCCTTCCCAAACAATCCAAAACCCAAAAGATAATTTCTCTATGATAACAACAAGAAGTTAAAATGAACTCCCACCACTATCCACCATAGAACCTGAAGCAAGAATGCCTTATCTGGGTGATAATGAAGATGGAAATGATGAAACTTCTATGAAAATGTACCAGAAACAAGATAAGAAAGAAGAGGATGATAAGGATAGGCCATGGAAGAAGAATAGGAAACACCATATCAAAGGAAACAAAAGGATAAAAAATACATACCCCAAATATTTTTGTCAAGAATGATTAAATCAATGAGGGTTCAGGAAGAAGCACTACAAAATGAAATTCAGGACACCTTCCTAAAAGTGGAAATCAACCTACCTATGATTGATGCACTCAAAAAAGTATGCTAAATTATTAAAGGACCATTGCACCAAGAAGAGGAGACTTCATGTAAATGAAAGGATCAATTTGGGAATAAGTTTCTCAGACCTTATTACATGACAATTACAAAACAAATGTCGATATCCCAGAACGTTTTCTATTCCACGCACCATTAGTTCATTAAATTTATCTAATGCTTTGTGCAATTTTGGTGCATTAATTAATGTATTTCCTCACTCAATATATATTTCTTTGTATATGCGATACTTGAATCCCACAAGAGTGGTGTTCTAGCTTGCAAACGGATCCATAGTTTTCCCAACAATAGTTCTAGAGGATGTCCTGGTAGAATTCAATGATCTTTTCTTCCATGATTACTTCTATGTATTGAATATGGAAGATAATAGGATCCCATCACACTATCCCATAATTTAGTTAAGACCTTTATTGAAGATGGAAAAACCAAACATCAATGTACATGAAGGGACACTTACCATAGTGTTTGGAGACAACACTATCCACTTCAATATTTTTGAATCCATGAGGCAGCCATCAGATGACCATTCAATATTCACACTCTCCCATGAAGATGGTATAGAACCAATTGAATAATTACGTCTGTTTCATGAATTATTATCATTAGGAAGGAATTTTTTCATTAAAAATATCACTGAACATATGGATTCTCAAATCAATAGAGATTCGGATTACCTGTTGGGGGAAGATGTAAAATATGATTTCATTGATAATTTGTTAAATGATAATGAAGATGATATGATTCATTGTGTGTATGATGTCAAACCCTTGGAAGTGGGGAACGTAAATTAGGTTCATCCCTTAAGCATCCTCCTGATCTAGAATTAAATCCACTCCCCTACTGATTTAAAATATTTTTTTCATATGGAGGGAGAGACATTACCAATAATAATTGATAATAATCTATCAGAAACTCATGAAAAATCATTGATTTGTCTGTTTAGAGATAATTCCCATGAAATAGGGTGGAGATTTTGTGATATCTCTTAAATTAACCCAAAAATGTTCTCACGTATAATTTTTATTCAGGGAGATTCCAAACCTGTCAGACAATCCCAAAGGAGGTTGAACCCCACCCTGATGGAGTTTGTGTAACTAGAGATTGAGAAGCTATTAGAAGCTCGGATCAACTGTCCCATATCAGATTCCCAATGGGTTATCCCCATCCATGTTGTCCGAAGGAAAACTAGCGTAACCATTGTGAGGAATGAAAAGAATGAATTAATCCATCTGATATTTCATAATAGTTGAATAGTGTGCATAGATTTTAGGAAGTTGAATTATTTTACTCGAAATGATCATTTCCCAATACCTTTTATTGACTATATGTTAGAGATATTGTTATGGAGAAGTCATTATTGCTTCTTTTAAGGATTTTAAGGTTATTTTCAAGTACCCATTGCTCTTGAGGATCAAGAAAATACTACCTTTACATTTCCTTTGGGAACTTTTTCATAGAAAACAATTCCATTTAGATTTTTTAATCCTCAAGGTACATTTTAGAGGTGTAAGGTAAGTATATTTTCATATAACATTGAAGATTTCTTGGAGGTTTTCTGGGATTATTTCACGTTTTTTGGATTTTTTTAACCATTATTTAAAAAATTTGTAATAAGTTTTGGAAATGTTCATTGAAATGAACCTTATTTTTTATTTTGAAAAGATTAATTTTATTGTTGAGAGAGGAATGTACATGGGCATGTAATTTCATAGAAATTAATTGAGGTTGATAAATAAAAAATTAAATTGATAAATTGTTTTCCTTACCCAACTTGTGTTAAACATGTTTGATCATTTTTAGGACATGAAGGATTCTATATAAGGATTATCAAAAATTTCAATTAGATTTCTCTCGAACACTCCAGGTTACTTTTAAAAGATTATAATTTTTATTTTCATTGTTCATGTAGGGATTCCTTTGATGAGTTGAAATCATGATTGATTACACCACCAGTAATGCAGCCAAAAAATTGGGAAGAACCATTCGATCTGCATTGTGATGCTTCAATCCAAGTTGGTTTGTGCAGTCTTTTCTTAGTGAATTGAGGGAAGGACCCAAGTCATGTAATATGCCTCATAAACCTCAGATGCGGCACAATTCAACTAAAAAACAATAATAAAAATGTTTGTTAGTAGTTTTATTTTCTTTAGAATGATTTAGATCATACCTGCTAATAACTAAAGTCATTATGTTTTCTGATCATGCAGCTCTTAGGTACTTAATGATGAAGGCTGAATCAAAAACATGGATTGTGAGATGGATTCTATTACTATAGTATTTAAACATAGATATAAAAGATAAGAAGGGATCTGAAAACCAAGTGGTTGTTCACTTAATTAGACTACCCAATACTGCTGAAGTTGATATTCCAGACCCTGTACCACATAATGACCGCCTTCCAGGAGAGCAGTTGTACTTGATTGAAGGAGAAATACTTTAGTATTCTGACATGGTCAATTATCTGGAAACATTTCAGATCCCATCTCAATTAAATTCTAACCAAATTCACAAATTCAAAGCTAAATCTATATATTACATCTAGGATGATCCATTTCTTTGGAAGATTTTCAATGACCTAATGATAAGGATATGTTTGCCTAAAAATGGAATTCTAATCAGTGTTTATGTTTTGTCACACATTAGCCTATGGAGTCCACTGTGGACCTCAAAGGATAGCAATGATGGTTTTAGAATCTGGATATTATTGGCCAAAACTTTTCAATGTTTCTCATGAATTTTTCAAATAGTGTGAAAAATTTTAGTTTACATGAAATATTTCAAAGAGACAAGAAGTTCCCCAAAAGCAAAAAAAAAAATTGTGAAATTTCTGAAGTTTGGGGGATTGATGTTATAGGCTCTTTCCCAATGTCATTTTAAAATTCTTATATTATTCTTGCTAGTGGATATGATTTCAAATGGGTGGAAGAAAAATCCACCAAGATTGACGATGCTAAAGATGTTTGTGATTTTGTCAAGGATAATTTGTTTTGTAGGTTTGGAGTTCCTAGAGAAATCATTAGTGATCAAGGGACTCACTATTGAAATAGGATAATGGATGATTTATCGAAATAAATGTGGTGCATCATAAAACATCGACTCTCTATCATCCATAGACTAATGGGCAAGTTGAATTGTCCAATTGGAAAATCAATGGAATTTTGAAAAAGACTGTTAATCCAAATAAAAAGGAATAGAGCCAAAGGATAAAAGAGACATTATGGGCTTACCTGAGAGCCTACAAATCCCCCAATTGGAATTAGTCCATATAGGCTGATTTATGAGAAAATTTGTCACCTACCTGTAGAATTGGAACACAAGGCATACTCGGTTGTGAGGAAGATGAATCTGGATCTTGAATGCGCTGGGAAAGAGAGAAGATTGTAGTTAATGGAGCTCGAAGTAATTATAAGGGAAGAATTTGAAAATTACATCCTTTATAAAGAGAGAACAAGAGTAGCTCATGACAAACTGATCCAACCAAAAGACTTCCATACTGGAGAAAAATTGTTGATATTCAATTCAAGAATCAAGATGATTCTAGGTAAACGTCGTTCCAGATAGGAAGGTCCATTTATAGTTAGTCATGTATATCCTTTTGGTGCTGTTCATATTTTTAAGTATAGAGATAAGGATCCATTCAAAGTCAATGGGCACAGGCTGAATTAATTACATAGGGACCATTCCATCAGATTCAATGGAGGATATCATAGTCCTCCAACCAATATATCAATAAAATCCATCTGGTCGTACCTCTCAATTAAATTTTACTGATTGTTGTGATTCAATTCCAAATATTCATACATGATAAATCCATTTTAATTCATTTCATACTCTACATCATTTATGTGTGGAGGAGATTAGCATTGTAGTTTAGGATTATTATTTGATAAAATGTGTGTGTGTTTCAAATTTTGTGTGTTTATTTTTAAATTTTTGTGTGTTTTTGAAACATTTGAGCTAAAATGAATATCTTTGAGATTTTTGAAACCCATTTCCATGGGAGAAATAATTTATTCCATGTAACTGAGCTTAAATGAATGCTGAAAATATCTTTGTTTCAAGTTCAATTCTTTGGGAATTTCATGAAATGTATTCTAATTTTTGACTCCCATGCCACATATTATTGAATTTATATTTGGAATCACATTACTAGGAGGCTTATGGACCAATTGTTTACTTATTTTTTACATTCACCTCACTTCTTAAGAGAACTGAACAATGCATGATTTAACCTGAATTTGATTTATTCTTATCAAAACATGAGGGTTGGAGGTACATGTGTTTCAAATGATTGAGGAATTTATTGGGATTTAAATCCACCTTTTCAATAAAATTCATTTTATAATGTCCTACCTTGAACATTTAATCCTTGTTGCCTTTAGAATCCATGAATATTCTATTAGGATATCCATATTACAAGCCAACTTTCCCTATCCAACATGCACTTGAAGTAAAATTTCAAAATCTTGTTGAACTTAAGTGTGGGGGAGGATGTCTTGTATTGTGATACCTTATTTGGGGATGGATTTGGTGAAAATAAAATTTTGGAGAGATGTTATTACTGAAAAAAATCATTCTAATGGATGTTGTGCCTTTTCTGGATCGTTAATTAAAAGAGAAGTTTTGCCTTTCTGGAGCATCTAATAGAGAAAAAAATCTATGCCTTTTCTACAGAATTCACGAAATATTTTGTTTGAAAAGATTGAAATGTTTGATACTAAAATTATGAACTATGTGAACATTCGTTGATATATCATGATGACAGAGCTTCTTTTCTACTAAACGAAGTGAAGAGGAGACTGTACTTGTGTGAAAATTATAGTAATGAAATTTTTCTTCAAAAAGAGCCAAGCCCACATTATTCAGCCTCAGAATTTTCACATCTAAATCCTACCAACCAAAAGCCATATAACAACCATGAAAAGTAGTCATAATAAAAATATGACTTTGACTCACATCGGGTGGAGATGTAGGAATTTATCAAGCCTATGGTGACCCTTGTATGAGTTTGAATGAGACTTACATTGCTAAAAAATTGAAATTTGTGTGATGAGAGATAATGAAAGTTAGGTTAGTGTTTTGTGTTCAAGAGAGGAGAAATGAAGAAAAAATATATTGAATGATATGAAATTAGAATCTTGAAATTAACGTTTTTGAGGATACATGATATATTGTGTTTATTGTTGAAAAATTGGTGGATCTCTTGGATATGTGTTTTGAATTTCCTTTGATCTTATTTTGATTCTGACTTGTCCAATAGTCTAAGTGATAAGTGTCTTGGAATAGATTGAGTTGATATTTTTATTATTACTAATATTTGTTTCAATGATCCTATCCCTCCCAATTATTAAATATGAGTATATTTGTATCATTTATGTGTTTTTTGTGTATTTTGGGCTTAAATGTGAAAATGGGGTAATTCACTAAATTGATAGTTTATGGGAGATTCTGTTTTTTGAGCATAACTTTTAATTTATTTATCCAATGGACGTGAATCTTTTTTATGATTTATATTGTCGTGAGCATCAATTTGGTCTTTTGTACGAAAACTCAATTTGAAACCCAATGTTACAGAAAAATCAATCAAATGGGAAAATCAGTCTGGCGGGCAGAATAGACCCCACTACATTAAATCTTCAATATCTCATTCATAAGACCTTTAAAAGAGTTTATTTCAGATTGTGTCAACAGATAACATTCTGTTGAAGGCTCATATTAAATTTCATAGAATAATATTCTCATCAAGGCATCTTGTGGGTGCATCCAAGTGGAGTGGGGGAAACACTATTTGGAAGCCAGAAGAAGACAAACTCACTAATAAAGGAATATCATCCTTTCCACCTGTCCAATGGCTGGGATATTTGTAGGATCAAAAGTAACCTCAATTTGAAATATCTTATAAGAAGGGATATTTTATTGTTTTGAAAAAATGGTGGGTATAACAGAGGTAAACCTTTTGAGGACAGATTTTGGAGGATCAAAATTTATGTTCTTTCTTTCCATTATTTTGATTTTCAAGGCTTTGTAATGACTTCTTATTTCCACTTCAACTCGGTTTCCCTTAACATGGTGGGGAAGATCATTAGTGTGATTGGGGGTGAGTAGTTTTAACCTTTTTTAATTCTTGAGTTCTTACGCTTAATGTTTTAAAATTCTCTTCTCTGTTCTACGAATCAGTTTCAATTTCTTATAATAGTTATTATTTTCATGTAAAATTGTATCTGATTTTATATTTTTTTGTTTATCTTTATTTGGTAACTGATCAATATCTCCCTCATCTAGGTTCTGGTTTATATATGATGGAATATTCCAGGACATAGTGGTGTTGTACTCAGTGGTCACCAGTACATGTGTGAGGAGTAGTGAATGTTCTTGATTGCTTGTGATAAACAGCACCCGATTTGGAATTGCATAAAATAATTGGGGTATTATCTATAAATATATCATACATTGTAAAGTGAGTATAAAAATATGATGTTTTAGTATGGTTTATTCTCACATTATTATTTGACCAAGGCAGTTAGAAGAAATGATTTTGGATTCTCACTCTTAACGACTTGGGAGAAGTGAATTGGGTAAGTTGAAATGTGATGGAATTACAATTAAAAAATTGACCCTAACCTGATCATGATTTTATATCACTAATTTTTATCACATGATTTGTCAATTTTTTTAAAAAATTCACTTAATTTCTTTACATTAATTACTTTCTTTCTTGTATTTTCAAAATCAAAAAAAAATTTCAAAAACAACATCACTTCTTCCTATAATTTTAATTGACAAACAATATTGTTTTGCGCTTTTCTCTAGATACAACCTAGATAACCCACTATAATACAATTTTACATAGGTTATATTTGTTATTTCCACAATCCATGATAACAATGTGTCAGAGTCCAATGCTGAATTAATTACTTCTTTAGATTATCTGATGCCAAATTTTCATAAATAAACAGTACCTTTTATCTGTGGGTCAATAAAAAGAATATAATAAGATATCTCTATGCTTGAATAATTATTAGATAACCTGGAGATAGAATTTAGAGTAATAATTTCTTTAAATATCATGATCACTATGAACATTATATCTAAATACGTATAGAAAGATGAACATTAATAAAAGTTCTCTAGTATAGAAGATCGATGGATTAATAAAATTAATGAATGTTATATTTCCACACAAAAAATTAAATTCACCATTTATTAGAAGAATAAATGAATAATATCATCAATTTAAATAACTCTCAATAAGAAATCAATGGAACAAGGATCAATTATATTGACACTTAGATAATAAAGAAAAATAAAATATAAGGGTGAAATTTAAAAAATCAAGAATCAATTTGAAGATTGATTAATATTAGATGATGATTATAAATTCATCAAAAATATGACATGAATTGAAGTTACATTAAAACTAGAAAATAGTAAATATTTTCAAGCCATGTCTTCACAAAAAACATTAAATACGATATATTACACCTAATGATGAAACATCAGAGAATTATAAGAGTGATTATTTTTCTAAAATAGATTCATCTATTATAAATAATAGTTTAAAATCATTTAATTCTCAATATCAAGTAGTATCTAAGAAAAACGTATTGTTCACTTAAAATTGTGTTATTTTGTTTTCAGTCTTGTTCATTATATTATGGAAATAAAAAATCAATATTTTTGAAAAAAATGATGAATAATGATTTTGAAGTGCTTACCACTATATTTTTTGGTAATTTAAGATAAGTTTAAATGTGGGAAATATTACCTTAAAAATTAAAATAGAAGAATAAAGAGAATAAAAGTCAAAAAGTATAACAATCTACCAACAAATTATCTAATAGAATAAATCAGTATTTTTTAGCTATTATTGGCGATGTGAATGATTCAAGAACATGGAATCTAAATGTTGGTTTAATTTTATAGTATCAAAAATTCAATGAAATATACGTCTAGGGGGAGAAAATATGTTTAAAATAAATGACCATGGATGAATTAAAATAATCTAACTATTACAAATAGATTAATTTTTTTTATAAATATCTATGGTTTTCTCAATTGAAGTGGTCAAAATGAATAGTTTGGAAAGTAAAAATCATTCAATAATACCACAAAAACAATTATGTTAAAAAGATCATATGAAAGTTTGGGAATGAATCAACAAGAAACATCTACAATGAACATTACAAAAAATGTTTATAAAAAATTATTATTATTTTTATGAGGAGAAGTGGAAAGGAAAAAATATAAATTCATCTGCACCCAAGAAGTGTAAGAATAATTTCAAACAAAATATAAGAATTTGTTTCTTTTCCCATAAAAATAACCACACATTAGACTTCTAAAAACAAGACCTAAAATGTTGATTTCCTAGAATTAAGACAAAACAATAAAGAAAAGTATCTATTTTGGAAATAAATAAGCTGATTCATGTGGGGGAGTAAATTCCTATTATTTCATGTGGAACAACATTGCTAGAGGTAGACATTCTGATATATTGTTTGGTCAATTTTCCAGATAATCTGAAAAATTCAAGGTAAAAGGATGAAGTAGGAGTTAAATAAAAAATTACAAATACAGGAAGAAGGATTAACATGAATAATCATAATTTATTCGGATGTTTCTAGAAAATGATAACTAAAAATTTTCTATGAAGTTATGTGGCAGGTGAAATTTAGTTGGACACCACATCAAGGATTTTATAACAATTATTCCTCCCCTATAAGGAATATTGAATAACATGAAATTTTCACCTGGTGATACCAATTATTTTATAGTACATGGTAAAAATAATACTCCACATAAGTAGAAAATAATATAATCCATGATACTAGAGACTTTTATGAAATAAAATGAACACCGGCTTACTGAATCATTCTAAATTTGAAGCTAAAATTAAAAGAGTGACACTGTTGAGAAGAAATTATAATACTTGTCTCTATATATATGTGCAAAAATGGAGTTCTATATCATTCCTCTAATGATTTTTTATTTTCTTTATGAATAAAATGTAGGGAATTAATGGTTATGTATGCTGTCAGGGGGATAAACAATGACTCTGATCATGTTGTCAAGTCTTGGTATAAATTATAACAAAGTCACAATCCTTATATGATTTCATAATTGGATCTCATTTTACAAATATATTATATAATGAACATGTATGAAATTAAAGAAGAAATTTTCGACACCAAATAATTAAAAAAGATAATAATCACAAACTAGATTGATCTCACATTATGAAATTTAAATGATTATCCATTTATAGAATATCATCTTTGGTGAAGATGGGGATATTTTCAAATCTGGGAATCCACAAGAAAAATGAAATCTAATTGTAATATTATATCATAAAATATGAAATAAATTATTAAGAAAATTTATTATCATGATGATTTTAAGGAGTTTTCCATTTAAGGGTAGACAATTGAAGAAGAAACTTCAATAATTATTTGTATCATGAAAATTTGATCTTTCTGGAATTTGTTTAAAGATATTCACATTGAAAAGGTATGTCATCATAATCTTTCATCCTTTTTAAATAAATTTCATTAACTTTCATAAGGGATTATATTTTTAACCAATGACATAAATTGATGATAAAAATAAGTTCTACGGCTATATTTAAAAAACATGCTATTTGTACATGATTGTTTTAATCTATGTCCTAGGTGATGCAGGAAATCTAGGATAAAAATATCTTAAAATACATTAATTAATTGAAAAATAATGTTTAAAAAAAATATTGATAGAGTCTAATGAAATGATCCATAAAATTGTTAGAATTATAATTTTCTATTATATTTTTAATTGAGAATGGATATCATTTTTATCAATATTAGATCCTATTTTTTTATAGACTCGTTTAACCCAAGTAGACTTATATTGGAATAGTTAATTCAAAATTTCAAAATAATGAAATTATATCATCCACTTTGGGGTTCTTTTTTTATCAATATGGTGTATATAGGAAGAAGAAAAAATTTAAGGAGCAAGGAGGAGAGAAGAATTAAGTTGTATGTGAAAAATTGGATGAACATATTAATATAGATTTCTATATTGGTATTTAAAAAATAAAATGGGGAATATTGAATATATTGGTTTTTTGTTTATTTTTATTTGTTTAAAATTTTCTTTTATGTGATGATGAAATTAATGTCAATATATATTCTTTGATAAGTGAAACATTGATTTATATCCATGTTCCAAATCATAATTGTTGAAGATTGAAGAGAATTTCCTAAGAAACAATGTGCATTATGTTGAGACTTATGTTTTAATGATCTAATATTTATTTAAGAAGATTGGTTGTGTTTTAGTTCTCCCAAATACTATTCTTAAAATATATTATTTAAATAGAAAAGAATCATATTAAATTAGTTTGTGTTAAAGAAGATCCTTCCATAACATTTTCAAAGTACACATATTATCTTTTTATATGAAAAATAATTCAATTATAATGACTTTCTAATCAATATCGAATATAAAAGATGGTATATGGATTCCTCATTTTATATTAAGATGAATATTCCTATAGATTATATCCATTTTTCGATAAGGAGAAGTTAAAAGTAAATATAATTATTTTAAATTTACTGTTATTTCAGGTGGATTGATTTATTATTAGGACCGTTAAAAAAAGATATAGGATACATTTATATTTTTGAATTAGGAAAATATGGAATTTGGTGGTCAATGCACTTAGTAATTACTATGTACACATATGATTGGTATTTTATCAAAAGATTTGGCTAACCCTTGGAAAACCAAGAACCCCTCAATCATGCATGTGGGATTCAGGGGTCAGCCACATGGGAGATATTGAACAACCCAACCATAAGATAGAGGGAGAATAGAACACATAAGAAGCACATGTGATTGTATGGGGCTCATAGGGTTCATAACACCCGTAGGGTTAGCAAAAGTTATGCAGGGGTTCCTAGTGGACCACATATATATATAAGAACCCATAAAGCGCATGTGTCAATATCGTGGGTACAAAACCCCACTATCGATGTGAAAATATAGTGGATATATTTAAAATATAAAGCATATCTCAACTAAATCCAAGTCTAGTGTCAGACTATTTAATAGGGACTATATTCTCATGTTTAAATGTGATACTAATATAACACTCACCAGACAATAAAATATATCATAGTCATTTGATCGATATGTTTCTCTTCCTCATCCATATGTTACCCTATAGGATAATACCACTATTTCACTATTTTACTGAATGGTTGCCTCACTATAAGCTCCATAGATGTCATGTTTCCTGCACTGCAACTTTACTCTACATCGTGGAGGGTTCAAAATTTTTATAAAAAGATATTTCTATAAAATCATATTCTATAGTGAGATACAAAATAACAGATATTATTTCACTATAATTCATGAAACTATTTTCCACGGATGAGGAAAATAAATTCATGGTTCAACATTTAAAAAGATCTACACCATAGTAATCTCACATGCATAAAAAATATTTTTGTGACATAAAAAAATAATACCATGATAAATGTTTTTAAGGTTGATTATGTTATAATTTTTTTTTCTCTATAGAATTAGGAATTGAACTATAAGATGAATGTTATTTCTTATCAATTGTTTTGGAATTTATGTGGGTTTTGTGTTGTAGAGTTGAAGACACAACGGTGTTAGTTGAATGATGATTCGAGGAGAGATGATCAAATCCTAGGGAACCATGCATTACACCATGGAGATATATTCACGCGTGAGATAATTCTATGTGAATATTAATAAGTGATTTTTTTTGAATTTTAAAATACAGTATTTGAATGATTTAATTATCTTGCGTCCTTTGGGAGTTTGAATGAGTCACGATTTTTCTTGAATTTTAGATATTTTTTTTGAAATTTTGGAGTTTAGAATCACAGAATTCTAGGAACATAGATGAAATAACATTAAACTATATATTCAAATGAAAATTATAGACTACCATAAAATATGAATATTTTTATGGATATGAATATTGGTTTTAATATTTGCGTAATGTTAATATATATCATTGAATAATTATAATGGAGAATTGGGTTCGATAATTTTTTTTAATATAGAGAAAATTTTTATTATAAAAATGAGATCTGATATACATTATCAAGTAAATATTCAGATATATAAAAGTGAAATGTGATTAAATATCTAGTTATATATATAGTGGTATGTACCCAGGAACTAAAGAAGAAGGAAAGAAGAAGGTATAGTTTTGGAATACTATATTTGATCAAACATAGAACAATGATCCTGAGAAATACCGCCTAAATTATATTTTCTTATTAAATAAGTTTTATGAAATTTGAGGTATCCCTTATGTTCTACAAAATCTATGATAGTACTCTAAATGATTTATTCAAGACTACTCATCTGATCAATACATGATATGAATAATATCCATTCCTTATAGTCTAATAGGAACTTATATCAACACACACGATCTTACTTCAATGTGGTGCAATATGAAACCATTTTATAAAGGTACATCAAACCCACTATTCCTTTTAAACAATTCGATTCTATAATCAGGAGTTCTAGGACATAACCTTGTTTGTGATTTCAAGGATAAAAATAAGGAAGTTGTGTATGTGTAGGATAAAACCCACTATACACTAGGTAAATAGTCATCATTAGGGTGGATAACATTTTCAATAATCTAGGTATCCTTTGTGCTTCATTTTTAATCCACATATTCATTTTCACTAACCAAAGATAAGATAACAGGTTAAAGAGTAAAATTTAATCATTGAATAATTGAGGAGGTAAGAAATGGGGCAATAATTTAATTGTTCATCCCAAAAAAATTCACACCCATATTAGAGTAGTCATATCCCAATGAGATCATTTTCATGTTATTATATTCTTCTAAAATTAATACATCATAAAAGTGCAACTTCTTCCAAAAAACATGGATGTAGAACCATAGGTCACCCCAAAAGCATCATACGAGGGCACCCTTTTTCATGGTCATCCTAGATGCTTCATACTGGGGCACCACACCCCCATAAAATCCCATAGATTACAAAAAATAGTTAAACATCACCCAGGATCCCAGACATGGGATTCTATTCACCCAAATACCCTTATTTTGGTTAACCTTCACCTAGGCTCCTATGCATAGGATCTATTTATTCTAAGCCCTAGACCTAGGCACCACTTAAACCAGTTCTCCAACTCGAGTTCCACTTCAATCATAAATCGTCCATAGGAAACAAATTTCATATGTTCCATACCTATGTTCAATTTCTCCTAATCACTATACCATGGTCGCCATCATACACATGCCTCCTCCACGGCCTCTTGAGATAAATGATTGAGTGATTCATGTTATAGTGTTTCTACATGATCATTCATTCAATTGATATTATTTATTTTCTATGTAGTATTCTCTTACCAATGAAACATTCATTATGTTTACAATCATATATTCCATTGATAATTAGGATCCATATTGTAAGTATATTGGTGGAACCTCTCATAGATCATGATTGTTGTCCTACATTCCTAGGAACCCAATGTGCCTCCCTGGTCAACTCAGTGAGCAAGGAAACTCCATATGGTCCCTATACTAGGTGTAATCCCCAACCAAATCCTCACTAGTGATCTCACTCTTATACCATATCAGTGTGATGTACTATATATTTCAATATATAAGGTTTAATCCCTAACACTTTTAAATTTTTCCCATATTCCCTTTGTGTCTAGTATTTTTTCTACATATAGTTACAAAAAAAATTAGGAGTAGAAATCCAATAATTAAGCTTCTTACAAGGTCCAACCCCTTAACTATGTACATATTTATAACCTTAATCCTTGTACAAATAATGAGAACAGAATGTAACATAGTCCAACCAACATGTGTAATCACAAAAAAAAACATCCACTTGATTCATCTCCTATGTTGAACATGAATGTGCCTTTAACTCAATGGAAGTACCAACCCTTCATCATTTCTCCAAATTACCTATGTGTCATGAATTTATTACCTATGTTAATATCAATGTAAAATTTGTATACATTCATATATTGGCCTCATACTAGGTTTAATACCCAACCGTACTCACTTCTATTTAGTTACCAACAAAACAGAAAGACTAGAATGGATCATTAATGGATAAGCGTTATAAAATCTATTATTAGTAACATTTCACCTAGTATTTATGGTTACATAATTTCAAAATAAGTGATATATATTCTATTATGCATGAAGTTAAACTACTATAAATAAGTCAATGACATATGACCTTAAATGGATGTTTAGTTGATCATAGTTACACAACCATAAATGGCACAACCTTAGTTTTTTTATGTTAACCTAAAAGGTATGTTATTCCCCATTAAGAATAACTAAAATACATGGGTTATAATTCTATTCACAGGGATATGTTGGCATCTAATCTAATGGGACTATTAATACCTCCAAAAAACCTATCACCGCCTAAGATATTGATAAATTCCAAATCTCGCTATAGTACATCTTTAAACCATAATATAATTAATAGTAAAAGAAAAATAGATAACCAATGAAACATAGATATGTGTACATTGACACTTGTTTTGAAAGGGTCAATGTGTAACATCAGTGATATGTCCCATTACCAATATAGGTATTCAATATGGTCCCCAAATTAAATCTAGTTATTTGTGAATGAAACCATGAATTATTTGAAAAGGGGATCCTTCACACATAATTTATAATAAATTTATATAGATATTAATTACCTTTTCTTGAAATTAATTATTCATTTATAAATTATTTTATCCCTCATAGTGTACTTTTGTATCGATATAGAATTCAAAAGTAGAATCCCTAAAGTGGTATCCACATGTGCCCCATAAACCGTGTAACATATCTATAGAATATCTGAGTTATAGCCTGGATGATCCTAAACACTTACATAATATTTCATTGATTATACAAGATACCCTCAAGTATATAAATGGGACTATCTAGTTATCTTTACCCTAAGAAGGAGGAGTATTATCATTGATCACTGCTCTTGAGAGAATTCTGGGGAAATTTTAACCAAAAATTGAGATAATTCTCAAGTGAGAAAATTGTTCCCAAGAAATTATTCACCATAGAAGTGAAATAATATGGTTATTATACATGTGGTTATACATTATTTATTATACAAAGTCCATTGAATAATATATTTATTCTATGTGAACTCCATGTCTATAATTTTTATTATCTCTGTTATTTTAACATTTGAAAAACTCAAATATATATTAATATCATTTATTATGGACCCTAAATATGCCATGTCAGTACTCCATAGAATTTATTTAACCTTAAATTATAAGTATTTATTTAAATAAGTAAAAATTACAGAATTATTAATTAAATAAATATTTATGGGATCAATATAACTTGAATAGTTCTTATTTCGTGGAGCATCAGAAAAATATTCATTCTTATATTAAATTCCAATATAATTTAACGGTGGTCTAAGATACACATAATGTGTCAACCTATTTGAATATTTTTTAATATAATGGTCACAACCCAACGAAATGGTGTTCAAGAAAGAACTACCCCAATCTTGTGTCCCTAGGATTTCAGGAGGTGACAAAAATCAAAAGGGAAAACTATTATGGGAGTTATTGGACTAATGTACATCTACTTACACACCAGACCATATCCATATAGAAATACAAAGTAATAATAATAATATATAAAACATATTGTGAATAAACCATCCATTTAAAAATTATAGAGTGTATAACTGTGTGAATGGGTAAACTAAATAGTAAATAGGGGAAAATACACACCCAACTGGAAAGATGTCATAACCAAACAAAACTGGAAAAGTAAAATACAAAGACATATCAACACTATATCTCCATGTTTTGAACACTGTATGTAGTATAGTTCACCAAAGTATCCATTAAATCCTCTATAATCCCAGAAATACTATCCTTGGTCTTAATAATACATGACATGAGAAGGAAAATCCCTTAATGGGGTCAGTATGACTCCCTAAAGGATGAAGGTGGAGTAGTAAGATACGTGATAGGAAATATATAGATCAAACCAAAATAATAGAGTACAAATTTCAATAACCTGGATATATATATATATATATATATATATATACATAGTCAAAAAATGGAATCACAAATGGGATAGAAAGGGTATCTCTATCTCACAGCCCATTCTGGGAAAGTGTTCCAATAGTTCCAAAGGCCTTCAACGATACCCAGTATATCCCAAGTCTGTTTGAAGAAAAATCCTACACAAAACTTTTCATTATGATGGACATTCAAGGGGCCATAATCTCTAGCTGTATGACTCACTGCCTTGATTATTAGGAGGATTCCACTCAAAAAACAGAGGACCAAAACATTGGCTCCGCAAAAGGGTTGCACTCGTTAGATATATAAAGGACCCATACCCTCTCCCGATAGGAGGGTTCCACTCTGATGGTTGAGGACTGAATACCTCACTCTAGGGGAGGATGCCACTAAAAATTATGTAGAGGACCCAAGCCTTGTCCCATCAGTAGGGTTCCACTATGATAGGTGATAGAGGACTCATGCCCTATCCCATCAGTAGGGCTCAACTCTAGTAATTGATGGAGAAAATATAAACTACCTAATATGAGGGTCCCACTATTTTGGTTGTTAGAGGACACATTCCCTACCTAGAAGGATGGTTACACTCCCATGATCAATGACCCAAGCACATATATCACAGGATGGTTCCGCTTGGATAGCAGATAGAGGACCCATTCCCTGCACAGTAAGACAATACCCATCTAATCTCTCTAAAGATCATGTCCTATCACTATTCTCATCGAGCATCACCTAAATAAGTGTCATATACATAACATAATGAACAATATCTCAAAATGTAATATTTTGGAAACTATTTAATTCTACACGGAAAAAAACTCATTATAGGATAACCTGGGGATAAAATCGAATCCCAGATGAAAGATTCATGGCAGGTAGAAGTTTCCTAAAAAATGAAGTGGGGGTACACTGTCACGAACCAAATCAGGTCAACCCCAAATTGGCCACCAAAGCCAAATATGTTATGTTGAATGTCCTAAGCCAACACAGGGAAAGTCCTGAGATGCGTCCCTAATCCACCGGGGATGGTGAAATGCGCCAATAGAATCAACAGAGTACAAAAGGTGAAATATTTCTCCCAATAATAAATTAATTAAACTGGAAAACATAAATATAAATGAAATAACCCAATGTATATAATAATATCCATTTGGACATATTTTACAAAAATCTGGAAAATAGAAAACATTATACAACAAAACTCAAGAAGAAACCTAAAAACAGAAGGCATCCATTTGACCTCAAGGGTCACTCTCCAACATCCAAACTAAATATCTCTAATGGTTATCTAAGAAAAGATGGAACCTACACTTCAAGATAAAAACAAGAGGAACCACTATTAATCTGTATTAAAACTGAACAGGATTTCCCAAATAATCTATTCCCAATGCAGTTCTTTAAAATAAAATAAACACCAACATCATGTTTGAAATAAAATATATAAAGTAAGGTTTCATACATATTTTACTCAAAAAAAAGATCCATTTCCCTTCATCATTTCAAAACCAAGTACGTTTTTAGTAGTGAGAAATTAACATTTTCATGGGGAAAAGTGATGCTTTCATTTTTAAAAGCCACAAGATAACATAAAACACTTTTAATTTAAAAAGATTTTTTTATAAACCTTTGGAAATAATCATATCATGTTCCATAAAAGGAATCACGAATTAGATAACTATAATTATCATCTATTAAGGGGAATGGAAATAAATATAAATTATTAACTATGTATCCCAATCATTATAGAAAGTAGCTATGTTCCAATAGAATTGGGTAAACCTAGGAGATCATGAATAATGTAGAATGTACTAATACAAGATGGATCATCCTAGAAATCATGCCTCACTCGATGATGTCAAATCACCCAATATTCCTTTCAAAACCCCACATGGGATAGATGAAGGGTCCCAATCCCATTGACTTAAAACACAATATATCCTCCAATTATGGTCCACTAGCTAATAAAAAATCTAACTAGTGTAGTTATTGGTCTCAGAAAATTCTCTCACTATGCCAGGTTCCCATGGGTCATTTATAAAGTGGGTGATCCTGATTATTCCAAATGAGAATCAAATAAAATTCATATATAATAATAATAATTCTATAACATGCATCACCCCAATCCACCCCACGGAATAATCTCATGCCATGGAACGAATAGATCTCAAATGAGTTCATATTAAGGATCTCCAATTATCATAATTGATCATGATGATTACACAATTATGAAATCCCATCCATTAACCATAAATAAAGAATAATAATTATCCAATAAAGGTTTTCATACTAAACAATTTGTTATTTAAAAAATCTCAACAGGCCTTATGCTCCTTTCACAAAACCATCATTTTAATAAGTAATAAACTGTCATTCCAAAAGGCGTAGACACACCAATTTCAATTTCAAAACCATTTACAAAACAATTCATTTATATCACTCACACCACTTTTACTAATGAAATACAATTTTATTAAAATTACAAACAGGACTTAATCCATCATCACATGTCAAACAACATTGAAAATCCAAATACACAATTCTTTATTCATAAAATCGCTTGAAAGTATTTCAAGGAAGGTAAAGTAATCATTTCACTTGCCACATATTAATTAAAAAAGAAAAAATTCTTTAAATACAATTAATAAATCACCAAACCCAACCGTGTATTTCATCAAACACTTTGGGTGAAATACATAACAAAACAAGGCTATATACATTAAAAAATAATGGAATCACCACGTTTCACACAAAAAAATCAATACATGGATCATAAATAATAATTTAGAATGTTTGGAATGTGAGAAATAATGAAAACAATGAATCCTAAATCAAAACAGAAAGTGCAATGGGAAACCTACCTCAAATCCATAGAGCATCGAGGATGAAGACCTCAAAATGTACCAGTTGGGTTCGAAAAGCCAATACCTATCAAGTCAGACCCTAAAAAAATGAAACCCAAAATTTTACACCACCATAGAAATTAAAATAATGGAAACATGTCCTCTAGGTTTATAGGACAAGGATAAAATGAATAAATACAAAGGAGAATGAGAAGGGAGTCCAAACCTTTCGATCCGAGTGAAGAATAATGAAGAAATCACCATGAATCCAATATAGAAGAGGTTAGAGAGTCCCAAAACTATCCTGGGGTGTTTCAAAGTCACATGGTTTAAATGGGGGAGGCTAAGGGAAGAAACCTCATATAAAATGATGGGTAAAATCCTAAAGTACCCTTTCTTAAGTGGGTTGCATGGTTAGCATGTACGGTTTAACAAGACGCATGAAAACCGTGATATTCTCCATTGTTTACTATTGTATGGGATGCATACTTATGATTATTGGTTAGTTAAACAAAAAAAACTATTTGATCCCCCCCACACACTTACTGCATTGTTAAATTAACGGTGCTCCTTAATCGTGCGACCTATGATAAGTCCCCTTAAATCACCATTCTCACACAAAAATTCATATTACATAAGGAGATAATTCTTCCAAAAAATATGACCTATAAAATTGTTCAATTACGATGGCTACAGACTCTTTTTCTAAGCCAAATCCTACTCATACCCCCCAAATAATTCACAATGCCAAAACAAACCAAAACTTCCAAGAATCCTTATTCAAATCCAGAACACCAAAAAACTCAAAATTTAAATCCAGAACACCGAGAACTAAAATAAAAATAAAAATTAAACTAAAGATAATTCGAAAGAAATGATGGAAATGGAAACCTGGGTGTGAAATTTCTTCCCACTATTATGCTTTCTACCCCAAAAGCAGCACAATCTTCTACTTTATTGATCAAAGTTTAAGGATTTCCTAATCCACATAATGCAAACTCTCAATCAAAGTACCCCTCAACCACATCCAAATGGAACTTATGCCTCTAGCCCAAAACAACAAAAGAAACCAAGACTATTACATACTAGACCAACATCTGAAATTAATCTTCATTTTCAACATAGGAGGCCGGAACAGACTCCCCATAATTAGGAAGTGAATAAAACAGATTAACTTTTGAATAAATATTATCAAGGCCTCCAGTGAGTCTCTCCACCATGAATAACCAAAATTCAGTAACCAATAACACCTGCCAACATAGAAATTCAAACATAAGCTAGCACAACAACTCTACCATGTGGGAAAAAAACCCCTCACCAAAATTGAAGAAGGGGTATAAACAAAATAAACACCAATAAAAATGATAATCAAATCCCAACTAATCCCAAGGATGAACATTCCACAATACAAAAACCTACAACAAGAACATTTAGACTATAAACTCTCTAATCGATGAGATAATAACTGTTTCAAAGCTTCCCAGATGCTCTAAGGTTTCCTGAATTAGTAAAAAGACTTACTCTGAGACCTTTTTCTAGATCTCAGATGTATGAATCATATTATTCCACATGATTAGGTGTTAAAAATCAATAACTACCAAGATATGAATTTAAAAGACGCACATGGAAGACACCTCCATTTAGAATAGAATAAATTCGTAGTTTCAGAAAGATAACAAGATTAAATTAATATAGCAGTTCTTAGAAAAGTAACAACATCAATTAAAACAATTCAAATATAATGAAACACCAAAAAACACCACTGGATACAACTATTATAATAAAGAAACATTACAAAGAAATAGACTCTAATATGAAAACAAAAATTGATATACTCTTGCAAACAGGATGGGGTTTCTTTCACAGAGTTAGATCTAGAACCAAAATTCTTACTGTAAACACCCCAAAAGAACCTATATAGGTATCCTAGTTTCCCACAATCATTGAAGGTATTTAGTTCACATAGACATGATGAAATTATCTGAACATGATAACCACACTAATTACATAGAAGGATATTACACCCGGAAGAGATTGATGAGAGGTCTGAAGACCGCTTAATTCCCCTTCAAACACCATCAACATTATGCTACATCGCATTCCTCTCTCCGGAATTATATTCAGATTTACTAGAGACTTGAGGAAGGTTAGCCATCACAAGCACACCTGCTAGCACAACTTCAGCCTGAATGGATTTCCTCACCACATTAGAAAAAGTTGTAAAGTTGAGCTCTGACACATTCCACTATAGATCAGGATGGATCCCACACACGAAATGTAGAGCCTTAAAGGGATTTTCTTCACCATACCCAAGATTATATGGATCTAGATATATAAATAGGTGATAGAACCTCCAACACTGATCCAACATCCTTCTAAAGACACCACATCAATATCTTCTTCCTCACCATCTTCATCATAGAAAAGTATAGTTGGATGAATGAATACATGAAGAATTATTATGTAATATCTTACCAAGGATTATATGGAGACACTAACTTCCACCATTTCTTGGTTGGACCGTCCATCATAACTGTAGAAAACATTGCTTTTAATTACATATGAAACTTAGGGTAACAAATGATTCTATCAATATTTATTTTCTACTCTATAGCTTAGATAGAATCTACATGACCATAAATGAGAGGGGGAATCAAAATTATAAATTAATGAACGTAGTATATGGGTTTATCAATTTGAATGTTTTCTAATGGAACACAACCCATAGATTCACCTTCGAAAACCATTAAATCTTTGTGGTGGAAGAAACTAATAAACAAGAAAACAAATAACTCAATCCTGACCAATCCATGAACACCAATTTACCCATATCAAAACACTATATAAGAAACATCATTCCCATAACACAAGAATAACAAATTATAACCATAAATTCTATTCCAATATAAAAATATAGCATTCAACCAATGTTTTTACATTGTTAAGAAACCTCGTAACTATGAAATCGTATGCCACACAGTTTACCAAACCATACCCCAACTATGCACCCCTTAATGGAAAAAATGAGCACCAACATGGTTTAGCTGCACAGTTTTGGAAACCAAGTACCAAGCATACAATCTGGTTTTGTCCTAAGGTAGTGTTGTCCAAAATGATATTAACAAGGTTTGACTAACCAGGTATAGGTCATGAACCCTCAACAAGAAGAAAACCAATGCTGTTATAGTTATCTAGAGATAGTTTCATGGTTTTCCCTAACCGTGTGGTGACCGTGCGCTAAGGGAAAACACGTAAATACCAAAAATTTAAATCCAAAACAAACCAAACTCCAAATAGAAATGAATAACAAAATAATTAATCACATAAAAACTAAAAAATATCATTCAACGCATTTCTACTAATTCTAGGGATCTTATTTCATAAATAATCATTTGATTGAAAAATCATTTATTCATGTTTAGAATTATTTCCAAAACTCTTTTCAAATAAAATTACTATTTTCCCGAACAAACAATTTCAATAAAACCTATATTTAGGTCATAAAAATACATACTTGTTAAACCATTTTCGTTTCACCCCAAAAATCATTTTACAAAAACCCAATTTTCTAATCCTTCCATAAAATTAGTTATAAAAATCAATTATCCACTTTCCAAAACACATTCATTACCACTTTAAATTCATATTTTCATAATTCCAGAACAATAATTTTTTAAACAATTTTCAAAATCAATGGAGACTCAAGACAAATGAAAAGGGGAGACTATTATTGAAGGGGTAATTTTCAATATGTTTGTCACCTTATGTCAATCACTCCAGAAAAACATTGAGTCAATTGGGACCATATCTCAGTCTCCACATCATTTACCAAGACATGTGAGCCCATAGGTGCGACACTGCTAACTCCCTGTTCATTTTCAAACACAGAAAAATCCAGAATAATCAAAGGAAACCAGCATTACTAGATATCCCATTAAATCTAAAGGATGAGAATGAGCAAGGGTTCATGATTCCCTTCTCGTTCCAACATCTTGAGCCCTAAAATTCCTACTCCTTCTACCTTGACATCCCCAAGTAACAACAGGTGCTCTGAAAAGCAAGGTCCACTAAAGAGCTGACCTGCTATAATACCATTTTTTCATGAATGAACATGGGTTGACATGAAACTGGTTACCCAAGATGATCTATTGAAAGGCCCAAACAGATCTGTGTCATGGCCTAAGAGGCATTCCGAATCCACTTGGGATATCGACAAGCACCACGGGCATCAACAAAGTACACAAATAGAATGATTTCTCCCATCAAAAAAATTAATTAAATTGTTAAATGGAAAGATAAATGAAATAGCCTAATATCTGTAAAAATATCCAACTCAACATATTTTACACAAAGATGTAAAATACAAAAAACTGTACAACAATCCTCAAATTGAAACATGAAAATACAACACCTCCATGTGACCGTAAGGGTCACTCATTAGTACAAAAACCAAACATCACTCATGGTGATCTATGACAAGATGGTACCATCACCACAAGCTAAAAAAAGAATAAACTATATTTTTTTAGTATTAAAACTCAGTAGGCTATCCTGAATAATCTATTCGCATTGAAAATCCTTTAAAATAAATGAATCAACAACATCATGTTGGAAATACAATATATAAAAAAAGATTTTTTACACATTTTACTGGAAAAAACTAACTATGGTCCATTTCCCTACATCATTTCAAATCCAATTTCAATTACAATGGTATTACATTGACATTTTCAAGGGGGAAAGTAATGCTTCCATTTTCAAATGGAACATGAAAACATAAAATACTATTACATCAAAAAAAATTAATAAACCATTTGAAGAAAACACATCACTTTCCAATAAAGGAACTATACATGAGAGAAATATAATAATAATATATTGAAGGAATTGGAAATAAACATACAAGAGTAACCAAGTAACTCAGTCATTATATTAACTAGCTACGAGCCAATAGACATGGGTGAACCAAGGATGTCATGAGTAATTCCAGAACATACTAATACTTGATGAATCATACCAGAAATCATGCCTCACTCTGTGATGTCAAATCACCCAATTCTCTGGGCCACACCACACATTTAAGAGACCATGGGGCCTAATAACTGAATATATCCTCATGACATGGGCCACTAGGGAGTACATAATATAACTAGTTCAGCAATCATTCTCAAAAACTTATCTCAATATGTCAGGTTACTGTGTTTCATGATAAAAGGTCTTGAGAAAACCAAATCCAAATGAGAATCCAAAAAAATAAATTTATAATAACAATTCAACTCCATGTATCTCCCCGAGCCAAATGAAGGATCGATCATATTCCATGGAAAAAATAAATCTCAATGGAGTCTGTATCAAGGATCCATATTTATCATAATGGATCAAAATGATTCTACAGTGAGGAATTCTCATCCCTTAAACATAAACAATCAATAATCATCATACAATTCATGTTTTTATAATAATCACATTTATTATCAGAAAAAAATACCAACAGGACATAAGTTCCATTCAAAAAACCATTGTTTTTTAAGGTAACAGAAAATCTTTCCAGAAGGTCAAAACATACAATTTTCAATTTCATATCATCTCTAATACAATTCATTTAATGATAAAATACCAAATTTACAAATTAAATATTTTTTATTAAAATTCCAAATGGTCTGAAATCCATTGTAACATGTCAAACCACATTCAGAATTCAAATACACATTTATTTTAAACTCAATCCCACTTGAAACTATTTGAATAAACCCAAAGTCATAATTTGGCATACAATATATTTACTAAAAAATCCAACCCATGATTTGCATACCACAAATAACCAAAAAAATCCAACCAAGCATTCATGGAACACTAGGTGTGTAATATGTAACAAAACAAGTATATATACATTAAAAAAATAAAGAAACATCTCGTTGCATGCCAAAAATTCAATACATAGATCATAAATCATTATTTTGAATGTAAGGAAGGTGTGAAAGCATGAAACTACAGAATGTTAAATCATAAAGGCAAGTGAAAATGGAAATCTTCCACAAATCCATGATGCATCAATGCCGCACACCCAAAATATTAACCACTAAGGTCCCAAGATCCACGATCTATCAAGTGGAACACTAAACAAACAAAACCGACAAATTATCACCACCATAGGAATGAAAATCGACCATAGATGGCCACTAGGGTTATAGGATAATGTTAAAAAGGAATGAAAATAATGGAGATGGGGAAGGTATCCCAAACCATATGATCGAGGTGAAGAATCATCAAGAAATTACCCTAAATCCCACTTGGAGGAGGTTGGAGGAGCTAAAAACCACCATGGGAGTTGTCCAAGTCATAGGTTTCAAATGTATGTGTCTAAGGGAAGAAAACCCATTTAAAAAGATGGATGAAATCCCTAAATACCATTTCTTGAGTAAGTTACATGGTTAGCTTGCACAGTTCAATGAACCCTGCACAAACTGTGTAATTCTCCACTATCCAGTGCTGAATGGGTTCCATACATATGCTATATGGTTAGTTGAACTATGCACAAACCATGTCAACCCCTATACTCATACTATATGGTTAAACTAACCATTCACCTTAAATATGTGACTTGGATAAAGCCCCCAAAAATCACCCTCCCCCCAAACACTTCTAACACAGGCACATAAACCAACCAACAAACATACCCCAAAAAAGGTTCCACTAGGAGTGTTACTAACACATTCTCCAAGACACCTCATATTTATTACTTCCCAATAACATTGGAAAAGTCCAAAACCATCCAAAAGATACAAGCTTCCAAATTCAAATCAAAAACTCCAAAAACACAAAATTTAATTCAAGAACACACAAAACTTGAGGAAAAAACTAATAACTAAAATATAATTCAAAAAGAAGGATGGAAATGTTAACTCAGGTGTGACATACACAATTTGTAAGGGGAATCACAAGATATGTTGTCCCACTCTATTGCATGATTTTTTCCCTATCAGTACAAGGGTCACTAATGATCTATCCTTACATTGTGTTTATGGGGACTACACAATAACCTTGTCCACCTGAGATCATGTGTATTATATAATATGTGTATGTGTAATGTTTTTTATTCTTATTTACTAAGGTAAAGGACATTTTTTCCAAAATGGGGTTATAATCGTATCCTTCGGGTTGTGTTTGTGTATCCTAGTCATGTGCTGGTACAAGGAATGTGTCTTGCCATGCTTGTGTTTCAGTACACTTAAAGTAAATGTCGGGTCTCTAGAACCATGTCACACGGTGTGTTGGGGTTCCACATGACATTTTGGGGTTGCACAAGGCATTTTATACTTATAATCACACAAAACCATATTACAGTGGATTTCCAAGGAATACGTTGTGTGTTCTTATGAACTACATAGAGTGTAGTTAAGTTTTTTTCCAGAAACATATATCTATTCCCCACATATCCAATACATCCTCTCCTATTAAAATCTCATCTCGAAGACACCCAAATTAATATGGGAATTCATCATTCATTGTTTCGGAAATCTGTTTACTGGAAATTAGATCTCTGATGGTTTTTTCAATAACCAAATGTGTCCTGTATGCTTCATTTGTCATGAAAAATCCCTCTTTGGATCCAATATCCATGAAGAAATATTTTACAACCCAAAAATCATCTTAAACCATCTCTTATTCATCAATCCTTTCATCCCATTTTAATCTGTAGTGAATCTTAGGGTATGAATGGGCTTTATCCCACTAGATAAAGTCGGATCGTGACCCTTTATGTTAATTAGTGATTAAATTGAGGAAAAAAGTGTGTAATGCATAAGAAAATGTTGTGAAAAATTAATTGGGAAATGTTTCTTGTTCAGGAGACACAAATTGGGAATCCTGATATGAGAAACATTGAATAACATGGATTAATTTCCTAATCAATTGAAAACTAATACACAGGAACATGAAAAGACTTGATATAGTGAAGTTCAAGAGATAGATTGAATCATGCTAAAACATTTTAATAAAATGTGGTTAAAATCCACAAATAATTAGTCATACCTTGATTATGTTCATTTTTTGATGAAGAAATAATTATCCAACAAATGTGGAAGAATTTTTCTTTCGTTGCACTTTGATTTACTTGGATCCAGTTTTTGATTGATCACTCGATCTTGATTCACCAATGAGGGAGGAAGATTCACATATCAATGATCCAATTATTGTGTTTATAACCCTTGAGATCTTCTATAATGTGGATTAAAATTTTGGATTTAGGTATTTATGGGATTACTGAATTAATTAGTTAATTCATTCAACGCACCCGCCAACAACCATTTTATCTGATCACCCCGTGAAGACCTGTTTTAGGTCATGCCAAGGATAAACATTACATTATAGAAGAAGGAGTGGTCTCATATTTTTATTCCAATAATATGTTTAAGATTTATCTTATTTTCATTAATAAACCATGCATGCATAATATAAAATATTTTTATTATTTTTATAAAATTAATTCTTGGCGCACATTGCCATGGAATCACACACCATCAAAAATCCTGGCACTAATATATATTTATTACATATTATTATAAAGAAAAAATTAGATCTATACAATATTCCATCCATCAAAATTTTATCCCTGAAAAGAAAAAAAGAATAAAAATCTCAAGATACCGGGGCCCTATCTAGCTCTCATGCTCCCATTAGCTCTCTTACATTCGGTTGTGCTTCCATAACACACAAACCATTTGGATGGACCATTGATAGAGTTTCCTCCCTTGCCAATCCTTGTTCACCAATGTGCGCTCTACAATAGTGGCCCTATCCTCAATATCTATCTCTCCCTAGCTAATAACATGTGTGGGGTCATGCACATATCACTTCAACTTCAATAGGTAGAATAAATAATAAACATTCACCAATAGTGTGGATAGGGAAAGAAAGTATAAAACATCTACAACACTATGAAAGATCTCAATTGGCTTAATGATCATCAAGGATATCTTTCCACCCCATACAAATATCTGAAATAATCACTGTTGGGAGACCCTTTGGGAAATGTGGTATCCATGCTTGATCTCCACGGTCCTACGACTTCAATTTATGTAATATTTTTTCCTTTTATTGGATATCTTCATCAGCTAATTAATGACTTATACCTTATCAATCATCATCTGCATCATCTCTAGCCCAAAAAAGTGATTCTTCATTGATCTCAATCCAATTAATGGGTGACATGCATAGTCTCCCATATAGGTCCTCAAAAGGATCCATGACAATAGAATAGTGGTATATTTTATTTTACACAAACTCTACCAATATTAAGTGATCCCCAGAAATATGGATGATGTATAATACACAAAATCTAAGAATATCTTCTAGAACCTGGATAGTTTGATCAATCTTCCCATCTATCATGTGATGAATGGTTGCATTAATCCTCATATTGGTCCTAAATTCCTCCTCTAAACCTCTCCACAACCGTGACATGAACCACACATCAATGTTAGAGAAAATCAATGAGGGAACCCCATGAAGGAAAAAAACTCTATCACCCATTAAAATACTCCAAATTCTCCACTAAAATCTATTCTTATATTTTCAGGAAGTGTACAAACTTTTTGAGTTGGTAAAAAATATCTTATATTGAGTCGTGACCTCTCATTGTCCAAAAAATTCCTATCATAATGTCCATAGATAATTTATCCCATTTCTAATCCGGAATCTCAATGGTTTGTAACATAACTAGAAGAACCTGGTGCTCAACCATCACCAAATAACACATGAGGCACCAAGAGATAAAATAAAAAACTCTCCATATCATACTAACACACACAAAATTCCTTTGAAGTTCTCTATACATATTCCCAAAAATGGGATGTATAGCCAATGGATATGTGTGAAACTATCTCATCACCTTCTCCAAAATCATGACTAGGACCATCATCCATCCATGTAATATGATGACATGATTACCACATTCATATAATCTATCTAGTGAATTTACCAATAATATCTGGACATGTATGAACTTACAGTCGACGTATACCAACAGAGACTCCCTCGCAAGCTCGAGAAGTAGAGGATTAAACAATATAAACTAAAGAAAAACCTCACCCTCGTACTCAACCATGGTTAACTACAATGAAGCCAACTACTATACCATCCCCTAAAACAAACAATCCTAGGAATTTCTACTTAGGGAATATGGAACCAAGTTTCCCTTCCCCACAGTATATACTCTCTCAAAATCGTAGTCTTTTAGTGTCTCTACCTTATATTCAAGTCTCTCTACATGAATAAATACCTAAATCTATAATGGTATGAGTAAACAACAAAACACTCTCCCATAAGATAGTGACTCCAAATACTCAGAGATAATACTATCACTACCATATCTTGGTAATGGGCCATGTGGTTCTGCTTGTGGGGTTTTGACTTCCTTGGCTAATATTTTATAATAACATATCTCTGTAAAAACACGCAACCAAACCCATATCTTGTGAAATCACCTTATTCTACGTACCCCACACAATCCTCTGATAGACTATAAATAGGAGAAATAATTATCCTCATCCTCAACTCCTCAAAGTCCCTCAAGAACATCTTTGTATAGGCACACATTTTCTCTTTCTACGTTATGATAGTCCAAGAGGCTGAAATCGTGGAGGAGTCTTCCAAAAACCCCATGTAGTACCCTGTCGAGACAAATAAACTCTTCTTCTCTAATGAACCATTGGGTGGATCCCAATAAAGTAGTGAATCAATTTTCCCTGGGTCCATAGATAATCCATTCTTAGAAATTACTTTCCCTATAATTGAATCTCATGAATCTAGTACTAAACCTTTTGGAGATTACCATAAAGCTGGTGCACCCAAAGAAAATCTAGGACCATCCTAAAGTGATCTCCATGATCATCCTCTAATATAGAGTATTTGAGTATGTATTTAATATGGAAACTGACACCTTATTCTATGTACATATTGAAGATATTATTCATCAAAGCTATAAAAATTAAAGTGGAATTCATCATACCAAAACACATCACTAGGAACACATAGTGTTAATAGTGACATCTGAATTCTATCTTCAAAATTTCCATCTTGAAAACTCTCAACTTGTGGAAACCAGACTTATGATCAATCCTCGAGAACCACCATGCACCACATAGTTGATATAAGTGGTTTATAATCCATGTAAAGGGGTGCTTATTCTTTATCATGGTCTAGTTCAAGAGATGATAATCCCCACAAAATCCACAAACTCTCATCTGTCTTTTTCATGAACAACACAAAATATTCCTAGGGGAACACAATGTATGGGACAAAGCCTACTATTGAAGGAACTCCACCTAAAACCATAGCTCGTGGAGCTCAGTAAGAGAAATCTCATATTCCATAGAGGATATGGAAGTGATATCATGTTGAAATTATTTATAAAACACTATCTCCAACACCAAAGGTAGTCCCAAAAAGTCCTTTGGGAAGTATTCCATAAAACCCTCCATGATAGTTAAAATATAGATTCGTAATGGTCCTAATACACATAGTGATGCACTCACTAATAGATGGGTGATGGACTCTCTCTTCCTACTCACAAAACCCACTCATCTAACTATGATATCTCTCTCACCCACAAATTAGAATATAATTCAATTAGTTTGAAGTAAAATGACTCAATGAAGATTATAATCAATCTAAAATTAGACCATTTACATCAAATAGATACCCAGATTACATTGTAGGGTTCTATAATGATGACAAAAATTTCCCATGAGAATTTATATCCACCATTATAGAGCTCGCACATTGGGAAGATAAAAGAAATAGAAGAATTATTCCCCATAGGAACCTCATGAAATTGCTGATGGGAGATAACCTAAACTGGGAGCTCCATCTACAACACAAAGAATAAATATATGATGGAATGACTTGAACATGTTTCTACTAGTACTAAAGATTGATTATAATAAACACATGTCTTTCCTCTAATCATCTCATGTTATTCTATGTTATACACATAAATAGCTTGCAATTGTCTGCATCCCTAACAGTTGACTCGCTATGCTGAACATGGTCCACCTAGTGGTGATAGTGGAAGGATATCATAGAATAATTCACCACCCAAAACTCATCCACATGTATCCCCTCCATCTCCTTATCCATCTCTTCCTCCCTAGGGCCATCATTCCATCTCCTGAGAGATTCATGATCATAACTCTACCACTACAGTTTTGGCATGCCCACGATCATCCTACCTACCTCACCACATAAGATCATGAAATAACATCCCATGTGACCTTATCCTTTAAATTCATTCCACCTACAAACCTTGATCTTCCATGTTCCTCTGCGATGTCTCTAACCATGTGCCCAAGTTGGATATTGGGATGTTCTCCAGCATCTAGATCCTGTAGACTAGAATCTTCTTGCTACTGTCATCTAATATCTCCTCTAACACCCACAGCCTGCTCCAGCTACCTGGAATCCCTCTGAAATGAATCTATCCATCACACTTACCCACATTAATACCACATCATTTTTGGGAATTTCTAGGTTTACAATACTGGAATAGATGACTTTGTGGTGACCCTTCTCAAACATTCATGCACAGATGTAGTCATCCCAAATCCTATCAAGGGTGTACCATAAGGTATGTAAACCTCACAAAAAACTCATAAACTATAATCCCTTATTAGTGTAGATATATATTTTTATAAGTATGATCTTTGATAAACCATGAGTGTTACTAATTCACCATGAAAAACTACTGGAAGTCATCCCACGATGGTTTTGACTCATCATGCATTTGCATAATTAGACTTCACCAGTGCCCATCTTCTCATTTGAATATGATTGATGCACGTGCGACCACCGGATCAATATTTTTCCACATAATCCTAAAATAACAGACCACCGACTCGTTTTTTCCTCTATTGCATGGGGATTTGGGTCACCGTAGAACCTCAGTGAACTTTGGTGCTGGAACCCATAGATTTTACTATGATTGTGTGCATCATCATCCTAGACATCTAGAATGATATTATACTTAGAAGGTGTGGGTGATACTACCTATAAACATGGAGGAATAATCTCATGTGATTTCCCTTTAATTGAGGGATCATCACTCATTAGATCGTCATCATGATCCCGAATCGCTAACTTGGCTTGATAGAATCATGGAGGAATCCTAATATTTTAATTATGATGTACCATGCTAAGATGGGTATATATATACATGGAGATATGACACAATAAGGATTGTCAAAGGACTCAATCCAATATGATGCATGTACCATTGATCCATGTAGCCAATGTCTTGGAATATCACATCAAGAAATTTGTTTTCAGTATCCTTCTGAATAGTCACATTTTTCACCAACCAACATTGGGTTCCCTGGACCGAGAGCTGCACTTAATAAACATTGACATTGTTTCCCTAAATTCCATCCAAATACTCAAAAAGAGTCTCATATAAACAATTTATAAAGGAATTAATTAATTTAGTACAAATCTATCCTAACCTGATCTAATATGTCTTGAACTACAACTACCCCAATCCCACCTTCATAATCCAAGGTGTGAAAACAAGTGATGAAATGGATAACTAATATGGGAGGCATGTGACTAATATACCTATATACACACACATGACCATATCTATTCATATGTTTAGTAGAATAATAATAAAATATATATCATCTAGAGAATAATTACATAATAAAAAACCTATATGGTGTAATAGATTACGATATGGTACACTAAAAAGTAAAAAGTAGAACAAAACATGCCCAACTAGAAATATTTTCCAACCTAAAAAACCATAAATTTAAAATACCAAGAGATCTCAACTACATATTTCCATGATCTGACCACCGTACAAGGTATAGTGCACAAGAGTATCCCTATTATCCTTTTTATTTTCATGTACCTATCCTTCATCTTAATAAGATACATAACATGTGGATAAATCCCATACAGGGGTGAGTATATACATACCTAGTAAGATTCCATTAAAGATTATGGGGAAGGGTAATACATGTGATAGGAAATAGATATAGTAACCCAAAGCAAGAAAAGGAAAAAATACAACTACATTGACATATAAATATATATATTATTGAAAAAATAATTTGAAACGATAGATAAATTGGATATCTATCACACATCCCATACATGGATAGAGTTCCAATGGTTCTGAAGTCCAATCAATGATTCCCAATATCTCGCACATCTGTCAAAGAAATTTCCAATTGAAGAAATACCTCACTATTATTCCACGTAGTTTTGGGGACACAATATCTAGGTAGAGGACCAATTAACTAGTAAAATATGAGGGTTCCACCCAATAGATAGAGGACTGATACCATAACTCAGAATGAGGATGCCACTTAGTAGAAATTTAGAGGACCCATACCCTATCCCGGTAGGCGGGTGCCACTCTTATGGTTTAGAACCCAGGCCTTTAATTGGTAGGATGGATCAATTGAATAATAGTTAGACTATTCATTATAATTCTTGATAGGAGGGTGCCACTCTGATATTCAACAGAGGACCTATTACCCATCCTATTAAGAGGGTGAAACTCTAGTAATTTGTATAGGAACCATGCCCTAACTAGAAATAAGGTGGAACTCAAGTGATTTATTGATGACTCATGACCTACCCAGTCAAAGGAAGCCACTTTAGTGGTTGAGGAAACATTACCTGATATAGTAAGACGGTGCTACTCAAAAAGTAGTTAGTGTACCCATTCCCTTTACAGTAGGAGGGTTACACTCTAGTCTCTTTGATTATCCTTCCAGATCACTATCATCGTTGAGCATATCCCAAATAAGAGGCACACCTGAAAAAAATTCAATTGTATCTCAATAACCACTATGATTTAAACTATCAGGTTCTATATGAAAAAAATTCAGGATATGATACTGATGGTCCAAAATTTATTTCCAAGAGAAGGTGATACAAGAGGTAGACATTTCTTAGAAAAGTTAGTGGGGGTACTCAGCGTGTAAGGGGACCCAGACTACATGTCGTCCTGTTCTATTGTACAGATGTGTCCATGACGTTAAATGGTTCACTATCCATGTATCATAACATGGTATGTAATGGGACTACATAGTGAGCCTCAGACACTCTGGGTCCTTATCATTCTCTTGTCCATATCCATATAACCTTATATGTTCCCATGTACTAAGGTACAAGGTGTGTTCTCCCACATGAGGTTCCACTAGTTTTCTTCAGGTTGTTTTCAGGTATCATGAATGTGTTTCAATACACCTAATGTACCTGATCAAACCAATTTCCATGTACTCCCATAGTACACGTTAGTTCACTATCACTAGTTCACAAGGTGTTTGAGAGTTCCACCTGGCATGTAATAATTACCATACAATAAAATCCTTGATATATGGATTTCTAAGGACCATGTCATGTGTTTGTCCAAACAACATAATGTGTCATTGTTTTTTCCTTGAAACTACGATCTCTTCTACGTGTATCTAATATAGACTCTCCTCTTTGAATTCATCTTGAAGATGCTAGAAATTTAAGTGTAAGCCTTCATTATTTGTTTTCATCCTTCTATTGGTTGAAAATTAAATCAATGATGGTTTTTCCAACACTCAAATGCACCGCACAAAATTATTTTTTCGCGCCAAATACCAATTCAGATCTCGGATCCACAAATAGATCTTCAATAAATTGTAAACCCTTTGAATATATCTATGACTTTTCAAAATATTCATCACATGTGAATATTACACAAATCACGGGGTTCGATCAGGCTCGATAACACACAACAATTTTGAAAAGAGACGCCATAGGCCAATATGTGAATACATAAAAGAATTTAGAAGGGAATGCCTTGGAAAATGACCAAAAAATGTTAGCTAAGATTTTTTGGACAATGAATTCAAATTGGGATTATTGGGATGTGAAAAATGACATTTTAGGGATTAGATTCATAATCAATTGAATACTAAAACATAGGTGCATGCAATGGCATGATTTAACACATTTCAATAGATATATTCAATCATTCTTAATATCTTTAATGAAATTAAGAGAAAATACATTAATGAAGATTCCTAACATGATTCATATTATTCTTCGATGAATAATGTGTTCTATAATGAAGGAGGTATATCTATTGAATTTTTGTGCTTTAATTCTCTGGGATCTAGTTATTAGTCAGTCACCCATTCCTGATTCTCCAACGAGGGAGGAATAAACTCATATCAACAATATCGAGGTTATATGGAGAACCATATAGATATAATGTATTTTGTATTAGATATATGTAATTAGGGTTTTAGGAGTTTAATGAATCAATTAAATAAGTTATTAATTAATCCACTACATGGACTCACCAATATCTGTATTTTCTGAACATCCTACACTGACCCATTTTAGGTCACACTTATGTGAATCGTCAAATTATATAATAAATCATTAAATCGTATTTTTTATCTAATTATTTATTTATTAGTTATCCCATTTTATTTATGAAACTATGCACATTTAATATAAAACATATTTAATATTATTATAAAATTTCTTTTGAGTATATCGAGCCTTGAAATCAATTGTCATCTCCCTGCAAGGATCAAAAAATATTTTTAAATATATTCTAAAGCCTTATGAGAAAAAAATAAGGTCTCTGCATGAATAAGGTGAATTATTCTAAAATCTAATATCAGTATCCCGAAACATTTTATGGATACCATAATTAAATGAATTTATGTTTTAATGAATATTACATCTTACAAACACTCCCAATATAATATAATCTTTTTTTCTTAGTATTTCATTCTGCATGTTTCATAATTATTTCATCATCCAATATACTTGATATATATTCATTTGACATACCTAAATTTAAAATTTTGATAAAACACTATAGATGTGGATTTAATTAGATAATATCATTCCAATAAATGGGATTTCCATATCTACTTCCATTACCTAGAATGGTAAAAATACTTTCTTGATTTATTTATTAATTCCATGTCACTTATGATGAACCCAATATATCCTACCTAACTATAATAATATACCATCAAGATTTTCATCAATTCATCAATTTATGGGACTCATGATATAAATTAATAATAATCTCATGTATAAGGATCAATACACATTTCAATAGATATGAATAAAAATGGAACAATGTACAATTATAGTTACTTTATACTTTCAAATATATCTCCCCTTCAAGAAAAATATCTTAATAGGTGATACTTATAAAGCATCCACTTCATTCATTGATGTGACCTTAGATCCTTTGAGATAGATAACATTCTACTATTATAACAATATAATGTGTCAATTTCTTTATTTATAGTTACCAAATGAATATTTTATATGAATTTTCATATCCACACTACTTCATTAGTTGCATCAAAGGTCTCAATAAATTTTCTCCTTATTATATAAATGGAAACCACTGGATGTTTTGATCTCTTCCGGGTAACGGATCATTTGTTATGGAAACATATGTATCCCATCAATAATTTCCAATAATTATAATCATTCTAAAACCATCATATATATATACCATAATGGCTAGTTCCTTATCTCCTCCATAAATCATCAATATATCCTTTTTATGTATTATATACTTTAAGATATTATTCATATATTTATAATTTTGGTATCTTAGGTTATCATGATATTTTACAACTATGCTCATTTTATAGATAACATGGATCCATTTGAATTATGGAACCTATTACCAAAGCATAAGAGATTCTACTCATCCTATCGTCTCTAATGTTGTGATGAGGAAACATTATTGGGGATAGAAATATAATATGTGACACTAAAAACAATAACCTATTGGATTTTTTCATTATATATATCTTCAATATATTTTCTATGTATATACCCTTACTTAGTACCAATAAAATCTAAGATCTACCCCAAATTATATTTTTACCAAAAATTTAAGCTACTTCACCTATGTCCTTTATAGAGGGGAACATTTTCAACAGTGTCTTATCTGAATTAAATTATGCTATCTCATTTCCCATTAATAATATTTGATCAACATATCCGACTAAGAAAATGATTGTACTCCCACTAAACCTCTTCTAGACTCATGTATCACATTTTATTTATGGAAAAAAAATTCCTTACAAATTCATCAAATTGAATGTTCCATGATCAAGATGATTTAATTAATCCATATTTATATATCTAAAAATTAATTCCATATTAGAATCCTTTGGAGTCATAAATCCATCACTTTGGGTCATATATACATCTTTCAGAAGGTCTCAATTATAGAAATCTATTTAAAATCCATCCTTCTAATTTAAAAATCCTTGTAATATTATATAGTAAGTATAATTATTATGTATTTAAATATTTAGACCAGTGAAATAGTATATTTATAGTATATTCCTTGATGTCACTTAAACTCTTTAGAAACCATTCATGATAAACAAGCACTATCATTACCTTCCCAGTCCAGTTTCTTAGTGAATCCCCATTTACATCTAATATTATTTATATCTGTTGGAGGATCTACCAAAACCTAGATATGGTTCTGGTATATGAAATATATTGAAAAAGTCAATTTTTCTTACCATTTGAAAATTGGTATCTACTCAATAATTCCTTATAGGATTGAGGTTCATCATTATCAACCAATAATGAGTCATTATCCTTGGTGAATAGAATACCATATCCCTCTAGTTCACTAAACTCTATGTTTCTAAAATGTAGAATTTGTATCTGTGGAAAAACCTCTTCTCAAAAGACTTATATAAATTGTTCTTATCCCAACTACGGTGTATCTAGAGCATCAAATTCATCATTTTTGATCACTCTCTCCCGATATCTTTTAATGATGTTCTACCTTACATATAACATGGAATTTCTAGCCACTATTACCTTTTATCTAAGGGGTTGTTCAGATAATATCACCTTTTTATTTGTTTATCAAATAAAAATACAATTTGTGCCTTAGTGTGCATGTTTTTTTCTAGAAGTAGTCTTTGCAAATTCATCACATCCCCATACATGTATGTTAGGAGATATACATTTCCTTCCACATTAGAATTCATATGGGATTCTGCTTAACACATTATTTGGATCTTTGTATAGTATGTTTTACTTATCCTATAATGCATATCTTCATATGATAATTGAATATTTTTATAACTCATCATTGATCTTAATTTGTCTAATAAGGTGTGGTTAATACATTCACCGAGACCATTCCACTATGTTTTATAAGGAGGGGGGAGTTAAAATAGAATCCCATTAAACCATATATATTCATTGAATTAATTTTTAAGAAATTATCCACCTCAATATGATCAAATATTCAATACCTTTTTACAATGATAATTCCATTCATCATTCATGATCTCAATAAATTTCTCAATCTATTTTGAAATATAGATCATTATGTAGAAATATAAAAATCAATTAAAGTTGTTTTTAAATTTTACAATGTAAAAATATCATCATCTAGATTTTAATAGAAAACTTGCACACAAATATGATTGTGCCAATTCATGAATCGATGTAGATCTATCACTATCCAACAAAATGGTTTTTTTTTCAAATGAACTTTCAAAATATTTGTGGTATATACCAAAGAATTTTAGATCAACAGAATCCAAATACCGCTTGTAATATCTTTTCCATAAGCATATTGTGTGCATGACCATGGCAGAAATTCCAAAACAGGGCGTGATATGAGTCATGAAAACCTGATTCATTATCGATTTTCAATCATTAGTTTTTATACTCTATTACTAAAGACCATTATTAATATGCTCCCTAATAAAATAAATTTTATATTTATAAACAGACTATCTTTTATTCCAAAATCAGAATAAAATGATATATATTTTTAAATTGGACATAGATATAATGTTTTGGGAGTAACTTGAAACATAATAAAAGTTATACAAAACCAAAATCATTCATGTTGGAAAAGTAAATTGAATGTCTCCTAGAGCTAGTGTTACTAGTCCTACTCTGTTGGAAGCTCAATGATCCACCTCATATCGATGATCATTCATAAATATACATGTTTCTTGTATTTTTATAAAAAATTTATTTCCTAACATATTTTCTAATTCCAATCTTGTTGAAGTAGAATGGGTATACACAATGAAAATTTCATCAGAAGATTCCATATACTTATTCGGTAAGATTAATTTCTTTTTTGAGGAGTATAACTCTACCTATGAATTTTTTTTAATATTGTTCCCTAGCCTTACTCTATATTATCCTCCTCTAATTTGGACAAGATAATGAATCTTTAGACATAGAAGCATTCCTATGGGACTTTGTGTTTTTATTCAATTTTTTCACTATAAAGTTAACATGTTTACGTATAAAATTTCTTAATAAAACTAGAAAAATAATCTAAGGTGTCTCTTTAGAATCTTCTGAATATTTTTCATATTATAATTCAAAATAAAACTAGATATGGATTGATTTGTTTGGGAAAGAATGATTTTGAGCCATAACTCATCATGTAACTTACATCCCAATATGCCCAAACACTTAATATATCAAATAATCATAAAAAATATTATTTCTATATAGTGCTCCTTCTATATTCATACAAGTTAAATGTGCCTTGTAGATCAAGTACCACTTGTATCTAGACTTCTTATAATAAAGAACAATGATATATGAAAATATAGTGAATTTATCCATTTATTCATGATGGTATAAAGATCACAAGACATAGATGAAAACATGAGGTACTAGACATCCAATGCATTATCCACTTGTTTCTAGAAGACAACTTATACCCCCTCACTGGACTCCTTAGGAGGATCATTATCAACAGTATGGTACTCTAGAATATTTTATTTATACTCATAGCATAGTATGATATGTAAGAACCTATACCAAGTATTGAAATTTATATTAAAAAATATATCATCTTTATTCAATACAAATTAAAAGGAAAATCTTGAGATCATAATACGTGTTATTTTTTCAATGAAAAAATAAATGACGGTTTTTTTACTTTATCTTCATTACCATAGAATGTGATGTAATAACTTTTAATTATTTTCTGCTCACTATTTTATAAAATCCAAATATCCCCAACTATGGATTCAGAATATATTATCCCAAGAATATTCTAATTGAAATGAAATACATTTACCTTCTCGAAAACCCTAACAAGTGTCTAGTAAATTATTTAATGTTATTTATGTATGAGGCCATTGAAATTGTATTTAATCATAGTTCCTTAATCCATTGAGTGGACTCTGAAACACTTAAATATTAGAATTGAATTTTCTCACCCCACTCCTCCATGATTCATGGATTCTTGTGTGGGAAACTAATATTGATGACAAAATTGTTATGTCACCCCAAAATGATCATTATAAATACTTGGAAAATGTATGTGTCCAAATATGTGTCACACTAACACATCGATCTATGGTTTTATACTAATTTAATTAATTAAATCCTTAAATGGCCAAAAATTTAATTGTATTTTTTTATATTTATGTGTAAGTATTATTTATTTTATAAATTTATATGAATGTAAATATAATATGGGTTTTATGTAATTAATTAACCCTATATTAATAGAATCACAATCAGTTTTATTTATTCTATATTCCATTCTTGATAATTTTTTTAATATTATTTTATTACATTTAACTATCAAATTATCATGAAACAATTACAATGAACTTGACATAAATAAAATAAACAACTAGCATGATCATGAACTTTACTAATAGTCAATTTACCAAATTGATGATAAAATGAAGCGTGGACATATGTGAATAACACTTTGAACTGATCATGGTTAAAGTTACATAATTCTACATCTAAGTAGTGTATCTAATTATTTGGTTTCACCATGAATCCATATTGAAACATCTACACACACTCAAGAGCTCCTTATTTTATAGATTATCACACTCATGTGAGTGGAACTATGTGAATGGTGTTACATGAAAAAAACCAGGGACACAAAAACTCATACATAATAAAGTTGGGGGTGATTTGTGTATCATCATTTTAAATTAATAATAACTATTACAAAACACATATAATATTAATTAAATTGAATGAAATTAAACCCATACATTCATCATAAAATATAATGATCAACTATCTATATAATGTGTAGAGATTTAAAAAAAATTAGCATTATTTCATTTTACTATTTATTAAAATAAAATTACTTAATTATTAAATTAATTTTATTTTAAATAAATTAATTCATATAACTTAACTTTCCTTCCAAAATTTCCTAGATATTCCCATCTAGATTAATTTTAAATAAACTAATTTACATAAAATTAAATTCATAAAAACATTAAATAGAATGGGAAATTATGTGTAACCTTTTGGTCAATGTTCTTCACATTTTGGCTTGAATTTGAAATGATATATACTATTGGAAACATGACACACACCCTTTTACTCATAACGACATGTACTGTCACTCCCTTGTCCTATGACTATTACTTATATCTTTTGAATTATGTATCATATAATTACATATCATGTAGTGTATATGATGTGTCATAGTATCTCACGATATGTAGTTACATCATTCAGGTCATGTGGTCAGTAAGGCATATATAACAACATGATTTTCCACTAATTTACATGACATATAATAATGAAAATTCCCATGAAGTACATGGAATATATTATGAACATACACAAAATATAGCTATAAAATAATGTGTAAAACAATGAATTCAGTATTTATTTTTTAATACACAATCACACAATGTGTATATAAGAATCACATCATGTAGTTTTGTTTTAATGTTATATTTAAAGTTCATTCTTATTAATTAAATAACTCATCTTCAAGCTAGTTTGATGTGTAATATAGGTTAATTGGTATAAATTATTTGATTTTTACATATTAGAGATGGAATATGATCAATTATATATCCATTCATGTGAATCCCCAAAAATATAAATTAATAATCTTGTATTCGATAGCATGTATGATAGGCATCACTAAGTGCATAAGAGAATATAATATCCTGAAACTCTAAAATTTAATTACTATTTTAAAAGAAATTAAAAAATTATATAGTTGAAATAAACATAAAACCATGTTATCATATGTTATATGCAGTATGATTATTCCTCAATAGATTGTTTTACACGCAAAAGTGACCTTTCTCAACAACTTGTGTTGCACCCAAGAATGAGTTTCACCAAATAACAATGTTTTATTAAAACATCATTTTTTAATATAATAAAATATAAACTAGTTGTTATGTTAGAGGTTATTAATAGTATTAACTTAAATATAATTTTTTATGGTTTATATAAATACAAAATTAATCCATGGGGTTTTAATTAATGAGAAATAAAAAAAAAACCAATTTATATAAAAAGAAATATTATTATTCTTCTTGTACCAAAAGAGTTTTGTCTTAATAAACATAAATAATTACTATTATTTTATTATTTTAATAAAATATATATGTTATATATTCTATAAAATATTTTTTATATTCATCCATTAGGGTTAATAGTCAAATGTAATGTATAAACTCTATTTACAACATCAAAACCCTATATTTTAATAAAGGCAATTTCACTATCTTTTAATAGTGAAACCAATTTAAATATTAATTTTGAGACTTCAATTAATTTAATATGTCACAATAAACAGAAAATTTGAAATAGAATCATAATATTTATGTTATTTTTAATTTTTAATTTTTTCCTTTGAAAACAATTCATTTTTTAATGAATAAATAAAAATGCTGAATATTAGTTCATTACTGATTTTTAATATAATTTATTTATAAGGATAAATTATAAATATAATTTGTTTAAAAAATAAATTAAATAATTTTTTATCAATTAAAAAAAATCTTTCATTGTAATCAATTTCACTTTGAAATTGATTATGAAAACATTGAAAACATTCGGACGTTTTTACTTTAAAAACCAGCATTGTCGTACCGCATGCGAGATGAATTTTAATTTAATTTATTCCACTTATATGATTATAATTTGAAACAATAGATTAAAAAAATTTAGTATGAATAATTTATAATTTATAATCATCAAAACATTTTTTGACAGAAAATATTATAAAAGTAATTAAAAATAATTACAATTATTAAGGTAAAATTATGATTAATAAAGGAATAAACCATTAATTTAAGGGCCCAAATGACCAAGACACAACACCCATTTTTGGACATATCCTGGAAATGGGGCTTCAATTGTTTAGTATCTTTTTGTTTTTAGGGATTTTTTAGGTAAGAACAAGTGTGCACCTAACTTATTGCAAAACATTCCAAGTGAGTCATTTTCTTTCCATATAAAAGGCCCCTACCACTCCTCATTCCTCACAACACTCAAACCACTAAGGATCGGAAAATATCTTCCAATATAGATTATAAAAATACCTTCCATAAACCTTGATGTCTCACTTTGGGTATAAAGGATTCCAAATAATTCTTTTAGTACAAACCAAAAGTAGTTACCTAATAAAGGGGTAACATATTCTATCAATATTTTTAATTTTATTTCCATTATCCAACCCCTCATATATTATTATTATATTATTATATAAAAACTAAATTAAAATAAAAAATAAATGCTTTATTTATGTTTATTTTACCTAAACTTAAACTCACATCAATCTAATAGGTAATGAAGATACTGTTTCTGTGTACGGAGAACTACTACCTCGCAGAATGATGATTCTTAATATTTTCATAACAACTTTTATGGTGGTGATTATGATTGAAAATATATTATATATCATATATATATGATATTAATTATGGTTTTAAACTTATTTAATCCTTTAATAATACATACCTTTAATACATTTCATTTTTTGGTAATACGATAACATTGTTTGAGGAAGTGTGGACTATCACCCCCTCAAAGCAATGTGATTGGTTCTCATGATGAATGGAATGCATAAAGGAGGGTCAAAATTAATAACATGTTATATAAATATCATATATATTTTATTAATGACATAATTAACTTTCTAAAAATATAGTATATATGTATATCATTTTATTTATTACCCTTTCAAACACACTAAAAAGTGATAACATTGATCATGGATGTGTGGAATACCACCTCCTCGATACAGTGTGATTCCTTTTTCATCATAATAATTTTTTATATAAATATACAGGATTAAATAACATGGTATTTAGTATATAATGATCATTTGGTAAATATATGGTGTTACTTACCTTCTTACATCAACAATCATCGAAAAATGAGAATGCTACTCATGCATTTGTATGGTCTACCATCTCCATGATTGTAATATTGGTTCATTATTTATAAACATATTTAATGATTGATCATAAAAGAATAATTTCTGTATAAATATGAGAATTATTTCAAGTTTAATATTCGATAAATTTTGTGTAATGATCACTTAGACCATAGTTGTCTTACAAAGGTTGTTTCTGACACATAAAGAGAATTTAGTCAAAACACCCCACATAAAATTAATTGTTTAAGTGGTGGTATAAAAACTAGTAAAAAATGAATCAAACGTAATGATAAATAAGAAAAATTTTCTCATGAAAAAAAAAATTATTATAGAAAAACATAAAGTGCATTCACCCAAAAAGGAAACTCAAGGTAAGTGATTCTGACCTCACTTTTGACTGCTTTGAGATAAATATCTTGTTCACAAATTACATATTTTGTGTGCTGTATCTACTAAAAAATTTTATATATTATATCAAGAATTAAGTTATATTCATGGTATTTTTGGGATTAATTTAATATTATTCCTTCATGAGGTTAATGATTTAAAATGATTCAAAAATTTTTGGCACACTGTGGAATCTCTCAAGATTGTTTTCTTCAATAATAACTTCAATGATCTTTTAATGGTTTTTATATTTGAGGAAATTATATTCCCTTTGTTCAATAAACCCTTTCAATTTCATATCCTCTAGTAATTCATGGACTTTTTCAGTTATTAGTACCATTTTCCAACTCTTTTGTACTCAAGGTGTTTTAAAAATGTTTTTAATAAAAACAGACTTCATTTCCCAATTTAGAAGGAGAAATATTTTCTTCTAGAAACCATTTTTTAAAATAATGTTTTTGAAAATGATTTTTAAATTATTTGGTAATGAAATTTGGACCTTTTTTTCATTTACAAATGTCTTAAAAGGATTATTTTTGTTTCTTTCCCCAAAAGTAAATTTTCAATCCTATTTACAGTGCAAAAGGAATATTCTTTTACCTCATACAGAAAGTTTAGATTGACCATTTTATTTGATGCTTCCATTTCGTCTCTAAAGGGATAATTTTTAAATAATTTATTTTTTACAATTCATTTCCAATGAAAATTATTTCAAAATAATTTTAAACATAAAAGGATATTTTTGCAATGAATATTTTTTTGATCATCTTATACTATTTCCATCTATTAAAAAAAACATACCATTAGTTCACTCCACTGTCGATATGTTGTATTCATACAATCCTTACTATTCCTAAAAATGGATTATTATTTATTTGGACAAAGATAGTATTAAAATTCACATAATTGATTTTTTTATTACTTTTTAATTATCCAGTCTTCTATGATCATTTAAATTTTAATTCTCCTAAATTATTCATTTCATTTATCATGGATATTACTATTTCATAAACTGTATAGTTTTTTACAAAGGGTGTAGACAATGATAGTTATTTTATCAATAGAAAAATTATTGATAAATCTATATCCTTAATAAAATATGGATATTTGATAAGAAATATTATTTATTATTTAAATAAATTAATCTATATGAATAATGATTTAGACATGCAATGAAATGTGGATCATAGAATATATAAATATCCTCAATGCATTGACAGGTTCTTATGAGACAAATATGTTGTGAAAATTAAACGGGTTTGAAGCCATTGTTTTAAACCATCCAGAGGATAGATCGTGACTGTATAGGTCCCCATGTGCCTAATACATTACATCCAATAATTAAACATTTCTTTCACTTTCATTAATTATTATTCATCCATGAGATTTTAGGTCGATATATCTAAGGATACATTTCATTTTTAGTTATTAATAAGAAATATGATTCAGTTTCTTACATTTACATATTTATTTTTTCTTATCTATTTAGTTGAATTAAATGTGATTTCAGTTATTTCACTTGTCATAATTATTATTTTCATTGATTCCTTTTTTATTCCATTATACTTTTCCCTTACCTAGAATTTCAGATCACCCTTATTATGATCCCTTAACTAGTAATCCAATAAGCTTAATATGAAACATATGTCAGGATTTACTAGTAAGAATAAAGTTATCCACAAAGATGTTTATTGATAAAGAAGATACAAATTGATTTAATTAGTATATTAATTTTTAATATAGGACTCATTTATATATCTGGTTTTCCAATAATATTAAACTCTCATTCCTTCAATATTTGATTCCTTGTAAACATGATAATATAACTAGTAACAGACAATGGCTCTCAGCTATCTGGGTTCGGGTCTCTACAGTTGGAATCAAATGATGTTTAGTATAAATCGTGGGAACTATTATTTAGGAAAACATCAGTTAAATAACATAACCCTTAGTAGAATTTGAGTATAAGCATAGAGTAATATTCTAGATTTTTTATGGTCAAGATTATTTCAATATTCCTTGGAATACATCCATGTCTGGATACTACAAGTGGATGTGGTTCTAGAAAATATGTACCTATGAGTAATAACTCTAAAATGGTGTTCCAAGCCTATTTGGGGATAACCTGGTATATCAAATGGGCCTTACTACACACCTAGTTTGACACTTTTGGCAGATACACATAGGAAAAGTAACATTTTCTTTACAAACATCTATGACGTATTTTGACAATGAATTAACTTGGTTAAACCTTATGTGTTTTAGATTGAAGATAAGTTTTCATGATTTAGAAATACAATGAATGTTATTATGGGTAAACCATATACTAAGTAAGGACCTATGTGGAAAATAAATGAATGATGTATTTATGTATTGAGGCTATATTGGAAATCATTGTCAAAAATAAATTTAGTGATTAACATTATTTCATGGATGTCCATCATATTTTGGAAATTATATTAACATGTTTTTAGAAAGGGACAACCTATAAGACTTCCGACAACCAATCAAATCTGGAAAGTTTGTGGGTATTGAACCCATCACGGAATGATGATATGGGTTTCACCCAACCATTGACCAATGCAATGGCCTAGTTAATTTTTTTTTATTTTTAGTTAAACTATTTCACAAATAAATTTTAATGAAGAACTATTAGTATCAATTTTGAGGATTAATGAATAATATATAAATAAAAATGATCTTGGTAGATAAATGATGACAAATAACAAGACATTTCAAACTTTTATGGGCCCTAAGATCATTTATAAATGTATTTCAGTGCTTCAGGAATCAAAAATAATTTTTGGTTGAATTAGAAATTTATCAAACCACAAATAAAGTGTAAACATTTTTTATAGAAAATTATCTATTAATTATATTTCTTTATATTCATAGGTAGTAAAATAATACTACAACATCAGTAAAATGACATAGAAATATAACTTTTTCCTTATACCATAATTTATGTTGAACCAGTCATCTATTAAATTATCACAGATTTACAGATTTACGGCCATCAAATATACATTCAACATTCACTTGTTTGGGATTGATGAGATAATTCACTCCATATAATTAAGTATGCTAGTCCTCCATGTATTTATCTCTACTTTCCACTAACTTTCTCTTATATAAAGATCTATTCAGAAGGTAGTCCATGTGACCTTTTAACTATAAATTCTCTCTTTAATAAAAGATGACATATGAAACATTCCCACAATGTGGGGTTTCAAATATAAGAGGCATCAAAAAATTTATCGCCCTTATCATGTTTAAAATTTTGAGGATTCAATGTAAATAATCTGTGGAGAATGTGACGCCGTGAAAATCTAATGTAAGAACCTTGTATTCGATAGCGTGTATGACATGCATCACCAAGTGTGTAAGAGAATATAATATCATGAGACTCTATAATATATTTATTATTTCAAATAAATTAACCACATTATATATTTTGTAATGAACACAATGCTGAGTTAGGTTGTGTTACATGTAGGATAGACCTTCCACGATATCATATGTTACATACAAAAGTTACCTTCCTCAATAGCTTGCGCTACTCACAAAAACGATTTTAAATAAATAAAAATGTATTATTAAAATATTATTATTTAATAACATACAATATAACATAACCATTATGTTATATTTTATGAATAGTATTAACTAACATATGAAAATTAATGGTTTATATAAATATAAAATGAATATTTTGGTAACCACATAATGAGAAATGAAAATAATAACCAATTGGATATAAAAAGAAATATTATTATTTTTATGCTTCCAAAAAAATTTCTATTAATAGAAATAATAAGTTAATGATTTTTAATAAATATATATTTTAAATATTCAATATTTTTTGTAATTAATACATTTTTTATAGACATAAGATAAGAACAAACATTATTTTACATATAAACCCCTATATTATTATAAAGGCAATTTCACCATCTTTTAATGGAGAACCCATTTTAAATATGAATTTTTACACATTAATTTATCTAATATTCCAAAATTAAAATAACATTGAAATTTAATAAAAATAATTAGGTTAGGAAGATTTTGTGATATTTTACTCAAATAAATCATTTTTTAATGAATAATTAAAAATAATAAATTCGACATCAAAACTACCTTTTCATATTATTAACATAAAAGGATAAATAATAAATATAATTGGTTTTAAAATTTAATTAGATGTTATTTTTATCAATTAAAAAATTTTATTTCATTTTAATCAATTTTACATTCAAAATGATTAAAAAAACATAGCATACTTTCATATGTGTTTACTTTATAAACCTACATTGTCATCCCGTATGTGGGATGAATTTTAAATTAATTTATACCAATTATATTATTATAATTTGAAAATATATATTCCATATTTCAAATCACCATAATTTATAATATCTAGTATGGAAAAAAAAATTTCTGACCAATAAGATTAGTGAATGTAATGAAAATTAATTACAATTATTAAGGTAAAATTAATCTCAATAAAGGACTAAACCATTAAATTATGGGCCCAATTGACCTAAAAAAATATCCAAAAACCATTGGATGGATATATATCATCAATTATCCTTTCATTCTTGATCATGAAATTTTTATGAATTTTTTTAGTTAATATCTTGCGCAAACTTAACTTGTTTCCAATAATTCCAAGGGAGTCCTTTTCCAATCATATAAAAGGTCACCACCTCTCCCAATTCGTCAGACCTATCAAACCACAAGGTTTAAGACATGATATGCCCATATATCTTCTCTAAATACCTACCATATGACTTGAAGTCTCCTGATGGGAAGAAATTATTCCATGTAAGCCTTTTGGTTAAAACCAAACATAGTTACCCGATTTAGAGGCAACACCTTATCTAGTGATTTTTAATTTTATTTCCATTATCCAACCTCTCATATATTCATATTATAACATTTAATAAAAACACCCAAACACAAAGAATACTAGTATGTTTCTATTTTACGGTTTCTACCTACACATACACACACTCCCATCTAATGGGTAACAAACATAATGTTTCTGGGTATAGTGAACTATTGCCTTATGAAATGATGATTTTTCATTATTCCCTTACCACATATCATAAAGGCCATTAGGATAGAAACTAAATTTATATATTATATGTATGATATTTATTATATATTTATACTTATTTAATACTTTTATAGCACATACAATTAATAATTTTTGTTTTTCATTAATATGATAACATCATTTCAGGAAGGGTTGACTACATCCCCTTAAAGCAATGTGATTTATTCACACGATCAATGGATTGTATAAAGAATGATCATAACTAATAATATGTGAAAAAATTAACCTCTATATTATATTAATTACCAAATAATATTTCTAGAAATATAATATATATATATATATATTACTTTATTTATAATCATATCATACATACTAAAAAGTGATGGTGTTGATCATGGATGTGTGCACTAACGCCTCCTTGTCATGATGTGATTATTTTTTCATTACAAGAATTGTATATATAATTAAATGGGATTAAATAAAATTTCTTTATGTATATAATGATCATTATGTAAATATATGGCGTTACATACCTTCTTTCCATAACGATAATTGAAAATGAAAATGTTACTCATGCGTACGTACGACCTACCGTCTCCATGATTTTAGCGTTGATTCATTTTTCATAATCGTATTTAGTGATAAATATTAATAGTATAGTTAATGTATAAATATGATAATTATTTCCTGATTATTATAATATAAATGTTATGTAACGTCCCCTCTAACAATAGTTTTCCTATTAAATCCTTTTTTGACACATAAACTAAATATGGTCAAAACACCCAACATAAAAATAATTTTTTTATTAGTTTTATATAACATAGTCAATAGTGAAAAAAATTAATTACAAACACGAAATTTTTTCACATGAAAGTATAAAATTAACATAAGTGTATTATATATGAAGATAAAGGATGTTACCCTGAACGAAATCTCAAGGTATGAAATTCTCATCTCTCTTTTTTCATCCGTGAGATAAATGTACTATTCACCACTTACATATTTTGTGTGCGGTATCTACTCCCCATTTTTATTTATTATATCAGGGATTATTTTATCTTAATTTTATATAAATATTTCATTTAATACTATTTATTTTTATGGTTTATGATTTAATATGTTTCAAAGTTGTATGTGACACATGGAATGTCTCTGGATTATTTTCCCCTTAATAACATTAATGATATTTCAATGATATTTCCATTTGAATAAACTATATTACCATTGTTCAATAAAACATTTCCATTCTCTCTCCTTGATTAATTCATGAACTTTTTCATGTATTAGTAGCATTTTCCCTTTTTTTCGCACACAAAGTGTTTTAGAAATGTTTTTTTGAAAACCCAACACCATTTCTCCCTTCAGTCGGAGAAACTATTTTATTCTAAAAAACATGTTTCAATAAAATGTTTTCAAATATTATTTTAAATTTTATTGATAAATAATTTTCTTCCTTTTTTTCATTTACCAATGTTTTCATGGGAATCATCACATCATTTTTTGGACAAGTAATTTTTCAAATATTATTACCATGAAAAATAAATGTTCTTTTACCTCATACGACAAGTACAGATTTACTTGATGGAATTTCCTTGACGCTACCCTTGAATGTCTAAATGGATAACTTTTAATGGATTTATATTTAGATTTTATTTTCAAAGAAAAGGATGTCACATGTTTTTTCAAAACAAAAGTAAATTTTCATTAAGAATTTTTTAGGATCAGTTTATAATATTTCCTTTAATAAAAAACAAAAACCCTTTATTTTACTCCTTTGGGGATATGTTGTATTGATACCATCATTACTATTACAATGGATGGTTTGTTATTGATTTGGCCTAGGGTAATCTTCACATTCTCATACATGATTTATCCTTCAGTCCCCTTGAAATATTAATCCTCATACGATCATTGAACATTGAATTTACATAAGTTATCCATTTTATTTATCATTGATAATACAATTTCCTAGACCACATAACATATTATATATGGTGTCTTCAGTGTGATTTTTTATTTTTAGGAAATTATAGATAAATTGATATCTTTTATTTAATACTAATAGTAGATAAGGCATATTTTTTAGTAATTAAATCGATTACATGATATGAAAAATGTTATGGACATGCTATGGCAGGTGGATCCCAGACTTTATATAGATCCTTGATGCATCGACAGGTTCTCATGAGACAAATAAGTCTCAAAAATTAAATCAGTTTCTGTCATTAATTTTATACTATTCATATCATGGATCATGACAGTATAAGTCCTATTATGCCTACGACATGATGGACAATAATTAAGAATTACCTTTAATTTGTTACAATATTATTAATAAATGATATTTTACATAGAATTATCTTTGGAGACATTTAATTATCATTTATTTAGATGGCATGTGTTTTATGTTATTTACCATGTCATAACAATTATTATCATTGATAAATAATTTATTCCCCTATACTTTCACCTTATTGAGCATTTGAGCTCACCCTTATTATTCTTCTATCACCCGAAATCCCATAAGCATACTATGAAATATATGCAAGGATATACAAGTTGGAATAATGTTATCCTCAAATGTTTTTATTTAGAAACAAGGAAAAACAATTATGTTGTAGTTAGTGTATTCATTTTTAATAGAGGACTCATTTTATGTGTGTTATTTATAAATACTACCGAAATATCATTCCTTCTAGATTGTATTCATCACGACCCATCCTTAGGGCCCATGCCTTGACTACCCCAATCCCGCCTTCCATAGGCCAGGGGCTGGCAACCAGCACCAAAGGCTTAAATCTTGATAAAAGAGATGGCATTTCCTTTATATAAGAAAACAATCACAACAGAGTACGCAAGCTAAAGTAAAACACTAAGTAAATTGAGTACAAAAGTAAGTGCACGAAAGTAAATGGGCCAGTATACAAACCCAACTGAAAGTATAGTACAACTGAGAAAAGTAAAGCAGCAACCACCAAGACGTCCCCTGGATACCCCACCTGAAGGGTGGGTACAGATGGTCTCCTCAGCTCGTCGAATCTGTCCATCCACTCTGTGTACGTCTCGCCTGATAGTCCACCTCCGGATACTGTCCCGCCCCATAAGCCTCAACCCCGATCTACGTTGTCCGTCATCTGCATCCAAGATAATGTAGCGCGGGCATAGCCCGTGCTGGGGTGAGTATACGATACTCAGTAGGGACCCCAAGACTATCGAAGGTATCCCAGAATCGACAAAGGAAAACCCACAGAGGAATAACACAAACATGAAGTATCAACCAACTCTACTTAGGTATATTCCCATACATATACCTATGTCATCAGTTCCAGTTTGGCTCCAACTCATGATCCCAAATACATCCCAGTCCACACAAGATAGCACAACCCATTCCACACAGGAGATCAAATCAATCATATCGATGATAATGATTGAAAGTCAAGACACAGCTCACACAGGTATACTACTCGCGATGAGGGCTGGAGATGATAGATGTAGCCTTTTATTCATCTCCCCTGCTGAACCCACGTAGGATCGAAGTACAGAATTCGTCGCTGCCGAACCCATGTAGGATCCTAGTACAGTAATTATAACTACCGAACCCATGTTGGATCCATGTACAGTCATCATCACTGCTGAACCCACGAATGATCCTTATACAGTCGTCATCGTTGTCGAACCCACGTAGGATCCTAGTATAGTCGTCATTATCATTGCAGTTGCAGCCAGCTCTAGGGTTCCCGTACACAGCTCGCTCGATTTTGGGAGGGTCCGCACCACGATCCAAGGGTTTGATACATCAAATATCATGAATTCCATATTTGATGTATCACAAAGTTCCGTTTCGTCAATAGGAACTCAACGCAACAGATGGTGCGTCAATAGGATGCCCGGTCTGAGAGATATTGGCTTTTCCGTCATAGGGGCCCGTTTGGTTTTTAAGCTAAAACCAACCCGACCGTACTCCAACTACGTCCAAACCTCAAGTGGAGTAAGCCAAAAGAACCATATCACTAAGAGGAATTCAACGTAATTGATAGAATGCCATTTGGACATCCGGTGTTTAAGTTATAAATGTTTCCGCTTCAAGGGCCCGGTCGGTTTCAGGTACGACCCCCCCTGCTGTACTGAAACTTATCTAAAGCCTCGATTGTGATATACCGAAATGAATATATCGATCTAAGGATCCCTACGCAATAGAAAGTGAGTCTATCGGAGGTCTGTAGCCCATGATATGAGCGTTTGAACGAACCTAGTCCGAAAATAGGGGGTCTGGGCCAGGTCCGACCCGGCCCAATACCCCCTGGGTCGGCCCGAACAAGGTCGACCAGACCCATGTCCGGGTCCGGCCCGATTGGTCACGGCCCGCCCGGCTGGCGCGGCCCGGCCCGGCTGGTGGCCGGCCCTACCCGTGCGGCCTGCGGCCTGGCTCGAAAGACGGTCGCGGCTCGGCGCTCGCCGAGCGGGGCGCATCCCCTTTTTCTAGAAACGGAGCCCACCCCGAATTCCTGGTAAAGGCCGGCCATTTTGGTCGGCCGGTTGTGAGCTACCGCAAGACCCCTTCTAGGTCCCGCCTCCTGGAGACACTGGCGGCCGGTTGGCCAGCCACCCCTTCCTGGTCCTCCGCGGCCTAAGGCCATGGCTCATCTCACCGGCACGGCATGATGGCGTCGCGTACCACCGTCGTGGCACTCTCCTAGTCATGGCATCCTTCGGCGTCACCGGCGCGGTGAGACGGTGCCGTACACCTCCGTCGCGGCCCGCTCTGGCCGGGGTCCTCTTCGTCCCCGCGCAGTGCAACGACACCGTGCCGCCTTCACCTCAAACATCAACGATGATCAATCAATGATAAGGGGAGGAGAATCGTTCGTGTTTGTGCGCTCCATTATCCTCCCGTTATGACGATATCAAGCGGCCAATCTGTAGGCAACGAAGAACGATAAATAAACTCGAACAAAATAAATAACCCCTACCTCAAAAATAAGTTTTTGATTGTCAAGAGCCACGGATGATGGTGTCGTTTCCATCGTCATTGGTGTGCACCCGAGGAAAATACATCTCCTCTTTTATCATGAAGAGAAGAATATGATTGTACGTCGTTGGAGAGCTCCCGTGTTGATGTCCCCTCCTTTGTCACGGAGGAAGAAGTGGATGGAGAAACAGGGGTCGCCGAGTCATTCTTCGTTGAAGGGGATGCCGTTCTTTAATGAAGGAGGAGCTTCTTTCTTTCTTCATACAAAGGCTATCTCCCAATATCCTTACACAACAAGCTAACCCACAAAATAAAATAAGTCTTCTATTATTTTTTTAAATCATGCCAAGCATTCAAATTTTCAAAATTCAAACACTTAATTCAATTAATTGATTAAGTGTGTGTTGGAATGAATTAAAGTCAGAGAGTGGGGAGAGGAGGAGTAACTCAATTAAATACAAGGGGTTTGCCAACATTAAACACAAATAGTTTAATGGGGGGGTTTAAGGGGTTTAGGGAAGATCAAGGGTTTAGGTCACATGTGGGCCCCACCCCACAAATATCCTCCCATGAGAGGTTATGTGGTTGTGGGCCCTACCTTTAACTCCCTTTGGGAGAAATTAAACACCAAACATAAAAATAAAATTGTGTTGCCAATTTTATTTATTTTAAACTATTTCCCCCAAAAATTAATTCCAACCCCTCTTAAAATGCTACTGCGATAAAGGTCCCCTTAAGCAAATACCGGCACTGTGAACTCATCAGTGCCCTCAGATTTCGATTCCATGAACAGGTTCAAAAGATAAAAAACCCGCTCATTCGTTCACTAAACGTACCCGAGCTAAACTTCGGAAAATTATTTTGGGCACATCGGGCCTCGGAATTAGGTGCCGTCAGAAATTTCATACTCGTAAAATCCCAAAGAATTTATGAAAAAAAAAATCCGTGCAATTTATGGGTCTTTACATTACTCCCACCTAAAGGCTTTACGTCCCCATAAAGATACATCATAACCTAGGGAAACAAATGATGGTACTGTGTGCACATCTGAGCCTCCCACTCCCATGAGCTCTCCTGGAGGTTCCCGTGCTGCCAACGAATGCGCACCTGAGAAATCGATCACCCACGTAGGACCCGCTCCTATCGATCCTCGATCTCCACCGAGACCTCTGCAAAATTCACCCCGTCATCGATGTCCAGCTCCCCATGATCAATGATATGTGTCAGATCATGCACATATCTCCTCGGTTGAGATACGTGGAAGACGTCGTGCACCCGGTACAACTGAGGTGGAAGATCCAAGTGATAAGCCACCTCTCCTATGCTGATGAGAACCTTAAATGGTCCGATGAAGCGTGAAGACAACTTTCCACCCTGGCCAAATCTCTGCAATCCACGTGGAGGTGAGACCCGTAAGAAAACATGGTCACCATCCTCAAACTCTAGTGGTCTCCACCTCCTATCAGCATAGGAATTCTGTCAGCTCTGTGTAATCCTCATCCGCTCCTGGATGATCTGCACCTTCTCTGTCCTAGCTTGAACCATCTCTGGTCCTACGAGTGCTGACTCTCTAGGGCCAGTCCAGCACAGAGGTGATCTTCATGGTCAGTTGTACAGTTCCTCGTATGGTGTCATCCCGGTGGTAGAGTGGTAGCTATTATTGTACGCAAACTCTACCAAGGGTAGGTGATCCTCCCAACTGTGACCAATTTCAAGGACACATGCACAAAACATTTCCTCGAGTGTATTAATGGTCATATCCATCTGTCCATCCATATGAGGATAAAAGCTGGTGCTCAAGTGTAGTTGCATCCCAAACGCCTCCTACAACCCCTTCCAAATCCTGGAAGTAAAGCGAGCATCTCGATCGGAGACGATGGTCGATGACACACCATGAAGCCGTACAATATCCTGAACATAGAGGCGTCTCAAGCTCTCCACTGAGATCTTCTCACTGATAGGTAGGAAGTGGGCTGACATGGTGAGTCCGTCGACGATCACCCAGATGGAGTCGTTTCCTCTGGATGTAGGTGGATGTCCCGTTACGAAATACATGGATATCCCACCACACTTCCACTCCGGGACCTCTAAGGGTTGTACCAAGCCTACTGGCACCTGGTGCTCTGCCTTCACCTGTTGGCAGGTGAGGCATTGTGAAACGAACTCTATAACAACCTTCTTCATACCCGACCACTTGTGCTGTCATCTGAGATCCTAATACATCTTCACTACTCCTAGATATACCGCCAATGGGGAATTGTGAAACTCACTCAGAACCACCTCCTGCAACTCAACTGGTACCATGGTACGTCCTCTAAAAAGGATGATGTGATCTCCACCTACAGAAAATCCATCAGGTGCCTATCCTATGGATATCTATGCACGTCACGTCTCATTGGCAATGTCCCCACGCTGTGCCTCTCTGACCCGCTGAAGTAGTAGAGGAGTGACTGTGAGCGACTATAGAAAGGATGATCCATCTCTATCCATGAAGGATATCTGCAAAGTGGATAACTGCTATGTTGCCTCTCCAAGTAGTGGAATGCCCAAACTCTTGCTAAGAGCTTCAGCTACTATGTTCCCTTTCATAGGAGTATAGACTATCTCATAGTAATAGTCCTAGAGGAACTTGAGCGATCACCACTGTCTCAGGTTCAAGTCCTTCTACAAGAAGATGTTCCTGAGACTCTAGTGGTCATAGTAGACTGTAAAGCACTCGACAATCAGATTGTGGCGCCACATCATCAAGTTGAAGACCACTTATGCTAACTCCGGGTCATGGGTAGTGTAGTTCTACTCATGCTGCCTCAAATGTCATGAACCATAAGTCATCACTTCTTTCTCCTGCATCAGGACAGACCCGATTTCATTCCCTGATGCATCACAGTAAACTACCTACCCTAAGCCCTCTCCAGTAGCCTCAAGATGGGTGCACTAGTCAATCTCTGCCTTAGCTCATGGAAGTTATGAGGACATCTATCTGACCACACGAAGGGTTTCCCCTTCTTCTTCAAAGCTGAAAGTGGTGCTGCAACTCTGTAGAATTCTGGAAAAAATCTCTGATATTACCCAGCAAGACCTAGAAAACTCTGCACCTCTGTCACGCTCCTAGGTGGCTCCCAAGCTAGTACTGCCTCAATCTTCACAGGATCCACCGTAACTCCCCCCTCAAAGATAACTTGCCCCAAGAAGTGATCATGTTGAATCCAGAACTGGCACTTCGAGAGTTTACCATAAAGCTGGTGCTCTCAGAGTGTATCCAGTTCAACCCGAAAGTGGTAGGCATGCTCCTCCTCAGTAGTCGAGTATATCAATATATCATCGATGAAGACTAAGAAAAATCAATCGAGGTAAGGATGGAACATCCTGTTCATGAGACTCATGATCACTTCTAGAGCATTGGTTAAGGTGAATGGCATAACCAAGAACTCATATTGTCCATACCAACACCTGAAGGCCGTATTATGCACATCCTCATAGTGAACTCTGAGCTGATGATAGCATGACCTGAGGTCTATCTTTGAGAACCATCGTGCTCCCTTGAGTTGATCGAAGAAGTCGTCAATCCTCAGAAGTGGGTACTTGTTCTTCAAGGTCACCTGGTTCAGGCGATGGTAGTCGACACACGGTCTCAAGCTTCCATCCACCTTCTTGGTGAATAAAATTAGAGAATCCCATGGTGAAACACTGGGCCAGATGAATCCCTTGCCCTGCAAGTCCTCCAGCTATACCCGCAGCTCATGAAGCTTAGTGTGAGCCATCCAATATGCTGGTGTATATATTGGGGCTATCCTGGGGTACAGGTCAGTATATAAGTCTACCTCTCTGCAAGGTGGTTGTCCTGGAATGTCGTCAAGAAAAACATCCGCGAACTAATCCACCACAATAGGAAAACTTGGACTTCGCACATCAACTTTTACGAGAATGAGACTAGCCAACTAATGTGTGATCGGCTACCATCTCCTCTACGTGAGCCCATCCTGCGCTGCAAAGGCTCCCTTCTCATCGGTGAAGGTGATCCTACTCCCATCTTTGCGGACACACCACACCTTTCCCCTAATACAGTCGATCTGAGCATGGAATGTAGATAACCAATCCATTCCCAAGATGACGTCATAAGGCCTCGATGCCGCTACAAGAAGATCCCAACTGAAGCTCTCACCTCCTACAGAAATCTCACACTGCCGGCACCAGTGCATAATCGTCGAGTCTTCTCCCGTAGGAGTATCTAGACATAAAGATCGAGCCAATGGCTCCATCGGAATCTCTGAGATCAGAACAAGGGCAGCAGCAATGAAATAATGACTTGATCTTGTGTCTATATGAACTGTAGCAAGGGTGGAGTAGACACATATAGTACTTGAATCATCTCAGGTGCTCCATGGTCTTAAGCCTCCACTGCCTGAAGCTGAGCATGCCTCTGTCTGCCATCTCCCTGTGGTCGGGGTCCTGGTGGTGGTGGTTGTAGAGCCTCAAAGCGTTGCACACCACCCACTGCTTGGCCAGCTCCTCTACCTCGTCAGCTAGCTCCCTGCAGACCACCACGGTCAAACATCTTCCTCTTCCTGGGGGGTCCATCAACTATCTCCTGCTCATCTGCATGGCGGGTCGGGCAGTCACGGGCCATGTGGCCCAGCCCGCCGCATGCATAGCACTGCCTGCCTCTCGTATGACAGGATCTGCTACGTGTTCCCCACACATCCGAACCAGTATCCGGAGGTCTCCCACCGGATGGTCTGGTCCGCTTGGACCTCTGTGACATCTGTCTACTGCCGGCTATAGAATACTCCGCTACATGTCACCCTGTGGTAGGCCTCGCTACTGGCATAGGCTCAGAAAGGAATCTCTCCACAAGAAGGGCTCGCTCCGGTACTCCTGCCTTCGTCATAATGCTAAGGGAGATCATCAAATCCCAAATCTCATGCCTCAGTCCCTACTCAAAGGTCCGGGCCCGGAAGAATGGGTCCCATACCATGTCTGTGGAGTAGCGTGAGAGGTTGGTAAATCTTTCCGAGTACAGGGCTACTGTCATGTTGCCCTACCGCAGTTGTAGTAACTCCTGGATGCGCTCCGCACAGAGGTTGGCTGGAACAAACTATGAGCGGAAGAGGATCTCAAAGTTCGTCCAAAGTAGGGATGCCTCATCATGTACCTGGAGCATCAGGATCCACCATCTGCCTGCTTCTGCGTGCATGAAACTTGCTGAAACTTGTATAGTGCACTCAAGAGACGTGCACTCTCAGCTGCTGGGGCTGGTGGCATCGGTGGCTCGACGGGTAGAGGTATCGCCAGTGCCTCCAGTGTAATGGGGCCCTACACCGAGGCATCGTCGCTCGGTGGGCTGCCATCTCACAAAAATCTCAGAACCCTAGATGCATGCCATCATGGGGCCATCCTGAAAAGAAACAGGTGCGCCATAGTTATTACAGTATACCTGGTTAGCTGACACAATGTTATCACAATGAAAACTTTTAAAACACACATGCAATCAATGTTTTTAGGCACTGAGTCAGAAAACAGAAGTCAGGGTCCTGGTGTATGGATATGTTGGTCGCCGCACCAACACTGGACTCCCTAGACTGATAACCACACTCAATACTCTAAACATTATTTCTTCACAGAGAAGAAATTATCAGAGTCCTAAGTTATGCGGTAGAACCGACTCCTCTGATACCAATTTGTCACGACTCGTCCTCGGGGCCCGTGTCGTGACTACCCCAGGCACGCCTTCCATAGGCCACGGGCTGGAAACTAGCACCAAAGTTGTAAATCCCAATAAAAGGGATGGCATTGCCTTTATATAAGTATACAATCACAACAGAGTATGCAAGATGAAGTAAACACTAAGTAAACTAAGTACAAAAGTATGTGCTAGAAAGTAAATGGGCCAGCATACATACCCAACTGAAAGTATAGTACAACTGAGAAAAGTAAAGCAGTAATCACTGAGATGTCCTCCGGATACCCCACCTGAAGGGTGGGTACAGATGGTCTCCTCAGCTCCTCGAATCTGCCCATCCACTCCGTGTACGTCCTTCCTGATAGTCCACCTCTGGATACCATCCCGCTCCATAAGCCTCAACCACGATCAGTGTTGTCCGTCATCTGTATCCAACACAACGTAGTACGGGCATAGCCCATGCAGGGGTGAGTATATTATACACAATAGGGACCTCGAGACTCCCAAAGGTCTCCCAGAATCCAAAAAGGATAAACCACAAAGGAATAACACAATCATTAAGTATCAACCAACACTACTTAGGTATATTCCCATACATATACCTAAGTCATCAGTTCATGTTCTGCTCCTACTCACGGGCCCAAGTACAACCCAGTCTACACATGATAGTACAACCTAATCCACATAAGAAAGAACACAATCATATCGATGATAATGATTGAAAGTCAAGAAACAACTCACACAGGTATACTAATCATGAAGAGGGGTGGAGATGATAGATATAGCCTCTGATTAATCTTCCCTGCCGAACCCAGGTAGGATCAATGTACATAAGTCATTGCTACCGAACCCACGTAGGATCCAAGTATAGTAATAATCGTTGTCGAACCCACGTAGGATCCAAGTACAGTCGTCATCACTGCCGAACCCACATAGAATCCTAGTACAATCGTCATCGCTGCCGAACCCACGAAGGATCCTATTACAGTCATCATTATCGTCGCAGTTGCAGCCAGCTCTAGGGTTCCTGCACACAGCACGCTCGATTCTGGGAGGGTCCGTTCCACAAGCCAAGGGGTCAATAAATCAACTATCATGATGCCTAGATTTTATGTATCACAATGTTCCATTTTGTCAATAGGAACTCAACGCGACAGACGGTGCATCAATCGGACGCCTGGTCTGAGAGATATTGGATTTCTGTCCCAGGGGCCCATTTGGTTTTTCAGCTAAAACCAACACGACCGTAATCAAGGTACATAAAAACCTCAATTGGAGTAATCCAAAAGAACTGTCTCACTAAGAGGAATTCAATGTAATTGATGGCACGTCATTCGGACGTCCGTTCCTTATGTTATAAGCGTTTCCGCTTCAAGGGCCCAGTTGGTTTCGGGTTCGAACCAACCCGACCATACCAAAACTTCGCTAAAACCTCGATTGTCATATAGAAAAATGACAGTCTCAATCCAAGGACCCCTATGCAACTAACAGTTCATTGATCTGAGGTCTGTAGCCCAAGATATGATCGTTTAAACGAGCCTGGTCCGAAAAAAGGGGGTCTGGGCCTGGTCCGACCAGGCCCAAAACCCCCTGGGTCGGCCCGAACTGGGTGGACCCGACCCGGGTCCAGGTCCGGCCTGATTGGTCGTGGCCTGGCCCAGCCCGTGGCCCGACGCAGTCTGGCCCGACTGGCGCGGCCGGCTCGGAAGCCGGCCGCGGCTCGGCGCTGGCCGAGAAGGGCGGGAGGGGCGCACCCCTTTTTTGGAAATGGCAGACCTAGTGGGGTCCACCCTAAATGCTGGTCGGGGGTGTTACCCCCCTGGTTTCCTGGTAATGGCCGGCCGGTTGTGAGCTTCCGCGGGGCCCCTTCTGGGTCTCACCTCCATGAGACGCCGGTGACCGGTTGGCCGGCCGCCCCTACCTAGTCCGTCGCGGCCTAAGGCCGCAACTCATCTCATCGGCAGGGTGTGACAGCACCACGCACCCCTGATGTGGCCCGCTCCGGCCGCGGTCCTCTTCTTCCCTACGTGGTGCAATGGCACCGCCCCACCTTCACCTCAAACGTCAACGATGATCAATCAAGAAAAGGGGGAGGAGAATAGGCTATGTTTTTGTGGTCCATTCTCCTCCCATTATGACGATATCAAGTGGAAAATCATTAGGCAATAAAGAATTATAAATAAACTCAAACAAAAAAAATAACCCCTACCTTGAAAAGAAGTTCTTGGTTGTCAAGCTCCGTGGATGATGGCATCGTTTCCGTCGTCGTCAGTGTGCACCCGAGGAAAAGACGTCTCCTCTTTTATCACAGAGAGAAGAAGTTGATTGCTTCTCCTCAGAGAGCTCTCGCGTCGATGTCCCCTCCCTTGTCACAGAGGGAGAAGTGGATGGAGAAACTGAGGTCACTGAGTCATTCTTCGTTGAAGAGGATGATGTTCTTCAATGAAGGAGGAGCTTCTTTCTTTTTTCACACAAAGGCTCTCTCCCAAAATCATAACACAACAAGACAACCCCCAAAAGAAAATAAGTCTTCTCTTATTTTTTTAAATCATGCCATGCATTCAAATTTACAAAATTCATAAAATTAATTCTATTAATTGATTAAGTGTGTGTTGGCATGAATTAAAGTGGGAGAGTGGGGAGAGGAGGAGTTACCCAATTAAATACAAGGGGTTTGGCAACATTAAACACAAAGTGTTTAATGGGGGGTTTAAGGGGTTTAGGGAAGATCAAGGGTTTAGGTCACATGTGGGCACCACCCCACAATTATCCTCCCATGGGAGGTTATGTGGTTGTGGGACCCACCTTCAACTCCCTTTGGGATAAATTAACCACCTACCATAAAAATAAAATTGTGTTACCAATTTTATTTATTTTAAACTATTTCCCCCAAAAATTAATTCCAATCCCGCTTAAAACGCTACTGCGATAAAGGTCCCCTTAAGAAAATACCAGAGATGCGAAATCATCAGTGCCCTTCGATTTAGATTCCGATCACTGGTTCAAAAGATAGAAAAACCCACTCATTTGTTCACTAAACATACCCGAGATAAACTTTGGAAAATTATTATGGGCACACCGGGCCTCGAAATTAGGTGCAGTCAGAAACTGCGTACACGTAAAATCCCAATGAATTTATGAAAAAATATTTTACCTAAAATTTATGGGTATTTACGGTATTCCTTGTAATCATGCCAATGTAATTAGAAGTACACACTGGCTCTGAGCTATATGGGTTCATGTCAATACAATTCACACCTCATCCTAAGGGACTCGGTGGTATTCCTTGTATATATTTTTTTATTATACAACGTCTTTGTCGACCACACACTATGTAACTATAGATGGTCTATATTGCATCGATGTTAGTCAATATATGACTTGTAATTTATAAATGTCATGCACATTGACAACACGACTTCGAAAATTATCATGGAGAAAAACCGTGTGGCGTTACATGACATGTACACCAACTACACACCATGTAACAGGGAAAAACCCTTACTAATCATATGTCAATACATGATATATAATGACATGGTGTACTTTTCTCCCACAAGATTGATTTATTTTCTGCAACTCATCTTGAGGTAGTGAACATGGATGCATAGTGTATACTTTTCAGTTACATGCTATGTTACCATTTCATCCATTAATAAAATTGGGCACCTTTAGATGGTTTCATTGATAACTATTCAAATATTCTTATTTAAATATAAACAAACAATACTGTTATCGCAAACACTATATTAAATAAATAAAAACTATAACAATAACATAGAAATGAAAATTTTCAATTCAATCAAAAAATAATAAATAATTATAAAATTAATATGGTATTGGTTTCATACAACTTGATGGTCCTGGGGTGCAAGAAGTGGTTGGGACCATGCCGAATATTTTTTTTCATCGATATCTTTGTATTAAAATCCCATATATTGATTAATGAAAACATAAAAATATACAATATGGGATCTTTTACATATAATATAAAAAAAATTATAGATATGAATTACCTTTGACTATAATTATTTCCTCATTATTGAATAAGTTAACCAATCTTGTCACATCGTCATTATGATAGTGGATCCAAGTGTGGAATCATTCTATCGATATCCACACATGCTTCATGAACCTCTGAACATCACTATATAATCGACATGTTCTACTGTGGATGATCTTAACCACTTATTTAATTCTCCATTGGTCATAAGAAAAACACTTATGAACATGAAGGGTTCTATATATATCTCTAAATTTTATGATAGAGGTGTTGGATCATTGATCGTTATTCTTGATGATGTTCTCTGTAGGGCTGATAGAATTTTATAGAGTGAAATTTTTTAGACTGAAAATCTTTTACCAGGACATAATATAATATGGTTTTAGTAAATAGGGTAAAACATTAGCTACTATTTAATGTCCCTTAAATAAAATATTTATTTTAAGTGAAACCCACAATGAATAATGAAAATAATATTATTACTATTTCATTGACATGTTAAAAACTCTTTGGTATTTAAATATCATTTATTTCAGACCCTTAATATGATATGTCAATCATTCTCCGCATTTATTTATCCTTAATTAATAACTTTTTATTCATATAAATAAATTTAATCATATTTTTCATTCAATGATGATATAAACGAAAAAATAAATTAAATAAGTATTATTCCTTAGAGCATGAGATTAATATTTATTCTAATTTTAATTTCTCATTGAATTAAATCGAGGTTTTAGATACTCTTTGTGTGTGACCCTCTAGGCCTCTTTGTCAATGAAATTAAAAAAAAAAATTGCAAAAAGATTGTGATCATCATCTAGAAATTAATTGAGTAACCCAATAGAAAAAGATTTAATATTCATAATGATAACAACATCCTAGAGACACTCACTATGTAATATAATCTTTTTGTATTAAAATATGTTCATGAAGTTTAAATACCCATGTTAACAACATTTATTCTTGATTTATACTTCATTAATATTGATAAAATGAAATCTTTGATAAAGAACCATGAAAAAAATATTAATCAATAGTTCCATTCCAATCAAAGGGACTAACATATCTACTTTCATTAACATGGAATGGAAAAATCATTATTCATTTATTTATTACAGTCGAATCAATTATGACAAAACCAACATATCCTACCTCACCACAAGTGTATGTCATCATAATTTTTGTTAATACATCAAAGTACAAATTTCATGAAATACATTAAAAATAAGATCAAATATAAGTACCAATACACACAGTAGATTGAAATATACATTAGCATATAAAACATTAGGAATTCTAATGAGTGGGTATGTTATTATATCCACTACTCTTAGAGATTACCAAGTTAAAAAATAATGAAAAGAAGACTCAGTACCATATTATTTTCTTACACCAGAAATCCTACATCATTTTCCCCGTCAAATAGATGTCAATTGGTCAAAAAACATATATTTAGGAATATCTTAATTTTATATCATGGTTCACATAATAAAGAGGAACTATTATGAACTTTTAATATGCTAAATACAATAAGGAACTTATCCCATTAATGTTACACAGAAGAAAAAATAGCATGTGATGTGATATTTATTAATATTCATGTCACTGAATATATAGGTAGTCAAATTTAAAAGTTTTTATTTCCTGGGAACCTAATCCAACACAGTTTTGATTGATCGCCTGTATTGATTTAACCATATGAAACACTATTATACGGAAGGATTCTTTAACATGTGTTAAATAATTAAGAATCCCTATAGTAGCCATCAAAATCTATTATGTGATAAACCATACTATACTACTAATAAACAGGACATTAACATCACTGACTTTTACCTACGCTAGAAAAAAATCACTGATAAAAGTACCATTTATTAGTGTAAAATGAGTACGGATGAATAGCACCTTTTATCAATGGTTTTTTCTATTACTGATAAAAGGCTCCCTTTAACAGTACATTTTTTAGCTATGATAAAATGAAACTTTTATCAACGCATTTATCAGTGATCATAATGGTTTTCCTTTATCAGCGTTTTTTGTTTAGCGCCCAGAAAGTTAACCCTTTATCAGCACATTATATTTAGTTCCCATGAAAGAACACTATAGTAGTTATTTTTTAGTAGTGATAACAGTACGATTAAAATGAAATAATGAAATAAATAAAAATTAAAATTTATATTATTAAAATAATATTAAATTTTATATTACTTAAATATTTTTCAACAAAAATGAATAAATGGATTAAAATATATATAAATAATTAATAGTATAAAGTAAATAAATATATATATATATATATATATATATATTAAAAATAAAATTTAAACAAAGAAGAATTATAAATATGTAAATTGAGGAAAATATTAATCATTTTAGTAATAAATAATTATTATTAATTTAATAAATACTATATATTTAATATATATATATATATACAGATGTATAAATATGATTTATATAATGACATATATTATGAATGCTTACATTAAATAGTGAAATATTTAGTGAATAATGGTTGATAACTAAAAAATAATGTGTATAAAATACAGACTAACTACATCGAGTAATGAACATAATTGAACTTCGTTTAATTTTTCAATTTAACTTAAGTTAATTGTACTTATTATATTAATGATTTATACATACCTACGCACACACACAAATTTTTTTTATGAATTTATTAAATTTATATTATATATATATATATATATATATTTTCTATGTTTTAATATGTTCAATATGAAATCATATTTATTTCAATATATATCCATTTTTAAAGATTTATACAAATCGAACATATCTAAATTTTCAGTATTGTACTCTTTTAATTAATCAATTTAATTCATTTCTTTAACATGCATGCTATTAAAATTTAACAATAATTAATAACATTAAATATAATTCTGTAAAAAATTATAAATATATATACTTATAAATATATATTTACTATTATTATAAATATATATTTATAAATAAATAAATAATATTTTTTTAAAATGTATTTATATTATTATAAATTAATTTTTTTAAAATTGTAATATATTTATTTTAATAATGAATATATTTACAATATTTGTATATATATATAATTTTATAAATATATATTTAAGGATATAAATATTATTTTTTTAAAAGTAATTTATATAATTATAACTCAATAATTATATATTCAAATAATTATAAACTAGTTATGTTATAAAAATTATTATTATAATTATTATAATTATATATAATAATTATAATTTTTTTTTAAAAGTATTATAATTATTTGTTAGTTCTTTTTTAGTAATCATAAATTCATAGATTAAACAGTGATAAAAAAGGCATATAAAATCAATCTTTGTCAATGAAAAAGTTCAAGTGATGATAAAGATTGATTTTACCAATTATTTTATAGCACTGCTAAATCTCAACATTTAACAGCACAAAAAAAGTACTCATAAAGAATAATTTTATCAGTTCTTATTAACTTAGTGATAATATATGGTACTTTTGTCAGTGATTTTCAAAAAAGAACTGATAAAAGTCTCCCAATCTATAATAAGAACCCTACTCATCCAGAACCATTTTGCGATAAAAACAACCTCACAGAAGTAACATAATTTCAGCACACCTTTTTGTCGAATACAAGATAAATTTTTGTTTAGAATCAAGGCAATAACAATTCCAAATCTCGAATCCATGGCTCCATTGATTAAACCCTATTCATCACGACCTACTGTCGACGCTCCTCAAACAAAATATAGGTTTTTTGATATCTCTAACCTTCCACAGTTATATTTATGTGTCCCAAAAAGGTTAGTTCTACATCTGTGTATCCCAAAAAGTTTGGTTTCATTATCCTATAATGAAATGACCTGAAAATTATCATTTTTTAGATATATTGATTTATCGTCTTAACTAATAGCATTTTACTCTTCATGGGAGTACTTTGGTTCTATATTCCATGAAATATTTAAAACCCAATGTAGGACCATGTTGATGTGAGGTATAATAGGCTCTTAGTACATATATTCCATGACATCTACATCTTTTTTTTCTTTAATTTTATAAAATTCATCGATATTTCGGTCAGTGTTGTCATTGGATATTGAATATTCCCCTCTAAATCACTTGGGAACCTCTTTTTATATTTTGATTGATAAATTAATGTTATATGATTTCATTGATTCTCCTATAAACCAAGGAAATTTTTTCAACAATCTGATATCTTAATATCTTACTTCATATAATCCAAAAAAACACATTATGTTTTTTCCAATCCTCAATAATTGTATATTCAACATATATGAATATCAACTAACTTTGATCAATCTCATTCAGGATGTAGAGGGTGTGATCAACTCCACCTCACTAAAAAAAGTTTTCTTCATTATTGATCTAACCTCAAATACCAAGTCCTCAGTGATTTCTCTATATTTTAAAAATAATTCATTGACTGAAATACCTTTTTCTCATTTTCATCAAAAATAAACCCATATGGTTTCTCAATATATACCCCCCCATAAGAACTACATCTAGGAACATAGATTTTACATCTATTTGGTATACTTTTAACTTTATTTTGACTAATATATCGAAAAACTAAAATAGTTTCCAACTTGCCTATTTGATTAAATTTATCATAAATATAAATTACTTTGAACTAGGAGTTCCTATTATGCACTATCCATTATTTAATTTTAGCCACATTTCCATAGTCAATGATTTTATTATTGAACACCAAATTCATTCCGATAACATTTTTGAGTTCCAACCTTGGAAAAATTTCTCATGTAACATTTTTTCTATTGATATAATGCTTATCATGCACATATTTGATCTAATTATCATCATTTCAACCTCTAATAATGATTTAGGATATACATGGGAAAAATGATTTTTTTGTAGAGTCTTACTCCTTCGAGTTTTCATCAAAACATTCTGATCACCAGCAACATTTTATTCTTCCATTTCAGCATTTTTTCTTACAGTTCAAAAAAACATATCCATCATTTAAAATGATAACCCACTCAATAATAAATTTTAAAAATCAATTTATTTCTTTCATCACACATCTAATAAACAATATGTATGTTTTACTTTAATTTATCTAAAAAAGTCATTCTTTAACATTTCCTTTGGGTTCTACCATTAGTAATATCTCATTACCATCCATGTAATTCTCACAAATAGGAGAAATTACCCCTTTTAGAGAATATAATTGATGATATCTGTGATCCTCTTCAAATTCATCTCCTAACCAGTTATTCCAATTTTGTCTTGGGAATCATCCCCCATCTCTTCTATGTTTCTTGTAATACTCTGAGTAATATTCATCATATTGATGACTACTCCTTTTAGTATTTCATAAAAAATAGATGAATGTTAATAAGAGAGGTTTAATGACTTCCAAACAACAAAATTCAATGATAATTCAAAAGAAGAGCTGATGGGGATATGAATAGTATATAACTTTCCATTTTGGATATATTTAGAGGATAACACCAACCGTAATGGAGTAATTATTCTCTAAAATTCAATTACCTTTTTTATTTAATGAATACTAAATTTGTTGATAATATCATCATTTTAGTTTCCCTTAATAGAATTATTTATAAATTTCATCTTTGATAAGGAATATCTTTTGTGTATTTATTATTTTATTGTATAAAATGAATATTTTATGAATGAAATTAGATATCTTTATGCACTCTCAGATGATTGAATGTATCAATCAATGAATCTTATTTTCTCAGCATCCTCCATGCTCATTTATTAATTGTTTTGCGAGATCTATTATTGTTTTTATCATAATTATTTCTTTACTGTCAGCATTTCCATGTGGTCAACAATTTTTGTGCAGTAATATCATTATCCATACAATTGATGTATTGTTTCATATTTATGTTTAGTTTATTAATTTTTAGTATTACTCATATAATTTTTTTTACTTATATAAGTGGATTCTTTTGATCGAGTTGGGGTGGTTTGTTCAAAGCATCTCATCCTATTGAGGGATTGGACATTGATCCTGCAACTGAGATTATGACAATATGGAAATGTGTCAAGAATGCATACAAACATAAAGGAAAGGTGAATTCCTACTACTTATTTAAATAATTTTATCATCATTTTATCTACTATTTGAAATTTAATTTACTTATCATTTTTATCTAATACTAATTTAGAATTCTTCAATGATATTTTGGGAATTTATATTTTCTTTCAACTATCTACTACAATCTACACAAGAGATAAATTGATTATTTCTACAAATGTAACCATGTTTTCCAAATTCATCTTCTTTCTTTTTTGAACATATTACACTGCATATTGATTTAATTATCATTGATTAAAAAATTCTCTCATTGGTTAAGTCTATAAGAGTAGAGAAAGTATGTGTGATAGTTTTTGTGACTTATCATGATAAATTGGGCGTATTATCCTCATCATCTATTCTAACATTCAACAATGATAATGGTTTATTTGCTAAGAATATTGGGTCAATATGCCTAATTGGATGTTAAGCATATTATATAGTGGAAACATGGCTACATTGGCATTTAGGACCTTTTTTCAGACTTTGGGATGTGTAGGAATCAACCAAACCTCAATCTGAAACACAGTGTGATCGGTATGACACCAATTGCTAATTTTTATTATAATTAATATTAAATTTAGTTAAAACGAAAATTGATATAATCAAAACCAAGAAATCATATTCAGATTATTTTTATACTTTAGGGAAATGATCCATAATAAATTTGGAATGTATAGGAATAATCCACATCTCAATTTGAAGCATGATGTGACTGCCCTGACTCAACATGTCTATTAATAGATTAAAATATAATGTTTAGGTAAAACAAATTTCTCAATGAACATAAGGAAAATCTGATCATATTTTATTGAAAATTTAGGACATCTATTCATAATATATTTGTGAAGTTTATGAATCAGTCTCTTTCGAAATCGATACAAGTTGTGATCGTTATGGGAAAAAGTGAATGTTTTCTGTATAAAATGACATTTTAGTAAAAAAACAAGATACATACTCAAAAATGATCAAACGCTTTTATATTTTTTTCATAGTTCATTTAAAAAATCCATATGTCATTTTTGGGGAGTTGGAATCAGCTTCACCTCAATCTGAACCGCGATGTGACCAGTATTACTCCTAGTACATTTTTTATTTAGAATAGACTTATTTTTTTTTGTAAAAAGGATAAATGTACTACTCCACAATGAGAAAACACATCCATATTGTTTTTATACATTAGTGAAATAATCCATAATTAATTTTGGACAGATTTTAATTATCTGTTTCTCACTCTGATACATGATGTGATTGGTAAAATTCAGTGTGTCCATTATTAGTTTAAAATTTAGAGTTTAGTTAAAAAAAATCCACTCACTAAAAAACCAAGCAAACACACTATTATAAAATTAATAATTTAATACATTTATTCATAAGTAATTTTTTACTTGTAGGAATTGGTCTCACATAAAACTGATACATTATGTGGTTGTTAGGATTCAAAGTGCATGTTTTCATATTAAAATGACATTTTAGTAAAAAGGAAAAGTGAAGTACTCAATGAAAAGAAAACTCATTTGTATTAATTTTATAATTTATGAAAATGATCCACAAGAAATTTGGGATGTGTAGGAATTAACTACACCCAAATCTAATGCATGGTGTGACCTTTATGACTCCAACTACATCATTTTATTTAATATTGGCATCAATTTTATTAAAAAGGACAACTGACCTACTCAGAAATGAGAAAACGCATTCTTATTATTTTGATACATTAGGATAATGATCCAAAAGTCATTTTGTCCAATTGAAATCTGACTCACCTCAATCTAAAACACTATGTGTCTGGTAGGACTCAATGTGAATGTTATCAGTTTGAAATCAATATTTTACTTCAAAAAGTGTCACTCATGGAAAACTGAGAAAATGTGCGCAGATTATCATTGAATTTTAGAATAACAATTCACAAGTCATTTTTATAATTTACAAATTGGTATCACACCAAACTATCACATGATATATGTGGAATGAGGCAATGTGCTTGTTTTTAGTTTCAAATGACATGTTAGTAAAAAAGTTATGTGACATACTCAAAATCAAGAAAAAACATTCGAATTGTTTGGATACATTAGAAAAATGATCCATAGGTCTTTTAGGACATGTAATATTTAGTAATTCTGTAATTTTATAAACCATTGTTTGTAATGTTTATAATATAGTGTTTATTTCATGTATTTTTGTTTTAAATTTTATTTCATTTAAATTTGGTATTCACATTTGATTTTGTGGATTTAGTGGTTTTTTGGTGTTGTGGTGTACTATTAGAGAACATTTTAGTATTCATATTTATCAGAACTTCTATAAGAACTAATAAAACACCCCTATATTAGTGTTTTTTCAAAACTGAAAATGATTAGGGATTTTAAACTCTCTCCAGTATTCGGACCTTTTCTAGCGTTGATAATGGACATTTTTAACACTATTAAATAATTATTTTTTATAGTGATACCATACTCCCATACAATTTAAAACCAAAATTTTCATTAGTATAACCCAGATACCACATTACTTTGGAAAGTGGGATAACATCGATTCGAAACATGTACGCATGAGGACACATCAGAAATAAAATAATGAACTTGACATGAATCATTTACTCGTGAATCTTATGGATTGATTATGATTTTTTTGAGATAATTCAGTAATTTGTTCCTTGTTTGTGATTTTCATCCCTTTTAGGAACTCCCTTTGATCTAAATGACATATCTAAATGCACCACATTATATTTGGAACAATAGGAAGGTTGATATTTTCCACATGAAACCTCATACCACTATAAATAATCATAAAATATAGAAGATATATACCATAGATGCCATAAAGGTTATGGATCAAGACCCTTGTTGTATGTTGTCACCAACATAGCGCCTCTGAGTCTAGTTGGTTAATGATATGGTATTGGAGTATTGACTGAACAGATATATCCAAACATTGGAGTTGGAATGTGAGATCCCCCATAAGATGAAGCTCTAATAGTATTCTTACTTGGGAAAAGACACATAGAGTCATGTTTACCATGTTTTCACATCCAACCACATTGTGAGCCTTTCCATGGATCATGAAAACACATTCCTAAATCATCTTATGGATGTAGAAGAGGATGTCAGAATATTCCCCTCCACTAACTCAGAAATTTATTAAGATGGATCATGCAAGTCTTCACAATCATCCGTGTTATGTTCCCCAAGATCATTAGTTATTTAATCATGGTATTACCTTGGATATCTATATAGTGACTATCCATACTAGGATACCTAAAATAATGACCCATTTGGGGAAGATGACCATTGAAGAATAGTAACATATACATATTCTTATTCGTTCCAATTATTATTATTGTCATATCCTAGTATAATGTAAATATATAGGGAGGTACATTATTCCCTTTTCCATCAATATATGAATATATATTATTTTTTTCATTCTTATTTATACAAAAAACACATGTTTATAATCCAATCCATGTTCTCATACTTATTGGGGAAAATCATTCATATATTATAGATGCATAAAAAATATAGACTCATATCCCTACTCTTATCTAGCAGTTTCATCGATATATCCTCTGAGAATCCAAGGAGTATTCCAAAATCCAATCACATACTAATGAATCCCATTAAAATTTTTTAGTTTAAATTGAGTAACATTCCCATGTTCTAGCTCAGTATCATGAATTCTATTATAATATCCCAATGAAAATAGTTGAGATGACAAAGAGGGATCCCATTCATACAGAAGATCAAGATCATATACATTATCTAATCAATTAATATATTAGGAGTATTTTGATGGATAAAAATAATATATATCATACCCATGGTCTCATTTACATATATCATTGACATATTCCAAAAAACCAAGGAGTCCCATAGGAGGGATCCAATATATGAGAAACATTATCTGCATTGCATGACCCTTATTATGATTGTATTTCTAACCTAAATTTTTAGATAGGGGAAATACAGAAGGAATAATCTCCATGAATAATATATAGTCATGCAACATGTTCATATTCATAACCATTTTGGTAGTGAAATCCTTGAGGTTCGGTGGTATATTCTTAAAGTGGATAGAGTATTTAGAAACTCTTCATCAATATGAAAATGAACTTGTTGTTATGAATTTCCATTCTATGGTAATATGTAACTTAAATAATGAGGTGCTCCCCAGATTACAAATTGGGAATGTCCTGACTAATAATCATATCCAAAATAAATATATTTCATTCCTAGATCATTGATCATGGAATTCATTCTAATGACACCAAGAATATTCGACAAAGAGGTCCTCCATATAGAATTACAAAGATAAACCATGGTGGCACTCACTATGGTGTTCATTTTGATGGAGCTATTTTTTATGATTTTTTCTCTTATCATAATGTTCCTTCCCCTATTGAGGTCACATCATTGTTTCAACCATATTGATAAGAACGTGAGAAACTGAGGCTAGCTACAGTAGGTTCCCTACAATGTATTAATAATATATTACCCTAATAAGTGGGAAATCTAAGGTGGTGATAATCATCTATGACTCCCCCATAATATGTATCTTGGAATGTAATTAAAGGAATTATAAATTATCATACTACGTTAAGTAATGTAGTAGAGAAGTGACCATTATGGTCACATTAGTTTGAATAACCCCTCTCTAGAGATAAGGATAATTTAGTGATAATATTGAAACAATTGACTAATGGTAGAATATCTATCATGTTCTAGCCCATGGCCACTTCTTAGTATGACATTTTAGAAATAAAAAAAGTGGAATATGTAACATATCAGCATCAAATATTTTGGGTGATAATTCAACATCTTAATATCATTTTCTTTTCTTATGGAGAATATGATAATCATCTAAATCAGTTGACAGGATTTGTAATAAGGTAGAATTGGATTCTTTTTTAGAGTCTAAAAATACTAAATATGGAAAAATAGTGTCAGTGCCTCTAATATTCAATTACATATAGTAGAAAAGTAACAATGTGATATATTTATTCATAACCTACCCAATGATTATTTTATAGGATGGGTAAAATATAAAGCTCAAAATTTTACCTCTCTTACAATGAAAAATTTGATCATATCATAGATGTTTTTTTGCAATATTAGTAATTTAAAACAAGTCAAAGTACCATGGAGTAAAAAATATAGTTGGTCTATCCAATAAAACACTTACATCCACAATGAAAAAAAGGTTTTACTCGGAAGGAAAAATCCATCGACATGCTCTTATATCCGGATACCAAGAATTTGAAACATGACTCCCTTATGTGGAAAGCAAAGAAACTAATTTTGGAACAACCCCTTATGTTGGATATATCCCATCTAGAATGTGTGTTGTGCCTATATCATTCCCAAATAATATCTTAAAAAGGAAATAATGCTACCACAAAAATATTATAAGAGAAACCATAGTCTATATGGATGGGAGAATTTTTACCACCATCACTTACCCATGGACCCATCAAATACAAAGTGGATCTTGGATGTGATGGTAGTAGAGAAAAATCCACCTGGAGAATAGGTATTGGGGAAATATTACCCCCATCGAGGAAGACGATTTTTTAAAAATTTCGAGTGACAACACAAGAAACACCTTTGTCGAATCTTCCACATAATGAAATTTACCCTTAATTGGGACCATGATTAGAGAAATCCTTAAGATACACACTTGGGGTCACCATTCATAACACATATCTGAATGAATAGTTTGGATAAAAGGTAAATCTCACAATGGATGTAATCTAAATCAATCCAATATGAAGGAAAATATCCAAGTGATTTTGATATATCCATTAATAGATATTCAGAGGATGATAAACCCCCAAACACTTTGTTGTGGATTTTACTACAATCACATGATTTAAATTAGCTAAAATAATTAAAATTATCTATGTAGATAAAATTGAGTAATTCAATTATGTATAAGTACATTATGAGGTCATATCCATTTGAAATGTGGTTCATATTTATTTTCACAAAGAATGTGTGTGTTCCTAGTATTAGAGGCAAAATCATGACTTATAGTGTCCTTTTAAACGACTACTACTATTTGGATAATATAAGGCTTAGAAATTTATCTATCTAACCCCATAATAGATTAGTATAAATATTTCCCTCTATTGAGGTAGCAACCACCACTGTTTTGGGAAAACTACACCAGGAAAATATAAGGTGGATATCAATAGTAGACACATGTAAACCAATCATACGAGGCCCCACCTACAACCTTTACTCAGGTGTTTACTGATGTAATGTTCCTCCCAAAAATCACCAATTTTATTTATCCCCTTACTACTCAAATGGAAACCATGAAGGTGACATGCTCAAATGTGCAATTAGAGAGGAAGCCTTATACTAGATGGATAGACTCAACATCTCTACCACAAATCATTGGGATTCCATCATTATTGATATAAAATGGAGAAGGATATCTGTAATAGTAAATCATGTATTTTTCATCTTGGTGTGGCCCCAAGTTAGGAATATTGATGTATTTGTAATCACCAAGGCTCATATTCTTTGCGAAAATACTGAAGGGATCATCATTTATCAATTTTAGGAATCTAATAGCTATTACTATCACTGATTGCGATGATCTTAACTGAAATTTTGGTTTATAATTAATCTATACATTGATGGATATATAAATAATTGAACACATGAATTCTAAGAAATATGAAAATTAGAGAATCTCAAAGTTCGTCACCATAAAAAAAGTATCATAATACTCCCAAATTATACATATTCCCCAAGAGCATCTAATATTGATTTGTATATAAAATCTTAGCAAATGGTTATAGTGCCACTCAATCCCTTGAAATAACATATTGTAATCCATGAGTTTTCATCCACAATGAAGCTCCTAAAAGATTTTATTTGACATTCAAAATTCAAATCCTATCTGAAACCACCAATATTTGGAAAAATACTAATAATCACATATTATAACTATCATAATAATACCAAAAAATGATTCCATAACATTTTCCTATTGTAACGCCCCGACCCCAGTTACCCAGAGTCTGTGAATTATTATATAACAATGCCATGATCACAAGGAAATCATGTCTCGAAAGACCATTCAGTTTAGTATTATTGGAAACAAGATTCATACATAAGTTCATCTTTACAACTTTAAAAGAAATATAACGTGAATTTATTACATTAAAATCATCCAAGCCTCCTAAATAATTCCTGAAAGTCACTAATAACTATAATCTTCATATCCTAGGAAAATGAAGGATAAGAAAGGGGTGACCTCAAACGCTCAGTAAGGGTAAGAAATACAGCAGAAGATAACATAAATATTAAGCATGGTGAATAATTGAAACCACATGCCTTTACCATTAATAAACATGAATAATTTTATGGAAGAAATATGAGCTGAGTAAATAATGCCATAATAAGACATAATCATTTGTATTCTACTAGTCGAATGACCACATGAACCATCAATATTATTTCTATAATGGGGGAATGTATAATACCGGACATTCTGAAACATTTTTTCAAGGCCTCGGCAAAGATATCAAAAATGATTAAGGCCTCTGCCAAACCCATATATCAAATTGGGAAAGGGCCTCGACCAATTCCATGTATAGTTGTCTCATTAGACCTACCGATGCATCGAGGATCTATAGCGGGCTCCACCTGTCACTTACTAAGTCTAATACATTCCTCGTATGAAAAGGTTTAATCATATCATAAACATTCGTATTAAAACTCGCATACGAAATGTCAATACTTTTTCTATAAACAATGAATGGTATAAAAATAACACATCAATAGTCAAACATATCAAAAAACCATCAATTTAATATGGAATTTTTGTATCATAATAAATCAACTTCAAATAAGCTTAAAATTCATCAAAGGATGTTGACGTAGAAGAAATCAATACTTTTTGAGAGAAATATCTCTTTTATTGAAATAATGTTAAAGTCATATTATTATAAAAGAAAACATTTACTTTGAAAATATTCTTATAAGCTTGTAAGGGAAGCTTCGACAATTTTATAATGGCGTAAAATAGATGCACCCTCCATATAAGTTAAAAAAAGACATTCTTACCTTAATTCTGTCGAAAAGGTTAAAAAGGACCTTGTTTGGAAAATGACAGAATGATTCCTTTATATACTTCTTATAAAAAGTAAAAAAAGGATATAAATGAATTTAACCCATATTCTGAAAAATAGTAAGAATGTTTTGAAATACATTTTTATGAAACATGGATGTGGATGATAAAGAGGTCCCTGTAGATAATTACGTATAAACAACCTCGGATTATAAAGAGATTTTTAAAATAAACCCTTACCTTGTACATTTTCTTGGTCGATGGTAAGTTAACCTCTTATATAATAGTTAAATCATTGTTATTAAATTATAAAAAATCATATACATAAATATGATATCATATATGATGTTTTAATATTATTTCGTTAATAATATTTTAGTATTATCGTCATTTTGGGTGTTCACTTATGTGTTTGATTTTAAATGTTATGTTTCAAAAGCCGTGTTTGTTATCCATATGGTGTATATTATTTATATCCAGATTGATATCAAGTCCTTAGACATTATTTTTATTCATCAAATGAAAATTATTCTTGAATGGATACAATGGGAATGAATATCATCGCGTTCGTGGTGATGGTAGTACGTACGTACGCACGGGCGACAATATAATTCTTTTGATATTAAAATCGTATATAATTGTATGGTATATCATATATAAAGAATAATTATAATGTTATATTTATTAATTAATTCAATTACACATCATTATCATACCCATCCAAATAAAAAAAATTGTATAAGAATTACACCACGATGTAGAGACGGTAAGCCGTACATACGCACGTATGGTGACATGTCATTCAATGCATGGATAGAATACTGAATATGGCTGTACCATATTTATAATAAAATCACATTATATAGAAGATATTGGAGTTATTATTTTAGAATGTAAATATCAAAGAAAGAAGAAGTGGAAGAAGAAAATAACTTGAAAGAGGGTGGGGAAATCAGTCCCTTTTTTGGGTTCTTCCTTTTGATTTGGTCAAAAGGGCTCTTTAGGATTGATTTCTGATCAATTGAATGCCTCTAGGTTGAAGTGGGGGAAGGTGGGTGGATATTTGGGCAGGTTTTGGCCGAGCCAAATGGCTTTGATGGTGTGAAATTTAGAGAAGGGGGAGTTCCCTTTTATAAGAGTGGTGAGGGGCACCTTAAGAAAATCTAGAAATATTATTTTATAATAAATTAATATTCGGTTTCTAATGGATCCAAAGTGAATTATTTAGAGGTTAAGGTGTGGATGGGTCGAAAACCACCCAAAAAATATGTTTTAGACAGGTTTGTGTCACTATATTAATCATATCCTTTAGTTTAAACTCTTAGTTAATTAGTTTCACATTCATCATGTCTCTTTGTATTTTTATATTATATGGTTAATAAACTTAGAATAAACATCCAAGTGAACCCCAAGTGGTTAATTAATGATAAAACTATCATTATATAAGTATCTTTTCTGAACCTTATATTTTTAATAATTGAATATCAATTAATAATATAATATTTGTTTTAAAAACTCTGTTATGTCAATTTTGATACTATTTGGTATTTTGTTTGTTGATAAATTTATAAAAGTACTATTAATTCAAACCTAATTCATTTAATAAACCTTTACATGTCATATTAACCTATAAAATTCTTGTAATTCATTAAAAGTCTCAAGTTATATTTATTTCAGTATTTATAATATCAATTATATTAATATTTCATTAATAAGGTAATTATTGTATTATCATTATGTCATAAATAAATTAAATTATTTAAGGATTACAAATTATAAATAAAATCCCATTATTTAGGAAATATTATTAGCTTTCTAATTAATTTTTATAATCTAATTCATCTTATGTTTAACCCTATATTAAAAAAATTAGTTATTAATCTTTGATTTTAACTCTTTTAACTATTCTTTGAAATAAAGTATAATAAATGTCTTTATCTAATTAAAGTGGACCAAAGAGGTTGATATTTTATTCCTAAGGTTGTTTTTGGTCGAATTATATTTATCCAGCAGAATTAGGACTTGTTTTAGGGTAATAATAATATAATTTTTACCCTTAATTGCCCTATTTACTTTTAACCGTGGTAAATAAAAGTAAAAAGTTACTATTCGCCAAAATTATTTTTATCTTATTGAACCAAATTTTACTCCTTGATATTAACTGTCTTTCGGATTTTCTAAATTCCACTCACAGAAGTGGTATAATTATGTTTTATGTGAATTTGGAAATTCTTTTGGGAGGTGGGTAAAAGACGGTGAAAAGTTCAATAAACTTTTTATGTATCTAAAATTATTATAAACTGACTCTAATGAATTAAATTGAACTTATATAGGTATTATGTATCTAATTTGATAGAAAATATATTTAAATAAAATAAAAAATTATTTAAATAAAAAATTCGGTTTTAAACAATAACTCAGTGTTTTTCACTATTGATCAAAAATTGAATATTTTCAGAAAAGTACCAAAAATTCACCCTGAGCTAATTTTGATATTCCGAATCCAAAAATGAAGTCCATTTCGAAAGATAAAATTTATAAAATTTTAAAAAGAGGGTATTACTATTCATAACGGCTAGTTTGATTGGTTGTTTTGTGTGTTAGAACTCGATGTTGCGTACAACACATGCTATTGTATTATTCAAAGAGAAGCGTGTCGTGGATGCTTGGGGTGTTGCATTCTCCCCTCCTTAAAATAATTTTGTCCAAGAAATTTCTACAATACTACTGTATAAAAAGAATCGAGTGGTTCTTCATCATAAGTTCCTCGGGCTCCCACATTGCCTCTTCCATCTTATGGTTTCTCCAAATAACTTTTAACAGACGAGTCGTCTGGTTTCTCAACACTTGTTCTCTAGTATCGAGAATCCTGATAGGCTTTTCGCAATAAGGTAGATCGGTTTCCAATTCCTATTCCTCATAGGTGAGTACATGTGTTGGGTCAGGCATGTATTTTCTCAACAGTGATACATGGAACACATCGTGAAATTTGGAGATATTTTGTGGCCTTGCCAAATGGTAAGCTGCAATCCCAATTCGTTCTAGAATTTCGAAAGATCTGATGTACCTGAGACTCAATTTACCTTTCATACCGAAACTTATAACTCCCTTACATGGAGATACCTTCAAGAATACATGATCTCCTACCTGAAATTCCAAATCATTCCTTAAGTTATCGTCATAGCTCTTCTGCCTACTTTGAACTGTTTTGATGTGTTTTTGGATTACCTTCACATTTTCCATAGTTTCCTCCACCAGTTCTGGGCCTACGAGATTTCCCTCACCAAGATCATCCCAAAAGGTTGGTGTGAGACATCTCTTTCCATATAATGCTTCATATGGTTCCATCCTAATATTTGAATGGAAGCTATTATTATAGGAAAATTCCACCAGTGGTAAATATTGGTCCCACATACCCAGAAAGTCAAGTGAGAAAGATCTCAACATGTCTTCTAAGTTTCGAATAGTCCATTTTGATTGTCCCTCTGTTTGGGGGTGGTAGGAAGTGCTCAAACAAATTTCAGTATCCAGGGATTTCAGAAGACTTTTCAAGAATCTTGAAGTAAAATGGGGATCACAATTAGAAACAATTAATAGGGGTACTTCATGACGTCTCACAACTTCATTAATATATAGCCTTTCTAGACGTTCAAGAAGTAGATCTTCCCTTATAGAAAGAAAATTTTCTGATTTGGTAAGATGATCAACAATGACCCTTATCACATCATTCCTTCTATGAGTCTTTGGTAGTCCCATGACAAAGTCCATCTTGATATTATCTCATTTCCACACAGGTATGGGAAGAGGTTTCATTACTCCTCTAGGCTGTTGCCTTCCATCTTTCACTTATTGAAAAACATTACATCTTGACATAAAATCAGAAATCTCCATCTTCATGTTGTCCCACAAAAAATGTTCCTTCAAATTTCTATACATTTTGGGGCTCCCATGTTGTATTTAGAAATCAGAACTATGAGCATCATCCAATAATTCCATTTTTTAGATCAGGTATATCAGGAACACAAAGTCTCTTCCAAAACATCAAAATTCCATCTTCATAAACAATGTCACTCAATCTCCCATCATTCACAGCTTTATTCATCTTTTGAAACTCTTCATCACCGGTCAGAGAACTGTTTATCTTTTCTATTAAAGATGTTTTGGAAACCATTTGAAAAATCATTGAAGTTTCACCTTCCCTAGTTATTAACATATCCATCTTTCTAGATCTATATATATTGGATCCTTCTCAACTCTCATCTTGTTCAAAACTCCATGATCCTTTCTACTTAAATCATCCACCACCTTATTTTCCTTCCCCGGGCGGTAGTGTATAGTGCTATTGAGTAGTTCAAGCCATATTCTTTGCCTCATGTTGAGTTATTTATATGAGAAAATATACTTCAAAGTCTTATTATCAGTATAAATCTCACATTTTTCACCATAGAGGTAGTGTCTCCAAATCTTCAAAGAAACAATTATAGCTGCTAACTCAAGATCATGAGTAGGATAGTTTTGCTTATGAATTTTTAGTTTTCGCGATGCATAGGTAATAACCCTATCATTCTACATAAGGACACAACCAATTCCTTTATTCGATGCGTCACTATAAATAAAAAACCCGCCATTCCTAGATCGTAGAGTCAATATAGGATAATTGAATAATATTCTCTTCATCTCTTCAAAACATTCTTCACACTCTTTTGTCTAAACAAATGTAACCCCTTTACCTATGCGCTTTGTTAATGGGTTACCCAATCTGGGTATGTTATGGACGAAACGCCAATAATAACCTTCCAAACCAATGAAACTGTGTACCTCAGTTATACTCATCGTTTCTGGCCATTCATGGATTTCCTTGGTCTTAGAAGGATCAAAATAGATTCCATGATTAGAGACAATATGTCCAAGAAAAGAAATCTCAGGAAGCCAGAATTCACGCTTGCTAAACTACCCATATAATTGATGTCATCTAAGAGTCTTCAGGATAATGCGCAAGTGATTTTCATGATCTTCATAGGTTTTGTATTATACCAAGAAATCATCAATAAATACAACCACAAAATCATTGAGATTTTCCTTGAAAACTCTATTCATTAGATCCATGAGTATAGAGGGTGCATTAGTCAATCCAAAAGGTATTACTGTAAAATCGTAATGCCCATACCTAGTTCGAAATGTTGTCTTCAGAATTTCTTCCTTTTTCACACACAACTGATGGTATCCAGATCGAAGGTCAATCTTTGAAAAGTATTGAGCTCAATGCTGTTTTTCAAATAAATCATCAATACGAGGTAGGGGATACTTGATCTTTATTGTAATATAATTGATTTCCTATAGTCGATACATAACCTCATAGATCAATCTTTATTCTTAAAAAAAAGGATAGGGGTTCCACATGGAGAAACACTAGGGAGAATAAATCCCTTATTACTCAATTCCTCTAGTTGTTTCTTTAGTTCATCTAATTCCACAGTGGCCATTCTATAAGGGGTCTTTGATATGGGCCTTGAACCAAAAATTAAATCAATGGAAAACTCAATTTCTCGTTCTGGAGGATGTCCATGTAAATCTTCCAGAAACACATCTACATATTATTTATCTATAGGTACATCCTCAATTTTAACATTCCTTTCCTTACTCATAGTTATTTCATTCTCTTCCTCCCTAATAATTGAATTTAGTTGAGCTACAGGGGTGGATCTTGATAAGAATCAGGTGGTGACGATTCTACTCTAAAGATAAGGTGTTCTTTATCATCATCATCAAAAATCATAATCTCCTTCTTCTTACAATAAATATTCACATCATGGTCTGAAATCCAATCCATACCGATGATTTTATCAAATTCAATCATGGGCGTGATGATGAGATCAGCTGATAAGGAACATTTATATGCTCTAATGGGAACAGATTCACAGAACATTGTAGCAATGATACTTCCCTTAGGAGTTTTGACTGAAAACTCCCATGTTAAATCAAATTAGAAATATCTAATTTTCATTGAAAACTGGTAAGATATAAAACAATGTGATGATCTAGAATCAAATAAAGCATTTTCTAAACATGAGGAAACCATTAAATTACCGGCCACCTTGTCTTTCGGGGCTTCAACCTCATTTGTACTTATTGCATAAGAAATTCCTTGGTCCCTATGAATTTTTTGAGTTATTTTCCCTAATGCTTAGGACATTCATTTGCATAATGTCCCATATCCCTGCAATTGTAGCATTGAACATTAGTAGCATCTTTCTTTCCTTTACAATCACTAGCTAGATGGAATTTCTGTCAACATTTGTAGCATACTCCTTTTCTTTTTAGACAGGCACCAGGGTGTTTCCTTCTGCAATTATCACAAGGTGGAAATTCAATTCTTCTCTTCTTCCTTGTTTCCTTATTTTATTTCCAAGAGTTTTCAACAGATCTCTTCTTCTCTAGCTTTTATTTAATGTCATAAGACTTATAGAATTCATTTTCTGTCTTGATAACACACGATACAATATCTTCGTATAACGAGAAAGATTGTGATATTAGTGATCGAAGGATAAATGATTTTAAAGAATCAATGAAATGATCAATCATACTTCTTGGGTTACGTATATAATCTGCAGCATACCTCTCTATCCTTGTAAAGTTATCCTCGTACATTGCAACATTCTCATCCTCCTTTTTCCTCAGACTTCGAAATTGGCATTCCATATCTGCTCGATGGTCATGAGGAATGTATTTTTCTAAGAAAATATCTTTGAACTCCCCACATTAGATATTTGATACTTCATCAACTTCCTTTGTGTTTTGAATCAATGACCACCATTGATCAACATCTTCAGTGAGGCAGTAAACTGCCATGATAACTTTTCCCCTTTCATTACTCCCCAAGGCGTAGAATATTTTCTCTAAGGAATTTATTCACTGCTCAGCAACTAATAGATTTGTAATCCCATTGAATGTTGGTGGTTGTTGCCTCAAGAAGCGATCTAAAATTTATCCTCTAGGTTGTGGATCTATGTGCTCCATATAGGTAAGGTTATTATTCATATCCTGAGTGAGTTGTCCCAGAATGGTGATAAGCTGATCAGCACCAGTTGCATCACTAGCTGCACTATAATTATCTTGAGCAGGATGTCAATCCCTACATAGAGTGTGTTCATTGATATGTTTTCCATTTATTACACTAGGTGCCATTTCTAAACAATGTTATACTCTTTATTAGCTTATGAATCACAATACATAAATCAAAACTTTTAAAACACTTAACATTAATTCAATAGTTTATGGATATACTCCATAATCAGAAAACTGTTTTTCATTGGGGAAGTATATACTCATAAACCCTTTATAATGTTGTGTACTAAAAATAATAACTATTCTAAGCATATCCCCGGGGAGTGTCGTAACCAAGAGTACAGCAAGGCCCGTTGTCGTGCACCAGTTCTCATTCGAGTCTAGCTCAAAGTGTTGTTTTCGGGTTTTACCCCTAGGTACATCTGTGCCAAAGCCACATCTACATGTTCGTATCCATAGAGGGATATATTGATCAAATAACTTAGAAACTCTCAACAATACCAAAATTCTAGGAAGTTATTATATACTAATCCTCAAATTATATCTTAGGGCTATGTGCTCTAATCAGAGTTTATCAAAATCTAGGTTACACAGTTCTTACATAACATTGGAATGATCACAAGGAAATCATGTCTCGAAATACCGATCAGTTTAGTATTATTGGAAACAAGATTCATACATAAGTTCAACTTTACATATTGAAAATAAATACAACATGAATTTATTCCATTAGAAACATCTAAGACTCCTAAATAATGCCCGCAAGTCACTAATAACTAAATTCTTCATATCCTAGGAAAATGAAGTATAAGAAAGGGATGAGCTCAAATGCTTAGTAAGGGTAATCAATATAGTGGAAGATAACATAAATATCAAGCATGGTGAATAATTGAAACCACATGCCTTTACCAATAATAAACATGAATACTTTTATGGCAAGAATGTGAGCTGAGTAAATAATGCCATAATAAAACATAATAATTGGTATTCTACTAGTCTAATGACCACATGAACCATCAATGTTATTTATATAATGATGGAATGTATAATGCCAGACATTCTGAAACATTTTGTCAAGGCCTCAGCCAAGACGACTAAAAATGATTAAGGCCTCGGCCAAAACCACATATCAGATTGGGAAGGGGCCTCGACCAATTACATGTCTAGTTGTTTTATGAGACCTACCTATGCATCGAGGAGATATATCGGGCTCCACCCATCTCTTACTAAGTCCAATACATTCCTCATATGAAAAGGTTTAAACATATCATAAGCATTCGAATTAAAACTAGCATACAAAATGTCAATACTTTCTCCATAAACCATAAATGGAATAAAAATAACACATCCATAGTCAAACATATCACAAAACCTTCAATACAATATGGAAGTTTTTTATCATAACAAATCAACTTCAAATAATCTTAAAATTCATCAAATGATGTTGACATAGATGAAATCAAAACTTTTTGAGAGAAATATTTATTTTTTTGATATCATTTAAATGTCACATAATTATAGAAGAAAGCATTTACTTTGAAAATATTCTTATAATCATGTAAGGTAAGCATCGACGATTTTATAATGGCATAAAATAGTCGCACCCGCCGTATATGTTAAAAAAAGTCATTCTTACCTTAATTCTGTCGAAAAGGATAAAAAGGACCTTGTTTGGAAAATGACGGAAAGAATCCTTTAGATACTTATTATAAAAATTCAAGCAAGGTTATAATTTACTTTAACCCATATTCTGTAAAATAGTAAGAATGTTTTGAAATAAATTTTTAAGAAACATGGATGTAGATGATAAAGAGGTCCCAGTAGATAATTACATATAAATAACCTCAGATAATGAAGAGATTGTGAAATAAACCCCATACTTGTACTTTTACTTGGTCGAGGGTAGGTTAACATCCTGTATAATAGTTAAATAATTGTTTTTATATTATACAAGAATCATATACATAAATATGATATCATATATGATCTTATAATATTGTTTCGTTAATAATATTTTAGTCTTATCGTCGTTTCGGGTGTTCACTTACTCGTTTTCTTTTATATGTTTTGTTACATAAGTCATGTTTGTTTTCCATAGGTTGTATCTTATTCATATCCAGAATGATATCATGTCCATAAGTATTTTTTTTAATCATCAAATGAAAATTATTCTTGAATTGATACAATGGGGAATGAATCCCATCGCGTTCGTGGAGACGGCAGTCCGTACGTACGTACGAGCGACATTATCATTCTATTGATATTAAAATCGTATATAATTTGATGGTATATCATACATAATAATAATTATAAATTTATATTTATTATTTACTTCAATTACACATCATTATCATACCAATCAAAATATTATTTTTTTTAATAACAATTACACCATGACGTGGAGATGGTACGCGGTACGTACGCAAGCATGGTGACATGTTATTCAAAGGATGTATAGAATACTGAATATGGTTGTAACATATTTATAATAACATCATAGTATATAGAAGATACTAGAGTTATTATTTTAGAATGTAAATATCAATGAAATAAGAAGTGGTAGAAGAAAGGATCTTGAAAGAGGGTGTTGAAATCATTACCTCTTCTTGGGGTTCTTCCATTTAATTTCATCATAAGGGATCCATAGGATTGATTTTTGATCAAAATAACGACTCTAGGTTGAATTTATAGATTTTGAGAGGATATTTGGTCAGGTTTTGGCCGATCCCAATGGCTTTGAAGGTGATAAATTGAGAGAAGGGGGGTGTCCTTTTATAAGAGCGGTGAGGGTCACCTTAGGAAAAGCTAGAAATATTATTTTATAATAAATTGATATTCGGTTTCTAATGTGTCGAAAGTGACTTATTTCTAGGTTAAGGTGTGTATGGGTCGAAAACAACATATCCAATAGGTTTTAGACTGGTTTGGGTCACTATATTAACCTTATATTTTAGTTTTAACTCTTAGTTAATTAGTTTCACATTTATCATGTCTCATTGTATTTTTATATTATACGGTTAATAAACATACTATAAACATACAAGAGAACCCCATGTGGTTATTTATTGATAAAAATATCTATATATAAGTCTCTTTTCATAAACATGGATTTTTAGGAATTCAATATCAATTATTAATATAATATTTGTTTTAAAAACTATTTTATGTCAATTTTGACACTATTTCGTATTTTGTTTTTTCTAAATTTATAAAAGAATTATTACTTAGACTTTTATTAATTTAATCAACCCTAACATGTCATATTAACCAATAAAATTATTGTAATTCATTAAAAGTCTCAAAGTATATTTTTTGGGTATTTATAATATCAATTATTTTAATATTTCACTAATAAGGTCATTACTGCATCATCATTGTGTCATAAATAAATTAAATTATTTAATGTCTAAAAATTATAAATAAAATTCCATTATGTAGTAAATATTCTTATCTTTCTAATGAATATTTATAATCGAATTTATCTAATGTATAACCCTATATTAAAAATATTTTATTTATTAAACATTGATTTTAACTCTTTTAACTCTTCTTGGAATGAAATAATAATAAATGTCCTAATCTATTCCATGTGGACCAAAATGGAATATATTGTATTCCTAAGGTTGTTTTTGGTCGAATTATACTTAGCCAATAGATTTAGTACATGTGTTATGTTAATAATAATATCATTTTTACCCTTAATTACCCTATTTACTTTTATCTTTGGTAAATTAATGTAAAAAAGTTAGTATTCACCAAAAATTGTTTTTATCTTATTGAACAACATTTTACTCCTTGATATTAACCATGTCTTTCAGATTTTTGAAATTTCACCCACAGAAGTGGTAAAATTAAGTTTTATGTGAATTTACAAATTCTCTTGGGAGGTGGGTAAAAGATGGTGAAAAGTTCAATAAATTTTAATATATCTAAAATTATTATAAACTGACTCCAATGAATTTAATTGAACATATATAAGTATTATGTATCTATTTTGACCGAAAATAGATTTAAATAAAATAAAAAATTATTTAAATAAAAAATTCGGTTTTAAACTATAACTCGGTGTTTCTCAATATTCATAAAAAATTTAATGATTTCAGAAAAACACCAAAAATCCCCCCTAATCTAACTTCAATATTCCAATTCCAAAAATTAATTCCATTTTGAATGATAAAATTTCAAAAAGTGGGTATTTCTATTCATAACGACTAGTTTGATTGGTTGTGGCGTGTGTTAGAACTCGAAGTTGTGTACAACACACGTTATTGTATTATTCAAAGAGAAGCATACAATGGAAGCTTGGGGCGTTACACCTTTACTTTCTCAATCATAAGAGGTTACTCCTCCTAAAAATGAGCTACAAAAATAATGCCAATTTTTTTATGGAAGGATGGAGTATAATTTCCTAAAATTCAAAGAGTGAATTAATAAGGTTTATTACTTTTCAAAAGAAAAGGATATGGGTTTCTCCATTGTTACATTGGAGAAGATCCATTTAAAATTACCAGAGGTTATAAAAAAATTATGTTTTCTTGAATAGCCACCATAGTTATTGTCTCTTACACCTAATATTGGGGAAAAAATTCATTATTCATCCATATTTAATGTTGTGTTGTACAATTTGGCTAAATATTGACAATTCATGTTGGGTAAACCCATAGCACATGTGACCTAAGTCTCCACTACCTCACCTGATGAAGGATAGATTTATTATGTCCCAAACAAGGTGATATAAAAATTCATTTACTTGATGATAGAAAATTAAGTCATCCAATAACATGTTATACTCCGAGAACATCTCAATCAAACACTTATAGTTTTAGACCCCACTTTGATACTCAGGGCATAATCTTTTTCATTATAACCATAAAAGAATAATTGAAATCATAATGGGTTGGATAAATATTAGGAATAAGATCCCTTAAATGTACCTAATCTAATCTAGAGCCTCTCAAACTTCTTTCCCCCATCACTGTAAGGATAGGAACCACTTAAACAAATTAACTTCTCAAATGATGAGAATATGAAAAATAGATTGTTAAATTTCATCAACTTGATAGACCATATAACTAATGATGGGGATTAAAATAAACTTATGCATCCATTAACAATAAGGTAGGAGGTCTAATCAGTCATATAGATGGATGATGATGAGTTAAAAATAGACTCTAATGGTTTGATATCATTTACACTTAATCTATATGTACGCACAAAATATAAAACAAAGCACTATAACAAGATAAAAAATAATATCATTAAAAACTAAATGATCTAGGACTCACATAGGAGAACTAATATAATATGATCGACAAGAATACATAAAATTATGTAGTCAAAATCAATGTATGTGAAGGATATCTCAACACATCCCACAAAACAGAAATATGTCCTCTAATTAAGTTAAAGGAAGTTGTTAGAAGAATCGTTTTCTTTTCCCCATGGGCCAAACGTTATAGAGTAACCTATCGATAGGAATTATAGGCCATTGGTTCAAATTTAATATATAATGAAGAATTATAATTCCGTTTTGAACAATTTTTTAGTTAGGGATCATATCATTCTCAACATAAATCTAGGAAATCCATACTGCGGATCATTCAATCCATCATGAGTTCAAGACTAACATTTCTATATCCAATACATATAAAACATATACTAGTTCCATAGAATGTTTTAAAACTATTTACTTCACGTAAAAAACCAAGGATATGAAAATACATGGGAACATTATACCCCTGTACATATATATAAATTTCAATTATACTAACATCTATAGGGCCCTTATTGATAATGGTTCTAGGATTGACCACTTCTCAATATGGAATTTCTAGTGTTTGGGATATAGTGAATATATCTTGACTCCTTTCACCATGATAATTCTAGGATTTGAACAGAGTGAGAATAAATCTGTTTAAATGATCAGGCTTAGGACCCAATTTTGAGACCCCATTTTTGACACTAAGAAAATTTCTTTTCTAGGATATTACATTCAATGCCTACTGGGGTAGCCCGATATTTATATTCATATTGTTTTGACCTATAAATATTATATGTGAATGAAAAAACCAATTTATGGGTAATTGGCAGTGTTTTATGGTGATAGTTCTACTTTTGGGTCCTATAATCTCAATACATATGTGCTTGATATTATAAATGGGTGGCCAATTGTTTGATTTATGATAACCTCATAAAAATTAATTTCATTTGATGGTATTAAAATCAATATCATCAATGTATTGAGTGAAATCATTTACTACTACATGTTTCCAATAAATTTAAATGAGGGAAAAATTATGGAACTCATCAAATAACAAAGGTCACAATATAAAATATATTATAACCTCTAATAACATTTATCTCATATGACAGTTAAGTGGATGTTTGAATTGAACAACCGTAACCATTAGGAAAAATCATATAGATATCCCATGCATATAAAATGTGGCTCTAACCATATGTAATAATGTGTAATACTAACAGATATTCATAAAACACAGCCAACTATCTTGGTTCTATTTGATATGAATCCAAAAGTGAGAAGGAAATGAGGTTTAGGAACATTTTCTCCTATTATCAATGTGTCTTTTTTATTAGATGAACCCATCCGTTTAAAAATTATTTCATTCCTATGGGTGTAATAATTACACCTTATTAGCTTCTAAAGATCAAGATGTTATTCCATCTTCTACTATAAATTGCATTTAAATATATGAAGAATTTGTGATTACATATTTTCTTATCCCATATAAGGAAGGATTCTGAACTACTATTGATTTTCTCAACAAGTGAATATGGGTTCGATGGATGATTCATAGACTATATTAATTATTACTCCCACAAAAATATAGGAGGAGTACAACTAGATATCCATTCTAAAGAAACATTGTGGCTTCTTTATGTGGAATTATATTGAAAGATTCTAGTTTCACCACAATGTGGGTACCCTTCATTTTGGATTACCAGATAACCATTAAGGATATAAATTGGTATCATGGAGAATTTATCTAAAGTATTCCACAAAAAAAGAAGTTGATTTTTATAACCTTATAAAATAAAACAACATCTTGGACGTTCAATACCCAGCATGGGATTCAAATATTTCCCCAATTAAGAAAAATAATATCTAGAACCTATTCTAAATTGACTTCTAGGACCACATATGTCACATTAGAAAGGATGAAGTCTAATTATTGATTATTGATATATTGATTTATGAATATTATGTCTTTTATAACCGTTCTAGTATAGACATATATTTTGTCTATAACCAAATTTTGAATACCCATAAGGGTGAGGAGTCTACTACCTTCAGGGAAACTTATGGGGTATATTGTTACAATGTTATTTCCACTAACTTGTAGAATTCTATTCCTATATATCAATGTTCTGCTAACTATTTTCCCAAGAATATTCTTTTGAATACCATTGATCTCTATATAGATGATATGGTGGTTATATCCCAACAACATTATTGTCATCTTGTCATTCTAGAAACAATATTCAACTAACTGTGATAATAAAACTTAATGATAAATTCAATAAAATGCTCTTCTGTGGTAACATTGATGAAATTACTCAGATTCCTTTTATTTTATCATAGTATCAATATTACCCTCAAAATATATTGGTGATACATGATATGGTCCCTCCTAGAAACCTAAAAGAGTTATGAGGACTCTAGGGTTATCTTTCCAAAATTAGGCACTTCAGAACTAGGCTTGTTGGAAACTGTTTTCCCATCAAAATGATGATAGAGAAAAGGTCCACTTAATTTTTAGAAATACCTTGAAAATATAAAATGTTATCTCATACAAATTCTGGGATTATGTACACAGGTAAAAGGAAATAATCTCATCCTCTGTGTGGTGTCCTCGTAATGACAACTTGGTACCCTCCTTAAATAGAATAATGATGTGTGAAAGGAGAAAAGTCTCTATTATCATAGTCTAATAATGTTATATATTATGAATTAATAATCTGATATCAAAAATCACCACCTCACATTTATTTTCAGAGTGTAGAAATTAGGAAATTACGTTCTGCACTAAGAGGTCCACCTAGTCTCCCATGTCGATGTATTTAAGTTATTCCTTAGTGAAATAATGAAAACAAGGTATTTAGTATAGTGGTAGGTAATTATATAGAATTTTTCTATATAACTCATATACTAAGAGGATATCAAGGTGCAAGTGCAATCCTATTTCATAATGGGGAATATATTCTAAGAGAAGTTTCATTGGAACATGATACTCCCTGATGAGTAAGTCTTATCCAATCATATAACCTCCCATATAGATAGATTTACTTTAATGGATCACCTGGTAGAATAATAGGGATAATGTTTGAAAACCCAAATATCAATAGATCCAACTTTTGGAATATATTAATCACCCCTGAAAAATAGGTTATACCTTATTCCTTCCCATTTTGAGAAATATTTAGTAATACTGAGGTAAAATATCCGAACCTCATTGCAAGATTTCTGTTGTACGTACAGATACCATTGTACCAATTGAATATCAAGGTGATTTAGATTTGATAATCATGAAAATATATAGGGACAACATTTTCTAGAATAATGTTTTTATTACCATTTATGATTATGTATTAGGATTAGTAGAGAAATTCCCTGAGATTCAATGACTACTTTTTGTCCCACATTCACTAAATTATATATATGATGCACTAGGTGTTGTGAATACAGACCATGTAGTGGAAAACTAGAAATATATGGTCATTTAAATCACACATTTTAGGGTGATCACACCATTCATCCATAATTATATAGAAGATATCAATGAATTTAACAAGAACTTCGCTCAACGATAGCATATACCCTGTTTGACTGGTGCCATAATTTGGGGGATGTAACATATAACAAACTACCACAAAAATGGTATTCTACCATTGGATCAAGACCATAATGAATATATCATTCACCAAGTAGAAAATTTGTCCTTTATAATAACTCAATTTCATAGAAATTACTATATAAATATTTCATTGATGGTATCCTTGTTTGATGAATTAAAGTAGGAAAATCCCTTACTATTATATTGGAAGTCCAATATGGTCCCTCTAGTGCTCATCCAATACGAAACAATATTTTCTATCAAATCAATGGGATTTGATACTTCTAGATATCAATGGTGTAGTATTACATCGATTTTATGAAGAATCTACTTTCATTTCAGATATACGGTAAATTCATTCATCAACCCTTAGAGTGGTTTCATACTGCCAAATACTCTTCAACATTTGTTTTGTGGGGGATAAATGTATTGGGATCATTCCCTCTAACCAAAACCTTTTGGTTCAAGTACATTCTTTCTTCCTTCTAGTTATTCTAAAATTTACATGAAGTAGTGGCCCTCAATGAAGTTATAAGGTATATTATTTTCAATTTCTTGAAGTATATTATCAGAAAATAAATATGGTATCAGTCACATAATAGTAATAAAAAATAGACCAATTTTATTCTTTTAAATTGAAATGTTTATATCATTAGTATAATATGTAGTCCAACCATTCATCATGCTAACATATTGTGGTGAATCTATATATATATAGCTATAAAAATCTATATCTATTTTATTTCAATATACAACATCCAAAGTGAATCAGTATTTTCTTGAAACTTTTATACATTTCCTATGATCCTATCTCAACACAACCCATACTACCACTCATGCTACCCTAAATTTGTTTTTTATATGATAAAATAAGTCCATCGTATTATGGACTTATTTATTTAAATTTTCATTTTAATCTACATTTAATTTTATAAATATGAGAAGTATCATATTTTGATGGATGAGAAAGAATTTATTAACAGAGAAAGTTTATTCCTACTATTGAAATTTGAAATCTTTCAATATTAAGCCACATTATTATTCAATTAGAAGGATCACTTTGCTTATTCATCTACAAGGAACTTGTAGTGACCGTGACCCCGGTATCCCAGAGCCATTACCTATATTTTTACATTGTAATATGATACAATGAATCACATACCAAAGGACTGAATTGTTGAATAGTATTGGAAAACTAAATATGTGCATGATTCTTATTTTTCATTTGAAAACACAAATAGCAACATAATATTTTTTCAATAATATCTTTATTCCGTAAAAAATATCATATCTTAGAAATAATATTACAATTCATGGATTCCTATGAAAGGAAACAAAATAAGGGTGAAATAAAATTCTTAGTAAGGGTTATGTATAATGGAAGCTACCGTAGATGAATATATATTAATCAATATGGAAAGGTAAATAATTCAACACATGTTCCATTAAATAAATAACTTGGATATCATAATTAGAAAATGGATAATCAATAGGGAAAGGTAATTGACTGAAAAGTCATTCCATTTAATCAATAAACTAAGAATTAAGTGCATCACGAGATAATATAATTACAAAAATATCAAGGATAATAATAACTGAATTTATAATGAAGGAAATGAATAATTGTTGAATGTCATGATATCAAGAATTATAATACCTCTACTGTCAAGAGATTTTACAACACCGTTTAAAAATATTTGTATAACCCCATTAAATATTTTCTTATTGATTCACCATATTATACTACTGATGCATTGAGGGGCTTTATAATTCTTGGCCACACCCATCACTACATGTCCAAATCATTCCTCATATATTTAATAATTGATTTAATTCATGAAAAATGTGTATGATCATCAAATATTTGTATTCAGTAATGAATATATATTTATAAATATAACCCTAAATAAATAGATAAATTTTAGTTCATAAAACCTTATGTAGAAATGATATAAAATATAATAAATAAACAAATCCATGATATATAATATGGTTATTTATGGAAAATTTAATGTCAATGGGAAATTGAAAAATTCAAGGGAATGTTTTTGAATACAAAAATGAATCATGGAAGTGAATGTAATTAAATTACATGGTAAAATTTATCATAAAATATCCAAAGAATAAATAAGTATGGTATTAATACAACATATCTATGGCATCTCACCTTTTTATTACATAACTGTTCATTAATTTATAATAATAGAGGGTATTTTAAGGGTTAGTTTATTGGAAATAAGGTATATAATACATGAAATATTAACAAATTTACCTAATCCACTTGAAATTATTCTTCATTGGTTCATCCTATGTGTCCTTACTATATCTCCTAACTTGGGGCATACATCAACTCAAAGGGGTGATCATAAGGCCTAGTGAGGGAAACCATTTACATATGTTTGTGGGGAATATCAATTTGAACAAGAGAAATATCATTGTGGAATGATAAATGAAAAAATATTAATGTAATAATAAAAATAGAATGAGTCATTACATGGAAATGTGGATACAAAGTTTAATTTATGCATTATTAATCATATCACCAAGGTTAATCACTAAGGTGTCATAAATGAGAAATACCATGGTTATTCAACAAGCTGTCATAAAAACATATCATCTTTTGAGATAAAATTCATTACCCAATTTATTGTAAACTATTATGGAGAAACCATCATATGTATTATTTAATTTTAGATACATATATCATAATCAAAAGTTTCATAAATAACCCATGGAGAATAAAAAATAGGTTTAATAGAAAAATCTCGGCATTTCAAAAGTACATAAAAACATGATCATTGTGTCATTTTCTGCCACAAAAAGGGAAAGAAGGTTTCATGTATGTTAAATTAGAATATAATAAATTTTTTCATATTGGTCAATACCCATAGAAAAAATAGGCTTGGCTATTCCCAAAAAGGTAAGGAAATAGAAATTCTTGAGGATAATAGGGAAATTTTGAGAATAAAGTGCTACAGGATAAGAGGTATAAAACATGTGTTAGAAAAATGGTAAGATGACAGAGGACCATAGTATACAATTGATAAAAAATAATTTTTCAGTATGGGTATTATCAAAAGTTTATAATGATATAGTAACTATACTATATATAATATATGTGAAAATTTATTTTACCATTTTTATCAAAAATATTCTTAAAATGGAATTGATGGAATAAAAATATTATTTATACAATGGAATTAAACGTGAAGTAACTAATACATTGAACTGTTACCCATCATTACATCCCACATACACCCTAAGAGTAAGGGGTTCAATTGTGGTAGTTTCATGGGTTTCCTAGACTATCATCGACTCAATGGTAATATCCACTAGCTGGAACTTCTCCCATAAGAAATTTCATTCAAGATTCATTTGTTGATGCTTGTATTCAGTATGATCATTGGGTGAACCCCTTTGATGATACCTCCCTCCAATGTTTTGACAGATTGGAATCAAGCGGAATGAACCTAAGGGTTTAGGCTATCAACTATTCATTCTGTATAAATTAAACCTTTTCATTATTACTTACATGAACTTAAATATAATGGAAAAATTGTGATGAAGAATATAGTTTCCAACAGTTATATTTACTAATGGTCTTATTGTCTAATGGTCACATTTTACCAATTTTCATATAATGGTCGAATCTTGATGATCACATTTTCCTTTATACAATATAAATACCAGTTCATTATTAATATATAGTTTTGTTATGTATAATATAGTTTATCAAACATTTTCAAGAATCAAATATCATTTAAAAATATTAGGTCATTAAATTATTATCCCCTTTAAAATAAATTCCCTGAAATTTCAACTCTTTCCCCCAATTGAGAAAAGATGTGGGTACTTTTGTATCATTGAATGCACTAGTTCCAATGTTTCCTAGTCATATGTATGGTTACTCTACAGCACATTGATGATGTGGGTGGTATTTTGGAACAAAACCTTTTCTCTATGGTCCATGATCTCACCGAGATTATTCTCATAATATAGTTCATGTTCCCTTTGTAACACCTCCATATTCAATACAAGTTGAGGGTCATCTATGTAGTTAGTCAAGAGAGATACATTGAATACAACATAAACATGAGATTGATTTTTTGGACATTCTAGTTAGCATACCACCACTCCTATATAATTAAGTATTTCATATTGAACAATGTACCTGAGGCTCTGCTATATTTTTTACTAAACTACAAGAATCTATTTCATAGTGATATTCAAACGAATAGGTTTTCTCCAACATTAAACTACATTTCCTTTCAATGGTGGTCAGCATAGGTCTTCTACCAACTCTAAGAATCCTTTATGTTTTTTGGATATCATGACCAATTTCTATCATCTATTTTAAGATATCATTCCCTTATAGATTTCCCTCATCATCTTCATCATATCATTTAAGAGTTATATATTACTTCCCATAAAGAGATTCATAGAGTGATATTTGAATACTCGAGTGGATGTTGTTGTTGTATAAGAAGTCCATTAATTGGTGGTGTTGATATCGTCCACCTATTAATTCTATTGAGTATGTTTCAAGAATTACCTTGTGTATTTTAATAGTCCTTTCAGATTGGTCATCAATTTTGGGGTGATAGGTTATACTAAAATTCAATTTCTTACAAAGAGTAGGTTGTAAACTTTTACATAATTTTGATCAGAACCATGGATCATGATTAGAAATGATTGAATGTGGAACTCTATAAAACCTCAAAACTTCCCTTATGAAAATCATTGAATGTCTTAAAAGTGAAAAATATTCTTGAAAAGTGATGAAATTGGTAATCTTGGTGAGTTGATCCACTATAACCAATATCACATTGTTTCCTTTGGACGTTCATGGGAGACCAGTGACAAATTCCATAGTGATATTCTCACACTTTCATATTGGTATGGGTAGTGGTTTTAATACCCCTTTAGGAGGTTGTCACTTCCCATACATGCTAACATATCAATCTCCTTACATCGTATCCGAAAATCTCCCATTTAATATTATCCCGCAAATAATGACCATGAATGTCCCCATACATTTTTAGTGTTTCTATGATGTATAGAAAATGTAGAGCTATGAGCATTATCCATTAGTTATTTATTTATATCTAGAATATATAGAACAAAAATACTTGTATAATATTTTATCACACCTTATTGATTAATATTGAATATAGGAATCTTCTTATTCTTCATATCCTATATCATCTTGAGTAACAAGGGTTCTTCTATTTTAGATTTATTTATCTTCAATAGTAATTATGGTTAAGAAATCATTTGGGATGGGGTTCATGATTTCCCATTCCATATGATTCCCATGTACAATATTACTAAGACATTAATCAAAAGATCACATTAAATCCACATAATTTTCAAAACAATAGGTTTATTATTACATAATGCATCCGTGAATTTGTTTTTTCTTCTAGGGTGATGATGAATTGAACATTAATTGTAATTAATAACTTCTGACCATCTCCTCAGTCACAAGTTCAATTATTTTTTTATGAGAAAATAATTCAAACATTGGTGGTGTATTTTTATATCGCATTTCTACCCTTATAGATAGTGCATATGTATTTTCAGAGAAAAACCCATAGCAGCCAACTCCATGTCATGTGTAGGATAATTTTTCTCATGGGGCTCCATCATTTGAGATGCATAAGAAATCACATTGTCATTTTTCACAAGGATTCACCAAATACCATTCAGAGATGAATATTTAAAAATAAGGATTCATTCTTTGATAGAGGGTATAGTTAACATATGTGCAGTAATCAATCTATTATTTTGATATTGTAATCATTTTTCACACATCTTTTTTAATTTTAACTTTTCCCCTTTTGAGTTAACTTGGATAATGGAATGTAATGTTTTGAAAAGATTCCTATAATATCCTTATAAACAAATGAAATTACGAATAACAGTTACTGTTGTTGGATGTGTCTACTCCACTGCAACCATTGTATTGGTTGGTTAAGCTAAGATTCTTTCATTGGTTAAAATGTTCCCCATAAATGAAACTTGTTGTAACCAAAATTCTCTTTTTCTGAACATTCAAAATAGCTTCTCCTTCTGTGTTTTTTATATAATCCTTTGGGTGATTCAAATTCACCCTATGAATTTTGGAATATATTATAAAATTATATATAAAAACAGCCATAATTTTATCAAGGTACTCATTAAATACTCTATTCTGAAAATCCATTAGTATAATAGGATCATCAGTTATGAAAAAATAGAATAAAACACTCGTAATTATCATATATTGATTGGAAGGGGGTATTTGGAATATCATCTTTCATTACCCTCAAATTATGATAACTAGATTGATGATAAATCATGGATAATAATTGATCCCCATGAAGCTGGTCGAATAAATCATCAATCCTTGCAAGATGGTACTTTTTCTTCACTATGATCACATATATTCTCTATAATAAATACATATATTCAATAATCCATCCTTCTTCGTCATATAGATTACAGGTTCTACCTAGGGAGACACACTTGGTCGAATAAACCCCTTCTCCAAAATATCTTAATTTTTTTCTTTAATTGCTCTAACTCCAGATTTTCGATTCTATATGGAGTCATTGATATTGAATTGGATCTAGGTTTAGGTTAAATGGAGAACCCTACCTCCCTTTCTCTAGGAGGTATAGTTTACTCATTATAAAATGTGTGTGTGTGTTCTTGAATGAGGGAAACATTATCTATGCTTATATTTTCATTTCTTTCTTCCAGTTCATCAATCAACTCCATAAATAAGATTATGAGAGGTTCTTATAGGAAAATCGTAGGTCACAAAATGTATCCCTTGAAAGTAATTTTATTTTATCCATTCATGACTACTGATATTTGATTTCCTTTATATTTGATATTAGAATAATACATTGAGAGGCAATATATCCCTAGTGTAATGTCGAATTCCAACATGGGAATGACTACTATATTTTTGATGATATTGTTCTCTCTAAATCTAATACTACAGTTTCTATACATAGTAGATTCTTGGAAAATTATTCCAGGATTCATGACTGATATCTCAAATTCTTGTAGTTCTATAATCCACTCTATAGTCTTTATGATCTTATATAGAACTATAATCAAACAAAGTGCATTCTAGCTTTGAGAGAACAACAACAGTACCTTCCACCACATCATTTGAATCATATACTTAGTCATTCGAGATTGAAAATGAATGGCCATGCTATCATGGAAAATGTGGAGATTGATGGTGATTTCCATCCATTATCATCTAATTTGGAAAATTACTGTTAATGTTCCCAAGCTATATACACATGAAGAATTGGAATTTAGGATAGGCTTGCAACATCCACACTTTTAGTTAATGTTGAGAATTTGAGGCTCCACCTCACCATTTTAGTTCTAAGTTATATGGACATATCATCCACACTTGTAACATTTTCCAATCCTCAACAAGTAGTTCCCAAAATTCTTTTCCCAAATTTTTTTCATGTATAATGTTTTACTTTCTCTCCACCTTATATGTTTCCAACATTACTCTATATGTTTAAATCTAAATATATCTTATTTTAATATTTTTTATATGACCAAAACATCCCTTTGAACCCTAGTTAAAACTTTATATCACTCTACAGTATCTTGTTGTAGATTTCATAGACTCGATTGGAATGATTCCACTATATATGGGGTTTTATTCCACCAAAAGATCAATCAACCATTCCATTAGGATCAATAAAATATATATAGGATTGACAAACAATTCATCAAAAATTTATCTCATATATTCTCAATGACTCATTTTCCTTCGACCATAGCTCTAGGAATTCCTTTTGAATTTTTTTCACAACAAAAAAGTATAATATTTATTGAAAAATTCCCCTAAACTCTTACAACTTCATATAATCAATATCCCTTCTTGGATTCATGTTTTTAATTAGTGTCCACCATTGATAAACATCTACATCTAAGTAGAAAACAAAAAAGATGAATTTATCTTGATATATGTAGTGGAGTATAGAAAAGATCATTTCTATAGAGATTATCCATTGTTCAGAAAAAAATGGTTTAATAGATCCACTAAAATATGGTTGTCATTGACACAAGAATGAATCAATGGAAATTTTTTCCCTTCGAGGTGAATCTTTTCATTCGACTTGATTCAAGTTATTAATTATAACTTGACTGAGCTGATTTATCATGCTCATGAATATTTCTATTCTAGATATCATTGGAGGGATGGTAGTTCATAGTCTATTGTTCTCATCCTTTGTGTGGTTTATCCAATTTCCCTCCATTTTATAAAAGAAGAAAATAATTTTGAGAAATATGTTTCTTTTAAGAATATTATAAATCTAATGTAATTTTATGTCTTAAAACATCATACATAAAAATATAATTCTAATAAAATATAGTTTCAATTTACCCAAGATAATTATTCATAGAAATATTTTCATTAACCAATCATATGCCCTAAGAGTGTCAAAACTGGAGTGATAAAAGGACCATTATCATGAACTATTCCCCATTTTAGTCTAGCTCGAAGTGATTCTTGGGGTGTTACCACTAGTTACATTTGTGCTAGATCCACATTAACTTTCTCATATCAAGATATGGATTTTGTTGCTCAGAATCCACTTAACTACTATTTCATTAAAATACAAGGATGGTTTCCAAGATTTTAAATATTCTATAAGGTTATTCATATACTTTATAAATCCCAATTTCTATAAATAAATAAACTATACTTTGATGACAGCAATGGAATATAACATTTTCATTAAATAACATTTCAGTTCATCATCATCGTTTATTTTATTTTAAAACACCATACAATACAAAAAGAAAACAAAGAAATAAAAATAAAATCATAAAAAATGAGGACTATAGTGGTTTGAAATGGTGGAGCTCCAGAGCATCCCCTCTGAACAGTTTCTCCCCCTCTAAAAATAGTAACACAATATCTGGAGAACAAAGGGTGTTCACCACATGGGTTGACAACGAGGCAAGAAAGTCGGAGACCTTGTTCCCCTCACGCCAAATATGAAAAATGATGGTGTTTTGCACACAAGAGACTAAGGAATTTCTTTGTGGTGTAAAATATAGACCATGGGATTGGGAAATTACCTAAGAGATAGTTGTAGAGAATGTTGGAGTCAGTTTCCACTACACTAAAGGTGAAGTTCCTCTGCCTAGAAAGTTGGAGACCAGAGAGCATCGCCAGAGCTTCCTCTTGTAGAGAATGACTCATTCCATAGTGTGCAGCAAACACATCCATAACTTCCCAATTCTTATCGCATATTACGCCACCCCCACTCATGGTTTCCATAGTGCAAGATCCATTATTGTTATGTTTAGATCTTAAATGATGCAGTTTCCTTCAATCCCACGGCCCCTACTTTCCCTCACTGATGGGGGTTGCTGATTGAATATGGTTTCCAAAAAACCACATGGTAGGGGCACCCTATCAGCCTTTGACAAGGAGAACCAGATCCAACAACAAACAGTAAACCCTTGTAACCACCACCCACGGGGAACATGTGGCCCCTTTAACGTTCTCTTTGTTCTATCCATCCAAATGCACCAACAACCTTCCAGAAGGACCAATGCAAGATCCTTCAACTCCACCCCTTGGACTCCTACACTATGAAAGCATCTATCAAGGAAAGGAGACTCCATCTGGTCCATGGACGCCCTACCAGTGGAGCTACCATGGGCCAACCATACTGCATTGGCCCAATCTCTCATAAAGAATAGCTGAGCAGTAGTTCCCTCCCGATGTGTCCTACAGTAAGAGAAACTTGACTTCATCTGAATTTTCATTTGTTTGACATTTTCATCTGTTCAAATAGCATGGTTCTCAATCTTCCAAACTATGAAATTATATTTAGATGGGATTTTTTTGAGCCAGAGAGTTCCCCCCCCCATGCATCAGTTTAGTCTAGGGTCGTAAAGATCCTGCATAAATCCTTCATTGAAAAACTACCAAATCTCGAAGTTGTGAAGATACACATATCCTGATCATCATTCATGTCTATAAGTTAAGAAACTTCACGTTCGCTATTATTAAGAACTGCCGAAACAAAGGTGGGATACATGATAGCTTGAAAAATGGAAATTCCGGTAACTGGGAATCCTGTAAATGTACTGCAACATTTAATTTATAAATTCATTAGAATATCAACATCTTAGTTCACAAAGGTGTTGAAAATGAAAATTACCAATGTTATTCACCGAGGTAACATAAGAACATGTAACCTCTTGAGATTAAATTATTTACACAATGAATTAGATTACAATAAAGGTTCACCCTTCATATATATTACTGAATTTGAGATATATATATATCATAATAAATAATTTCATAAATAACCCATGGTGAATAAAAAATGGGGTTCATATCGAAATTATGGCATTCCAAAAGTGCATAAAAACATATTCATTATGTAATTTTCAACCAATAGAAAGGGAATGTAGGTTTCATGTATGTTAATAATAAAATCAAGTAAATAAGTTTTACATCTATTGGAATACCAATTATATAGAATGAGGCTTGGGTATTAAAAAATAAAAGGAATGAAAATTTTTGGGGAAGAGAGAAAATTTGAGAATTAAATTTGACAGCATAACATATATAAAATATGGTTTCCAAAAAGTGTAACATAAGAGGGTAAAAAATAATCCCCCTGATAAAACATAATTTTTATTTAAGGGTATGAATAATAGGGTAATAACAGAAAATAAAAATAACATTAAAAGTATATATACCAAATGAGTTTCTTGAATTGAAGTGTTAAGAAGAATAATTCCCTTACCGGAAATAGTAACTCCTAAAACATGAGGATCTGGACCTTGGGGGTTTTAGGAAACCTTGGTAGGTAAAAATATCATTTATTTATAGAGGATGTATTATGGGTTAATGGGAATTGCGAAATGGGTGAGTATTTATTGCAAGAGTGGAGTATTTGTTTATCAATTTCCAAATATAGGCCTTAGAAATCTAGGATGTGGAAAATGAAAAACCATGTGATTGACCATGATTTTTTACCATGGTATTGGAAATTAAGGACACATTTTATGTTATATTAACCAATAAGAACTGAACATAAAATTATATTATTTATTTCATAAGGTAAAATTAAAGATTCTACAAAATAAGATTTTTAATGTTAATGATTCCATTTTAGACGTTGGAAAGTAACTTATAGGTTAAAAAATTGATTACAATATATTAATATACATTATATTAATAAAATAAATATTTTTGAGACGAGGATTATAGTTATATAATTATTACATCATTATGACATAATTATAATGTCACTAAACATAACAAAAACCTCAAAATGTATTTTTACTCTTCATGAAAAAATATATTATTTTAAAAAATTCTCAAAAGATACCCCAAATCTATGTTTTATGTGCTTATTTTAAAAGATGTTTATTTTATCATAATAAATAATTAAATATGATAAATTTAACTGTTAACTACAAATATCATTTTTTATTAAAAAACTTGTTAGAATATGCATAGTAAAATTTCTAACACATAAAAATTTCTAAGGACATAATAAAAATATTTTATTATTTATATTAAAAAAAATTATGTTATTTTATTAAAATAATTATTATTATTATTACCATAGTTTATTATAGATGATTATATCTTTAATAAAAAGTAAAATTTTTCTATCGAAAGTCAATTTATCAAATTTATCAATTTCTTTATAATGAAAAACTATTCATAAATTGAAATTAAGGGAATAAAAATTTTATTTGTTGGAGATCATCTTGGGATAGGTCAAGGGTGAACTCCAAGTATGATACGTCCCTCTCAAGTTCTGAATGATGGTCTATAATCTGCATAACACTACTGGTTGAGCCAGGAATTATTCTTTCTATATCAATCATCCTTTTTCATTATTACTTATAAGAAAATAATTATAATTGTAAAATTATTAAAATTATTATAGTCTCCAACTATCATATTGGCCAATTTTCATATTAACCAATCATTATATTTGACCAGTGATCATATAACAATCGATTCCGGATGGTCACATTTCCCTTTATACTCAATAAATACCACTTCATTATTAAAGAGATATGTATTTTGTGTATAATATAATTTAACAAGAATTTTCATGAAACAAATATCACTAACAATCTCTTGGTTATTACAATATCCCTAGTGATGTATATTCAGAATAAATGGATTTGTCTTTAATGAAAAGAAATACCATAAAAAGGGATTTAATAAAATTATTGAGGAAAATAACATTTTCATTTTTAAAATAACATTTTAAAACAATATGTTAATAAAAACTGATAAATATATATTTTTTAAATATAATTGAAACATATAAATGTATTATTAAAAAAATTAGCTTTTATGCCAAAATAAAATTCCATACATGCTAAGTATAAAAAAACATAGATTCTTTTCACATTTTCAGAAATAGAAAAAATGTCCCTTGTTGTGAAAATGAAATGACGATTCTATTAAATAATTATTATTAAAATTAAAAATGGGAAAATTTTATTTGATAAATCATTTGTAAAATGATGAATTTTTTTTAAAATATTTTTACAAAACATGGTTTTGGAAGAAAACAACCTTCCACCCAAAGGGAGAAATGGAGTCCAATTTTCTTTTAAAGAATTTCAAAATAAATATAGTAACCAAATAGTGGGAGAAAGGTATTATTAATTTAAGATATCATGAAAAAATGTAATATAATAGAATTATAATGATTTATTATGAAATGGTCAAATGACTTCCTCCAATTGAAATTTAATAATAAAAAATCCGGACTAGATTGCGATTGTTAAATTAACACATACAATGATAATAATTTTGAAGTGAGTATCAAAAAATGAAATTATTATGTGTATATACTATATAACCACATAAAATAGAATTAAATAAAAAATAAATATGATGAAGAAGTATTATAACCCAATGAAAATAAATTGATTTATGAAAATCATTACCACATGGTAACTCTTAAGTCAAATCCCCTCGGATGTAATAATTCCAATTATAAAGAATAACACCATATATTATTATAGAATCATGATATTACATTTTAAATGGGTAGTATATAAACTATATAAATTAAATTTCATAAATAACATTATAATATACCTCAATGAAGAGAAATTGAGATGAATTACCTTACATCACACTTTTCTTTTATTGAACATGATTAAGACTCTTGTATGATGGTTTTAATCATGTTATTAATTTATAAATTAAACATATTCATAATTATAATGTCATATATGATACTATTATTACATTTTACCACCCTATTGTTAATAATATTTTCCTAGTTGCATTCTTTTGGGTGTTAATTACCTTGTTTTCTCTTGCATGTTTTTTAATGGAAGTTATGGTAATTTTAAATAGGATATAATTATTAAATCTCCATAATGATAATGATTTTATAAATATAATATTTAATCATTTGATTCATTATTATAACCACTCATAAATGTTTGGAATGGAAAATGAATCACATCACTTCGTGAAGATGACATATCGTACAAAAACCCATGTGACGATGTCATTCTATTAATGGGTGAAAGTTTAAGGAAGTGGGTGGTGTATTAATTTTGTATAATAATTATCATCTATAATATATCACATATATTCCTTAACATTAACCTTATTAAATTATATGTAAATTATATGTGAAAAACAAATCACATCGCTTCATGAGGCAGTAGTCCGTTATACACACAAACATCATTATCATATTTGAAACATAATGGATCATAAATAGGTATGTGTGAAATTAAGAACTAAATAATCACATTATTATCATAAATATAATATACATGTGTTAATTCCATCATTATATATGACATTGAAAGATATTGACAGAAAATGAACTACATCGTTTCACGACATTGTGGTCTTCAGTATGCATGATCCATGATTTCATTTCCAATTTGATGGATGTTGAGATGGATAATTATTATTAAATAAATATAACAGAATCTAGGTATATGGTATATATTGTTGTTATTATATTTTAAAATTTTTGAAATAAATCAATTCAAAAAAATAATAATGAAAATGATACAATGTTGAAAAAATAGTTATCTTCTCTAAGAGAAATCTCATTTGGATATCTTATTAATGACCCTAAGGATTGTGTTTTGGGAGGAAAATTTTCATTGTAATTTGAATAAGAATTTTGGGGAGAGAAAATTTTTGTAGACTTAAATTTATTTGGAGGCATGGATATGTAATGTAAGGGAGTTCACTTTTATAATTTTGGAAAGGGGACCTCCTCAAGAATTACATGAATGTTTCCAAAAGAATACCTATGTAGAGACTCGTAAAATTCAAGGGAAATTTGTTCTTAATTTTCTTTGGAATTTTACTAGAACACAGTTTCTGACAACGCCTGATTCCGAGGACTGGTGTACCCGGAATTAATTTCCAAAGTTAGTCTTGGGTACGTTTAGTGAACGAAAAAGCGCGTTTTCTAACTTTTAAACTGGTACTCGGAATTGAAATCTGAGGGCACCGGTGAACTCACAGCACCGGTAATTTCTAAAGAAGACCTTTTCCAGAGTTGCGTTTTGACGTATGTGGTAGTTAAAATTTTGGGGATTCTATAAGAATTAAATATAATTGTTGTGAAACAATTTTAGTTAAGTGGATGTTTTTCCCTATAAAAGGAAGTTGGAGGTGGGGCTCACAACCCACCTAACTTCCCATGGAAAAATATCTAAGGTTGTTGGAGCCCACATGAGCCCCTAACATTTCACATTCCCTTAAAACCTTGAAACCCCTCTTTAACTTTCCTTATAATTAATTGTGGAAACTCTTCCTCTCCCTCTCTCTCCCACTTAAATGTTTCCAACACAAGTTAATCAATGAATTCTAACATTTAATTAATTAATTAATTTGTTTGAATTTTGAATAACTTGGGTGAATAAAATAATGGCTTGGCCATTATTTTGTTTTGGCACTTGTTGTGTTGGATTTTGGGGGAAGCTCTAGTGAAATTGAGAAGGGTGTTCGTCTCTTAAAACTAAGAACACCGACCATCCAATGAGGAACATCTTCTCCCGGTGAAGAATGCTTCACGCCTTCAACTCTTCTTCTTCCTACGCATCAAGGGAGAAGGCACCGTTAGTGAGGAGCATCATCTACAACAACGAATCCTCCATCGACAACGACAGAATCATCACCATTCTTCCTCGACACCCGACTACAGCGACGTTTGACTTCCGCTACTCAACGATGTGTGACGTTAATTTCGAGGTAGGGGGATTATTTTGAGAATGGTATTATTCCCTTGGTTGTTCTTTCTAAACCAAAGAACCCGGATCAACTCATCATTAAGTTGATCCGCGAATGTTTTATTTTTGTGTGTTGGAAATATTTGTATGATAATTTTTATTTAAGAGGTTGTAGGGGAATCTCTATGGTATTCTATTTATCTTTGAGAAAAGAACGACGAGCGCGGACCAACCATTTATAGGTTGATCCACGGATCGTTAGTTCATGCGAGTTGATGTTGGGGTTAATTTTTTCCCTACCATACATCGACTTCTTTTTGTCGGCCGCTTGCTATCATTATAACGGGAGGTGGTCGGACTGCACAAACACGGCCGACCCTCCTCCCCCTTGTTGTTGATTATGTTGCGGCATGAACGAAGGCGGCATGGTGCAATGGCACCGCGCGGAAACATGGATAATTATGGAAAGGTTGTTCGGCACCATCGCGCCGCGCTATTGAGGCCAAATGAAACCGCGGCCATAGTCGGGGCCGCGGAGGCGAATTGAAGACTCCACTGGTTGATCGTTGTGCGCGGATTTATGGGTGACGACAATTGGGGCCGCAAGGTCATTTTAGAGCCTCCTCAGTGAAGGTCGGGTCCCGGGAGGACCATTGGCGAAGGCGGCGAGCAAAACGGACAACCGGAGCGCGTCCGGTGGTCCGCGGAAAATCATGCTGGCGTGCCACGCCGGAGGCGGCGGTCAGCACCGGCCGACCGCCAGGAAGAGGTGGCAGCCGGTGCGCCGCTGGGAAGGGCCGCCGTGGCTTATGTCGCGGCGGCAGGCCACTAGTCCTGTGACTGTGCTGTACCGAGGGAGGCGGGATGCAGCGCTCGGCCGTGTCCGTTGGCAAGGGGCGGCCCCCATGAGGGTGGATGCAGTTTCTTTCAAGGGGGCGACCCCACCCCCTGTCTGCTCAGCCGGAAAGCCGAGCGGCCACGCGGTCGTGCCAGCGCCGCAGGCCAACCGGTCGGGCCACCCAGGCCGGGACGGGACGCGCCCTTTTGGGCCGGACCTAGACCTTGGTCGGGTCGACCCGGTTCGGGCCGACCCAGGGTGGGTCTCGGGCCGGTTCGGACCGGGCCCGAACCCCCTATTTTCGTGCAGTTTCCGTTCAAACGCCTATATGTTGGGATACGGACCTTCGATCGATGCACCGTCAGTTGCAATGCGGTCCTTGGTTCGAGAAAGTCATTTTGGTATATTACACTCACGGTTTTGGAGAACTTTGGGTATGGCCGAGTTGGTTCGAACACAAGACCAACCGGGCCCTCGGAGCGGAAATGATTATAACTTGAGCTCCGGACGTCTGATTGACGTGTCTTCGACTTTGTTGGATTCATCTTGATGAGAACGAACTTTTGGCATACTTATCTAGAGTTTTGGTTGCAGTTGGATAGTGACCGGGTTGGATTGTACACAAAATCCAACTGGGCCCCTAGAACGGAAAAGCTGATAACATTCAAACTGGACATCCGTTTGACGAACCGTCAGCGGCGTTTGTGATCACGTTGAAAAACAGTTCCTATGAGTATAACCTATGAGTTTTCATGGTACAGTTGAGATACGGCCGGGTTGGTTCGCACACGAAACCAACCGGGCCCCTGGGACGAAAAGGCTAATAATTCACAGACCGGGCGTCTGATTGACGTGTCGTCTGTTGGCCTGAGACCCCTATGACGAGGCGGTACTTTGAGATACTTATTCATGGGACATTGAGATACTTGGAGTATCAACCTGTAGCTCGTGGAGCGGACCCTCTCGGAGACGAGCGTACGGAGTACGGAGACCGTGTAGCCAGCTGAGACCTAACGACTGCTTCACCGACTCGACTTGGAGTGAGTTGACTAGCCCAGTGGAAGGAGCACTACTTTGTTTAGGTGCTGACCCATGGCAGACGGAGCACTACTGTGTGACAGTGCAGACCCGCGGTACTCATCCGGAGAGTACCTCTGCAGGCTATTAGGGGGTGTGTACTACTATGTTTGGGTGGCATACCCCGGCGGGAAGCACTACTGTATTTGGGTGGCTAACCCGCGGTACTCGACAGGAGGAGTACCTCGGCAGTCTTAGGTTAGTGAGCAGTACCTCAGAGTCGTGATAGGACCACTGTACACTCTAGAGACGGGGCTCTTCAGTAGTCACGGTTTCGATAATGAAAATCCTGGTTTGAGCTGAGTCTATGATCTTTTTGTTTACCTCATGATTGAGATGGGTCACTTGATAACTTAGGTATATGTATGGGCATATACATGGGTAGTGGTTATCCGTTGATTTCATCATCTCTGTGTTTCATCATGATTGAGATGGGTTACTTGATAACTTAGGTATAAGTATGGGCTTATACCTAAGTAAAGGTTATCTATTGAGATCCATCTTTGTGGTTATCCTTGTTGGATTTAGTAAGACCTTGAGGGTCTCGGGGTCCATACTGAGTATCCTATACTCACCCCTACATGGGCTATGCCCGCACCTCGTTGTGTTGGTTGCAGACAACGGGTAGCGCTGACAGAGGTCGAGTCTTTGAGGACTGGATGGTACCCGGAGGTGGACCACACGATGAGTCAGTATCCGGAGGTGTACTTCACGGCGAGACGACACTCGGAGGAGGTTGATGGGCGAGAGCGTTGTAGAGGAAATCTGTACATACCCGTCAGGTAGGATCTGTGGTGGACGATCCAGGAGCAGCGCTAACTGTACCTACCCTTCAGGTAGGATCCGTGGTGGACGATCCAGCAGCTGCGCTATCTGTACCTACCCTTTAGGTAGGATCCGAGGAGGACGACCCAGGAGCTGCTTCCTTTCTTCCAGCTATTTGTCTTTTCTGTTGTACTTTTTTTCATTTGTAGCTGTAATTTCGATTAGGTTTATATTCTGGACCATTTACTTTGCAGCACTACCTTTTGTACTTAATTTTATACTTCCGGTTGTACTCTGTGGTGTTTTGTTTACTTTTATATAGGAAATGCCTTCCCAGTTATCGGGATTTATGCCTTTAGTGCTAGTCACCAGCCCCAGGCCTATGGAAGGCGGGCTAGGGGTAGTCACGGCACGGGCCCCGAGGACGGGTCGTGACACCCTAAAAGAAAACTTTATTCAAAATATAAATATTAAAAATGAATAATAATTATAAATATGAAATGTTAAGTTGAATATGAATACATACAATAGTATTATACATGTTTTTGATCATTTTTAAACCTTATCTTCTTAGTTTAAAGTCATAGTAAATCGATTTTTACCTTAACCATAGAAATGTTTTTTACATTTTCCACTATTAATTTTGGTAAGAAAAATAATATTTACTGTTTAGATAATATATATATTATCATGATTATAAATATGAAATCCTATTTTCCAAATTACAATCATGAAACTGGAAATTGGTATTTTAAAATTAATCTCATACACTCGATGGTAAAGCAAGTTTTCGATGAGATATTTTTTTAAATATTACATTTAAAAAAAATATTTAATATTAAAAACATCTATATGACCTAAATTGTATTAGAAGATATTTAATTGAAATAATTATACTTTATAACTAATTATAATTAGAAATTATATTTATAAATAAATTCAAATAAAATTTAGTATTTAATTAAAATTTTGTACTTTTCAACATTCATCAAAAAAGAAATTCATCAGAAAAATAAAAAATATCACCCTAAGATAGTTTCAACATGAATATTTTTAAAGTGAATTTCATTTTATTAAATTAATTTTTTAAAAGTGGTAAATATTAATTTTAAAATATGTTCCCAAAGCGTGACTAAACAATATTTTAATAGTATTAGGTTTTTCATAAATCATTTCTTTTTCTCATAAATGATTCTTATATTATTTGTAATTCGCTTCTTCATTTTCGTTTTCTCCTCTTCATGGAATTTCTCTCTTCTATTTTTTCTTATTTCTCTAATGCTTGCTACTTCAGATCTTCTTCTTTAGATTATTTAGTATTCCCGTTCATGAAACTAATCTGGACAATTTAGTGGATGAAATTTTGTTTCACAAGGAACCAATTGTGTCATTAAATCTGAACAAAGAAACTGTGTTCAATACAAAGTCCCATCCTTTCTTGGAAATTGATAGCCATTATGATCTCGAATTTAAGGTCCTACCTTCATCACCCATGTATGGATTCTTAGGGTACAATTGAGCCTTTCCTTTTTTCATTTAATAATCTATTTAATCCAATCAAGAGATGATGGTTCTTGATGTCCTAAGAAATCATAAGAATGAAATTGGATGGACCCTTTCTGATATTCCTTGGATTAGGCCACTCATTGGAACTCATAGGATTTTTCTTGAATCTAAATCCAAAACATGTCATCAACCTCATCGGATACTCAATCCAAATCTTATGGATGTTGTAAGGAATGAGCTTCTTATGTTATTGAATGCGGGTATCATCTACCCCATAGATGAGAGTGAGTGGGTAATCCCAATTCATGTTTTCCCAAAGAAATATAGAATCCCTGTGATCATCAATGAGGATGTTGACCTTCTCCCCATAAGGTCATTAGTGGATAGAGACTCTATATTGACTATAATAAAATAAACTCTTGTACCATGAAAGGCCATTTCCCATTTCCCTTTATTGATCAAGTCCTCAAGTGAGTGGAATTTCATTAATTCTACTTCTTCTTAGATAAATTCTCAAGGTATAATCCAATCGAGGTCTCATTAGAGGATCAAGGGGATAAAATTCACTTGTCCATTTGGTACTTTTTCCTTCAAGTGCATGCCATTTGGGTTATGTAATACCCCTGGTCCCTTCTAGTGGTGCATTATGGGAATCTTCTCTGACATGGTGGGTGATTGTTTAGAGGAATTCATGGATTAGTTATCCGTATTTGGGGATAAATTTGAGGGATGCCTTCATAATTTTGAAAGTGTTTCGTCAAGATGCGAGGATAAGAATCTCATCCTAAATTGGGAAAAATTCCACATCATGGTAAAGGAGGGACTTGTTCTAGGGAATCTTGTATCTGGTATAGATATTTAAGTTGATAAATCTAAGGTCATAATCATTATTCCCCTACCCTCTCTTAAAAATATTATGAAAGTGAGGTCCTTATTAGGACCTTCTGGTATCTATACAAGGTTAATTTGGAATTTCAGCTCTATTTCTCGACCACTTTGTGCTATTTTGGTGAAAGATTCTCCATTTTTAGGGATATAATACCATGATGAATCTTTTTATACACTCTAGTCCACTCTTATCTATCCACCTATCATGCAATCTCAAAAATGGAAACATCATTTTGAGATCATGTGTGGTACGAGTGACTTTTCTATAGGAACAGTCTAAAAAGAACAGTGTGAGAAAACTCCATGTGTCATTTCTTATGCAAGAAAATCTATAAATGATGCACGAATCAACTACACCACCACCGAGAAAGAGTTTCTTACTATTTTATTTCCCTTGGAGAAATTCAGGTCTTATCTCTTAGGATCACCAATCATTATACTCACTAACCATTTGGCCCTAAAATACCTTTTTCCCAAAACTAGATTCTATGGCTAGATTTATTAGGTGTGTCCTTATTCATCAAGAGTTCGATTTAACCATTAAGGATAAAAATGTTGTTGAATATGCTATATTTGATCACTGCTCTAGGATGTAATTCAAATACTACACACATCACCTTTTTGTGTCTGATTCATTTCCTAATGAGCACCACTATTCTGTGAGTGATTACCCATGGTATGCTGACATAAAAACCAATTGGTGACGGGTGACATTACCAAATTCCTAGGGACCCAAGCTTATAGGAAATTTTTTGATTTCAAACACTATGTGTTTGATGATCCTTACCCCTTTAAGTATTTTCTTGATCAAATCTCATGGTCATTATGATAACCATTATTGTTTTAAAAGCACTCAGTGGGGCACTTGATGTTCATTGTCATTCAGAAGGACATGGAATATTTCAGATTTGGGATCATACCCATAGATGGGATTCTTACGTATCCTTATTTAGAAAAGGAATCAGAACCGATGTAGTTTGAGTAAAGAAGTATGAGGTTTATTCATGGTTGATGGCTCAAAGAATTATTTCATAATTACTTTTACGCTCTAAGATCACGTGAGTCATGCTCAGCAGGAGAAACAATAGGTATTGGTAAAACCAAATGATTGTGCCACAAAAGATGCAATCATAAGAAATAATATGGGGCTTATGTATGTATGACTACCCAAATAGATGAGGATTGGGGTTTTCTTCAGGGAAGAAACCCGGGAACAAGTTCCATAAAGGTATATGTGCTTTATAGAGATTTAGATACTTAACTTAGGGCTTACTCCTGATAATGATTCCCAAATTGGAGAATACTTATGATTGGGTTTTACTCTTAACAAGGAAGCCCAAATCAAAATTAAATTAATACTGGGGCTTATTCCTAATGAGGAGGCCCGGGTTAAGTGGAATTAATGACTGGGGCTTACTCCTGCGGAGGAGGCCCAGGTTAGAGAACATTGAATTTGGGAACTTGGGGATTACTCCTAAAGGGGATTTCCAAAATTAAGGGAACTTAATTACTGGTTATTATTTCTAAAAAGGAGGCCCATGAATAGGGGCTTGGGGATTACTCCTAAGGAGGATGGCCAAATTAATGAAGCTTATGACTGGGGATTATTTTTGGGAAGGAGGACTATGAATAGTGGACTTGGGGATTACTCCTAAGGAGGATGCCCAAATTAAAGATCGTCTCATCGTAAATGATGAGGTTTAATGAATGAAATATCTCACCTTGGTGACATAAAGATTAGTAAATCACTTGGTTTTGAGAGATGTTCCAAAGAATTCCTTTCAGATATGGAAGCCAACAAAGGAATAATGAAAAAAATGTCTTTGATGAGGGTTTTGAAGGCTAATTCTTGAAGAGGGGAGGTGGATTTGAAGAAAAAGAGGTGAATAAGTAGGAGGGGCACCCAAAAAGAAGTAGGCGCGCATGTCCTGTTAGGGCATGCAAGTACTGGTCGTGCAAGTATACCTATGCGACACGTGTATACCTGCGTGATGGTTAACCCATAGGGTAATACTTGGAGAGACATGGCTTAAGACCTTAGAATTATCCCTAGAGGCTTCCAAAACAGTGGCACGCAGGTTCTATTGAAGGGATAAGGCGGCATGCAAGTGTATTCATTTCCCGTAAGGGATAGACACATAGGCACGCAGGTGTTGATGAATTTCAACTCTTAGGCCTTGTTTCCCATGTTTAGATCTTCCATTAAAGGTATGAAATTACCTTATAAGTGTTCAGAAGACTTCCAGAAGAGACTAGGGTGTCAGGAGCTTAAATCTGACTTTTGGAATTTTTCTTCCTTGAAATGGGGGGCCTAGAAGGGTTATTTATCGGCTGCTGAAGACTCTAGGAAAAAATAAAATAGGGCGCGTAGGTCACTTGTGCACCCAATATGTGGCGAACATGTATACCTGCACGAACATGATGAAACTTGCATGACCCATTCTTAACCAAATCCTTGTTCATGCATTTGTCAATTTTTTATGTTTCTACAAAGGATGAATCTCTTTATGATAATCTATTCCCAGTTTTCAATCGTTAGACTCTGTGATGGAAAGGAGCATCAACATAGGGTGATATAAAATGGGATAATTTCACCATGTAGTTATACCTGAGTAATTCTAACCTATGAAAGTTGAGACATTCGATATGAATGATGTCAATGTACCATATGTCGTTGGTGTAAACCCTACTACAGAATGACGTATGCATTTATATATTCCCCCTAGTCATATTCTACACTCTAATCTTTGGGATCTCTATATTAAAATTTATATTCTCTAACTGTAGGACTATGGGTCAGTATCTGAATGAGAATATTGGGAAAGGATTAGTGACCATCTTCTTCCACCAGTAAGACTGTTCTTTTAGATTATTTTGATAATACATTGATGCCTGACTCTATATAAAGTATTATATTGACCCAGATCTCTAGAAAATGGTATCAAATGTTGGATGTTGTTGAACATATCCTATCACTCTACCATTAGCATCATCTTTTAATGAGGATAAGGTTCCTCTTCCCCTAGATAGTTCGACACCACTACATTGAAAATTTATTTTCCACATAGAAAATACTTGGTAGACTCTAAAATTGCCTATTTTTATCCATAATTTATAAGAAGATCATATTTGGTTGTCATATATAGTTCAAAAATAATGATATTTTGTTACTTCCATATATCTATAGGGTTGACGAGAATATCCAACTCCATTTTAATGGACTAGATAAATTCCAATTCATCAGTGCCTTAATCCACCATATCATACACCCACCCCATAATGTAAATCATGTTTCCAATGGAATATAAAAATATCTCTAGATCACTGATGTACTTTTCATCCTAATTATGGTTGGTTTCAATGACTATGTCTGAAGGTTTCTTCAGGTTTCCTTTTGGAGACTATAATAATCAATTTGGAATGTATCCTATAAACAAGATACTTATATAGCTAATGGATACCCAAACTAAAAGTAAATTCCCTTATAGTAATTACAATACAAGGACATGATAATAAGATCACCTCTATTTCTTGAATGAGATTTAGGATCCTTAGACATAAATTTCTTTATGGACCTCTCTTGTTCTTCTAGAACATTACTTTGTTATTGTTGGATTAGTTATAATGGATATACCTCACTTTCCAATGATTTTTATTATATTTCTATGTCTTCCATCTCAACTTCTATTAAACCAAATATTTATTTACCATAATTATTCCATTATTAACTATCCCATGATGTTGTGATGTTATCCAATAAGAGGAATAAATATGACTCTGTTCTATTAATTACTTCATGGATGGATATCCAATCTATACTAAGTATTCTCTTGGGCTATCCCTATCCATAGTTTTCTCCCAACTATATAAATATTTTCAATCTTGATATCCATTAGTGAGGGAACTTATTTCTTTTAAATATATAGGAATTTACTAGTGAATGTATAAAGTGTGAATACGTTGTGGACAATGTCAATATCAATCTAATACACTATGATGGAATCCATTATAAAAATTTTGTATGTCCATGATTTTTAGTCTCTTCGGACATCAACCATGATTGTTCTAGAGGGGGTATCACTATAGGTAAGGATGTTGAACTTTAAGTTCAATCATAGAAGCATCAGGGCCACATCGTCCTTTAAAAGCGATGGTTTGATACTAGAAAGGTCCTAGATAAATATCTTTAAACTATATCTTATAAATATAACATTAATTTAGAGTTTTAATATATTGAATTTTACTACCATATGGCACGAAAACAATTGATATGATATTGAGTTGTGAAACATGGACTTTTGGTTAAATATATAAAGCATTAATTTGGGGATCTTGGTATGTAGAAGTATCACCAAGATAACAAAATCTACCATCCTAACCGCCGTTATGAATTTTTTTAAGGATTCTCATATCTAATTCATGGACTTAGAGAATGTATCATCTCAATCACATGGTAACAAATCTTGCATTGTGTGTTTGTGGAAGCTTATCTATGTAGACATCAGATCCCCAATCCTCATAAAAACCTATTTTTAGGTTGATCCAACATGTACGCAAGACCCCTCTCTTATTCACATAAACGAATCTTAAGGTTTTTCCAATCCCCCGATAAGATAAATATGTTCTCCATCAATATAGAAAAGGAATTTTATATTTTTGGGTGTAACACATTCCTTGTTGGATTGATGGATTATATCAGTAATTATAAAACTACTGGGGAGGAAATAATCAAACATATCTTCAATCATGTGAGTTCTGGAGACCTTTTATACATTCCACAGAATGATTCCCACCTCTCAGTATACCATGTGAATAATTATCTCCTATATGATTTATTGGATCAATAATTGTAAAATCATTTCGATGTTATTTTATAAATATATATATGATATAAAGAGAGGTTCATATATTACTATCTATATTATCTAATTATCAAAACAAAACTTGTATTGGACCCAATATAAATACATCCACGCAGTCTTGACACCATCTCTATGATGAATGTCTCAATACCCATTCCAACATTGTTGTTGGTCACTTGCATATTGAGAGAATATAGAGGAGTAATTATGTGTATGTGACATTGATATATAACTTTGGTTGTTTTGATAATCTTTATAAGGTCATAGTATATATGGTCGGTAGGAATCCCCCTTATTGATATATGATACTCTTGAGGATATGTAAACCTTCATTGGTTAGTGTTCTATATAAAAAAATAAGCTTTCATATTTTCCATTATCCTCAATATGTCCATGTGAATAGAGAGACCATGGACATACAATGGATGAAATTATAATTTTTAGTATCTCCGATGGTTCACTCACTTGACATGTGTGAGCATTGATATGGTTGACCTATACTATCTATTTTTTCATTTTTTTAACATTATAGATAAATTGGTCGGTGTGAGCAGTGCATTCAGTGACTAAAATGGTGTTTAATGGGTGGGTATTTCATATAATTGAATTTTCAACAATATTAATTAGTAATTAATAAATGAATATAGGAACGAGTGAAGAAAATTTTAGTATTAAATATATGGTTGAATATTTTGAATGGAAAATGTTTCCTCCAGGTCACTTCTATTAGATCTTTTTTCCCAAATATTTTATCTTAGCCTCCTCTCCCATGCATCTTATCTTAGGTGGGGCCTCACTAATATTGTTTGTGTGGATCATGAGTGTGACTATATGAATGTTACAAGACATTATTACACTTAATAAATATTCCAATGGTATAGTGAAGAGGTAGTATCACAAACAAATGTAGAGTGGAGTGCATGACATGTGTGAAAGGACAGTGTGAAGGATTCATGTTTCTCCAAGGTCATATTATGAGTGAAGAAGGGTTCTCACAAGGATATTTATTGGCCCAACCTTAGTGTGAAATAGGGTATGTCACTCACATTCCATGCCTACAATAGTGTAAATGGATCATATTCCCTTTCTTGGGACCTGAGGAAGCATATACAATTCTCTGAAATCCCATTCAATCTAGAGTGAGGTTGTCATTTGAATTTGATCATATTTCTCTAATAAGGTAAAATTCTAGGGTTGAGGGATTTATTGGAACTCTATCTTTTTTTACCATTGGATACATAATTTTAGAGGAGAAAATATTACATAGATGAAGAAATTGATGTCTCCTAGGCCTTTTATATTACCATGTCCTCAGAAAATAAGAATATATCCATATGATCATGACTTGTTATGTGAATCCATATCGCCCACCAAATCCTCATAAAACATTGGGATCCTTCAATTAAAATCATTTTTGTGCCATATCTTGTTTAAAAAATGGGTATAGCATGCCTAGGACTCCATACAAGTTGTTCCCCCTCTCCCCCATTCTTCATTCACACATTTAAAATTTCACTTCCCTCTACATTTCTAAAAATATACTATATGCCTCCCATTTTGTGAAAAGGAAAGATATAGTAGACACATAGGACCACAACATATATATTTACAAAAAAACATCCCTAATGACCTAGTCTCCAACATCCATTTTATATGACAACCTATGTCATAGATTATGGAAGATAAAAAATGGAGCATATGTTAATTTTGTTATTATATGGTTATAACATTAAACATTTATAAAGACACTTCACTTATATAACTATGAAGAAAATAATTAGTAATCCCAAAATCATCCTACTAGGGAACCATTTAATAGAGTTTGTGCATTAAGACCAACATCTGTATCGATTAAGATAACATGTATTCATTGTTTTGAATATTAATAAAATTGTTCTCACATCATTATTCTTCTTCAGTGTACCATAACCTGTGATAATGTTTTAAGAGTAGTTGTTGCACTAAATGGTCATTGTAATTCACCACTATGTTAAGAACCTATAAGTTCTATGAAATTATTCTTAAGTATATGTTCTATATCCAAACGATACAATTTTATGGTAAAAATGATATAGGCTATTAGGATGGGGGCTCAATGGAATTTGAGGCAACATCTCATAGTGTAAGACATTGGTAATATCTAAGGTAGTATTTTCTGAAAACAAACCCTCAAGTAAGAAATCTACATTCATATATGTTATTAGATATTATTATCTATGGATCTGTGTATTGATCCTTAGATATTAATATTATTATTGTTGATTATTATAATTCTCATACTTTGATGTATTGAAAAAAAACTATTATCAAAAACTTTCACAATGAGGTATGATAAGTTTGGTTTGTCACAAGTAATATTTAATTAATGAATAATGAGTGAAAAGATTTTTCCCTTATGCTCTATAATGAAAGATGATACCAAATTACCTTTGAGGAAAATGATTTAGCCTAAATAAATCACTGTTCATGGTGATCTATTGGACAATTCAATTTCTCATATGTGAAATAAAGAGACATAGAGAACATTGGTTGATGGAACCAATGTGAAACAATCCCGATTAGAGATATCATGCTAAATGGATTAAATTACATAGTAACTATCTTAATAGGGTATTTTTTTGTTATGCCATTAAATTTTATTATTATGGGTTCCCATACGTGTTTCTAGACACTGACCTTATACATTAGGATACTTCTCCCAGTTCCACTAAGAAAAATGCTTAGTGTTTAACACACTATGTATATCCAAAATATCATTTGAATAATATATTATTATTTATTTTTTAAAACATGAATAAATATTTTTCTCACGTGTGGTTTAATAATTATTCATGTTATCTTTATTTCATATAATCTATCACATATATTTTGAGATAATGTAATGTGAGAAGAACATTTAATTATATTTATTTTTTATTTAGATAATATAATATTTATTTATTTATTGTAGAATAATGAAGTGATATTTGTTTATTCAATAAATAATCATTATTCATGACCTGAAAAATATTTTGGAGGAATTTTGGACTATTTTTTCACTCCGATGAAAAATATTATATATTGAATAATTTTGTATTAAACAATATTAAATTTAATGTTCAAGTTGAGTTCATTTCAAGGTATTAATAATATTATTATAATTTTAGACATTGTCTTCCACAAGGGATTAAAAAAATATTAAATATAACTTGTGTAAATATTTATATCTAAACTATAGTGGTAATGAAACCCAATTATATTATTTCTCTAGTAGATCCAATTAATTTTTTGTTGTGTACAATGACAGTTGGAGAGAATCCTCTAAAGCCCTATAGAGCTCACTCTCCAAGTATGCACCCAAGAATAAAGAGTTACCATCCCCCACCTCCAACTCTTTTGTCTAGATCGATCAGGGAGAATTATTTGGAATTAATCTTTATAGTGATCAAAGGAGGATGATTTAAGTGATAGGATCTTCCATTATTTTACTAGAAGATTCTAATGATGGAATTTGGAGATTATCATATCATGTGTGGATCACCGCTAGATATAATATTCTCTAGATTCATTCAATGAAACAATGGTAAAATGAGGATATTTTTTTGACCCATAAACAATGAAATAATTCACACAAGATAATTATTTAATTGATTAATAAAATTATAAATAATATGCGATGATAATGCACTTTGTTCTTGTTTTCTATCCTTTATCTATTTTCCATTATTTTATTCAATTGATTATGGGGTTCAACTTATTTCAAATCTCATATTAATAATCAATCATGAAAGGAGGAAAGTTGTGAATGACCCATTGCATGATTATACTATGCTCAGAACATACAATTGGTATTAGAGAAGTCACATAATAATTTATAATTATTTTAAGATCATTGATTGGTTTATGTATTTGTCACTTAGTTTTCAATTAAAGTTTAATAATTATTTTATTCTGAATTTGAGGGATCTAATTCTTCAACTTTAATTTAACATAGATCTAATAAATCTGAATTATTTTATGAAAAAAATGAAATTGAAGATTTCATCAGGAGGTGTTGAGGATTCTAACTGAATAACATAACAGTAAAAACTGTGTAATAGGAGTTACATGAAATATTCTAGTGTTCAATGCACTAGGAATTAGTTTGGAATTAATTCAAATAGTGTGAATTAAATACATACGGTGCATTAAATTTCTTACACCATGTATTAACTAGGCTATCCAGGAACATGGTCTACTAGAGTACATGATGTGAATCCTACATACATGACATGTAGTCCTTCGATTTATAAAATGGTCGTGTATTTCCATAAACAGCCAACCTAACTTTTGATCATGTAATATGGAGACCTCACACCATGTATCCCTTTTTACACGCTGTGTACTCCAATTTTTCTATGGAATGGTTTTCACATCAAGTCCCTAGGCATATGCCTTGGATAGACTGTGAGAGACATACATGCCATGTGGATTTCATGTACACACTATGTTCTTATACGAAATTATGTAGAATTAAAATTAATTTATAATACTATGTAAAAATTATTGAAAATTTATTTTGTGTGGTTATTATATAGATTGGACACACCATGTGATGGGTTTTAATATATATAAATATATAAATTATTAATTGATGTCCATGTATTTTTTGATATACATATCATGTTTGAGTCATAAGAGTGATATTACTCAACGTGAATTAAAGCATAACACGTTATCAAAAAATCATGTAATTTTGGTAATCATTAAGTTGATAATACACATCATGAAATTACATGATAATTCATATAAGTCATATTTCAGAAGATAAACTAATATACAAGTATAATAATTAGTGGGATGATTCAAGAGATTATTCATAGTGTTTCCTCCAAGGTATACTTCTCTACATTGTTAATATTAAATAAATTTATGTAATTCATTTAAAATTAATATTGAAGAGAATATAAATGAAATTCAAATGTTAATTAACATAAAAGAACGTATTACTTACAAAAAAATAATATATATATATTTGAGCGTGATTTATCTTAAATAAGAATGATTAATAATTGTATGATAGTTTTAATAAATGTGCAATTTTATTCAGGTATGTGGATGATCATGAGCATAGTTCAAACCTTTTAATGTGATTTGTTTCATTTAATTTGTTATTAAATTAAACTGTTGGCATGTGGGTATTCTATCCTCTTATTATATAAGGGTATGTGTGCCTGTAGTTTAATTTATTTAAACAATTCCCCACTACCACTATTTTTGTGAGTAATATAAACTGTAATGGATGAATATCCAATGATAGTGGATCATGTTCAAGATTAGATTTGCGGTGAAACAAATCAAATAGTGATACATATTTGTATATTTGGAAATCAATAACATGAACCTTAATTGGTTCATGATGCAATCCCCCTAGTTTAATGGTCCATTAATCAATCATTAGATAAACCACCAATTAGTACAATATATTGATCATAAACCTAGTTATTTTATTTTATCCAAGTTTCATGGTTATTTCATTATGGATGTTTTGTCATGATGACCTTAGTTAATGAATTAAGAAGCATGAAGTATAGAACTAAAACAAATTTTCTTATGTGTATATATATTCTAAGACATGGTCAGTCACTTATGTAAATATCTTTAATATAAAAAAGAATGTGTTAAAGATAATAATTGAAAATTTTGACATAAAAATAATGTCCCTAAATTATATGTTATGTCAGTATATCCTTCTACTACACCAGTTAAAATGGAACTATATTTCAATGTTATTGACCATCCAATTTTGGGGTGATTTCAGTTATTGTGGAATTATAACATAATTTTTTTGATTGACTTAACTTATTTCTCGTCATGTTTTTACTTCCAAAGATGTATATGGTATAATTGAGATTTAAGGGATGAGGAAATCCAATTTACGGATTTTAGGAATGGGGAGTCCCGTCAACGGATCAATGAACTGTGAGTTAATGCAGTAGGAATTTGGTATTCCTACCTAAAACTGTTCATGATGATTGATCAACCAAATTTGGGGTAATGATATGGGGTATATGGATCCATACAACTAGAATGTATAATCAACAAGATATTCTAAATCCAATGGTTAGGGATATTGGGTTTCGATAATATAGTGGGGGATTAATAAATATATTATTTATTTATTTGTCTAAATACTATCAGATAAAGTTCTAAAATTATCCTCATCATAATTTTATAAACAAAAATAAGATAACATCAAACAAATCATTGTGATCCATACATAAAACGGAAAACCTTCTTACCAGCATAGATTTACATAAGTGGAAATTGCAATTACGTGTTATCATTCACAGTGAAAGGAAGATATATGTTCTTGAAGAACTAATTCCTAATGTTCTTAGTAATAAGGAAAGTGATGAAGAGTTAAAAGTATATGAAAAACATTTGAATGATTCCACATATATTCAATTTTCCATGCTATCATCCACAACTAATGTGATTTTGATGTAACTTGAGGACATGAATGCATATAGAATGATATCCTACCTTAAAGATATGTATAAAGATAAGGAGAGATAAGATAACTGTGAGATCTCCAATTCATTGTTTAAAACTAATCCTAGAGAGTCTAAACCAACTGTGCCTCATGTAGTGAATATTATTGGCTATATTGAACACTTAGAAATATTATGGATCAAATTCCCAGATGATTTATGTATATATCTCATGCGTTCATCACTGAACAAGACCACCTCTTTTTTATTATTAATTATAATATGATCTATAATGGGAAGAGTCTTTCAGTACATCTAGCATTTATTCACCTAATGGATAATGAAATGGTGTGTGATACCCCTGTGTTTACCATGTGGAAATTTTGTCCACTAGAAGAGGTACTACACCCAAAAGAATGGAGAATCTAATGGGTTTTCCATTATCACGTGTAATTGCTCAATAAATACATGTTGGTTATTAGATACATCTTGTGGTAATCACATGTGTATTCAAATATAGAACTAACTTAATTTGGAACGATTTACAGATGAGATGTGGATTTGAGAGCTGTAGCTACTAATGGTGAGAGAATTGAATCCCTACAAATTTGGGACTACAATAATTCATTACTAATGAATATAATTTTGGTTTTAAAATATTACAATTATGAACCAGAAGATACCATGAAAATGATTTATGTTTCATGGCTACAGGCATATGGGTTTATTTTCATGTTTAGAAATAAAATTCTTATACATAATAATGTCATCATATGTTAGGCTAAGGAACATTTAAAAAATGGCCTTTATGTATTACATTATGAAAGCAGGTTATTGGGAATAAATAATGAATCATGTTCACAAGACTCATATAACACCTAGATATGGAATCACTGGCTTGGTCATGAATATAAAAGAGTGTTTGATAATCTCAATCAAGATTGTTATTTATACTCAACTGAGCAAAAAACACTATAATGATTTCATTATTGTATACAAGAAAAAATGACCAAACTGTTATTCAGTCGACAGGGATAATGGGCCATAGAATTTCTTGGATTAGTACACACTAATGTGTGTGGACCATTTTTAGTAGAAGATATAGGTGGATACTCTTAGTTCATAAATATTACTAATGAATTTAATAGGTATGGTTATGTCTACTTGATGATGCATAAGTCCGAGTCATTTGAGAAATTCGTGTAATTAAAGAAAGAAGTAGGGAAACAATTTTGATAGAATATAAATAAGTATTGACCAGATTGAGGCGGTGGTTATCTTAACCCACATATTATAAAATTTATATGAAGGTTTAGTATTCTATCTCAACTCCCTCCACCAAGCACACCATAGTAGAACGGTGTTAGAGAAAGGGGGAACCATAACATATTAGACATGGTAAGGTCAATAATGAGTCGTGATGATCTTCCATTATACAATTGGGGATATGCATTACAAACTATGTTATAAACATAAAAATGAGTACTAACTAAAGTGTAAAATAGAATTTTATTAAATGTATGAAGTGGAAAGAAAACCATTTTGTCCTATAGACATATATTTTTTTGAAAGTAATTTTTTGAATAATTCCCTTGGTGAAAACTAGAACCCTAGTTAATAGTGTTTAGATTTATAGGGTATCCCAAGAAAATAAATGGATACTATCTATGAAACCCCTTATATAAGAATGTTACTATCGTAAGAAAATCCATCTTTATTGAGAGGGATAATATCCTCAGAATTGATGGTGGGATAAAGATTAACTTCGGTAAATATGATTCTCATGATACACAAGAGATGGTATTGTAATATGTTTTACAGGTCCTCATAGAAGAAGTAGTTCTGGAAACCCAAGTACTATGTAAAAGCACAAGAGAGGTCAGATAACCAGAGAGATATGGTTATCTTATAATTGAATATGGTGAATCATTAATGGTTTAAAATGATGAACCTATCTTCTAAAAATAGGTAGTAGAGATATTAGATGTTTTAATATGGAGAGAAGATATTAATTATAAAATTGAATCCATCTATCCAAACCATGTTTAGGATCTAGTCGATGCACCAGTTGGTGTAAATTTAGTGTGGGGAAAATGGCTATTCCAGAGAAAACTCGACATGGAAGTTAAAGAATATGTATATAATGTATGGATTGGGGATTGAGGGTTTATACAACATCAAGAAACTAACTATGATGAAACCTTTTCACCAGTTCCCATGTTTAAATCTATCATAATTCTATATTCTATAGACACTTACCTGGAAATGATATTTTGAAGATGGATTTTAAAACTAAATTCCTTTATGGGATCCTTCAAGAAGATTTATATATGACACAACCTGAAGTTTTTGTGACCCCAAGTGATGAAATTTTTTATTTCAAGTTATAGTGATCCATTTATTGATTGATGTAAGCATCTAGGTAATCAAAAATTCATTTTGATGAAGATATAAATGAATTTGTTTTCATTAGAAATTAATGTGAGACATGTGTTTACTAGTGGGTTATTGTTAATTTAGTTTTAATCCATGTAGATTATCTTGATGGCATATTACTTCTTGGAAATGACATATCAGTCCTACAATCTATTAATGAATTGTTAAACAAACGTTTATCCAAAAAGGACATAGGTGAAGCGGTCTATATTCAAGGGATCAAGATCATTCATGATTTATCCAAGAGGCCTCATGGACTATCTCAAAGTACATATATTTACTAGATACTAAAGATATTTATTATGTAATAATCAAATAGCTAATTATTTCCATCATAACATGGCTTAAATCTTTCTAAGAAAATGTGTCCCCGGACAAAACAAGAGAGAGAGAGAGAGAATATGTAAGTCCTCATGAACTTCAGTGATATGATCAATCATGTAAACCATGTTATGTTCTAGAATTGATGTTTCCTTTGTATTGAGTATGGTAAGATGATATGAATCTAATCCAGGATAACATCATCAGGCTATAATTAAGGATATCCCTACGTATCTAATAAGAACTAAGGATACGTTCCTAGTGTATGGAAGAGATAAGGATACATTCATCATGGTTTAAACTGATGCTAGTTTTCAGATAGATCAAAATGATCTGAAGACACAATCAGGATATCTTTTCAATATCAAAGGATGAGCAATGATATGATGAGTTAAAATAAACTAGTTGTCACTGATTTTAGAGTGAAGTGTGAGTATATTTTGTCTTTTAATGAATCAAAATAACCCACTTGGATATGAATGTGTTTCCAGGATATTGATGTGGTACCTAATAGTAAAGACCCTACCACATTTTATTGTGACAATACTATAGCTGTGGCACTCTCAGAAGAGCCAACATCACATAAACATACACATATAATCTGAAGGTATCACTTCTTGAGAAATTTTTATCAAAGGGGAAAAGTTTCAGTAATATGATTATCTATGGAAGAGAATGTGGTAGATCACGTTAATAAATTCCCATCTCAGTAGATGCATGTGTATCATATGAGATCTAGTGGACTGAAGGTTGTTAGTAGTTTGTTTATCGTAAGGGAGTGTCTGTTGGAGTTGGTTCCCTAAAAACAAATTTTGTGTAATTTATGATAAAATGTCTACATGGTTTTGAATATTTTAAACTTCTAATAACATTATGATTGTTCTTCTACATAACATATTATGTTATATTGTATGTGGAGAAGTTGTCACACTAAAAGGATATAGCAGTTCCCCACACTGTTGAGAACATATATGTGTTATGAAACTATTCGTAAATATATGTTTTATAACTAGATGATATAATTTGAGGGATATAAATGATAAATGCTATCAGGGGTGGAGACTCGAATGAATTTGAGGCACATTATCATGGTTTATTCCCTTGGTAATATATTGTTTATGATATTATGAGAAGGAGAACCGCGAGTATGAAATCAAAATTATTATGTTTCATTGGATATTTTTATTTGTGGGTTCTGTATTGATCCCTAGTCTTTAATATTATTATTTATTAGTATTATAAGTCATGTAATATTATATATTGATGAAAACCGTGATGACATGTGTTCTTGGAATGGTATGATATGTTGCATGTTTCATGAGTAATGTTGAATTAACGAATACTTTGTGAATGTATTTTTCCCTTATTTTTTTCAACAGAAGTAATATATCATTCCCTTTGATATACATTATATAGTTTAAATAAATCCATGACCATGGGGATCTTTATAAATGTTCTATTTCTAGTAATTGAATGATACAACCTTCATGAACATAGGTTGATGGAACCAGCGTGCAACCTATTTGACAAGAAATATCATTATAAAAAGATTATATTACAAAATAAGCATTCCTATGACTTACATTTTCATTGTGACATTAAATTTTTTCTCTATGTGTTCCATTTCATATTTATATATCATAACCTTGTACTTTAGGATTCTTCCCCTAATTCCATTGAGAAAAAGGCCTAGAGGGTCACTGACTAAGTGTATCCAGAATCTTAAATAAATAATATATTATTATTTAATATTTAATAAGTTGAATAAATAAAATTTTTAAAAGAGTTTTAATAATTATTCATGTTTTCATGAACTAATATTTTCATCCATCAGTTATTTAACAGAATATATTGTAAGAAGAATAATTAATAAATATTTATTTTTTATTTAGTGAATATATAATTTATTTGTTTATTGGAGCTTAATGTAGTGATATTTATTTTTAAATAAATAATCATTATTTAAGGTTTGATAAATATTTTTGAGGAATTACAAAACATGTTTTTAGTTCTGGTCAAAAATAATATATATTGAATATTATTATATTAAATATTATTTAATTTAATTCTCAAGTAAATAGAATGTCAAGTAAATAATTATAATATTATTATTTTAAATATGGGGTTATGAAATGGATTACATAAATATTAAAGCTAACTTTTGAAAATATTTATTTCGAAACCCAAGAGGAATTTAAAGACCATTATATTTTTTTCCATTAGATCCAATTCATTTTTTGTTGTACAAAACAATGTACACAGAGAATCTTCTCAATACCTTGAGAGATCCCTCTCTAAGAACTCTCCTAAGAATGGAGATAAATCTTCCTCAACCATCCACTCTCAAGTATAAAGAGATCAATGAGAATGATTTGGAAGCAATTCTCATGGAAATAAAAGGTAGACAATGCAAGTGATATGATATTATGTACTGGAATCCATTGATTTCTATAGAGTTATTTTGAGATTTTTGGAACATGTATGGATCACCACTATAGGGAACCTACTATTGACTCTTGTAATGAAATGAAAATACCATGTATATTTGTTGTCAGATCTATCAAAAAATAATAATTCACCCAAGTTAATTTATTAATTAATTTAATTAACTAAAAATAATATGTGATGATCTAGTTATTGGTTCTAGAATTATATACCTTGTCTATTTTATTTAATTCAATTCTAATTATTACAACATTTATCATCATGAAAATATCATATTGATCAATGGTCATGGAAAAAATAAAATTTATACAAAACCAATGACATTCATCCACTACGTTTAGAACCTACTCCATAAACATAGGTTATTCATGAAGAATCATATTAAGGTGACACACACCAAGGTCATATAAAAGATTATATATGATGGAGACACCTCACATAAGCCCCCTTATTACTGCACCACATTTTAATACCAAGAGGCCTTGAGTTTTTATTTTTATTTTTGAGGAATCGTGTGAACAAGAACCAGGATTTAATATGATGTTTTAATTTTTGTAAATACATAAATCTGTAAATGTAGAGAGTGTACATTGTTTAAAGTAATGGAAAATATATCATTATTTTTAATGGTACTATATAAAGTATAAGGTTAAGGTCTGTGAACTGACAGTGTGATGGAATGATAAGTGACCACATGATAAAATAAAAAATGACTGTATAAAGGAATGATTATTGACCACATGAAGGAATATGAACCTAAATCATCAATGAATGAAAAACTAATATAGGAATGATTACTTATCTCATGCATTCTAATTCAGGTGATTGTGGACTCACTTGGTAGGTCTGGTTACCATAGACACACCTAATATGTTGTGTGATTTTGATCTAATATGATAGGTTAACTGACTAAATGATTAACCATAGAAATGGTCAAATGTATAAATAAGGATATAATATTTATAAAATAAAGGTATGTTGTTGTGGTGATCATCATTGAGTGAAACATCATAATTATATTGTGATTCAGTAAATGTTGTTCAATGAAAATGGATAAATAGTAAAAAAATACATGATGACATCGTAAAAAAATATCTATCTCTTTAAAAAGTTAATCAGGAGAAAAAGTCATCATGAGTTTAATTATTCATTATAATAGTACTACATGAGTGTTTGAATTCATGAGAATATGTTTTTAAGAGTGTATGTATTAATGAGAGAAATAACTCATGACCATAAGACATCATGAGAGTAAGTCTCTGAGAATATAAGTCTTAATGATCATAATTCTTCATGAGTGTAGGATTTAATCAGTGTAAGACTTCATGAGTGTAAGTCGTTGTGAGAATATGTCTTCATTATTATAATAATTCATGAGTGTAAGAATTCATGAGAATAATCCTTCATGATTGTTATCCATTTGATATGTGTATGAATTCATAGGGGTGGAAAATGATAAAATCATAATCTTATGGATTTTCCCAAGTGGATGATTTTTATGTAATTATTTTAATAAGTATATAAATTTGTAACAAGGTTTAATGACATAAAAAAGTTTTGGATTCTACCATTTTGATGGTAATTTTTAGGATGAATTTTCATTTTGAATCTTCCACCATCATGTACATGGTTTTATAATTTTCAAGATGATTTCATGGGATTTATTATGGAAGAAATAACAAATCAAAAGTGGATGATGAATTTGTGTTACTTTTACAGGTTTATATATAGTTACAATCAATTATGGAATTGATTTATTATGAATGTTATTATAAAGACCAGTTCATATAGTTATGGTAATTTAAAATAGAATGTATTTATGTGGTGTATTAAATATTTTAATAAATAATAAAGAGAATAGGTAACCAAAAAAAATTTATATAATTTATAGTTGTTATAAATAATGGTTTACACATAAATATGAGAAGAAAAGATATGGAGGGAGAAAAATGAAGTGGTTATTTCTCACTACTATAAATGAAATTAAAGTAGAAGCCGAACTGATGTGTAGATTCACAATTGTGGAGAATCCATGTATAAAAAATGCGATGTGTTGAAGTTTCTCATTGAATGTTTTTATGTTGTTGTAAAATATATCTAACATATTACTTTTTCTTGGTGCACAGGAACTGTCAAAAGACTACAGTGAAATGACAATAATGGATATATCATTCATGATGTAAACTATAAAAAATTGTTTTTAATGGTCTGTGTGATCTTTTATTGATTCAAGATCATGATAATGACAATATAATCTTATTGAATCAAGAACCATGTGAATTTATGTGTTTGTATATGTGTCCTTGTTTTTTGTGGTCATCAAATTATTTTCTATCTATCCATAGCAAAATGGTATTTTTATGGAAGAAAACATAATAAGTGATGACCACTGATTCACCCCCCATTAGTGGGAACATAGATTTTGATTTGTACATTAAATTAATATCATATATAAATTTTCCTTTTTAAATATAGTATATTTGATGTTTGATAAGAAGACGAAACCTATGGATATTCAAAACATATATTATATTAATGGGAATCTTGTATCTAATGGTAATAACTACCATATCTGGAAATAGAGAATATTCCACAATCAATCTTCAATTCTCTATAGAGTTCTAGAAACGACTCTATATAGTTTCATTCCTATAACTAATGGTTCTCACATTACATCTACAGTCAAGATAAATCAAAATAATGAAGTACAAGACATAAATTCTATTCTTTACACTCTCTCACAAAGTGAATTTATGCATGATAACTTAATTTGAATGGATAATTAAATATGGGATAAGTTAAAGAATATTTATGAAAGTACCATTAAATTTAATAAAGCAATGTTAAAAATTTACAAATTGAAATATAATTATTTAAAATGGGAGATGATGAATCTATTTGAAATTTCTTCACAAGGGATAATGATATTGTAATAACATTATGAATCCTTTGAGAAGAGATGGAATTTTAAAAAATACAAGATCATGAGAATTATAACTAATATATTTGATGTTATAGAATCATTATTAGGAGGTATAGAGAATGAAAAAATATATCTATTTGATCATCATAGTAATCCCATTACAATGATATGAGAAAGGATAATTTTATCATAATTAATGGAAAGTATGGTCAATAACTCTATTTCCAAGACACTATATAAAAAATATTAAAGTAATTTTTTATTGAGAAAGAGGTTAGGGATTCTAATTTATAATATGAATTGAGTAAAAATTTTAATTAATTCATTTCATTCTTTTAAAAAAATATGAAAATATGCTACAGGTTTATAAATAAAAGTTACCATTGAAGTGATTCAACTATGGATAAATGTATATTTCACTAAAAATATTGAAATACTAAATAAAAAAGAAGATAGTGATAGAAAAGAGGTAGTAAATAGAGAATCTAGAAGAAGAATGATTATAAATCAATGAGCTTTTCAAAATGATGGAATATGAAAATATGCAAATATGAAAATAGAATATTTTTTCCAAATTTGATTAAAATGATTACAATGAATAAGAAGTGGAAGCTCCAAATTCTAGTGATAATGGTGCTGATAATTTGGTAATTAAAAAGTCAAATGATAATATATTGACTAGTATTGAATGTAGTACCTTTTTATATGTATATGAGAAAACATAGAGGGGGTTCATTATAAAAATATATTTTATATAATGTCTCTAGAATCCTGAAAATCTAGAGGAAGAAAATAAGTGGTTAAGGAAATATGGTGCAGTTATTACTAATCAATAAATAGTGCAAAAAGAAGGTAAATATAGATTTTTAAAAGATATTCAGAACCTGAATAAGTAACTTTATGGAGAAAAAATAATGTACATCAATATTGTTGAATATATAAGGGAAAATGACAAATAATATGACCTTTTATGACAAAAATTGGTTAATTCTTAACCAAGAAGATCTAACCTCTCAAAGTCAATTTTTAAAGTTAGTGAAATATCCAATGAGTGTGAATCTTAAAAATTTTAAAAAATATCATCCTAAAAATTTAGTAACATTGATGAAGATATTTGTAATGGTTATGAGAAGAATAGTAAATTCAAAATGGTCATGTATGTTTCTAGATTTAGTGAATTTTTACATTGTGTAATTTTTAATAAAATCAAACATTGAAGAAAAAACAGCAATATTCGAATACTCAAACATGTATATGAAGATGTATAATATAAATAAGAAAATTTAAGTAGCCTACCAATATTTTGATACATAAAAGTTATCTATGTTTTATGGTTATAAATATGTTATAAAAATGATACACAATTCTAGAAAACATATAGTTTACAAAAGGAGATATTCTTTTAATATATATTTTTCATGTTTTAAATTATATGGGAACACAAAAAATATATGATAGTTCAATAATCAATAATAAAATGGATGTAATAGTTATTAGAGGTTGATTTTGTGGGGATTCTTCCAACTCAATGAAGATTGAATCATATAAAAAATAAAAAACCACTTTTAATATGTAGAATATATTCCATAATCATGAAGAACTTTTTGAGTAGTGTGATCAGCTAAGAAATATTTCTAAAGTATGTGTTTTGATACACCCATACCAATTAGATTGTTATGATAAAACTCATAAGAATTGCGTGGATTAAGTAATATTAAAAGATAGATATCTTGTAGTCGAAGCTACACTCATGGATTTTAAAAGTGAACATCCTTGGATTTTGGATAGTGGGTGTTTTTCACATGAGAATAAATATTTTATTCTTTTGAAAATTGTGAAAGAATAAAAATTAAAAATATTGATTTTTTGAAATGACATGTCTCAAAATAAAAGTAATTGGATCTTCTACCATGAAAAATGAAATATTGAGATATATAACTATATTATGTATTAGTATTCTGAATCAAAATATTTTGAGCATTTTATATATTTTTAATAAATGAAATGATTTTATCTTTAGAATATATGGTTTTACTGTTAATTGTATTCAACATGGAGAAGTAGTGTCAGACCCTATTATAGTTTGGGAATACATAAAACTCATGCCCTTTGAGTAGGATGCTAGAGAATAAACTATGCAATATGAGGCTTGAAAATATGTTCTATTGAAACATGTAGAAGTTTTAATATAGTAGACATATTCATAGAGTGTCTCTAATATTATAAGAAATATACATTGGTGTTGTTCTTTGTTTCAAAATAATCTATTTCTTCACCCAAGAAGGCCAAGATATAAACATATCATCCCCTTATACTTTTTCATTATGATATAATTGATCCCATGAGAATGAAATCAACAAAACAATATATGTACTTTATTTCCATTACTTATTATTTCACTTGTTAAACATGAAATATTTTTTAAAAATATAAATAAAATTCTCTAAAAAATAATAAATGTTTTTTGAGAAGTGATAATAAGGAAGGTGGCTACCCTATAAAGAATATATGAATAAATAATGGTGTCAAATAAAAAATAGATGGTATTAAGGTTATCTTGATAAGAACTATATTCATCATTAGATTAGTTCCCCATAAACACTATACTACATTGGTGTAGATGAAAGAAAGAATATAATCATGGTTGAGATGGATCAAACCATGTTGAATGAACAGAATACTTCTCAGTTATCATGGAGACAAGTTATTAGTGGTTCATCCCAAATAAAAAATCATTAATACTACAGAAAATAAATTAAAACATGTCTCCATATGATATTTATTATTAGAAGACCCCATGTGTGAACTACATAGGGTATTTATATTCCCTGCATTATCAAAATAAAATGTTAATGTCTTGGGATTCTTTATCAAAGCTGTTTTGATGGTATATTATCTAGAAAATCTCTATATGGTAGAGGATATATGTAATATAATAAGGAAATAAAAAGTATTATTGATATTATTGATGTGAATGTTATTGATCGTTTATAAACAAAGCTTCCAAATTCATCTATAGATATACGTGGAAGCAAATATAATGTTGTTTCTGTTAAAAAAATGTCAATACCTAGGGAAAAAGTGATGCTCTTAAATTTATACTTGATGAATATATTGATTGGTCTATTTCAAGTAATGAGTAACAAATATTGGTATGTCATCCAAGGATTAGAAACTGTGTGGATATTACACGTGTCATTAAGAATCATGGAAAATAAGTTCAAACTAGAAGAACATTGAGTAAAATTTCACAGACCTCTTTCTTTTAATTGGATTAGAAAATAGATATTAGAAATCAATAAATAATCAATAGTAGATTGATTCCATGAATAAGGAATTAGGTTAGATTTAGAAAATGAGAAACTGCAGTGTGAACCCAAACATGAAGTTAAAATTGTTACTGGAACAAAGTGGGATTCCCTAAATAATTTAACAAAATGGATAATGTGGTAAGAAACCAGGAAAGTGTAGTTTTAAGGGTCTATTCATAGGTAAAAGAAACATAATTTTGTGAGACATTTACACAAAATTAGAGGCTTAAAATACATATTCTAGCATTTTTTAACTAGAATTCACATTAGAGTATCAGTAATGGCCTCGCTCTCAGAGAACGCACTGCATGCGCCCTCTGGTTTTCAAACCCATCCTGCCGCTTCCTCCTTGGAGCCTGGCCCCCAGGTGGGGCCATCGTCCCCGGCGACCGTTGACCCAGTGGTGGGATTACTGGTTGTGGGCTTCCCTACCCGCAGGGGGTCTCCTTCCCTTCCTCCTCCTCCACAGCACCACCTGGTGAGGTCGTTCAAGGAGGCGTTGTGCGGACCGGAATCTTGGGTTATGGATTTGGGATTTCCGGAAATTGACCCGTTTTCTCACTTGGTGTTGAGTTACGAAGCATGATGCGTGCTGACGGCCCCTTTGTCGGATTTCGACCAAGCTGGGGCAGGGCTCAAATGGTAATTGGTGGCACGGTTCGGGGTGGAGAAACCCTCGCTCCCAGCCTTAAAACGCTTCATGGGATCTTGGGGTTTGAAGGCAGAGGCTCGGATCTTCGTTGGTTGATGAAGGTGCATAAGGGCAAGGAGGACTCTCGGGCTGCTGTCTGGGTATGTTTTCCTAGTGTACCGCTTCCTTTTCAAAATGCGTTGGGGGGTTTTCTTTGTGCGGATGTGCGTACTCGCAGAGTTGTGGAGCTGTGGGTCCCCCGCATTTGCATCGTTCTAGACCTCTCCTTGACTTCTCAATAGTTGATGTCCTTGAAGGTGCAGGATGAAGAGGCGTGGTCCTTGGCCATCGAATATCTGGTGTACCCCCGATTCTGTGAAGCTTGTTCTCTCCAGTGGCATTCAGTGCAGAACAGTAGGATGCAGCGTCCCGGGATACGGCATGTTGCCCACAGCCCCGAGCATGGGTGCTCTTCCTTCTCCGAGGCTGTTGTCTCCAGGCATGTGTCCAAGTGGCCAGCTCCTCTTGATGCGGGTTGGTGATCCAGTCTTTGCGCCTTTTCATCTGCGGTTGAAGATAGGTGTGAGCCTGATATCCCAGGTGTTGTGGTTCCCTATGGTACGGGTTTGACCGGTTTCGATCCACGCGCTCTCCGTGAGCTCCCACAGGCCTCCCGGCCCAGGTGATGGCTTGGAATCTTTGTTGAAGGCCGTCCTGGAGTTGCAGATTCTTTTTCCCCGGGGGGTTTTGGTTGTTCAGACAGGCAACTGCCCGAGTGTCCCCTTTCAGTCCAAGTAAGCCCTAGGCCAGGGGGTTGGTCTGTCGGGGAGGGTTGTTACTTCAGGGGCTAGGTGGTCAGGCATCGGCAGTGGAGGTAGTGTTAAAATACCCCAGGTCACTAGGGGTGCCTCAGAGGTCAGAATGCTGGACAGTGATGTCGGCTCTCCTTCATCGAGCGGTCAGGTTTTTCTGCTAGAGGATTCGGCGACCGGGTCACCCAGCCCAAAGGCTCAGGGGAAGGCGTCAAAGTGTCTTTCCAGGCTCACCCCTTCCCCCTCTGTGCCTGAGGGGAAAGGTTCGGTAGTGCGTACGAGATACTCTATGAGGAAACGGCATGAAAGGGATTGCACTGCCCTCCCTTCGTTAGTTACCAAGTTGTCGGGGGTCAGTTCCGGGCTGCCACTGTATCCATGATTCTCATCCTCATTTGGAATGCTTGAGGGGTTGGAGAGAGGGTCAAAACTGACTACATATCCTCGGAAGTTAGTAAACACAAGATCAAAGTGGTTGCGATACTTGAACACAAGCAGAACTCTGCTAAGATCAAAGACTTTTCTGGTATGCTGAAGCTTCACTCATCAGTGCACGAGGAGCAGACTAATAGGTATATTTGGATCTTGTGGCATCGAGAGGTGTCATTAGATTTGATTCAAGCTGGGGATCATCATATCACGACGAGGGTGACCTGTGGAGGATCCTCCCTTTTGTGTCATTTGTGTATGGCAGCTGTGATGCTCAACAGAGGGAGACTTTATGGAGTGATCTGAACGCTTTTGACCCGGGGGATCAACCCTGGATAGTGGGAGGTGACTTTAATGTTGTCGCAGAGCATGATGACAAGAAGGGATGAGGTGACTTTCCAAGGAGGCCTAGTAGGGCCTTTGGTCACTTTATGGCAGGGAAAGGGCATCTGGATTGGGGTTTTACAGGGGAACCGTTCACCTGGTGCAACAACCGGAAGGGCAATGGCCACTGCTGGAGCAGGCTTGACCGCTGTATAGCTAATGTACATGCAGGGACTATGCTCCCAGAAGCGAGGGTTGACCACTTGACTCACAACATCTCTGGTCATTCCCTTCTCTTGTTGTCTCTGAAAAGGGGAGGGGTAGTGCAGTTGGGCTTCCGATACATGAGGTGTTGTTCTAGTGCTCCGGGTTATCAGCAGACGGTGAGAGGAAGCTGGGAGGAACCGATCCAGGGGCATTTCTAGGGCGCTTTGCATTGAAAGTTGAGGAGGCTCAAGCAGGATATTCTTTCTTGGGCTAGGAGTATACCCCCCTAGATCAGGAGTTGGAAGATATCAAGAAGGAAGTTGAACAGATCGAGTTAAGCATTGAGGAGGTTTTGGACGATGATGTCTTTGGACAACTATCGGTGAAGAAGAAAGATCTGGAGGCCTTGCTACTATAGCATGAAAGTAAGGCTAGGGATTGCTCGAGGGTAAAATGGCTCAAGGATGGAGACAAGAATACGGATTTTTTTTTGCATGCCTGCATCAAGGAGAGGCGACGCATCGTCAAACCAAACTTGGCACTTGTGGACAGATCATTCACTGATGACAGGGATGTGGATGGGAAAATGGCTTTCATGCATTTCAAGGACCTTCTCGCGGGCCCTAACCCACACATGCCTCAAGGGTATCCAGAGGGGGCAAGGATTTCTAGAAGTGGATTCTTAAACTTGTTTCTACTCAAGATAATGAGCTGATGGAGGGTGCCACGGAGGAGAAGGAGATCAGTGCACCTATGGAAAACCTTAATCATGAGAGTGCTGCAGGCCCTGATGGATTTCCTGGATCTTTTTATAAAACTTCCTAGAATGTGGTGAAGAGGGACATCATCCTTGCTATTCAGGATTTCTTTAGAGGGAGAAGCCTCCCTAGAATTTCTTCTGCCACGACTCTTGTCCTTCTGCAAAAAACTATGGACCCATTGTCCATTCTTTATTATCGTCCTGTGAGTATGTGAAATTTCACATACAAAATTCTATCTAGCATAATCAACAGGAGGATTTCAGGGAGCTTGAATCGGTGGATATCCAAGGAACAACATGGCTTTGTGAATGATCTCTCTATTCAGGGATCCATTGCGATGGCACAGGAAATGTTAAGGTAACTTCCTACCAAGTCCCGGGGTTTAAACATGGCCATCAAGCTGGATATGAGCAAGGCATATGACAGGATTGAATGTGGCTTCATAAACAGGGTCCTAAAGAAGATGGGTTTCTCCAGCTGGTCTGGTGACATCATGTTCAGGTGTTTCAGCTCAGTTTGGATGGTGGTAGCATTTATGGGCAGAACACAAGGATTCTTCAAGACGGTTAGAGGCCTCAGGCAAGGTGACCCGCTTTCCCAGAGCATTTTCATCCTCATGTAGGATTCCTTGAGCAGGTTGATCAACATGGGAATAGCTAGAGGGGACATTCTCCCTTACCGTAGGAGGTTGAACCTCCCTCCCACATCTCATTTATTGTTTGCAGATGATACCCTAATATTCATGAATGCGAGAAGGAGATCCGTGCAGGGCATGGTCAATATTCTTTAGGAATACTATCACTAGAGTGGCCAAAACATTAATCGAGGAAAGAGTGGATTCTACGTGGCAAACACATGCAATCTGTATAGGGTGAATGATATGGGTAGCAGCTTGGGTATGAGTCATGGATCATTCCCAATGGAATACCTTGGCACCCCAGTGTCTTCGGTCCATATGTGCATCAATGATTTTGAACATGTTGTGAGGAAGATAACGGGGCACATACTCAATTGGAAGAATCACTTCTTATCCTTTGGAGGTCGAATCAATCTCGTCAATAGTGTACTCTCTGCCATCCCAGTGCATGCCCTTTCGGCCACCAATGTGCCAAAGGGTGTCATCAGAACCATTGATAAAATTCTGGCCTGGTTCATGTGGGATGCATCCTCGAAAGGTAAGAGGCATTGCGTCTCATGGAGGAAGACGGTGCGACCCATTGAGGAGGGAGGGATTAATGTCGAAATTCTAGAGAATACAATATGCTACATGCACGTGAAGTTGGAGTGGGAGGTGATTGAAGAACAAACGTTGTGGGAAAAGATGATGGATCCCTTCTATCGGGCCAATGCAGATATCCCTTCGGGGAGAGGGTCCCCGCTCTAAAAATCAGTGTGCAGCAGTATTCCGAGATTATTTCATAACACAAGGTGGATTATTGGGGAGGGGAATGTACTTTTCTGGCACAAAAAATGGTCACGTTCAGTCTTGGGATAACCGGGCTGTCCAGCCCCTTAGATTTCTTTCAGGGAGGGGAGCCAGTTTCCCCAGTTCTTCAGAGAAATCATGGATGAGAACCAGCAGGATCTTTATGACTCCATAGTCATGAGTACTGTACTGGATCAATGCGTCTTCACCCCCTCCACATTGGGGCTCTTTAATGCGAAGGATTTACACAGGCTCGACCATACTCAGGGACAACATAGGGGGTGGTTTGGACAGGTCTGGTGCAAGAAGATCCCGACTAACCTCAATTTCTGAACATGGCGAATACATCACCAGGCCCATCCAATTGATGACATTGTCAAAAGTCTTGGGATTCGCATGGAAACTGGCTGTCATTTCTGCGTGATCAGAAGCGAGGAGAGCATCAACCACATATTTTTCGAAGGGGAGTGGGCACGACAGGTGTGGGGGTTCTTTCGGGTCCTTTACTGGGTACACTACTGTGGAGGTAGGCGCGATTCTGGGTCAGGTTAACACGGCATGACCTGTTTAGTTCTGGGAGAACTGGTTTCAGGGGGTGGAAAGGTCTAGAAGGAGGTTTCTTCTCGCGCATGTATCTTCAGTGCGGGGTGCTGGAGCCTGTGGTCTGCTCGGAACCTGGCTAGGTATGAGGGGAAACTTGCTTCTGGTGGAAGCATCATCACCAGGGTGAGATACAACCTGTTGACCTATGCAGCACAGAGGGCTACTGGTCAGACTCCCCTTCCTTGCGCGGACTGTATGCGCACCAGGGAGCTGCTCAATAGAGCATCAGGTAGCATGAATCATGTGTGCGATGGGACCCGCATGGTGTCGACCTCAAATTGAACATGGACGGGTCCTATGTTTCGGGTGATATGCACGACAGTGGCGTGGTCCAGGATTTCAGGGTCAGTGTGTATGTGGCGTTCATAGCGCATTATGGTGAAGGTAATTATTTAATGGCGGAGGCGAAGGCTGTCCTAATGGGTGTCACCCTATGCAATCAACGAGGGATTCAAATTTCTCAAGTGGAGATGGACTCGAAGTTAATCTACGAGGCTTTGTGCGGAAGAGGGACTATACCATGGTCTATTATGTATAAAATTAGAAAATGTAGGGTTCTCCTTACCATGGAAGCTCGGGTCACTCACACGTGGAGGGAGGGGAACAAGGTGGCGGACCACCACGCTTCTGTGGAGACCCAAGGTATCCCGGTCCAATGTATTTCTCATGTGTCTCTTTTTAAGCATGAGGGGGTGAACTTGATCCGGTGGGATGCCCTTGGCCTTCATTATTTCTGACCCCCTAGACCTATATGCTCTTTGTTTTGTGCTATTTTCCTTGAATAAAAAGGGTAATGTTGATGATGCAAGGCTTGAAATTATCAGAATTATTTTTTTATTACTAATCAATATAAATAAAAGATATTTCAAATCGATGCAAGTTATTTCATTCTAAACTGAGAGTTGGAAAAAGAACTCTATAATGTGAAAGAACCTAGTTTCTTTTTAGGAAAGGAAGATAACAAGGTGACTATATTGAATAAGACATCATATTGGTGAAATAAATCACCAATACATTGGTATTACATGATGTATTCTGGTTTATATAATATTTACATCTTGTACGAAAGATTGGAAAAAACCTCTATATAAATGAAAATCAAGTGGCTTCTCTAATTGTGAATGTTTATATTGATGATAAAAAATATCTCATAATAATGAATAATAATATAAAAGGGTTTTAAAAATATATTAATATGTTTTTTAATATTTATATTCTAGGATAAATGAGGTACATTCGTGGCTTTCAATTCTCTTATGTGAAGGATTATATTTTCCAACCACTAGAAAAATATTACAAATACTTACTTTGGAGAATTTTCGTGGAAGGCTCAAAACATATTTCTACACCTATCTTAAAGGGAACAAATCAATTTATGGAATAAGTCTGAAGGGATATCGATTATATATAATTTTTGAAATTAATTATACTTTTATTTTATTCATCATCATCTAGACCAGACCTAGATTATATTGTTACCCTCTCTTCAAGATTTCAATATGCACAAAAATGTAATATTTTTTTTGGAAATTAATTCTCAAATACATTAAGGACACATGTGCTTATGGGATAACATATGCTAACAAGGTAATATTGAATATGTTTGTCAATAAGGATTTGGATTGGAAAGGTTTTGTTGATGAGAATAGATCCAAATATGGTGGAGCCTTTTCCATGGATAATGATGTATGAGTAGGAATACAGAGATGAAAATTTTAGTGAATCAAAATACTATTTATTTTTGGTATATAACTACCACTTAAGATAAAAATAATAATTAATTTGTATGAATAAATATATATAAGACTTATTTTCTGAATTGAAGATACCACATACCCTTGGTTGTAATGATCAGTGTGTTACCAATCTCACAAAAAATCCAACGATGCATTCAAAATAAAATAACAATGATATTTAATAAGATCTCTTTATAGAGATTATGAAAATAAATGAACAAAATCTTGATTTTTTACCTATGTGGGAGTAGGTTCAAAATATTTTCACTAAACCACTGATGGAGGATACTTCTCAAAAGATGAGGTTCATTATGGCTGTTTAACCGTACCCGCTTCAAGGCTAAGGATTGTGATTTCATCCCCCATATTCTCTGTTCTTTTTATATTTTCTTCAAAGGGGGAGAAATATGAATACATAAATCTATCGATTTGATTAGTTATTTACCTAGGGAGTGGTTATATTTAGAGGTAATTTTTAAATTGAGTAATATGCGATTTTTTAATGTTTGTTATTTCTAAAAATTTATAGCAGTTGGAATTAAGGTAATAAAATCTATCTTCTAGTTGGTATTAAGTTAATGTTGTGAGAATTTGATGTTGATATTTTGAGGAAAGAAAGAAGTTAGGTATGTTTTTATTTGATCACTTAATTGTCAATATCATGGAAATATTATTCAGTGATTATTATTTCCAACATCATGAATTCACATGTAAGATTAAAATTATTGGATAATGATCCATAGATTGAGATTCTTAGATTTAGTGATTAATGTTCCTTTGTTGAAAAAAACCAAACAGTGAGGTTTTTTACACCAAGTGGTTTCCAGTTATTTTTAAAATGGAGAAGAAGCTAATGAATAGAAACTATGATTGACTGTTGTTTGGTATTTGTTGTCAAAATATAAATCATTTTATGTATATATTTCACATTACTTATAATAATTAGGAATCCAATATGGTATCTAATGTGACTTCATGACGTGTGAATTCATGATCAGTCTATTGAACACATGATGAAATGATAAGTGATATCATGATGAAATTTGAACTAACTATTTATAGGAATAAGAAATTACTACATGAAGGAATGATAACATACCGCATAAAGGAATATGAATATGGAGGAATGAGAAGCTACTAGGTGAATCATTTATTCTCTTACACATGATAGTTCAACTGATTGGGGACTCGCACGGTAGATCTAGTGACCATGACACATGGTAGGTTGAGTGACTATGGGATCACTCAGTAGGTTGATCGACCACATGATCAACCCCATGGAATATCACATACATATAGAAGAATACAATTAGTATAAACTAAGAAAATTATATTGTGTTGATCATCAATAATTAATGCAATGTTGTGAGATTATGATTCACAAAATGTTGTTGATGTAAAATGGATATATAGTGAAAAAATAAAATTGAATATGATATTGTGAAGAAGATAGAGTTTTTTTATAGATGATCATGAGTGTATGTATCCATGAGAATAATTCTTTAGGAATATTAGAATTAATTGGAATAATATTTCATGAGCGTAATAATTCATTAGAAAAGGTTATCTGATGTGCCATTCTTCATTAGTGTTGACCCAAATGTCTCCAAAATTTGGGAAAAGATTAATTTTTTTAGTATTATTTACAAACTAATGTATAATGGCTAGCAGGATCAAACCCACATGGAAGTTAGATTGCCCAACATTATTTAACCAAAATTCCAAAACACCCCTTGTGGTAAGCATTGAGGTAAACTTCAGAATTTTTTATGATTTTCAATTTTCTCATATTTTATTTTTTTAATAGAGAACTATGTCTAAAATAATATATGATGATCTATGGGGTAACCGTTAACTAAGAAATGGCAGCATTGAGCTACAAAAATAATAGATGCTAAGGGAGAATAATAAAGATACATGTCTAAGGAAAATCTATTTACTTGGTTTTGAAAGGATTCCTAACCACTTAAATGTTGTTTCAACAACATAAAATGGAATGAATTATTTCCCTCGCAAGGAGATAAGTCACTAAAATTGATCAATCATGGAGTTATCAACTCCAAGAAAGTTCAACTACAAGAGTAATATTTGAAAAATTATAGCATAACAAGCTTGTCGTATGTTCTAATGTTGTATAAATTAAAATATTTGGAAATTGTATCCACGAATAGACTCATCGAATGATTGTAGAATTTTTAAATTATGTTCAAGTGATACAAATCATTTTTTTGATTACAAAAATGATCTCATCAATCAATTTTGAAAGCATTAAAATAAAAATTGAAGAAGTAAATTGATGACAACCATCAGAGAAAGACAACCCCTTGAAATAAGATTTATACTAAAATCATGTTAATATTTGAAAAAAAACATTAAATTATAGAAATTGAAGTTTAGAAAATATAGGGGATGTGTGAGAACTTCCGTATGAACAAAAAAAAGTTGTCATGATCTGCTCCTGAAGATCCTTGGATCTTTGAGATAATGGATCTCCATGTCTCTCGCAGAATATCCAATGATCTCAGGATCTGCTGTCATGAGAAAGTGGACGAATGGACCACCTTGAATCCTTACTGCTCTATTATTTTTATGTCTCTGTCATTTGCGGCTTGTCATGACCACCTTCCACCTGACTTAATCTTTGACTTCACTACTGCACCGCACACGTGAACTTTTTCATTCATCACCAGTCGTTCTAACATTACCCATGTAACTAACTCCATTCTAGGTAGTTAAATTAATCTTGATAGAATATGAAGTCCTTCTTGAATCTACATAAACGAGTCAGAGAAAAGTAAATGGAATACTAATCTACATATACAAATAATTAATGATACATTTTTAAATTATTACTTACCATTATTTAAAAAATATGTTAAATAATACCTAATAAACATTATTTTTTATATTAATTATTAAATATTTGATTACAATAGTTATTATTTTAATTAATTTATTTAAGATTATTAATAATATTATTTTTACATTAAAAAATGTTATTATTTTTATGATATTTAATATATAAGTAGATAAAATTATTAAGATTATCAGTTTTCATTTATTTATTTGATTATTTTATTAAATTAATATTATTAGTTATTAAATCTTTATTATATTATTAAATTAGATTGTGAGTAATTTAGTTAAATTAGTTATCATTTTATTAATTTTTATTATTATTTTAATTATTGTATTTAGGAAATTAAATTATAGTTACTAAATTTATTAAAGTATTTGTTGAATTTTTTATTTTTATTTTATTTTTTTGTAATAATAATTAATTTTTTTATAAAATATTAATAGTAATATTTTAATTTATTCTATTTTAATTTTTTAATTTGTTTTAAATTTTAATTTAATTTATTATTATTTTTATATTTAATTTATGTTATAATTTAGTTATTAATTTTATTTATATATTTTTATTATTATTTTAATAACTTTTTTATTCCAATCCCCCCATCGTCCTTATCCAGCGCACAAAACAAGGGGGTTCGAGTAAGTAGTTGTGTCAGCTTGGCACATATCGACAGCGACGGTACCCCCATCACACATCACTCCACCATCCAATTCCAGTAAGCGGTGGCACATCTGGATCTGCAGTGGATGCGGGTTGCGGCAGGTTTGATCGGCACAGTGATGGTTCCGGCCCTCTAGCGGAACAAAGCAGAAGCATGGCATTATGGAAGGGCTGGGCCTTAGTGCTAATGCACATCTCTTATGGTACTAATGGTGTGGTGACCCTACACATTCACATCATCTTGGGTTCCATTTTTCCTCCGGATTTGTGAAAATTCAGTAGAGACTCTAATGATCTGTAACACCCCGAAATTTTATGAAAAATATTCTTTTTAATTTCACTAATGTCTTGTGTTTTACGCTACACCAACAGGAGCTTGCACAACACGCATCCTTGACTTGCCTTGTATTACACGCAATCGCGGCCTTCCTCGATAGCGTGTGTAGTACGCAATACCGAGTTTCACTAAACAACGATATGTTATTAAAATATTATTAAAACTACCTGTAATGAATAGTAATAACCACCTTTTAAAATTTTAGAAATTTTATCTCTCAAAATGGACTTCATTTTTTGATTCAGAGTATCGAATTTAGCCTAAGGTGAAATTTTGGTACTTTTCGGATAACTTTAATATTCTGATGAATAGTGAAAATTACTAAATTTTAATTAAAAACAACTTTTTTAATCAAAATAATTAATAGTGATAAATTATTAATTTGAGTGGTTTTAAAGTATATTTAGAATATATTATTACAATTCAATACAATGTTGGTCATTGGATGTAATTTCACATTTACACCAGACATAAACAAGTGTTAATCTTTTGATAGTTATCATCTCTTAAAAACACGCTATTTGTGGTGACAGTGGAAATTAATTATAAAATTAATTAATGCAACTTATATGTTGGGAATTTTGTAAAATAGAAATCATTTTTGAATTCGGAATATCAATTATAGCTTAGGGTGAAATTTTGGCATTTTTCTGAAAACATTCAATTTTTGATTAATAGTGAAACCACTAAGTGGTAGGTTAAAAACTGAATTTTGCATAAAACTTAATTTTACCGCTTCTGTGAATGGGATTTCGAAAATCCGACAGACACGGTTAATATCAAGGACTAAAATGTGGTTCAATGAGATGAAAATAATTTTTGGTGAATAGTAACTTTTTACTTTTTTTTACCACGGTTAATAGTAAATAGGGTAACTAAGGGTAAATATGATATTACTATTACCCTAACACATATCCTAATTCTATTGTATAAGTGTAATTCGACCAAAAACAACCTTATGAATATAATATTACCATTTAGGTCCACTTGGATTAGATTATGACATTTAATATTATTTTATTTAATGAATAGTTAAAATAGTTAAAATCAAAGTTTAATAACTAAAACATTTTTAATATGGGGTTATACATAAGATAAATTCGACTATAAATATTCATTAGAAAGCTACAAAGATTTACTACATAATGATATTTTATTTATAATTTTTAGACTTTAAATATATTAATTTATTTATGACACAACGATGATGCAGTAATTACCCTTTTAATGAAATGTTAACATAATTGATGTTATAAATGCTCAAATAAATGTAATTTGAGACTTTTTATGAATTCCACTAATTTTCTAGGTTACTATGATATATTAGTGTTGATTTAATCAACTTGTTTCGAACATATAATTCTGTTATGACTTTCACAAAAATCATATATCAAATAGTGTCAAAATTGACAGAAAATAGTTTTTAAATCAAATATTATATTATTAATTGTTCTTTTATTCCTAAAAATCTAAGGTTCGGCCAAATGACTTAGATAAGGATATATATATTAATAATAAACAATTTGGGGTTCTTTTGGCATGTTATAGTAAGTGTATTAACCATATAGTGTAAGAAAACAAAAAGACACGGTAAAAGTTAAATTATTTTACTTAGAGTTAAATCTAATTGATAAGGTTAAAATAATAACCTAAACCTGTCTAAATCCTATTGGTTGATAGGATTTCTACCCATCCCCACTTTAGCTCCGAAATAAGACCCTTTGGAACCATTATAAACTGATTTTGACTTTAATATAAAATAATATTTTGAGATATTCCTAAGGTGCCCCTCTCCTCCCTTATAAAAGGACACCTCCTCCCCCTCCTCCTCACACAACTTTGAGCCTTCAAGCTCGGCCAAACCCTGCCAAAATACCTTCTCCACTTCCCTAGAATAATCCTATATGTTCTGGTCTTCCTCAAAGGCCAATTTTAGTGCCCTAAGAGGAGGTCTCAAAGAGGCGCTTCAAAGAAGAGGTAATTTCCGTTACCAATTCTTTCACCTTTATTTCTTCTTCCACTTATTCTTCTTAGGTTGTTTCATTATGAAGTAATAACATAAGTATCACTAATATACTTATATGTTATTATAAGTATGAAACAATCCTAATACACCATCTATCCATCCTACGGAAAATGAAATCACCGCGCGTGCGTACGTACGGAATACCGTCTCCACGCTGTGGTGTAATCTGTTTTTCCACCAACACCTTACATGGATGGGTATTATGGTGTAAAGAATAACTATACATAGTTATTATAACATCATAATGATTCTGATATATTGTATCATCCACTCCAATTCAATTCAATAATTATGGAAATGATATCATCGCTCGTGCGTACGTACGGACTACCGTCTCCACGACGCGATGAGATTCATTCTCAATGATTAACCATTCATAAATGATTATAAAGTATATATAATAAGTACTAATGAAATATATGACATAATAATGATACTGGATTTAGGTATATTTATATGTATGTCATCTACTTACTTCCATTCAAGACAATAAGGAAAGAAAAACAGCGTTCATGCGTACGTACGGACTACCGTCTCCATGAACGGTGTTTTTCATTTCATTTATCTATCTATTATATATATATATATACTGAATATATATGATATCTAAATAATATTTTATATTCTGGAATTAAGTAAATCATGATATAAGTAATAATAATTTCAAGAACAAAAAGTCAAAACACCTACGATAAATGAAACGATTTTACCCAAAACGCTACTTTAACATGAATTTACAAAAGAACGGGTAATATAAAGTCATAAGTGAACCATATATGATATCATAACAATTAGTATGATTCTGGAATAAGTCAATGACATTATTTAAATCATTATACAGGAGGTTCGGACACTTACGAAGAAAATCGGACCTAAGGTAAGGGAAATATCACAATCTCATTTTTATCCGAGATTGTTTATACTTTGGCATTTACTGGGGTGTATTTTATCATCCACATCCATGTTCCCTCAATATGTAATATTATTTCCTTCCTTCTACAATATTTTATATCCAATTTTACCCTTCGGTGAGTTTTTAGTAAAAGATATGAAAGGAATATTTTGTCATTTTTCGTACGAGGTACTTTTTTGACTTTTCCGACAAAAGTACGAAGAATGTTTTTTTAACTTATACGACAAGAATGGATTTTTAAAACATTATTTCCAAGAAGCTTCCTTTACAATTTTTCAAGTTTATTTTTAATCAACTTCTTTTAGTTTAATGTTGTATGACATGTTAAGAAATGAAAAATGTTTTTGAAAAAGAAAGGATATTTTCCTCAAGAATGAAGTTCAAGTGTTTTATCAAAATTATTTTCCATCTAAGATAATAAAGGGTTCTATTTCTATCCCTATTATTACATGGATTTGATTATGTTGTGATGGAAATATTTTTATGAATTCCTTTATCTTATATGAATTGTTTTATGATGTCATGTTGTTTAAGAATTCCATTTTTATTTACATGGGTTATGCAATGATGTATGTTTTAAGATTTTGTGGAAAACATAAGAATGGTATCATTATGAGATGGGAGGGACCTATATCTCCCTCCAATGCATTGGGTAAAGATTTTATATCTCATGAGATAGACATGGCTGGAATGGTAGTTTATACTGGTTCAGTGAAACAGGACTGTAACGAGGGTTACTCGATTCAGAAAGGGACTTTGTCCACTAAGATAGTCTTGGCAATGAGTCTTGACTAACAAGAAATGATTATCTATGATTATGTGTGAATGCCACAAAGTTTCATGTTTTAAGTTATGATTATTGTGATTATATTTCACTGCCATGATTTATCCCATGTTATGAAATTATGCTCTCTTTTGCAGGTTAAGATTTCCAAAATGTTATGTTCTTATGAATATGATGTGATTGATATTTCTTTTGTTTACCCTTACTGAGAATTTGAGCTCACCCTTTTATGTTTTCTTTTCCCCAGGATATAAAGAAAGGTTTTAGGTTAAAAAAAAGGAAGATCTTTATGGGAGATGTTGATGATCTTTCACCATGATTAGGAGATTATATTCCGAGTTTCGAAAGACACTAAACTATTACGGTCCTTGTGTGTGTGTTTTTGTAATGTACTAAGTATTCCGCAAATGTAATGTAATGTCCATGTACGTCAGGCTTAGGGTCCTTACAGTTGGTATCAGAGGAAAGGTTTAGTCAACCTTTGGAAACTAGGATGCGAGAACTTTAGTGAGATCCCTAGATATATTTATAAGGTATGTCTAGGGATGTCCTTAAGGATAAGTATACGTATAGGATACAATCCTAAAACTACGGTAACGATCATAGAATTTAACCTAAGATGTTAGATATTGAGGGTACTCCCCCTTTATTATGTTGTTTTCCCTAGCATGATTTTTGCCTCTCACACTATTCTTTTTGGGTTTTAGAAAATGCCTGGAAACAAGATGATTCACGATAATGGAGGATATGATGGACAATGGAATGATATTCTTCATGAGCAACCAAATGAAATGGGATTTGGAAGTCCAAACATCATTATTATGCCAAATCAGCAATCTCATAATATGATCAATAAAGTAAAATTTGGTAAGTTTCCTGACTCGGCTAATAAGAGAAAGATGGAGTTTCATGATGATCATAGAGGAAAGAAAGTTCAATTTCCCCAATGTAAATCATGTGGGAAGAGGCATCAAGGAGAATGTTTCAAAGGAACTGGAAGATGCTTTGGGTGTGGAAAAGAAGGACACAAAGCCAGTAAGTGCAAAGGAAAAGGTTCAGTTAACACCAGGGATGAGGATAATGGTATTGCTACGACATCAACAATGGTTAAATGTTTTAAATGTGGAATGTACGGGCATTATGCAAACCAATGCCCTAAGGGAAAGTCTCATGAAGAGAATCAGTATGGTCATATGGGTAGTATTTATGTTGATGATGATGAAGAGACTACAAATGATATGTGAGATGAAAGAATTATTGAAGCTCGGTCAATGGTTTAAGAAGGTAGTGGAATGATTACATGTTTATCAAGTGTAATGTTGTATAAAGAATCTCATGGTACTATGGAATAAAGAGACATCTAAGGATTGTTACATTGTTGTCTTTCCTTGAGTTTTGAAAGTGTGTGATTAATGCTACCAGTATCCATGAAAGGTTATTCAGATATTTTTGGAATGAAGATGATAAGCGCATAATGAAGGGATAAGGAGAAAATTAAATGTTTGATAGTATTCATGAGCTCATGACTGATATAAGGAGAAGGTTATATCATGGTTTGAGTATATAGAATTTTTGGATTTTGGTATGTGGTAAGAGTTAACTTTTGACAGCATTCATGTTTTCACTAAGGTTTAATAGGTATTCATTTTTTGAAGAGAATACATGATTAAGGCCTTCAAATGTTTGGAATGTGACCAACAAGACATATCTTATGATATATGGGGATAAACGATGGTATTAAATATCTGGTAATTATTTTCATTATATTATGAGAGTGGACTACAGTATTATGGATAAGCCTAAAGATTAGAATGGATTATGTTGGACATAAGTTAGTATTGTTTAAGGATAGAAGATTTTCGATATTATTGATGGGATGTTATAGTAATGTAGTTTTAGAAAAAGGACAACCTACAGGACGGGCGACAGCCCATCGCGTCGGACAAGGCTGTGGGAATCGAACCCACAACCGAAGTGCGACTGGCTTTTATCGCCTACCACTGGCCTACAGGAAGTCCCTGTTTAGTAGAAACTAGTTTTATTATATTAAGCAGTATGATATATGAAGTATAAGTCCATTTTAGGAACCATATATGATTAATCTCACTATAGAATGACTTATGTATATTTAATAACTTTTGCTAACCTTTTGTTTGAGACAGATGGAATAACCCGTCATTCTATCACATGATCTGCTAACACTTCACGAATAACAAATTCAACTTCATTTATTTAAGAGATGATGTGGAAATTGTTCAAGGCACGAACAACAGTGAGATTGTACCAAAATAAAGTAAGTATTTATTCTAATTCAAATTCTTCAAATTAGGGAAACGATCTTGAAAACCAAAAAATGTTGTCCTAGTGCTCTTATATCTGATTAATCAGATGGTACCTTAGATCGTCACAAATTTATGGATTTGTGATTGTTGTCTTTTCCATAGCCATGTTCTCTACCACTCTCCATCAGAACATGATGGTTAGATTTCTCTTCCATATCCATATTTTCACCTATGTGGAAACCTAGTGATTAGTTTATTTGGGTAACCATTACGTTTCATACCTTTGTTTTTAAAGATTGGTTTTGGTATTCCTCTTTACGATGTGGGTTTCTATTAAAGAAACTTTCGAATAGTAAACCATTTATAACCCCGATGAATTTCGAGGGCGAAATTCATTTTAAGGGGGGTAGAATGTAACACCCCCAAATTTTATGAAAAATATTCTTTTTAATTTCACTAATGTCTTGAGTTGTACGCTACACCAACAGGAGCTTGCACAACACGCATCCTTGACTTGCCTTGTATTACACGCAATCGCGACCTTCCTCGATAGCGTGTGTAGTACGCAATACCGAGTTTCACTAAACAACGATATGTTTTTAAAATATTATTAAAACTAGCTGTAATGAATAGTAATAACCACCTTTTAAAATTTTATAAATTTTATCTCTCAAAATGGACTTCATTTTTTGATTCAGAGTATCGAATTTAGCCTAAGGTGAAATTTTGGTACTTTTCGGATAACTTTCATATTCTGATGAATAGTGAAAATTACTAAATTTTAATTAAAAACAACTTTTTTAATCAAAATAATTAATAGTGATAAATTATTAATTTGAGTGGATTAAAGTATATTTAGAATATATTTTTACAATTTAATACAGTGTTGGTCATCGGATGTAATTTCACATTTACACCAGACATAAACAAGTGGCAATCTTTTGATAGTTATCTCTTAAAAACACGCTCTTTGTGGTGACAGCGGAAATTAATTATAAAATTAATTAATGCAACTTATATGTTGGTAATTTTGTAAAATAGAAATCATTTTGGAATTCGGAATATCAATTATAGCTTAGGGTGAAATTTTGGCATTTTTCTGAAAACATTCAATTTTTGATGAATAGTGAAACCACTAAGTGGTAGGTTAAAAACTGAATTTTGCATAAAACTTAATTTTACCGTTTCTGTGAATGGAATTTCGAAAATCCGACAGACACGGTTAATATCAAGGACTAAAATGTGGTTCAATGAGATGAAAATAATTTTTGGTGAATAGTAACTTTTTACTTTTTTTTACCACGGTTAATAGTAAATATGGTAACTAAGGGTAAATATGATATTACTATTACCCTAACACATGTCCTAATTCTATTGGATAAGTGTAATTCGACCAAAAACAACCTTATGAATATAATATGACCATTTAGGTCCACTTGGATTAGATTATGACATTTAATATTATTTTATTTAATGAATAGTTAAAATAGTTAAAATCAAAGTTTAATAACTAAAACATTTTTAATATGGGGTTATACATAAGATAAATTAGACTATAAATATTCATTAGAAAGCTAAAAGGATTTCCTACATAATGATATTTTATTTATAATTTCTATACTTTATATAAATTAATTTATTTATGACACAACGATGATGCAGTAATTACCCTTTTAAGGAAATGTTAACATAATTGATGTTATAAATGCTCAAATAAATGTAATTTGAGACTTTTTATGAATTCCACTAATTTTCTAGGTTACTATGATATATTAGTGTTGATTTAATCAACTTTTTTCGAACATATAATTCTGTTATGACTTTCACAAAAATCATATATCAAATAGTGTCAAAATTGACACAAAATAGTTTTTAAATCAAATATTATATTATTAATTGTTATTTTATTCCTAAAAATCTATGGTTCGGCCAAATGACTTAGATAAGGATATATATATTAATAATAAACAATTTCGGGTTCGTTTGGCATGTTATAGTAAGTGTATTAACCATATAGTGTAAGAAAACAAAAAGACACGGTAAAAGTTAAATTATTTTACTTAGAGTTAAATCTAATTGATAAGGTTAAAATAATAACATAAACTTGTCTAAATCCTATTGGTTGATAGTATTTCGACCCATCCCCACATTATCTCCGAAATAATACCCTTTGTAACCATTATAAACCGATTTTGACTTTAATATAAAATAATATTTTGAGATATTCATAAGGTGCCCCTCTCCTCCCTTATAAAAGGACACCTCCTCCCCCTCCTCCTCACACAACTTTGAGCCTTCAAGCACATCCAACACCTGCCGAAATCCCTTCTCCACTTCCCTAGAATAATACTAGAGGTTCTGGTCTTCCTCAAAGACCAATTTTAGTGCCCTAAGAGGAGGTCTCAAAGAGGCGCTTCAAAGAAGAGGTAATTTCCGTTACCAATTCTTTCACCTTTATTTCTTCTTCCACTTATTCTTCTTAGGTTGTTTCATTATGAAGTAATAACATCATTATCACTAATATAATGATATGTTATTATATGTATGAAACAATCCTAATTCACCATCTATCCATCCTACGGAAAACGAAATCACCGCGCGTGCGTACGTACGGAATACCGTCTCCACGCTGTGGTGTAATCTGTTTTTCCACCAACACCTTACATGGATGGGTATTATGGTGTAAAGAATAACTATACATAGTTATTATAACATCATAATGATTCTGATATATTGTATCATCCACTCCAATTCAATTCAATAATTATGGAAATGATATCATCGCTCGTGCGTACGTACGGACTACCGTCTCCACGACGTGATGAGATTCATTCTCAATGATTAACCATTCATAAATGATTATAAAGTATATATAATAGGTACTAATGAAATATATGACATAATAATGATACTGGATTTAGGTATATTTATATGTATGTCATCTACTTACTTCCATTCAAGACAATAAGGAAAGAAAAACAGCGTTCATGCGTACGTACGGACTACCGTCTCCATGAACGGTGTTTTTCATTTCATTTATCTATCTATTATATATATATATATATACTGAATATATATGATATCTAAATCATATTTTATATTCTGGAAGTAAGTAAATCATGATATAAGTAATAATAATGTCAAGAACAAAAAGTCAAAACACCTACGATAAATGAAACGATTTTACCCAAAACGCTACTTTAACATGAATTTACAAAAGAACGAGTAATATAAAGTCATAAGTGAACCATATATGATATCATAACAATTAGTATGATTCTGGAATAAGTCAATGACATTATTTAAATCATTATACAGGAGGTTCGGACACTTACGAAGCAAATCGGACCTAAGGTAAGGGAAATATCACAATCTCATTTTTATCCGAGATTGTTTATACTTTGGCATTTACTGGGGTGTATTTTATCATCCACATCCATATTCCCTCAATATGTAATATTATTTCCTTCCTTATACAATAGTTTATATCCAATTTTACCCTTCGGTGAGTTTTTAGTAAAAGATATGAAAGGAATCTTTTGTCGTTTTTTGTACGAGGTACTTTTTTGACTTTTCCGACAAAAGTATGAAGAATGTTTTTTTAACTTATATGACAAGAATGGATTTTTAAAACATTATTTCCAAGAAGCTTCCTTTACAAGTTTTCAAGTTTATTTTTAATCAACTTCTTTTAGTTTAAAGTTGTATGACATGTTAAGAAATGAAAAATGTTTTTGAAAAAGAAAGGATATTTTCCTCAAGAATGAAGTTCAAGTGTTTTATCAAAATTATTTTCCATATAAGATAATAAAGGGTTCTGTTTCTATCCCTATTATTACATGGATTTTATTATGTTGTGATGGAAATATTTTTATGAATTCCTTTATCTTATATGAATTGTTTTATGATGTCATGTTGTTTAAGAATTCCATTTTTATTTACATGGGTTATGCAATGATGTATGTTTTGAGATTTTGTGGCACACATAAGAATGGTATCATTATGAGATGGGTGGGACCTATATCTCCCTCCAATTCATTGGTTAAAGATTTTATATCTCATGAGATAGACATGGCTGGAATGGTAGGTTATACCGGTTCAGTGAAACAGGACTGAAACGAGGGTTAATCGATTCAGAAAGGGACTTTGTCCACTAAGATAGTCTTGGCAATGAGTCTTGACTAACAAGAAATGATTATCTATGATTATGTGTGAATGCCACAAAGTTTCATGTTTTAAGTTATTATTATTGTGATTGTATTTCACTGCCATGATTTATCCCATGTTATGAAATTATGCTCTCTTTTGCAGGTTAATATTTCCAAAATGTTATGTTCTTATGAATATGATGTGATTGATATTTCTTTTGTTTACCCTTACTGAGAATTTGAGCTCACCCTTTTATGTTTTCTTTTCCCCAGGATATAAAGAAAGGTTTTAGGTTAAAAAAAAGGAAGATCTTTATGGGAAATGTTGAAGATCTTTCACCATGATTAGGAGATTATATTCCGAGTTTCCAAAGACACTAAACTATTACGGTCCTTGTGTGTGTGTTTTTGTAATGTACTAAGTATTCCGCAAATGTAATGTAATGTCCATGTACGTCAGGATTAGGGTCTCTACATGATCAGCTATGGATTCTCATGGTCGGCGTAACAAAGTGTACCTCCTTGGTTCGACTCAGGTTTGATAAAAATAAGATATTTGAGTTTATGAGATTGTTCAAATATAATTTTTTTTGATAGTTGATATTGAAACTCTGGTTTGAAATTGGGTCATTATTGATTTGGATATGGGTAGGACAGAGGAAGGTGTTGGAGAGTGGCACCATTGAATTTCAGTAGTAGTAGTGTCAGTGTCCCTAATGATGCATGTCGGTAGCATGGGAGATTAGTCTCATTGATGATACGCATTGGTTGCAAGGGATTTCAGTATTACCAATGATGTGGGTCGGTAGGAAGGGAGATCAGTCTGAATAGCTTGATTGGGCATCAGTGAGACCGACACCTTTGGTGGAAGGCTGAAAGAGAAGGGTGTAATGGTGTTGGTCTATGAGACAGAAAGGGAAATGGTGAGACCGACATTGACAGTTGGTGTCTGTGTGAAGATAGCTAAGGGAAAGAAAGTAGTCTTTATCTTCGTATTTGGGAGGGAAGGGTCGGTCTCACCGATTGTGGAAGGGATGTGTCGGTGGGATCGATGTAGCGATAAAGAAAGTGTCTTTATGAGGAATGAAAAAATAACTATTAGTAAGCAAATAAAAAGGTTATACTACAAAATAATTAATCAATAAAGAAATAAAAATAATTAAAACAAACTAAAAGTAATCAATTTTTTTTTAAAACAATCTATGGTTTGTAACAGCATGAGGGACTGATATAGATAGTGTAAAAATAATGTTATGACTTATAAAAATATGCAAAGATAAACTAAAAACAGTTAATGAAATTTTAGAATAAAAATAATAATTTAATCGATTTACATACTAAAAGAAGACTAAAAATGAAAAATACATTATTTTATTAAATTAAAACATAACTTATTAATTAATATTAAAACTGACTATTTAATTAAACTGAATAATAAAGTTATTAATTATAATAAGATCTGTTAAATTAAATTTAAAAGATGTTATCCAATCAATTATATTGCAATAATTAATAAAAATAATTTATATCATTTATTCAAGATTAAAGTTTTAAATGTTTATATTAAAGACTAAATAGATTAAATTAAAATAAAAAGATTAAATAATAATCATATATTATTATGTAAATGTGAATAAGGTTAGAACAACTAAACTAATTATCATACTAGAAATATTAATAAGACTAAATTAATTATTTGAATGGATAATAAATAAATAAATAATTTTAAAAAATGATTAATTCATTAATTCATTTATAAAAATAAATAGGATCATACCTTTAGTCAAATGTGTAAAATTAATTAATTAAATTGACAAAAATAAAATAAAATGATCTGACAAACTCTCTGGAATTAAGGGCACATCAAGTGTAAGACTTCATTAGTGTAAGTATTCAAGAGCCTAATTCTCCATGACTATATGTCTTTATGATAGTTTTATTTCATAATTGAAAGACACCATGAGTGTAATACCTCATGATTTTAAGTATTCTTTGGAATAATACATCTTGCTTCTATGACATCATGAGTGTAAGGCTTTATGAGAATATGTATTTGAAAATGTGTATAACATCAAAAGTTATGAAAAATGAAAACGGCATAAGCATCAGTCATGGTCTATGAACATGTCTTCTTTGTAATGATTTGTTGTAGAATATTTATTCTACAAAAGCTATCAAGTGTTATTAAATTTTTAGTGTTTGCAATTGTGATTCAATTTATAATAGAGAATGGCAAGATATATATTTCCATGATCTTAAATGAGGTGTTTTAATAAATAATATAATATCATGGGATTTAATGTAGATGAAATTAATATTGAAAGTATGATTAAAATTTCATGATATATTTGATGTTTTACATGTAGTTACAATTATTTATGGATGTTGTGTCTTATGGATGTTTTCTAATGGCCAGATCTAAGAATTTTAGAAATTTAAATTTGAAATTATTGACTCTCTGTGATGAATATTTGAAAAACTAATAATGATATTAAGTAATTTATTTTAAATATTTTATAATTTATAGTTTTTGGAAATCATGGTATCCAAAAAAATAGAGGAAAAAAGAGGAAAAAAATAACAGAAGTGGTTCTTGATCACTACTGTGAAGGAAATCAATGAAGAATAAAAACTGACATACAAAATCACATGTTTGGAGAATCCAAGTAGCATAGTGAAAACAAGTTTAAGCCTATTGGTGAAAGTTCATTCCACTATCAGTGGACTATAGTTAAACCCAATTGATGGATATACTTTAATCACTACAAACCATAAAGTATTATTTTATAGCGGAATATGTGATCTCATATTTTTCTAAATCATGCCAAGTACTAATAACACTTATTGAGTAGTGAACCCAAAAAATTTCATTACTATTGTAGGTGTCATTTTTTATCATGTTCATTGGACTATTTTCACTCTAACAAGTGGAGAATGATTTTTTATATTATGAAAATAGAAAAAGAACTGACCAATGATTTACCATATTCACTCTCAATGGTCACACATATTTTTATTGGTCCTTTCATAACTTTTCCGAGGTCCCCTTATTTGGGTGACAGATCACCCCGATAAAAATACATATATGTCATTTCCTATATGTCTTAGAAATGTGTACGACTTCACTTAAGTATCATAAATGGGAAATAAATTTTCCTTATGTCATACGTGGTAACCACTTTTCATAGGTCCCCTAACTAGGGGGAAACTTCTCTAGGTCTCAAACAAGGGTCCACATTCACCCAGGACACACACCATATAAACCTACATACCTAGACATCCTCTATTGAGACCTGATATAAATAAATTTTTTATGTATTCTAGAGTGATCAAATTCAATCATGTATTCCTTTGATAATGGGACTTCCCCAAAAAATCCTTTCTAAAAAATGAGACCATTAGGAGTTTAAAATCATATATTACTATGATTATCAGTACCTTTATCATTAGGATACTTATAGAACCCCTTGAGCCCATTATGGTCATCCGAGATGTTCAATAATATAGTTGGAATCATTAGCCCAATCAATAATCTTGGAAGCTCTAAATGAGATTCATATTACGATAAATCCCCAAACACATGCTAATGGGTGATCTTATTCTCATACCCCTTAAATGAAACTTGCATGTTACAACCCTATTATTATTTATTTTCTCCATCCTTTCCTAATGAGTCCTTATTCCCCATGACTTCATTCTTCATTTCCCTATGACGTTACCAATAGATAGAGGGGTATAAATTTACACACTATGAATAATATTAAGTTTAATCCCCAACCATATCATCATTAATAACCTTACTTGTTACCCTCTTAATAATACATGATCATATCATGGGGATACAATATTGTGTCTTCCCCAAAACATACCTTCACCCAAGCCACCTTCTACGTTAAATGTGAATTGGCCTCTAACTCTATATAACTCCCAAACCTTCCTCATTAGTCCATAGAAAAAATGATTCTAGTATTACTTTTCTATATATTTAGTAATGGGAATATGGTGGACATGAATATATGGGACTCCTACTTGGTGTGAACCCCAACCATACCCTATACTGTTTAGTTATCAACTGACAGAAAGAAATAAAAAGGATCATTGATCCGTAATTCTTACATAAACCATTCTATCAAAAAAATCTTAGTAGTCCTGGCCGTTTTCTGTTAAATTTCATGACATTTTGTCTATTATTCATATCATTAAATTAATCATAATAATTTAAGGATTCATTACATCATTTATTCAAGGATATATAAACTCGAAAGGAACCGCATCAATCCTTATCAAATGACATTAACAATTATTATGTTTCCTATTAAGTGGATCATAACATCATGGGTTCTTATTTCTTTCATATGGATACATAGGAAACTTCTCTCATGAGACGTATCAAAACTCTAAAACACCAACATCCTCCCTATATGAACAAAAAATCTATTATTTCCATTTCTGTCGATTTATATCATTTTATAATCAATAGATAAATAAATATCTATAACCAATTATACATAAAAATCCCCATATCAACACATGTTTTTGATCAGTCGATTGTAAGTAGGTTACTTACTATAATATAATTACTATGAATGATTCATGAACATGTGTTAAATATTTAATAGAGTTTTAGACTCGACATAGAAACCAATTAAGGTATTATAAAACCTCCCATATTCTCAAAAAATGTTCAGCCTAATGTGTCCCTTGTATACCCCAGTAAAAACCTGCCTTTGGAATAAGGGTTTACTGGGGCTAAAAACATAGTGGGTTTGGGGGTTTTGGAAAATAAAAAATTATACAGAAAATTTAGGTAAACCATATATCCCAATTAGATACAATAGAAATTCTTGCTCCATGTAGAATTAAAAATTCTATTATGTATATATTGAATATTTGATCTAGAAAAAAATATTATCAGATATTTATGAAATTTGTAAACCTAATAAGGTGGTCAACTATAACCCAAACAGTAGAATGGACTTTAATTGTCTTCGGAAGAGCTATAGAAAAATCAATGGTGAATTGTTTCAAATTTAATTAAATGAATGAGTAATTATTTCCTCATCCACATATAATTATATCATAATAACTCAACATATTGGCATACCATGAATTAATATATATAAAAAATATATTCTCCCTCTTCATTTTTTCACACAAAAATTGATCCTTGAGATCTTTATACATATTTTTGATTCTGGTATCGATATAGAATGATAGTCTATGTGAAACATCTAATAAGTACTTTTGGTTTCAGTTAATAAATGGAAGAATATTAATATACCACTTCTTATTATTACATAATTTTCATGGTTTAACATCAGAATACTCCTTACCTTCTTATGTATCTCCATATATCCCTTTGGATGTACTTGATCTTCACATGGATAGATGCTTGAGTAATCACATGGGAAAGATAGAATTTCACCTCTCACCATGTGAGTTTATGGATTGACCTTTTAAAATCCATGTGTATTTGGTATCTTTTAAAACACATCATGGTTAAATAATCATGATCCTTACTAATAAAAGCATTCGACATATTTTTCTCCTTAATAAGATTGTAATGTATTGAAAATCAATATTCATTTATTAACACCAATGATCTCCTTTGAAGCATGTTAAAATAATTCTACAGGAATATCTATTTTATTCTCATATTGTTAGAATATATATTACTCTCTCTCTCATAGATATATTCCTCCATATCAAATATATATATATATATATTATCACAACTAGATATAAATCAGAAATAGTGAAATTTTCATAGGGTCATTTAATTGATGTGAGGAATATACTACTACAACATCATTTATCATGTGAAAACATCCTAATACCCTAATTGATGAATAATTGTATATAATAAACCCATATTCATTATAGGGTAGTGTGAGTAATGATGAAGTGACCAACCACCTTTTATACCCCTTGAAATTTTATTAATAATAAAATATATAAAGGAACTTGATTCCCTTTTGAATTAACTTGGTTATTGGATTTGATAGTAAGGATAAATTTATCACAAAGCATCAATAATATCAATAAAATCCAATAAAACATGGAACTATATTATATATGTTGTTTTAGCCCATTATTAAATCCCCTATTTGTTTGAAGGAACAACTATTGTACTCTCTCTTATGATTACAAGACCCAATAATGATATTTTTGCACCCAAAATTTACAATTTTTAAATATGTCACATAGATTCTCCATTATCACGTTCTTAATCACAAAACTTAAATGAAATAAATTTTCTTCCTTTCACATGATATATATGAGTGTATCATTTATAAATACTATAAAAAATTGTTTGACGTAATATTTATGGCATCAATTTATTAAATCAATAAAGATATCATTGGAGTTTGTATGATCAAATAGAATCAATAAAAATTCATAGTATCAATATATTATAAAAACGTTTTTCAAAGAAATATCCTACTGTATCGTTCTTAAATGATGATATACAAATGGAATTTCAGTCTTTGATAAATATTGATCCCCTCACAATTGATCAAACATGTCATTAATACAAGGTAGATGATATATTATCTCAACCATGATATTGTTATGTTCATGATATTCAATAAAATATAAATTTATCCAACTTTCTTCTTCACAAAGAGAATGGGTGAACCACATAGTAAAACACATGGGAGTGTAAAACTCTTATCTTGATTCAATTAACTTTCCTTCTTCAATTCAAATAATTAAATTGGTGAAATTCTGTGAAGAGTCTTCCATATATTCATAGCACAACGTATGAAATATAATATAAAATCAACCTTTTTATTTGTAGGAATACATATCAAAACATATAAAATTACATCAAAATATTCCTAAATAAGAGAAATATAATCATTATTAAGTTTCTCTCTAACCATTTGAGTTATATATTCCTCATGGTTTTGGAAAAAAATATTTGAAATGGAGGTGACATCCATAATGATTTCTTATATAGCTTTTCATAGTTAGAAGATCAATGGATGATTTGGGATATGAAATTTGTTTTCTAGATCCCATAACCTGATATGTTATCTATATAGAGATATCCCATACATTCCCAACATAAAATCAAATTTAACTAAATGGATTATAATAATATTCTTACAAAGAACATTCCCACAAACATAAATCAATGAATAAATGTAGAATTGGGATTAAATCATCGAACCACTATGAGTTTGACTGATAATTCAATATCAAACTATTGTTGTGGTGGATTGATTATCTTGTAAACAATTCTAGATATAAATAGACCATGAAAAACTCTAATAAAATACAAAATTTATAGTTATTGAGCGGATTATGAGTGTACAATTCACTAATACATTTTCACGAACTAATTCAGTATTTTAAATTACATTATTTTTCACTTTGGCACGTGAACTTAGAGGTTTATATCTCCAATTTTCATTAGTAACCCCTGTATTGGTGTAACAATTAGTATGATAATTATACACCTTATAATCAAATAATTAGAGTATGGGTGGTGCATTAGGTTGAGATTAAATTTCCCTCGTTTTATTAGTTGGTCTCTTTATCTAACATCCATATTCATGTTATAGTTGGTATACTCTACCATAATTAATAATCTACATGTTACTTTGAGTCAATCCCCCCACGATTCTTATCATATTGTTTCATGTGAGAATGAAAATCCAATTCCCTCCATCAGTTTTATAAATTAGCTTTTCAAGAAAATCCATTGACTCATTTTTTTCCGGAAAATATTTTGAATAATTAGAGCACAAAATTCCATTTCCACCTTAACATCACATCAAAAAAATGTCATTTAGCAACCAATGTCTCTTCTAGTTCACACTATTTAATGACTTTTATTATAATAAATAAGACATAAATTTTTATTTTTGTTTCAATGATAAAATAAGAAGAGATCATTGTAAGAATTGTATTGGTCTCTTCATAAGTACCAATAGATATATCCATGTTATTTTATATGTTTTAATTTCTCTTCATTTTTGTGAGAAGAGTTCAAGGAAAATATTTATTGAAAAATATTTTCTTAAACACCTCATTCAATGGTGTCAATTTATTCCAGTTCCCTTACATTCTTGATAAATGTTCAATATTGATCATGCTAACCATATAAATAATAAGTAAATAATTAATACTTTATTTATCTAATCACTAGAGAAGGAAAATTATATTTTTTCTTGTGTTGATCCACTAATCATCAATTATGGACTGGATGATCCACTTACGGAGGGTGTGTGTTGATAATGGAGAGTTGTTACTTCAATGATGTGCTTGAGTGTTTAAATGGTTAATGTTATTATTCCAAGATTGAGAAAGTTGTGTGACCATAAACATGAGATTTTTTATTCCATCTCCCATCCCATTTGGTTTCTCATTTTGGAAATAATTACATTTCATGTTGCACTCATTGGTTTCTCGGGTCCTCTTAGTTCCATTCATTAACATAAACCAAAATGGATAGTTTTAGTATCAAGAGATAATAACTAGAGTAACCATTTATATGATAAGTATAATAAATCATAATAAGCTATAAAATAATGGAATATTTATTTAGACCTATGATATTTTTTGTTCATCCGATGATAAGTTTTCTTCAAAATATGTTATTTTAAGATCCATTCATAAATTATTCATAAAACAATACCCAAAATTATGTAAACCCCAACGTGATACCAACTATGATGACCCAACCATATGGAAAATAAATTATATTTTAGATTACATGAATATTCATTATATGTTACAAGAAATGACACCTCATAACAAATATGTTTAGTGTCTTTGGATACCATGTACATAACCATCTTATATTACATGAATATTCTCAAATATATCATCGAAACAATCGTCACACATGATTCTCTTATAGATATTTCATATATAATATTATTATTCATATCCTATAGATTAAAAACAAAATAAAGAGTTATCTTAGATGTTCAGTAATGGGTGGAAAAAATAGATTACAATTGACGATCATATGTGATTGTAATATGAACAATTTGGTATGAGAACATAATCATGGTTCATGAGTATAAGAAAAACATACCCAATAAAACACGACACATAATTCATAAATCATTATATAAGGAATCAGGTATAACATAAGACATAGGTCAATAATCATGAGCAATAAAAACAAGAAACAAATATGTTTCATAACATTGATATGTAGTATAATAATGTAGAACATATGTAAGTGATAGTTTTTCATTTTAAAATTCAAGGATACCTTTATATTATCCAAATATAAAGCATAGTGGATAACCTCAGGGTTATCTCTAGGATTCATAGTGTTTATCGTAGTGATTTACCAATTTTTTGGGTTTTTAACAATTTTTAATGTAGTAAAAATTATGAAACAACATTGGTGTAAAATATCAAATGAAATTAATAAGCAGAGAACAATTTTAACATGTTAAATAAAAGAATGAAAGTAAGAAGAAAAATTAACTTTGGGAATATCTCGTTTTTACTTCCTCTCAATGGTATAAAAGATTAATTAAAACATAAATACAATATATTACTTATTTCATGAATGATTACTCACAACAAACTCCTCACTCTATATAAATAGTGAACACACAAGCATAAAAATACTTCCAATATAAAAATGGTCTTCTTAAAATCAAAAAAATCACATTGATTATACATTAATCTATAGATGTTGCACAAGATATAATGATCCAACAAGGATCATCATTTCACACAACCATCACTCATTACACAATTCTGAGTGATATAAATGAATAAGGGGAAAAATAAATTAAAGAAAATGAGAATAAAACTGGTCCTAAGAACGATTGTGTTGTAACAACTCCCTAGTTAACTATCATAATCTACTAAGAGTGAAGAAGTGTAATGATGATCAAGTTGACATTCAATATCCATGTAGCTTCCATTTTCACCTTCTATAACTTGAATCCCAGGTAATCCCTCTATTTAAATATTCTGAGAACAGAACACATAGAGGGATAAATAATCAACTATAATTACAAAGGAATATTCAAGTTACAACCAAAGAGAGGTTTGATGAAGAATAATAAGGAATAAAGAAATATTTCTTGAACTAAATGATTTAAACTTATTTAAAATTTAACACCCCAAGATTTTATAGTATGTAATTTCATCAAAGTAATTCAATAACTTGCACTACATGCAACACTAAGTTCAAGCGCACCACGACTTACCAATCTAGTCGTTCAAAAGCGGGTATGAATAGTATTAACTGAATTTTTAACTTTATAAAATCCTTATAATTTTAGAATCCATATTATGAATTTCTTAGACATAATGTAAGAACAAATTCATTTTTGTCAGATAAAAGAAGTATTTTTAGAAAAATGCAATTTTACCACCTTTTAATGGCGAACCTTTTTTTAAATCAAATATTTGAAACTTTTATATATTAAATTTGAAAAAATATACTTCTTCTTTAGAATAGGGAGATAATAATTTAGTTTCAATAAATATTTTGTGTTTTTCTGATAACTTTCATATTTGGGTGAATATTGAAAAATACTATATTTTAACTAAACCTAATTTTTTAATAAAAATAATTTATAGTGTTAATTTATGCATTTTAATGGTTTGTAAGTATAAATAGATTATATTTTTACAATTAAATCTAGCTCAGGTCATTTTAAGTAATTTCAATTTCTAATTGGACATAAACAAGTGTAAATCTTTTGATAGTTATTATTTCTTAAAAACACGCTTTTTGGTTTCGATAACAGGAATTAATTTTATTTTAAATAATGAAACCTCTATGTTTTGAAATTGGTAAAATAAAATTCATTTTTTAATTTGTAATATCCAAATTACCTTAGTTGAATTTCTGATATCTTACTGAAAACATTTAATTTTTGATGAATAGTGAAAAACACTACATTATTCTTTAAAACCTACTTTTTATTTATATAATTAAATATTTAATTTAAATTTATTTTAAGTAAAAAATGATACATATTAACAATATTAATTGAATGTAATTCATTTTAATCATTTTTTTATAATAAAATTAGATGTATAAAATTTTATTGAACTTTTTACTGTCTTTTACCCACCTTCTTGGTGCATTTGAAATTTTGTATAAAACATAATGTTACTTCTTCTGTGAGTTGAATTTCAAAATTTCAAGAGACACAGTTAACCAAAGTAAGTATAACGTGGTTCAATAAGATGAAAATAATTTTTGGTGAATACTAACTTTTGCCTTTTATTTACCACATCTAAAAGTAAATAAGGTAATTAAGTGTAAAAATGATATTATAAATAACTTAACACATGTCGGAATTATATTGGATAAGTGTAAATCCACAAAACACAACCATAGGAATAAAATATGACCCTTTGGGTCCACTTTGATTATATTAGGACATTTATTATTATTTAATTTAAAGTAGAGTTAAATGTGTAAAATCCATGTTCTCATAAGTAAAACATTTGAATATAGGGTTATACATAAGATAAATTCGACTATAATTATTAATTAGAAATATTAAAAGATTTCTTACTTAATGGTAGTTTTTTTTTAATTTTTACACATTAAATAATTAAATTCATTTAAGACACAATGATGATGCATTAATTACCATATTAATTAAATATTAAAGTAATTAATATTATAAATACCCAAATAAAAGTAATTTGATACTTTTTATGAATTACAAAAATATTCTAGGTTATTTGAATTGTTAGGGTTTATTATATAATTTATTTTGAAGTGATAATGTTGTTTTACTTTCACAAAAACATAATACCAAATAGTGTCAAAATTAACATAAATTAATTTTAAAACCAAATACTATATTATTGGTTGATATATTATTCCTTAAAATCTAAGGTTCGGCCAAAGAGAATAAATAATATTATATATGTCATTAATGAAAAACATGAGGTTCTTTTGGATGTTTATGGTATGTTTATTAACCATATAGTGTAAGAATACAAGAAGACACGGTAAATGATAAATTATTCAACATAGAGTTAAATCCTAAAGATAAGGTTAAAATGAAAACTTAAATTTGTCTAAACCCATTTGGTTGAGATTATTTCAACCCATCCCCATTTTATCTTCATAATATATCAATTTGGACCCATTATAATCTGAAAATGATTTTATTATAAAAGAATATTTTAATCATTTCTGAAGGTACCCCTCACCCCTATAATAAAAGGTCACTCTCATTCTATCAAATTCACACCGTAAAATCCATTTGGATATGACAACCCCTGCCCAAATAACCTCTAAACTGTAATACCTTCAACCTAGAGTCCTACCTTTAGTCATAATTCCAACCTATGGAGCCCTTTTTATCAACTCAAAATGAAGAGCCCGAAGAAGAGGTAAATATTTAATCACCTTATTCAAGTTCTTTTCTTCTTCCACATATTCTTTCCTTGTTGTTTGAATTCTAAAATAACAAATATAGTATCTTCTATATACTGTGATGTTATTATAAATATGTTACAACCATATTCATTATTCTATCCATCTTTTGAATGACATGTCACCATACTTGTGTACGTATGGCTTACCGTCTCCACGTCATGGTGTAGTTGTTATTCAATACATTATTATTTGGATTGGTATATTAATGATGTATAATTGATGTAAATAATAAATATTACTTGATAATGATTCTGTATATATGATATACTATCAATTATATATTATTTTAATATCAATATAATGATATTGTCTCTCATGCGTACATATAGATTACTGTCTCTATAAACGCGATGAGATTCATTCCCCATCGTAACCATTCAAGACTAATTTTTAATTTTATGATTATAAATATTGTTTAAAGACTTGATATAATTCAGGATATGAATAAGAAAGATTCCATCCATAATAAAAATGACTCATGTAATAAATAATATAATGGAAAACGAATCAGTTAATACCCGAAACGACGATAATACTAAAATACCATTAACAAAACATTATTAGAAGAGAATATATGATATCATAATTATGTATATGATTTTTGTATAATTTAATGAAAATTATTTAACTATTATATAGGTGGTTAACGTACCCTCGACCAAGGAAAAGTACCTGGTAAGGGTTAATTCTACAATCTCTTCATTATCCGAAGTTGTTTATGTGAAATTATCTATATGAACCTCTTTATCATCCACATCTATGTCTTCTTAAAAATTAATTTCAAAAACATTTTTACTATTTAATAGAAAATTGGTTAAACAAATTTATACCCTTATTTGACCTTATATGTTTTGAAAGGAATCTTGCCATCATTTTCCAAACAAGGTACTTTATGACCTTTTCAAAACAATTATGGTAAGAATGTTTTTTTAACTTATACAGCGGGTGCGGCTATTTTCCATCATTATAACATCATCTAAGCATCCCTTACATGCTTATAAGAATATTTTCAAAATAACTATTTTCTTTTATAATTATTTTTCTCTTAAATTATTTCAAAATAGAAAGTGATATTTCTCTCAAATAGTTTTGATTTCATCTACGTCAACATCCATTGATGGATTTTATACTTGTTTGAAGTCGATTCATTATGATTCAAATCTTCCATAATTTGTTGAAGGTTTTGTGATATGTTTGATTGTGGATGTGTTATTTTTATTCCATTCATAATTTATGGTTAAACTAATGACATTTCGTATGCCAGTTTTAATATGAATATTTATGTTATATTTAAACTTTTTCATATGAGGAATGTATTGGACTTAGTATGTGATGGGTGGAGCCTGCTAGAGCTCCTCGATGCATTGGTAGGTATCATGATACAACTAGATGTGGAATTGGCCAAGGAATTTCCCAATTTGATATATGGTTTTGGCTGAGGCCTAAATCATTTTTAGACGTCTTGGAAGAGGCCTTTACAAAATGTTTTAGAATTACGACATTATACATTCCCTCATTATGAAAATAATATTGATGGATCATGTGGTCATTCGACTAGTAGAATACCCATGATTATGTTTTATTATGGAATTATTTACTCAGATCATATTCCATCCATAAAAGATTTCATGTTTATTATTGGTAAAGGAATGTGTTTTCAATTATTCACCATGCTTAATATTTATGTTATCTTCCACTATATTGCTTACCCTTGCTGATTGTTTGAGCTCACCCCTTTCCTATGTTTCATTTTACCAGGATATAAAGAAGGTAGTTAATATTGAATTATAGGCATAATCTAGGAGGCTTGGATGTTTCTAATAGAATAAATTATTGTTGTATTTCTTTTCAATTTATAATGTAGAACATATGTATGAATCATGATTCCCATAATACTAAACTGATCGGTCTTTTGGGACATGAATTTCTTGTGATCATTCCAATGTTATGTAACAATGCACCGACTATGGGTAACTAGGGTTGGGGTGTTACAGTTGGTATAAGAGGAATTTTAGTACAAACCTTGGAAACTAGATTTAGATAAACTCTGATTACAGAACATAGCCCTAACGTAGACTTTGAGAATTAGAATAGAATAAATTTCTAAAATTTTGGTGCTGTAGAGATTTTGTGAGTTTTCCAAGCAATACATTCCTTTCCGGATACAAGAAGGTAGAGCCGGATCTGGCACTAATGTACCTAGGTGTAAAACCCCAAAACACTTCTTTGAGATATACACAAACGGGAAGTGGTGCATGAAAACATGCCATGCTGCACTCTTGGTTATGGCACTCCTGGGGGATATGATTATGATAATTCTCATTTTCTTTACAAACCATTAAGAAGGGTTTTTGAGTATGTGCTTCATCAATGAAAACATTTTTAGGATTATGGATTATATCCATAAACTGTTCAATTTTTGTGGAGTGTTTTAAAAGTATGGAATTAAGTATTTCAATTCGTAAACTAATCTATATTATGCCATTGTTTAGAAATGTATCCTTGTAAAATGAATGAGAATTACAACAATACGCATGATAAAAAGATTAAAAAGGATCATATCACTCATGGTATTAAGAAGATTTTTAAAAGTGAAATAGTCTCCCACATATTTTAATCATATGGAGAAATAATATCATGTGTTAATAAGATAAGTAAATAATTCTCGGAGTCCTATAGATTTAAAGGGAAGAAAGAGAAGAAAATGATGGAAGAAAAACAATATGGATAAAGAAAATATGGGAGATAAGGATATTCCGATATGTGATAAATGAGAAAATAATTACCTTGGTAAATGCTTGAAGTGAATGGGAGTTTTTTATAAGTGTGGAGACAGATGACACCAAGTACGTGATTGCAAGGGTAAGAAAAATGTTTCAAATGTAAAATGCTTCATCTGTAAGGCCTTGGGACACTATGCGAATCAATTTCCCAGTCATCAAAGTATACAAAAAATGATGCTATTAGAAAATAATCAAGTTATGATACTACCTTAGATGAAGAGGAATGACTACTGTTCTTATGCTGTTATTATAGAATTATTTCACATGAGTGTTGTATCCACAATATATTGGTTATATGAATTATGGAGATAAATAAGGATTGTACTGTAGTACTGTATTATTTAGGATTTGAGAATATTTGGTTCTTAGAAAAGTGACTTAATAGTAAGCTAACCATTTTGGAAAATACATCGTTGAATGAAAGGTAATTTTTAATATGGATCTGATAATGAGGTAGTGATTTTGGAATAATAGATGGTTTATTTAGAAAAATTATATTGGATATTCATGACTTCCTTGGAACTGATTAATAGTTTGTTTATTTCATCATTGATGGAATATTCAAAATTTTGGGATATAAGGAATATATCCAGTATTATATAAAGAATATGGGAACATGAATGCAATCAATTATGATTTATGGTAATTTAGTGTTTTAGTATGTTATAAAATAATACATGATGATGGTGTTCACATGTTATTACATGGCAAAAAAGATCTTCATTATGTTTAATTTCCTTATAAATTTTGGACTGTGAGTTTCGATAGAAGTATTTTGGAAAATTATAAAGCGTGGAATGGATTAAGTTTGAAAATGGGTACTATTGTTAAGGTTATTTCTGGATTGTTATAAAAAGGACAACATGCAGACCGTTTGACAACCCATTGGGTCAGACAAAGCTATGGGAATCAAACCCACAACCATAGTGGAATAGGGATTTATCGCCTACCACTCAACTACCTGAAGTCCCTAGATTGTATAATGTAGTTTCTTTTTTTGAAGGGTCTGATAGGGTAATTATAAATTTATTATTTTTGGAACCCTATACGATTAGGATAAATAGAATATATTTTAATGAAATTTTTTGGAGTGAAAGATGAGTTTGTGGTAGGAATTAATTGAATGATGAAACTCTACATGTCAAGTATATATATATATATATATATATATATTCCTCTTATTATATGGATAAATTAATTCTAAAAATTTTGGGAAGGGATCTTAAAACAAAAAATGAGTTATCCTAATACCGTATGTTTTTTTTGAGCTGATGGTATTTTAAATCATTATAGATTGAAGGATTTGAGGCCCTCAATTTTACAATTTTTTGTGATTGATGATCTCAATCACTCCCTATATATATATACATATTCCTCCAATTATGTGTCTCTAATTTCCACCAATATTCTCTTAACCGAGATCACAATTCGGTGGTGACCCTTTCATTTCCCTTTTCCTCTTATTATGACTAAATTTAATTAACCCAATTTCTAATGCGGGTTTTCCCAAAAAGGTATTTTCTACTTTCAATATTTTATATTTGAAGAAAAATTTCAAATTTCATGGATGAAATTTATTGAATGAAGAAAGAATATAACACCCCAAGATTTTATAGTACATTATTTCTTCAAAGTAATTCAATAACTTACACTACACACAACACTAAGTTCAAGCGCACCACGACATACCAAACTAATCATTCAAAAGTGGTTATGAATAGTATTACCGGAATTTATAACTTTATATAATACTTATAATTATAGAGTCCATATTATATGTTTCTTAGACATAATGTTAAAACAAATTCATTTTTGTCAGATAAAAGAAGTATTTTTATAAAATTGCAATTATATGGCCTTTTAATAGAGAATCTTTTTTTAAAACCAATATTTAAAACTTTTATATAATCAATTTGAAAAAATAAACTTCTTCTTTAGAATCGGTATATATGAATATAGTTTCAATAAATTTTTGGGGTTTTTCTGATAACATTCATATTTGGGTGAATAGTGAAAAACACTATATTTTAACCGAAAACAACTTTTATAATAAAAATAATTTATAGTGTTAAATTATATATTTTAATGGTTTTTAAGTATAAATAGATTATATTTTTACAATTTAATCCAATGCTAGTCATTGTAAGTAATTTCACTTTGAAATTGGACATAAACTAGTGTCAATCATTTGATAGTTATTATTTAATAAAAACAAACTTTTTGGTTTAGAGAAGGGGAATTAATTTTAAATTAATTAATGAAACTTCAATGTTTTGAAATTTTTAAAATATAATTTAATTTTGAATTCAGAATATCAAAATTTTCTTAGGGTGAATTTTTGGAATTTTTCAGAAAACTTTCAATTTTTGATAAATAGTGAAAAACACCACATTATTGTTTAAAACCCACTTTTTATTTAAATAATTAACTATTTTATTTAAATTTATTTTATGACAAAATATATTCATAATAACAATATTATATTAATTTAATTCGTTGGAATATTTTTTATAATAAAATTAGATGTTTAAAATTTTATTGAACTTTTTACCGTCTTTTATCCACCATCTATGAGCATATGAAAATTTGTATAAAACATATTTTTACCGCTTCATAGAGTTTAATTTCAAAATTACAAGGGACATGATTTACCTCAGTAAGTAAAATGTTGTTTAATAAGATGAAAATAATTTTAGGTGAATAGTAACTTTTAACTTTTATTTACCACAGTTAAAAGTAAATAGGGTAATTAAGGTTAAAAATGATATTATAATTATCTTAACACATGTGATAATTCCATTGGATAAGTGAAATTCGACCAAAAAAACCTTTTGAATAAATTATTTCCCTTTAGGTCTACTTGGATTAGATTAGGACATTTATTATTATTTAATTTAAAGAAGAGTTAAAGTGTCAAATTGATGTTTTCATAATGAAAGCATTTTAATATAGGGTTATACAATAGATAATTTTGACTATAATTATTCATTAATAAGTTAAAAATAATTCCTACATAATAGTATTTTATTTATAATTTTTAGACATTATATAATTAAATTTATTTATGACACAATGATGATGTAGTAATTACCATATTAAAGGAATATTAAAATAATTGATATTATAAATTTCCCAAATAATTTTACTTAGATACTTTTTATGAATTCCTCTAATATTCCAATTTAATATGACATGATAGGGATTATTAGATAATTTTTTTGATTTGATAAAGTTGTGATGACTTTCACAAAAACAAAATACCAAATAGTGTCGAAATTGAAATAAATTATTTTTTAAAACAAATACTATATTATTGATTGATATAGTGTTACTAAAAATACAAGGATTTGAAAAATGGCTTAAATAATATTAAATATGTCATTAATGAACCACTTGATGTTCTTTTCATTTTTTATACTAATTTTATTAACCATATAGTATAAGAATACAAGAAGACACGGTAAAAGTTAAATTATTTAACATAGTTCAAAATCTAAAAGATAAGGTTACAATGGTAACCTAAACTTGTCTAAAAACTATTGGTTGAGATGTTTTAGACCCATACCCACATTATCTTCAAAATAAATAAATTTGGGGCCATTATAAACCAAATATGATTTTATTATAAAATAATGTTTCAATCTTTTCCTAAGGTTCCCTTCACCCCACTTATAAAAGGGAACTCCCCCTTCTCTGAAATTCACACCCTCAAAGCCATTTGGATTGGGAAAACCTATCCAAATTATCCTCTAAATTGTCGTCCATTCATCCAAGAGGCCTTCCTTTAATCAGAAATCTAACTTAAGGATCCATTTTGATCAAATCAAAAGGAAGAACCAGAAGAAGAGGTAAATATTTCATCACCTCTTTCAAGTTCTTTTCTTCTTCCACTTATTCTTTACTTGTTTTTTCTATTCTAAAATAATAACTTCAGAATCTTCTATATAGTTTTATATTATTATAAATATGGTACAACCATTTTCATTATTCTATCCTTCATTTGAATGACATGTAACCATACGTGCTTACGTACAACTTACCGTCTCCACGTCATGGTGTAGTTGTCATTCAATACATTATTATTTGGATCGGTATAATAATGATGTATAATAGATGTGAATAATAAATATTACATGATAATTATTCTTTATATATTATATAACATCCAATTATATACGATTTTAATATCAAAAGAATTATATTGTCACTTGTGTGTACGAACAGATTACCGTCTCCACGAACGCGATGAGATTCATTCCCCATCATAACCATTCAAGAATAATTTTCATTTGACGATTAAAAATAATGTTAAAATACTTGATATCAATCTTAATATGAGTAAGAAACATCCCATGTATAACAAACATGACTCACATAACAAATAATATAAAGGAAAATGAATCAGTTAACACCTGAAACGACGATAATACTAAAATACCATTAACAAGCATTATTAAAAGATAATATATGATATCATAATTATGTATATGTTTTTTGTATAATTTAATAAAAATGATTTAACTATTATTCAGAAAGTTATCATACCCTCTACCATGTAAATGTATAAGTTAATGGTAATTCTACAATCTCTTCATTATCTGAGGTTGTTTATACGTAATTATCTAATGCGACCTCTTTATCATCCATATCTGTGGTTTCTTAAAAAATGTATTTAATTTTTTTTATTATATACTAAACAATGGTTTAATGTAATTTATACCCATATTTTACCATATATGTTTTTAATGGAACCTTTCCATCGTTTTCCTAACAAGGTACATTATGACCTTTTTGAAAAAATTATGGTAAAGATATATTTTAAACATATACGTCAGGTGTAGCTATTTTCTGTCATTATAACATCATCAAAGATTACCTTACAAGATTATAATAATATTTTCAAAATAAATGTTTTCTTTTATAACTATGTGACTCTGAAATAATTTCAAAATAGAAAGATATATTTCTCTCAAATAGTTTTGATTTCATATATGTCAACATCCTTTGACAGATTTTATACTTCTTTGATATCGATTCATTATGATACAAATATTCCGTATTTTATTAAAGGTTTTGTGATATTTTTGACTATGGATGTGTTATTTTTATACCATTCATGATTTATGGTTAAAGTATTGGCATTTCATATGATAGGTTTAATATAAATTTTTATGTTATATATCAACCTTTTTATATGAAAATTGTTTTAGATATAGATAGTGACTGGTGGAGCCTACTATAGCTCCTTGATGCATCGGTAGGTCTCAGGAGTCAACTATAGGTGGAATTGGTCATGGGCATTCCCAATTTGATATATGGTTTTGGTCGAGGCCTTTGTCATTTTTAGAGGTCTTGGATGAGGCCTTGGCAAATTGTTTCAGAATGTCCGGCATTAAACGTTCCCTCATTATGAAAATAATATTGATGGTTCATCTGGTCATTCAACTAGTAGAACACCCATGATTATGTTTTATTATGGCATTATTTACCCAGATCATATTCCTTCCATAAATGTGATCATGTATATTATTGTTAAAGGCATGTGTTTTCAATTAATCAACATCATAAATATTTATGTTATCTTCCACTGTATTTCTTACCTTTACTAAGTGTTTGAGCTCACCACTTTCTAATGTTTCATTTTCCCAGGATATGAAGAATTTAGTTATGAGTGACGTCCAGGAATAATCTAGGAGGCTTGGATGTTTCTAATGGAATAAATAAGTGTTGTATTTCATTTCATGTGGTAAAGTTGAACTTATAAATGAATATTTTTTCCAATAATAAAAAACGGATTGGTCTGTCCAGACATGATTTCCTTGGGATTATGACAATGTTATATAATAATGCATCGACTCTAGGTAACTGGTGTTGGGGCTGTTTCCTCTGGAATTGGGGATCACCTTGTTTGTTTAAAGATCAAACATTCCAATCGGTTTCTTACGGGTTTGTTCGTATAACCAGAAACATCCAATTATTCTATATCTATTTGGACCGAATTTCCAAAGGTAGGTTCTCATTAGTTGTGGACTAATGAGGCTTAAGAATTTTCATTGGTCGAGAGGATGGGAGGTCGGACTCATCACACCTTTTTGGGGGGAATTATTGTCTACTCCGGGAATCTCTTTATAGATTTTAGTTATGTTCGTGAATCCTTATTAAAATACCAAGTATGAAAATGAGCTTTCCATTAGATCTGACAATCAATTATTAATATGTAAGAGATTTAGAGAATCTTTTATATGTATTTGAGGTTCTTCATCGATATAGAATCATCTGTATTTGTTAGAGATTTTTAGTCAATGGTATCCTTCAACACATTATATAGAAATATCTTGGCCATTATGATAAACATACTGATTTTAAAGCCACTCAGTGGGGAAGTTTATGTTTATTGTCATTTAGAAGGACATGGATTATTACATAGTTGGGATCATACCTGAAGATGGGCTACCTACGTATCCTTGTTTAGAAAAGGAATCAGAACCCACGTAGTTTGAGTAAAGAAGTGTGAGGTTTATGCATGGTTGATGGCTCAAAGAAAGATGTCATAATTACTTTTAATCTATAAGATCACGTAAGTCATTATCGGTGTGAGAAACAAGAGGTATTGGTAAAACCAGACGATTGGGCCATGAAAGATGCAATCATAAGAAATAATATGAGGCTTATGTTTGTATGACTGCCCAGATAGATGAGGATTGGGATTTTCTTCAGGGAAGAAACCCAGGAACAAGGTCCATAAAGGTATATGTTCTTTATGGAGATTTGGATACTTAACATTGGGCTTACTCATGAAAAGGATTCCCAAATAAGAGAGGACTTATGGTTGGGTTTTACTCCTGAGAATGAAAACCAAATCAAAAGTATACTAAGACTTGGGTTTACTCCTAAAGAGGAGGCCCAGGTTAAGGGGAATTTATGACTGGGTCTTACTCTTAAGGAGGAGGCCCAGGTTAGAGAACTTGTAATTTGGGAACATGGGGCTTACTCCTAAAGAGGATGCCCAACATTTAAGGGAACTTGATGACTGGGTCTTATTCCTAAGAAGGAGGCCCCACAATAGAGGACCTGGGGCTTTGTCCTAAAGACGATTCCCATGAATAGGGGACTTGGGGCTTACTCATAAAGAGGATTCCCATGAATTGGGTACTTGGGTCTTACTCTTGAGAAGGATTCCAAAATTAAATATATTCTCTTCTTAAAGGATGAGGTTGAATGAATGAAATCTCTCATCTTAGTGACATGAAGATATGCAAATCACTAGGTTTTGACAGATGTTTCACAGAATTTCTTTCAGATAAGGAATCCAACAAAGGAATCATTCCGAAAATGGATTTGATCATGGTTTTGAAGGAAAAGTCTTCAAGAGGAGAGGTGGATTTAAATAAAATAGGGGAATAAGCAAGAGGGGCACCCAAAAAGTTGTAGGCGTACAGGTCCTGATAGGGTGCACAGGTACTGGTCGCGCACGTTTACCTGCGCGACACATGTGTACCTGCTCAACGGTTAACCCATAGGGTACTACTTGGGCGAGACTTGGCTGAATCCCTTAGTATTATCCCTAGAGGATTCCAAAAGAGTGGCGCACAAGTTCTGTTGAAGGGATAATGCAGCACAGAAGCGTCTTCATTTCCCGTAATGGTTATACACTTAGGCACGCAGGTGTTGATGAATTTCAACTCATAGGCCTTGTTTCCCCCGTTTAGATCATCCATTCTAGCTAAGAAATTACCTTATAAGTGTTCGAAATACTTCCAGAAGAGACAAGGGGTCGGGAGATTAAATATGACTTTTGGAATTTTTCATCCTCGAAATGGGGGGCCCACAAGGGGTATTTATAGGCTACTGAAGACCTTGGGTGAAAATAAAATAGGGTGCGTAGGTCACCTGTTCTCCCAATATATGGCGCACAGGTATACCTGCACGACTATCTTGGAACTTGCACGGCCCAAGCATAAAGAAATCCATGTTCATGCCTTTGTCGATTTTTGATGTTTCTTCAAAGGATGAATCAATTTTTGTTTAATGTATTTCCCTTTTCATTCGTTAGACTCTATGATATAAAGGAGCGTAAAAAAGTCCACCCCTCAGATTTGGATCTGAAAAGAAGGATTATTTGACTCTTGTGTAAAGAAAAAAACCCAGGGAAGAACGGCGCATAAGTTTTGAGCGCCCAGGTATCGACACACTGGTACGAGCCGCAGAGGCCTTGGCGCGCAGGGCTGCGGCCTTGCCTATAAATATGTGTTCCATTCTCATGCAATGCATGTGGCTTTGAATGATTCTGAGCTCTCATTGTTTAGGTTTCTCTCATCATGCAGGTTGATGATTTTCCATAGTTCCATTACTTCAGATCGTTGTCATGCTTCTGCAGAGGTATTTTGACATGTGCGGTGATACCTACGCGCCAAAACCTGTGCGACCGGATGAGACTTGCGTGCCAATATTGGACTTGCACGCCTTAATACCTTAGCCATTTTTTCACTTTTATTCACAAATTTTATGAAAAATCAACTTAATTAAGAGTTTAATATTCAACTTTTGTGTAGATTCAATGGCTCCTAGAAAAATTGGAACGACTGATGAACTGGCTGGCGAGCGGATTGATTACTTGATGAACGTTGTTGTCCATGATTACTATACTGTCTACAACAACACTTTCCCAGATTTGGGAAAGTACTTGAAGAAGTATCATATTAACTTAACACGGAGGATCTACTTGACTCTTTATGGGCATGGTGATCTGCAAGACGTCACCATTCCAAAGGAAAATAATTAACTTCCGTATTCTTGGTTTCAGACTTACACCAATTTTTCTTCAGCAAATGTCTCAACCGGAGGATTATTTGTTAATAATAGAATAGTGGAGAAGGCCTCAATAATTCATCATATCCCTTGTGCCCCAGAACTGAAACCTTACAAGGATGAGCTGCAACCACATTGTTATCCTTCAATCTTCTGAAATTCTCAGATGGATCAATCCAAAGGCTGGAAGAAGTGTTGGAAAATCCATCCTGGAGGAGGTGTGAAGCCAACATGGATGTTGGCATATTAGGTGTGACAGACCTGTGATGATTTTGTCGAGGATTTGAAAATAGATGCAATATATGAAGCCATCTGGGCTTGGAAGACATATGTCTACAGGAATGATGACTTTGTACTAGATCTAATTAGCCGCTGGATCCCAGAAACCAATGCTTTCCAATTGACTCATTGAGAATTTGGAATCAGTTTGTGGGATGTCTACAAGATCTCTGGGGTTCCAATTCTGGGTGACATGTATGATGAATTCATCCCTCCCAAGGCGACTTGGAATAATTATGAGAATACTCCTCCATTGGGTCGGGAATTATTGAAAATATTCTTCAAGATCAAGAATTCAAAGACCTCCAAAACTCATTCTAGAAAGGATATTCATCCAGAGGAGTGGATGGATATGTTTCTTACCAAGAAAGAGGGGGAGTGTCCCACCTATACTCGTCATACTATTTTCCCGAAAATAGAGAATAGGGGTGCTTCTGAAACATTCTGGCCAACTCTAGAAGCAGGAGAATTTGAGAAGTGAGGGTACGAAGTGGATCAGAGAATCCCAGAAAAGACTCATCTAGTGGGATTCATAGCCTTGTGGCTCAGTGTTTATCTTTTTCCAGTCATGGATTATAATAGAGGCGTCAGGCCATGGACCTTCGTTGTTGCAGCTATGTTGGATGAGAATAAAATGGTTGGGTTGGACACCCCCATTATGGCGAAGATTCACAGGATTGTACATCATTTCTTTAAGGGTAAGTATCCTTTGATAATAGTGGGGCCATTCAAAGTTTTGTGGGGATAGATATCCACTCATTTCAGGACATATAATGTACAGAATGGAGCACAGGTTCCTGGATGTTCTTTCAGGCCATCAGTGCAGGAATTTTCTGGAATTGCACTGTTAGCCCTTAACTCCTATGATATGAAAGTGAGGCTGAGCATGTTCATGGAATTCAATTTTGTTCCTTATGAAAACCCGCCAACCAGAAGGTTTGTTGATGATGGAACAACCGGCCTATAACTGAGGTCATACATGCCGGCTTGCAGAGATGGTGTACTGGCCACCAGGATTGACAGAGAGATTATATGTGAGGCCTATGCTCCATACAAATTTGCATGCCAATTCATGTGTTTGTAGAAGACTGTTGTATCCCTTCTTGTGCATGTCAAGTCATAGCATCATCCGATGGTTGCCCGAGAACTATGGTTGCTGACATCTATGGAGAATACTGGGGCAGTGTTTGATCTATCAGTTGCTAAAACGACGAGTAACTTGACGACATGGTATACCAAGAACTGGATAACATCATATCCTGAAGGGGTGTTGAATGATCTGGTTTATCATGTGGGGAAAGATAAAAGAACTGTAGATAAAGAAACCACTCATCTGAAAGGTGAATCTTCTCCACCTGGAGCTGATTCACTAGATTCCTCACCTAAGGCTGACTCACCGGATACCCATGATGGGGATGATGAGGTGTGGCATGTGTCAATGAGGCCTCGTTCCAGATATAATCCTCCGGTCAGAATCAAGAGACCAACTCCATCGATTCCTAGTGAGTTACTTCATTGGGGAAATTTAATCACCATTACTTTAAAGAGAAACAAGTATTATTTTCTTATCCTTTATCTGTAGTTGAAGGAGCTGGGAAGAACCTGAAGTCTAAGATTGTAGGACCCTCCTCGTATCCTTCTGTTAAAAACACTGAATATCTCCAACCAGAGGCTGTCCAGGCATGGTGAAATTTATATTATGATGATGAAACTTCCTGTATGGATCTGTGCGAGGGGAAACACCTCCCCGGAAAAGGGAATCTTCGGGCCTCCACCGATATCCGCTTCATGGATGACCCCGATGAAGTGTGGGATTACATTAGAAAGCTGGAGATGCTCATATATGCCACCTTTGATTCTACTCATGTCACCAAGAAGGTGAAGGAAATGATTGATCGTGGCACCACTGGGGGGATTGATGAATCTAGAGATGAGGAGTGGTACGATTACGTGGCTCCTGAAGATGTATGAAACTTTCCTTATTTTCTTTGTAACTTGATTCCAGATAAAGATTTGTTACTCTAGGAAATTACTTTCTTCATCATGCAGCTTGCAAATAAAAAAACTGCTGATGTTCCTTCACCACTGTATAGCCCTAGTGGTACTTCTATCGAGGCTAATGAATCTCATCGAGAGCCAGGTGAGATATCTCCAGGATAGTAGGCCATGGAGTAAGCTTTTGATATGGATTTCATTCTCCAATTCCTGTATTTGGAGATGATGATGTCACCACTCCCAAAAAGCAGAAGAAGCAAAAGCATCAAAGGAATAAGACCACCGCTCAACATTTTATCAATAGTGGTAAGTCCTTCGGACAGTCATGAGGCTTAACCCATGAAAATATTTCTTATATTTCTTGGGATTGCATGGGATTCTTCAATTTCCACTTTGAGTGAGAGGATTGAACCTCCTCTAAGAACGATAGTGGGTGCTGGTGACTAGTCACAAATTTATGCCGACTTGGCTGTTCCTAAAGAAGAGCCACCATCTATTCCTAGTACCGCTTCTGCTGCTTCTTCAAGAAAAAAAAGATCCTGTTTCTGGTAAATTTACAATGCTTCATAAGATGTTGAATGAAAACATCAACTGAATTCCATTCTGTGATACTTTAGACTCAACCCCGGCACCGAAACATTTAGTAGCCAGTATAACCGATTCCATAATTTTATTTGAAGAAGCTGTCCAGGGTCATAGGCCATAGAATGAGGGTCTCCAAGAAGATGTATCGAATGCTCTCACTGGTGAGACTAACCAGGAATCTGAGATAACATTGGATGAAATTATGGAACATGGTGAATCTTTTGAAGATTTTTAGATCATGTTAAATTACTATATAATTTAGAATATTTTGGACCTCAGTGTTATCCTTCGTCCTGTTGAAATAACTTCTTATTACATCTCTGAACATGGTTGGTTCAAATGTGCAGTTCCATCTGAGCAAGATGCTGAACTGCCAATTCCTGAAGGGGGTACAGACAACCCTACTATTGTAGAGACACTAGTTCAAGTGGAGTTTAACCCAGTAGAGCTTCCTAAAATTCATCTTGAAAATACTATTGAATCTAGTAAAGACGAGTAGGAGCCTTCTCATGTTGTTGATATACCGTTGGGTAAGGGATAACAATATTTGTGACTATATTTAATTTGGTAGACATCCAATCAAATTTTTTTATCCTTTAAAACTAACCAATGCTTTCAATTGACTATGTAGGGAGATCAATTTCTATAGCTAGATCTAGAGGTGAAGCCTCAGCCTCAGCCCCAGTGGGAACAGAAAGTGAAGTAGCATGGGTTAGGGGGGAAGGAGCAGAATAGGGAACTTCACTAAGTGAATTAATCCCGGATTATATTCCCCCCTGTGATAGTGATGATGAGTCAGATCCGAAGGTACAAAAGGTGCTCTAGTTTTCATGACATAAGGCATGGAAGAACATATAGAAGATCATATCCGAAGTGCCTCTAGAAGAGATATCTTTGAAGATCCCGAGATTGTCATCCCTATTGGTCATGTTGGGACTTGGCGGTTTTGGATATCAAGAGATCCATGCCGCGATGAAACAAGTCATATTAAGAAGGGAGCAGGAGCAAAGGTATCATCAAGACCTGACCAGAGTAAGGATGTCAGCCAATATCAGTGAAATTGAGGCTGCGGTGTCTCGAGATGAGGTTGATCATGCTGCCAAGTTAAAGGAGCTGATGCATAAGATCAAGGAGAATGTTGTTTAGCAGATGCACCTTCTGCAATAGTTAGATGCTATTTCTAGGGAACTTGATCTGCTTAACAATTCATTGGAAGGAGTTCGAACAAATGGTATGAAAGCCATTTTAGATGCCAAGAAATCACTCCATCAAGATGAAAAGAGTGAAGTTGGTCGAGTGCATGAGCTTTAAGTGGCTGCTGATGAAGCTCAGGATGCCGTAAATCAAATAAAGGTTTATGTTGACAGTTTTTTGTAATTCATGGAAAAGGGAAGATACTCCAGTTTGTGGATGCCCTTATAACTCTAGTTCATCAATGAAGAATATGTTCATCTTCAATCATTAGTGCCTGCATTTTCTTGCTATCTGCTTTAAATTTTTACCTATTCCAATGGGCCTAATAAGCATAGTTTTATTTTATTTAGGATTAAAAAAATAACCCTACAAACTTTGAATATTTTAATTTCTCAATATTACCTAAATCATACGAAATGTATGTTTACTGAGCTAGGACTTGAATTTTATTCAGAGTTCCCTTGACTTTTGTGGGCAGTTTAAAGTCATGCACGTCGGACATAAAAAGGCTAATGTTGAAGGTCGAAAAAGCTTTGACTGAATGGATTAAAATTTACTCAATTCTTAGATAATATATCAGAAAAACATAATACCACACTCAAGTATGGGCGAAAACATGTAAACTATGACTTAAGAAATTTTGAATCTGAGGAATGATATGAAAAAAGGGGAAAAATGAATTAGAAGAAGTATTTCCCAAGAATGAAGTTACCATTATTTAACAAACCTGTTAGGGGGTTGAGTTATGTAGGGTCACATAAGGGCATTGGCTGCATAGTCAAATAATAGCATATTTTGGCTGACAGGTCAGTTTTATAGACTACTTATGCAAGGCCTTCTAAGGGAACGTGCATCATATTCCGGAAAAAGAACTCTCATAAATTTACCTTTCTACTGCTAAAAAGTCAGTGGAAGTTTATGGAGATTAAAATTTTCCAAAGCATAGAGTTTTCTGTATAGAGAGAGATTTTTGAATATGGAGAGGATGTTTCCAATCAAGATTGTCAAAGAATTGGATGAATGTCACTCCTGCGAAGGTCTGACCCAAACATAGGGATGGGAAATATAAACCATAGAATTGAATACTTTCAGATCATGAAAAATAGTATGGGAAAAATATGTTAAGGAAGGCTATTTTTTTGCGAATCCTTACATATTTTCAATAATACCAATAAGGACAAAAAAGGTTTTTCTCCCATGAATGAAGTTACCATTATTTGAAAAACCAGTTAGGGGGTTGAATTATGCAGGGCCACCTAAGGGAATTGGCTACATAGTCAAATAATAGAAACTTTTGGCTGACAGTTCTGTTATGTTGACAACTTATACAAGGTCGCCTAAGGGCACATGCTGCATTGTCAGGAAAAAGAACTCTAAAGTTTCAGAAATTTTGTTACCAGAAGTCAAGAAAAGGGTTATGGAGATCTGGAAGTATTTAAGGTTAAGAGTATGACACATCAAAATGGGAATTGTTCAATGAATGTAGAGATACACATACCAATGCTAACCATAATCATGTTCTGGATGGGTCATGAATTGAGGTGCTGGACTTCACTATGTATCCCATAAGGATTGGAATCAAGCTATACGTAGTTCTTGAAATACAGTTTAACATCATGTGGGGTGAGAGTGTAGGAGATCTTAGTTTAGGGTAATAGAACTCAGACCCTAATAATGAATACACAATGTGTGTTTTATAAACCTGGTGTGAATGAAGACCAGGGTTTTCAAACCACATTTATGTTTTTACCTGGGGACTTTTCATCCAAGGGACTAAAAGTGGAATTTGGGGTTAGTCGCATTGACTTGGGGCTGGATTCAAGGGATTCTCGAACATTCCTACGTATCCCATAAGGATGGGAATCAAGCCGCACGTAGTTCATGAAATACCCTCTGTACATATTTGGTTCATACAAGTGATGGGTGAAAGCAGACTTTTGTGCAATTATTGTTTGACCCAAAATTAAGGGTTTGGGAATTTCCATGTATGCACGTAGTCTTTAGAATATAACATGATTGGAGATCATTATAAATAATGATTCCCTCTCAGGTGAGGCTATCAAATAATGTTGTAGTTTATTTTAATACAGGACAAAAGTGCGAATAGTTTAACATCACATAGCAAAGATGATGGTGAACCAATGTAAAAAATATTGGTTCTGGGGGTGGCTTCACGAATCAACACCGTATGAGATGGAGGAGAACCGATGTGGAGAGATTGTATTTGGGTTTAAACCTCGAGTGGTTGCCTACTTACCCAGCCTGGAAGGCAAGGTTCAAAGTCCGTGTAGTTCAATTGAAGAATGAATCAGTGATCAAGTTGTTTTTGAGAACAACGACCTTAAAAATGGTGTTGGGACTTACACATGGTTAGCAACCCAGATAGGGTGTTACAGTTGATGTTTACTCTAAGATCACATGAGTCATTACCGGTGTGAGAAAAAAGAGGTATCAACAACCCTAACGATGCACAATTTAATGTCATGTTGGATGTATAATGGACTGAACACATTTTAACGTCATGTTGGAAAATGGGGGACTATGCAGTTTAATGTCAAGCATTAAAGACAAAAGAGGGGGATGTATAGTTTAATGTCATATTGCTATGACTAAAGAGAAGATTTTGCAGTATAAAGTCTTGCAGTAATGAATTTGGGGACTGTAAAGTTTAATTTCATGCAGTAAGGACATCACAGTTTAACGTCATGCTGAACGAAAGAGTGCTGTACAGTTTAGTGTCATGTAGCTAGGATGAAAGAGAATATTAAGGACTTTGGGGACTATGCAGTTTAATGTCATTCAGTAAGGACAACACTATTTAACATCATGCTGGACGAAAGAGTGATGTACAGTTTAGTGTCATGTAGCTAGGTCAAAAGAGACAATTATGCAGTTTAAAGTCTTGCAGTATGGACTTTGGGGACTGTGCAGTTTAATGTCATGTAGTAAGGACAAAACAGTTTAATGTCATGATGGACAAAAGAGTGTTGTACAGTTTAGTGTCATGTTGCTAGGACATCATAGTTTAACATCATGTTGGATGTAGATTATATAGTTTAATTTCATATATCAAGGATTACACAGTTTAACGTTGTGTTGGATGTAAAGAGTATTTGCGTTACACAAAATACATCTCCAAAAATCATGCATTGGTTGGAGTCGTGATGACTTCTCCATCTATTGAGATTAAATAATAAGCTCCAATGAAGTAGACCTTATGTATTGAGTAAGTTCCTTCCCACTTTGGCCAATGTTTGGGAGGTTTCTTTCCTAGTATCATTGTAGTTTTGAGAACCAATACCAATTCTCCTTGAATGAATGAGCTAAGTTTAACTTTTTTGTTGAAAGCTCGTGCTATTCGATTCTGATAGACGTCCATGTGGTGTAGGGTGCACAATCTTATCTCATCTAACCATTCCAATTCATCCAGTCTCTTTTGATATTGTTCATATGTAGATGACTGATCAAAAATGGCTACTCTGAGCGAAGGTAATTGAACATCAATAGGCAGGACTGCATCTATTGCATATACCAATGAATATGGAGTTGACCGCATTGCAGTACGGGTGGTGGTTCGATAAGCCCATAAAGCATGAATGAGTTTATCATGCCATGATTTCTTATCCTTATCCACCATATTTTTCAGTATATTTGAATGAGTCTTATTAAAGGCTTTTATCTGGCCATTGGCCGCTGCATGATACCGAGATGAATGGTTGGATTTGATGTTGTATTCTTGATACAACTTCCTTACCTCAGATGAACAGTAGTTGGTGCCATTGTCCATCAATATGGTATGAGGGACACCAAATCTGGTAATGATGTTAGACTTGATGAAGCTAACAATGCTTTTAGAACTAACTTCATTGAGTGGTATTGCCTTTGCCCATTTGGAAAAGAAGTCAGTAGCAGTAAGAATATTATTAAACTGCTTGGCTGCAGCTGAAGGGTAAGGTCTTACTACATCCATTCCCCATGTGGAAAATGGCCATGAGTATTTAGCTGTATGAAGCAACTCTGGATGTTGATGAATGAAGTTGGCACATACTTGGAAATAATGACACTACTTCATGAAATCAACACAATCTTGTATCATTGAAAGCCAAAATTATCCAATCCTTCAAATTTGATCAGATAGTCTATTTCCACACTGGTGGGCACTACAGACTCCTACATGTACTTATTTCATGACATCCATTGTCTCTTTACCGTCAATGCATCTGAAGAGAACTCCATCAAAACGACTTTTGTAGAGAATTTTTTCTAGGTGATCAGGGCTATCATAAAGGGTAAAATTGACCACATGTTGCCAGATTTGTTCTTTCCCAGCTCTATCAGGGGGAAGTGTTCCATTTTGAAGGTATTCTCTGATAGGTATCGTCCATCCTGAAGTATGACCATATGGTTCAGAAATGGGACTAATTTCATTGATTTCCTATGATCTAATTTGAACATAAGGTGAAATTATATGACGGTGGGCAATACTGATGATTGTTTCGTCCTGATTTGGATCTTCCAAAGCTATGGCTATATTAGCCAGTGCATCAGCTTGGGCATTTTGTGATCGCGGGATATAAGAAAATTCTGATTCTGAAGGAAATTCCTCCATTAACTCTCCGACATAATCATTAAAAGGGATTAAATCTTCTTTTCTGATGGCATAATCCCCATTGAATTTTTTGATTTCCATGTCTGAATCACCTTTCAACATTAAGTGATTCACTTATGCTTGAAGTGCCAACTCCAATCTTGCGATGAGAGATTGATATTCTTCTTCATTATTGGTAAATCCTTCCCACAATAAGAAGGAAAAGGTAGAACTTCCTTTTTCAGGGAAATGATCAAAATTCCTAACCCAACTTTGTTGAATTTAGGATCTTCCTTTTTCTCCCCTATTGGACTTCTGGAAGCACCATCAAAGTACATTTCCCATGTTGGAATATTATCTTGAATAGAAAATACTTCTTCCTCAGGAAGTTCAATATCTAAATATGTATCTTCTACTGAAGGGTGTTCAATAAGGATATCCGCCAGGGCTTGGCCCTTTATTTCCTTTTGATACACATACTGGATGTCAAATTGCTGCAAAATAACTGCACACATTGCCAGACGTCCTATAAGCATTGGAAGACTAAGGATGGATTTGAGAAGGTTATTACGAGATACCAATTGGACCTCATGATGTTGTAGGTAGTGCCTCAATTTATGAAATTCAAATATTAATGCTAGGCAACACTTCTCAATACTTCAATATTGGGTTTCTATTTTAAGAATAGTCCGACTGATATAGTAAAGGATGTTTTCATTCCCAACATCATTTTTTTGGGCAAGGAAGGCACCCAATGATCGCTCTAAAACTGTCACATAAAGAATAAGTGGTGTTCCCTCAACAGGTGGCATAAATACTGGTGGACTCTAGAGATATTTCTTGAGAATATTGAATGATTCTTGACATTCTTCAGTCCACTGGTAAGTGACTCCCTTCGTCATCAACTTGGTGAAGGGTAAACTTTTTCCTGCCAGATTGGTGATGAGACGCCGAATATAGGAAAAGTGTCCTTGAAGTCCTCTCAATTATTTCAAATTTTTAGGAGGTTACATACCAAGGATTGACTTTGTTTTCTTAGGACCGACTTCGATACCACGATGGTGTACACCAAAGGCGGGAAATTTTCTTGAGGTTACCCCTAAAGCACATTTTTAGGGGTTCATCTTCAAATTGTGTTATCAAACTTTGTGGAATATGATTTCTAAATCAGCCAAGTGATTAGAACATTGACTGAATTTAACCACCAAATCATCCACATAACGTTCAACAAACTTTCCTATAAAAGGTTTGAAGATACGATGCATGGCATGATGATATGTTGCGCCTGCATTCTTTAGGCCAAAGGGCATTACCCGATAGAAAAACACACCCTGAGGGGGATATGAAGGATGTAGATTATTATTCTTCAAGAACCATTCAGATTTTATTATACCTGGAATATCCATCCATGAGGGAAAGACCTTCATAGAAATCTATTGCTTTAATTAAGAGTTCTTTGATCGGAACTAGAAAATCATCCTTGGGACAATGCTGATTAAGATCTCTAAAATCAATAGAAAATATAATTTTTCCATTCTTCTTTTTCATAGGTACAATATTATCCATCCACTTGGGATATTGAACTTCATTGAAGATGTTAGCTTTGTTAAGCTTATCCACTTCAGCTTCAATTTTGGAAGCACATGTTGGGTGTGTTCTTCTTGCGGCTTGCTTAAATCCTCGATGTTCTTCTGGGAAACCGAAACGATGAGTAGCAACATCAGGATCATGTCATGGAATTTTTGTATAGTTCCAAGCAAATATATCTCGATTTTGCTTCAAAAATGAAATATACATTTCTTTCTCTTCACGAGTCCTGGATGCACTAATTAAAGTGGGACATGGATCTTCTTTTGTACCCAGATTTATTTCTCTAAGTTCATCAGAAGTAGTAGAGATACCCTCTTCAAATGCTAGAGGAGCATCCCTAATATCTTCCACTTCTTCTTCAACATGTCTTATTTCTTCTGTTTCTACTTGCATATTAGATGATGAAGCAAAATTTCCCTGATCATAAGAGATGTTAAAATTTGAACATTTTGATGATGAAGCTTCCATTTCTGACCCTATTGATGATGAATGGTATTTCTTGGGTAATAAAGCGGAGATGATGGATTGATAATCGACATCATTTATAACCTCTGATATTACTATAACATCTTATGGCATGGTTAATGAAGTATAGACTTTCTTGATTTTAGCGGATGAAATAAAGACATCTCCATTTGAGCTTTCATCATTTCTTAGTGAATCACCAATTTCTCTCATGCTGTCTAGATTGATTGTCATGATTGAAATTATGGAAGATTCCATAAGATTATTTGGATTTGGGTCTATCCTGTCAATTTGACCGATATTCAACACATAATCTGTACACACAGGTTTGAATGGGTTTACTGGAATCTTTTCCAAACCATATGGATCATTAACATTGGTAACCTCCCTTATTGTGGATTTCACCTTTCCCTCCATGTGATAGAATTCTGCCTCAATGTATTTAGATTCACATGTTTTGAATGAGACTTTATCACCATAAAATGTCCCATTTAGACCATTGAAACAATATTTGAGACATTGATGGTATAATGAAGGTATATCCGCATGTCGATGTAGCCATGGTCTTCCATGAAAAATGTTGAAAGCTGTGTCATGACGAACAACCATGAAATATGAATTGGATACAAGATTGCCAAACTGATTTATGAGTGTGATCTCTCCTAGAGGTTCTTGTTCATTTTTATCATATCCTTGCAACATCAATGTAGTAGGAGATAAATCAGATTCTGTGAGGCCCAATCGACAAAGTGTACGAATGGGGATGAGGTTGACTCCTAAACCATTATCGATGAAATCCCTTCAGATGTCTACATCATTGAACTTTCTATATAAATACAATGGTCTAATATGTCCATGCACAACATCATCTTCATCTGTGAAAGTTATCACTTCATGGAATTCTGCAGGATCATTCTCAACATGGTAGACTTCAGCCGCAACAATTTCAGTTTTGAATTCCTGAGGAATTGACAAAGCCTCGATGAGTGCCTCCTGAAGATCCTTTTATAGAATGAAAGAATCCAAAATTGATAACTTGGATGGTACTTTTTTCAAATGATTCAAGACATCATAATTTAGATCCAAAGGTCTGTGTTTCCGAATAGGAACATGTGGTTTCGAAGGTACCTTTGATGTTGATGCTTTGGAAGTAAATGCTTCTAGTATCAGGGTAGGAGTTGGAAATACTTATGTATTTGAAAGACTAGATGGACTAGTTCTATTTATTTACTAAGAGGAAGAAGGTGTAACCTCAAACAGATCTTCCCGAATAATTGTTCCAGGACTGAATTTTCCATGCATGGAAGAAATTTCTTGTTCTTGTTGAGCTCACTGAAGGGCTCTACCATGAGTTTCTGCTGCATACACAGTTCTAGCAGGGGTAGAATTGGAATAATGGATTCTGGGATATCGACGTCTTACTCTGTATCCCATACCTCTGTAAATCCCTCTTATTCCTCTGTTTGATACAGGGAATTCAAGATCATCAATATTGAAACTATGTCTGGTATAAGGATCTGTTAAGAGAATCATGTTAACTGAACCAAAGATCAACTCTTTATCTGATGAAGACTCTGCCTAATTAGAAAGTTTAGGCTGTGCCGTTTGGTGGGGTGGTGCCTGTGGCTTTGAAGTAGATGGAATAAAATCCTTTATAGTAAAAGACAACTTGGGATTTGACATAATCTCACCTTCTTCTAACTATTCCTCTTTCTTTGAATTATTCCATTTCTTTGAGGATTTTCCCTCTGATGAAGGGGGTGTTGCTGTGGCATTCATAGCAGAAGACACAATTGGTTTCATCAATTGTGTTAGAAAAATGGCATGAGTTCGATTGATCATTTTTCTAACCATCCAATCATCATATTTCTGTGCATTTTTGTTTTTGACTTCTTGCAACTCACCTTCTTCCTCTGAATCTGTAGTAGTTACACATGCTACCTGAGATGAATAAACTTTCAGTTTGACTTGTCCCGAGTCCACCATCTTTTGCAGGAGGTATTTGAAGTCAAAAAACTCTTGAATGGGATGCCCCGACATCTGAAGAAATGGGAAATAGTTGGGAAGATCTTCATATCCTTCCTTGTTCGGCTTTTTGGGACTTGGAAATTGAACGAAATTATTTTCCAGAGCCGAAATGAAGTAACCAGGAACCTGTTCATTTCGGAAAGAGTAAACATTTCTTTTCAACTCCACAAATTTTTTCCGTCATTGATCTCTTTGATCATCTTAACGAAACATTCTCTGTTGTTGATGCACATGATGTGGAGCCCTTCAAAAAGATGAAGGTTTTGAAGTGGAAGCAGGTACAAGTGCTTGTTTAAGCGTAACTATAGCAGTCACTGCTCTACCCATTCTCCTTCCTAGAGCTGATATAATTACAAGAGTTTTGTCCTTAGTCTTCATAAGGGAGTCGTTAATCAACTGAGCGATCGAAGTATGGTCTCCAAACCCTCCTGGGTATTTCATGGGGATCAAAGGTGTGCATAAATCATCACGCATATTTTCCACATAGATTGGCAATAATTCTTCTTGAAGGAGTGCTATGCTTAGGGAATATGTTAATCCCTTCCAGTGAGCAATGAAATCTGAAACACTTTCATTCTCCCTTTTCTTACAATTTGTTAGATAAAAAACTATTGTCTTTGGAAATGTTAAGCTGAATTGAAGAAGAAATAGTTGATGAAGATCTTCCCATCCGGTAATTGACCGGTATTGCAAGCTTTTGTACCAGAAAAAAGCAGGCCCTTGTAATGACTGTAAAAAACACCTGAGCTTAACTACGTCTATTTCTTTTGGAGTTTCCATCATAGGATCACAATGAGAAACAATATTTGTTAAGTGTTTCTCTGGATCTCCCGAACCATTAATGATCGGGAATGTGGTACTTGCAAAATTTGATGGGGGAGGAATTTCATCAATCCATTTAGCGTAAGCTCTTTTTTCTGGTTGAATTTGTGCACGTTGTCCCTCCATAGCTTCCAACTGAGTTTTTAATGACTCAATGGTTGTTATTAACTTATGAGAAACATTTGGTTGCACATGGACATTAGAAGGTGCAATAACTAGTGCTTGGACAGACATGGTGGCTAGTACTGCAACTGATGGTAGCACTGCTGATCGTTGTAGCGCAGGACCCATAGGATTAGACCTGTGATGGTGTACTGGTAAAGGAGGATATTCTTGATCCATATCAGTAGATGCAACAAATTACCTTGGCTGAATGAATCCAGAACGCTTAGGGGGAAGACTACATTGAAGTAGTTCTACATTCAACCTCCTTAATTTCTTCATTTCTTCCTCTGGTTGTGAAAATCCTTGTTCTAGTGAGAGTGATTGGACTTCTCTAGAGGAAGGGTGGAATGTAACCCGATTATTTCCTTTCCCTTTTTGGATGATTTTCAGAGATGGGGGAGTTGTTTATTCGAAGGAATACCTAGATTCTGGGTAAACCTTTGATTTCGTGTATGCACGCCTGCTTTATTTGTGTCCATTTGTACAACCTCTTGAGTATGAACATCTTCATCAGATCCCTCTGAGTGGGCCTCATGTTCTGGAGGATCAACAACAACGGAATTGATGACATTAATTGATCAATAACGCATTGCATACCTTCTATCAACATTTCTATGATATTGTCTTCATCCATGTCCTTGATGATACATTGACTTTTATTGACATGATCCCTCAGGAACTTCTTGACCAACCATAATATGGAGGGAATCTCCTTATAATTTGGCTCTTCTTCCCTCTTGTGGCTTCTTCCCTAATCGAGAGAAGGATGAATTTCTCTGAGGAAGAGATTGAGGATTTGAAAAAGTCCCCAGTCTGGTGGATTGGGGATGTTTCTGTTATTCCTACTCAACTCCTCAAATCCTATTCATTGATTACGAGGGTTGGGTTAAAAGAGTACCTAATATGGAAATATGTGGTGGTTCTTGAGCTGCTACATTTGAGACTTTCTTAAAAGATATCCTGATCTTACAGACTTTAGTCCGAAAATTGGCTGGATGCATCAACAGACATCCACTCAAATAACCTGGCTCAAATGACCGTTGGATGATTTCTGACACTTCTGTCACCTGATGATGTGATCTCTCTAAATGAGATGCCTATTTGATATTCTCATTTGTCTGATGCAAGTGTAATTGAACAACTTGTTCTTTGTATGCATGACTTTGGGAATAACTTGTTGAGGCATGTTCCTCAGCAAGACATTGATTACAAACAAAGCCAATTGGCTATGGCTAGCCCCGGACAATAACATTGCATGAGTCCATTTTCGGCGGGCTTTGTTGACTGGAGAGTAAAATGAAATGCAGTGCTCCATGAACACCCCATCCCCTAATATGAATACCAGACGGGGCATTGCCAATTAACTGGCAAAGTTTTTTAGTGCACCAAGTCATGAACGCTAAATGGTTCTCTACTACTTTTCAGCCTTCAGATATCGTGAAACTGAGAGAGATGCCAAGTCAATTTGGCATTGTAACCCTTCTATTATCTTGACATGATTTTCATATTCATCCTAAGATAATATTTCCTCTTTCAATTGAAGAATAGTTTTCCACATGTTTAGATGATTATCGTGAATACAATCTTCTGTCAACATCTCTGGAATGTCATACTAAGAGTCAGCCAGAGGCCAAAACATGATTGACACTTCACCATTAGCCAATTTGTTTCTCATATTCATCATTTCCTCTTTATCATTTGATGAAGATTCTCCTACCTGATTAGACCAGAGCTGGTGATTACTTGTTGCTTCATCAAATTCAACATGATTAGTAGATAATTCATTGATCAAACTAGAAGATGAACAACCCAGGGGTGGTTCGAAGAATGACATACACCCTGGGCTATCTTCTGATTGAGAAATTATTCCACCTACTAACGGTAAAGCATCAGACATGACGGGATTCACATTTGCAAGTTCCTCAAGATAAGAGGTAATTCTCACCAGTACATTGTACATTGGATAATTTCCTAGGCAATGTGCATTACTACTACAGAGAGGAATTTCATAGCTAAATTAATCATCAGCGGGAGGACCACCATGGTGGGTTACAACAAAAGTTGAAACATTTTTCTCCTTGGTCTTCTGGCCACACAGAGGGCTCTGGTGGTTCTCATATGAAGATGATACTTCGAGATCGACTGAACTGTCATGAAGTAATCCTTCATGAGGAAGTGTCTGATGAAGACCATTGGAATTAATGTTCCCACTATTGGGAAATGATAGAGTAGAATCTTGAATTCCAACTGATAATTGTCTGAGGGCTTCAAGAACTCCAGCATCAAGTAAGGCGTTATTACCGATTGGCTCTTGATTTATTAACTGTGCTAGATGGGTCTTCTTCTTAGATGCCTTCTTACTCAATTTATGAACCACTTATTAACAAATGTTGGTATTATGGGCAGGTGTATGTGCCTGATCAGGAGAAATAGTCAGTTTAGGCTGATTATCTCCACTCAAATCAGGTATATGTGCCTGACATGGTTGTCCGTATGACATGGGGGAGTATGCCCCACAACCCACTTGGACTGGATCAGAGGTGTGTGTCTGTTCCGGAGTGATATGTTTATGTGTCACTCCACTTGTAGGGATAGATTTTCATTAATTTCCATGTGATACTGCTGAAGTTGTTATAATATTCTGACATGCATCAAGAATATGAGCAAGTATTTGCTTCTTCTCTTTCACCATTGTTAGAGTGTGCTTGGTGATTTCAGCAGTCAGAATGGGACTATACTTCCATTCTGTGTTTGGAGTAGGTGTGTATTCATGCTCTTGTCCTCCTTTTCCTATCAATTAATTCTGACAGTACTCATGTGTGGGGGTAGAGATTTGAGTCTCCTCCAAATTTGTCACCGGAGCTTTCCGACTGACTGCTCCGAGTGCTACCAAATGAGACTATTGGTAGTCTTGATTAACATTGGCAGGTGTATGTGCATGCTGTGTATTCTTCATCAAGTATGGTTGACGATTTTCCTTCAACAATGGAAGATGAAACTACTTACAGAATTGTTGATTGTAAATAGGTGTATGTTCCTGCTTATCAGTTGCCACCATATCAGATTGGTGAGCTTCTTTGGTTGTAGTCAGACGAGCCTGCTGACTAACTGATGAGTTATAAACAGGTGTATATGAATGCCTATAATACTCATCCAGAAATACCAGGTGGGATTGTCTTTTTGCTACCAGAAAAGTCTGCTGGGTAGTAACATGAGGACGGGCTGGTGTATATGCCCGCTCATTGCTTGCCATCAAGTTGGCTGGATGGAATTCTCCGGAGGTGGAAGAAATAAGAACCTGCTCCCTGTTGACCAGATTTCACCCCGGTCAGTTCCTCTTACGGTCTCGGGTCTGAGGGACCTGAGCCGAACCCCTAAAGGTGATACCCTCATCATATTGATGGCGTAGTTCCACACGAGTCTGATGGCGATTGTTGATGGGAGACCTCGGGAAGGACTCCTATCTCCTTGAATTAAGGCCTTGGGTGACCTTCTCATTCATCTCCCCATAATATGGGAGGGACTAGTGATTGTTTTCCAGGGATAACCACTCAAAATGGTTGGTGATGGTGGTTGGAACCACCTGCTTCTTGATCGCTAACTGTCACTGTCCGGACAACTAGGGTGAATTATTGACTTGGAGGGCTTGTCGAGTGGACTCTAGAGTCGGAATGGTACCATGTTGATGGTATTCCTTAATCAGTGAATTTGATACCCAGTGTTGGAGATGCTGATTAGGTGATGTCGTCCTCAGAGTGGATGACGATCCAGCAGGAGTAGCAACAGAGGTATTCACAACAGAGGTATTCACTGGTGTGAACTTTAGAGAATCCATTTCTGTAACATAGAGAGATCATGGAAATGAGTTCTTGTTTGATATAATAGACATAATCAAGACAAATTCGGCCACTACATCTTTTGGATAAGCACATATGTTAATGATTGTTTTTTTGGCCCTCTCATTGAGTTTAAATAGGGGCCTAACAAATAAGTAAAACATCATTTTAACTTGGTTAAGGATTCACATCGGGTTCACCTTTTTGTGTTTCCTCTGGAATTGGGGATGACGTTTTTTGTTTAAGGTTCAAACATTCCAATCGGTTTTTAACTGTTTTGTTCGTAGAACCAAAAACATCCAATGATTCTATATCCATTTCGACCTATATTCCAAAGGTAGGTGCTCATTAGTTGTGGACTGATGAGCCTTAAGAATTTGCATTGGTTGAGAGGATGGGAGGTCGAACTCATCACACCTTTGGGGGGGGGGATTATTGCCTACTCCAGGACTCTCTTTATAGATTTGAGTTATGTTCGTGAATCCTTATTAAATTACCATGTATGAAAATGAGCTTTCCTTTAGATCTGACAATCAATGATTAGTATGTATGAGATTTATAGAATTTTTTATATGTATTTGAGGTTCTTCATCGATATAGAATCATCTGTATTTGTTAGAGATTCTTAGTCAATGGTATCCTTCAACACATTATATAGAAATCTCTGGGTCATTATGATAACCATACTGATTTTAAAGCTAATCAGTGGGGCAATTGAAGTTTATTGTCATTCAGAAGGACACAGATTATTTTGAAGTTGGGATCATACCCACAGATGGGCTACCTACGTATCCTTGTATAGAAAAGGATTCAGAACCCACGTAGTTCGAGTAAATAAGTATGAGGTTTATTCATGGTTGATGGCTCAATGTAAGATTTCATAATTACTTTTACGCTCTAAACTCACGTGAGTCATGCTCAGTGTGAGAAAAAAGAGGTATTGGAAAAACTATAAGATATTTCCATGAAAGATGCAATCATAAGAAATAATATGGGGCTTATGTATGTATGATTGCAAAGATAGTTGAGGATTTGGATTTTCTTCAGGGAAGTAACCGGGGAACAAGGTCCATAAAGGTATATGTGCTTTATGGAGATTTGGATACTTAACTTATGGCTTACTCTTGAGAAGGATTACCAAATTATAGAGGACTTATGATTGGGTTTTAATCCTGAGAAGGAAACCCAAATCAAAATCAAATTAATACTGGGCCTTACTATTAATGAGGAGGCCCATGTTAAGGGAAATTTATGATTGGGGCTTACTCCAAAGGAGTAGGACCAGGTTATAGAACTTGGAATTTGGGAACATGGGGATTACTCCTAAAGAGGATGCCCAAAATTTAAGAGAACTTGATGATTGGGGCTTATTCTTGAGAAGGAGGCCAATGGATTGGGGTCTTGGGGCTTACTCCTATAGAGGATTCCCTTCTCCTAAGGAGGATTCCCATGTATTGGGGACTCGGGGCTTCTTCCTAAGAAGGATTCCCAAAATTAAGATCTTTTCACCTTAAAGGATGTGGTTGAATGAATGAAATCTCTCACCATAGTGACATGAATATATGTAAATCACTAGGTTTTGAGAGATGTTCCATATAATTCATTTCAGATAAAAAATCCAACAAAGGAATCATGCCAAAATGGCTTTGAAGAAGGTTTTGAAGGCTAAGTATTGAAGAGGAGAGGTGGATTTGAAGAAAAGAGGTGAATAATTAAGAGGGGCACCCAAAAAGAGGTAGGCACGCACATCCGGTTGGGGAACCCAGGTACTTGTCGGTCAAGTTTACCTGTGCGACACATGTGTACCCGCATGATGGTTAACCCATAGGGTAATACTTGGGATAGACTTGGCTCAAGCCCTTAGTATTATCCCTAGAGGCTTCCAAAAGAGTGGAACACAGGTTCTATTGAAGGTATAAGGCGGCACAGAAGTGTCATTATTTCCCATAAGGGTTAGACACTTAGGCGCGTAGTTATTGATGAATTTGAAAACCTAGGCCTTGTTTCCCCTGTTTAGATCTTCCATTCTAGGTATGAAATTACCATAGAAGTGTTTGAAAGACTTTCAGAAGAGACTAGGGTGATGGGAGCTTAAATATGACTTTTGGAATTTTTCATCCTCCAAATGGGGGGCCCACAAGTGGTATTTATAGGCTTCTGAAGACCTTGGGTGAAAATCAAATAGGGAACGCAAGTCACCTGCGCACCCAATATGTGGCGCGCAGGTATACCCGCGCAACCATCTTGGAACTTGTGTGACCCATGCTTAAAAACATCCATGCTCATTCCTTTCTTCAAAGGATAAATCAATTTGTGTTTAAGGCATTTCTCTTTTCATTTTTTAGACTCTATGATGGAAAGGAGCATCAATATGGGAATTACATAAAAACTAAATGGAAATATTGAGAAAAATAATTTAATAGGAAAAAATATACATGTGGTACAATACCTTTAAAATCATCATATTCAACTAGTATAACTCTAGTGATCTTAGTATAACTCCTCTAACAATATATATTTTAACCCCATGCACTTGGATTTAGTTCAAAATACTATAAATTTGAATATATTGTCTCTATTTTTTCTTTATTAAAAATTATAGTATAGATCACTATAAATTACCAGAGTATTTTAACTTGACTAATACATTATTGATATTAATTGATATTTCAAAAAATGATTAATTCTATCAGGAACATATAGAATAACTCATGAAATAACTCATATATATAATATTGTCCCTTCAATAGATTTAATACAATCAATTGAAATTAATTCTTCAATTTTCATCCTTATTTACTTAGAAATATATTTTCATTGTTTTTAAATTTTTTTCACTCATATATATTAAATACGTGTCTGATTGGAATAAAATTTCTCATCATTTTTAGTGATGAATGGAAGGTATTTTTCATATAATAGTTCTATCACTCGTGTCATTGTCTTTTATAATCATAACCACATCACACCATATTGAGATGACCCAAAAATAAGTGAAACCCTACCTCCATTAGAATTATACTATGATACATAGTTAATCATCCTCTCTTGTGTTTTTACTTGCTTTGGTCAACATAATTCTATCCCAAATTGATCATCAACTCACACTTTGTTCATCATTATTCTGGAATACCAAATACCCCTTACTCATGATCTTCTAATAATTGGTTATCAAGTGTAAGGAAACTTAGTTGGTAATTTTAGATGATTTGTAATCAAAACTCCTTAAGGAATATGAAGCAGTTGGTTAACTATTCAACAAAATTGAAACCAGTGCAATGGGGATAAATAGCCCCCCCATCTTATTCACATATTTATCAATTTGAACACTAGAAATGGGAAGGAACCAGTGATCACAATCATACATATGATGGTTCAACATATTAAACCCTGGTTGAAATCATCATACATGAGACAGGTATTCATACACACGTTAATTTTTTTCACTATAAGTATATCATAGATTTAATCTTCAATCAATAGGCATAATCAGTATCTTTTATTGAATAGGTTCCTGTTGTGCTCATTGATACAACACCCACAAATCATTAGTTCTCCTAATCAAGATCTCAACCCCCAAATATTCATTGACAATTAGTCAAGCATTAGTCTCTTCTGGCTTTCCCTGATGTAAAGCAACCTTTTGATTTTTAATCACATCATGGATCCCCAAATTTTATCGACCCCCCATCATCAACCTAGAAAAATTTAATGATAAAGGATCTCCCTTAAATAAAATCTTAGGGGTCCCTTCACACATCCACAAAAATTATATTCCAATGAGGGGCTCAAAAATTGTATTGGAAAGTTTCTTACAAGCATCAGAAACCAAAATATCATACATAATGTCGATACAATTACCCTACGAGATGCCACCTCCCAATAACCTATGAGAGTTTCTGGTGAGGAATATTTTATAGTCCCATCTTGAAAAATCACCAATGAAGGTATACATTATAATATATAAGAATCTTGATGATTCTCCAAATTTGGTAATGTAAAAATCCCTATCCAACTACATTCCCAATTTCCTTTGGTTCTCGACTGAAATTTTGAAAATGTAGATGACATAAGAACATTACCAGTAATAAAAAAACAAAAAATATAGAAATTAAATAAAATTACTTAATATTAATAAATACATTTTTTAACCAATTTAATCATGAATTTTCAATTTTAAATATAATTTTAACATTTATTCCATCAAATAATATTCAAAATTTAGAATCATGGAAGTTGAAAATTAAAACATGTATCTGATAAAAAAAATATATATTTCAATTAATATTATAAAAACCACTAAATATTTTATCTTAAAAATATAAGAAAATAAAAATATGGATCATTTCATTTATTAATTGTAAAACAAATGATTTCCTGAAAATATTCAAAAAATAAAAATCTCCACACAAAATCATTAATTATAAAGTATTCACCTTTAAAATATAACTTAAATTAAAATTTAAATAAAAATATGATCAAAATTATGTGACAAAAACTCCTTTAAATAAGTTCACATCATGTCACCACATACATAAAACATATCTTGTCCTTAATAAATTTATTAATAAAATCTATTGGAGGCAAGTGAATCTTAAGAATAAAAAACTAAAGTGGAATAGTGAATTTTATTTCAAAAAGGTTTTCCCTTATTAGATCTTTTGAGTAATTTTTTTTATATTCTCTAAAAAATTGACATGGAGAGTAATTTTTTTAGTTTTAGAAAAATGATCAAGAGTAAAAAATGTTAAGCGATTTAAACTAATTTAACATTTTAGTTAACTAAACATCCAAACATCAATTTTTCTCCAAGATGGAGAAACTCACGTAATTAATATATAATAATTGGAAAAAATTGGATAAAGGTTGAATTTATTACCTAAAAAGGGAAAATATTTAAAAAAATCACTAGTTTTAGCTTAAGGAATATTTATCTCATAAGGATTAAGATTTCACTCCATAGACCATTTAAATGTTTATCTTATTAGCTTAAAATCAGTTAAATATGTCCAAAAATAATTAACATTTTAAAGACTACTCTAAATTTATGAAAACATATAATAATTTTAAGAGAGAAATGAATATTATGTACATGGCTAAATCTATGGATAAATAAAGAAACTAACCTCCTCAATGGGTCAAACAATCATAAAAATCATGAAAATTTATCACAACCTTTAAAGGATAAATTTATCCATGAAAATTTTAAAATTTTTAAAAAGTTAATTTAGGGGGTTTTTATTGTGAACTTCATTGAAGTAACATTTAAAATATTTTACAACCCCTTCCCCACATTTCATACCCAAAATTGTCCCTGATATTGAATCACAAGATTGAAAAAATAATTAAAAAACATTAAGTTCAAATAAATTTAGAATTTAACCACTTCAAAATTCATTACTGCGGGGTTAATGTAAACTTTTAAATTTCCAATTTACCACAAAAAAATCCAATAAACTCTAGGGCATGTAAAATGGGGTCCCATGGGTTAATATATCACAATTTCAGTTAAAACGAAGAAATTTCATAAGTGTTCTTGCTTACACATTGAAGTTAAAAAATTATTTTCACAGAAGCATAGTGAAAAACATATAATTACACCATTTTAGAACACAAAGGAATAATAAACAATATTAGTGATTAGTATACAATAATAAAATTTCATAGTGAAATAATAAATTTTCAAACTAATTTTTTTAACAAAATAAATTCCATACACCGTCAAACAGAATTCAGCAGATTAGAATAATTTTAATATAAAATTTTTAAATCACAACTCCCCTAATAGTTGAAACTTCCTATATTCATTTTAATTCAAAATAATCATTAATTTTTTTCTTAGAATAAACATATCTGGGATAATCATATTTTAGCACCTAAAAGTGGAAACAAATAGTCATTTGACTTTAGTAATGGATGTTAAAAGAAATAAACTAGAGTTTGAGTGAAGGGATGCGGTTATATATTTCTCTAGTATATAGCTCCTCTTGTTTCTTGAATTTACATTTTTGTTACAGATTTAAAAGGATGGAAAAAAGTTATATTCACCTCAGCACTTAGAAAATACAATTTAGGACATACATGTATTTATTGGATTTTGAATGTAGAAAATATTCTTCTACAAATCTCATAAAATAACTTGTTTGAATAATGATAAGAAAAATATTCTAAAAAACCACCAAATTATTTTATAGTGTTAAAATAGGAAATGAATAATAACCATAATGTTTTTAAATAATAAAATATTAATGAAATTATAAACCATAATAATTAAACTAAAATTGAAAAATAATTATTGAATATAGTAAATACATCAGAGAAACACATATGATTTAAATTGAAAATATTATTAGTATTAAATTATAAAAATGAATCAGGTAATGTTTTATAAATATTCTGTATGAATAAAATTAAAATTAAAAACCATAAAGGAAGAAAACATAGAATGGAACGTATGCCACACCCATTTTTATTGTGTAACTACTAATAATAATTTATGCTATTAAAAGGTTTAGAGTGATTATATACAACCAATATATTAATTTAATGGGTGATATGAAGATAAATATTGTTACTCCAGTTTTTGAAACAATTTTCTATTTTATATCATAAAAAAATAAAGAAACACACACTATTTTAATGTGATGGCATAACAAAGGAAAAATTGGATAAAAAAGTAAATAAAAATGAAATCCTGGGATCACCCCCAAGGGGTTATCTATTATGATTTTCAATATGATGTAAAAGTTTTAGTTCAACCCCAGTCTGATGGGTGTTATGAATTCTTCCTTACGAACCAACAAATATTCCTAAATCTTGGGTATATCCTTACCTAATGGATCATAAGACCAGTATGAAAAAAGTTATGGTTTGAGGTTATCATTCCAATTATGAATAATGTATTCACATACTATTCTAATTGAATTTCAATTTTTCATGTAATGTATGTGGCAGACATTGTTGAGTTAACTCATCCAATTAAAAAATATAAGAAACTATATTAATTTTTTTTATTTTTATCAATTTTCTAATTAAAATAAATAAACATCCATAAAATGAAAAGGAAATGGTTAAGATAAAACAGTAGTTTTTGGAACTAATTTGAAAACTATTTTAACCTCAATTGTGACATATATTTTTCCTCTTCAGTACTCCCCATAATTATTCATCCAAATATTGGAGTTTTGGAAGTTCCTCAATAAGTGTAGTTTCATTTTCTTCTTGATTATACATGAGATCAAAAAGATGACACAACACTTAAATATCAATATAGGTAAATCCAATATCAAAGTAAACTTCAATATAATCAAATTTAAATAGATACATATCTTTTATAGGAGGTAATCATAGCCGCAAATTTATTCTTCTATCTATTCTTCAAGACTAATAGTGAAACTAGGATTATGTTCGTGGGTGGGGGGAGGTAGTCAATTTTGTGTCTCAAGAATTACATACATAAATATTACATCATATTATATTAATATTCAATTAGTCCCATAATAATAAAGACATAATTAATATAATGGGTTTGTATCATTGATAAATAGATTACATATAAACTTATTTAATTAAAGACCTTCAATATCTTCCACATATTTCTACTCAATTAGTAACTATCTTAGAAATACCATACATAGTATAATTCTATATAACATAGGGAATGAAAGAAAAATAAGGGTGATATACGATGATCGGTATGGGTAAACAGAAGAGATATCAATAAATGGTTATAAGTGGGTATAATATATTCATAAGTTTATTATAACATGATCATAACTTATAAAGATCATTCCGAGTCAGCCAAACATCACTTGTCACGAGTTATGGCATAAGGATTTTTCATAATAAAATACATAAGTTATAGGACTATAGAATCAACATAAATAAATTATGGTGCATGAGAATATATCTTATGTATAATTTATATGTTTTTTTAATAAACATAAGAAAAAAAATTTATTTTCTTAGTTAAGGCTCACTTCAAATATTATCAAAGAGGAAAAAGTCCCATAGTGGATTGGGTTCACTTCTTATTTTATAATTTCATTAGTCAACATTCCCTCTTGAGACTATCATAGTTCATATAGTCTTATAGTTGATTGGGTTCACTATATATGACATCATTTACTAAAATCATGGTTCACTTCCAAGACTATCATAATGGATATGGTCCCTTACAAGAATAGGTTCACTCCCTATTCATGTCCATATTGACTCATGTAGTAACACTCATTACCCCATTAATAGTAGGGATATATAATTTCAATACCACCCACCATAAAATTAAAACAATATATAAGTGTTCCATGAGATCATAAAAACATTTATCATTTAAACATAGTATAACTTGGGAAAATATATTGGTTTTATAACCATCACGTAATTAACCCATGAGAAAGTACCAAGTTTCGTAGAAGAAAATTTATAACATTATCATCATAATCTATCCCAATAAATAATGTTTGTGGTTCTATAGGATTATATCACCGGTTAAGAATAAAAATACTTAAATTATATTGACATGGATAAAAATGGATATAAAATATCATTGGAAAATTTCATTGAAAATAGGAAAAATATCGGATTCTTTTGATATATTTTAAAACAAGAAATTCTCCAAATATTTAGATAGTATTTTTTTAAATAACCATTGAAAAATTTAATGAAATACTAAAATCAAATAATGATTACAACGGAGGTAAAAATTGTTGTTCCGTATACATTAAAAGATAACATTCATTTTATATTATTTAAAAAATTTAAAAGTGAGTCTAACATAAAAAATTAGAAATATTTATTATAATAACATGTAAATATATTCTAAGGATGTAAAAATAACAATAAATAACAAATTAATTTATAGCTAAAATCTTCTATAATACATTTTGAAGAAAATATACTTGGATGAAAATATTTTTTGACCAATAATGAAGGACAGTCAGCTTTTCTTAGAAACATTTTATTGATCATTTTTTGTAAAAAATAGTGAAAAATTGTTGTAATACATAAAATTTATAAGAAGAACCAAATGAAAATAAAATATATAAGATTTATAGAATAAATAGTTTATAGTTTCCCTTAATTGAAATTTAGCACAGATAATCCTGAAAAGAGATGATAATATAACATGAACCCTCACATCAAGTATCATCTTTATTCATAAACCTGAAAACCTCCTATAGAATAAATATATATTTAATATAAATATATTATTTATCTATATTAATATATGACATAAAATATATCATTCCTTTATAATACTAAATAATCTATTTATTAAAAATTCTTTATTAGACTAGACATTATGGTGAAAACTAGTTTGTTTTCCATGTATGCTTTAGTTTGATGGTTCCATTACATAAAAAAATGTTATGGTTTTATAAAATATATAATTTAAATCGAGTTCCAAGAAACACATTTATGAATTATACACACTTTTATAACTATTCATATTATGTGGTGTAGAAAAATTAGTTGAACCAGTTCATGGATAAGGTAGTCCATACGAACACACAAGTGATGTTTTTACATTTTTATTTATTAAATGAAAGAAATATTATTAATAATTACACTCTATGTAATCCTAATTATAACCTAAATATAATATATATCCATTAAATATATACCTATGACTAGGTGTGTTAATAGGAAATTAAAAATGAATCACATCACTTTGTGGAGGTAGAATTCCACACATATGTATGAGTGATGATATAATTTTACAAGGGATGGGAAAGATATATAAAATAACTATACCTATAACAACCATATATTTTTTAAATAAAATTTTCTTTTGTTATTGAATTAAATGTCCTATTATGTATTATGATTATAGAAAATGAATTCACTTCATTGATTTTATCATATCCTATCATATTTAAAATACTATTGATCATTTTATCCATTGATTATATAACCATTGAACATGGATCATATGATTATTATGAGTATAGTCTTTTAAAAAATCTAATTAGATTTGAATAACTAAGTGATGGCCTCAAAAACTAGGATCATACCAAATAAATACCTTTTATCAGAGCTTATAAGGGAGATAACATCACAGGGATTTTTCTTGACCAAGACCAAGGTAATATCCAACAACATAATCTTGATAAAAATTGTTTATAGGAAAAGTTCGAGCTCATCGAGATCACGATCTAAACCATGTACGTCGAACCATTCCATGGGAGTCTCACAATTTAACAACTTATCATTAATGCGTTTTATAGTGTAATAAATGGATATTTATCAAGACCATACTAATATAATTATTTATATTGTATGTAATAAATTAATATATTTTCATATTATTATCATTAACATATAATTTTTTATGATTTTAATTCAAATAAAAATTATTTTTGGGTAAACATAAAATTCAATTAAGGAATTTATATTGATTAATTAATGTATTTTTTAATTAAATAAAATTTTAATAATATGTTATGATTTAATAATATTTGTTAAATACAAATTATCATATAATTATTATTAATTCAAATGTAATTTTTATAAGGGCTTGAAAATTGTTATTGTTGAACAACCCAACATTTCTCAATAAATTTTCAATATTATTTTAAAAGTTAAAATTAAAATACTTATAAAATTATTTAGATAAAATGAATATTATTTTTTCAATCCTTATTCCGAAGTTATCCCATGTGGAATTTTTAATAATTCCTTGAAATAATTTATTTCTTTAGTAAAAAATAAATACAGTATAAATATACAGTGTGTATCAAGACATCATAATGACCCAACATTATTTAATATATAATATAAATGGTATCCAATACCAAATATATAATTCACCTTCAAAAAAGTTATTTTATTTTTATTTTATTATTTTTATAAACCCTCTATGAATCCTCAAAAAACTATGATACATTTTATGGTTTTAAAATCATATATTTATGGATATGAATCACTTCCATGAAATAAAGGGTGATATTTTAATATTATATTCCATTATACTCATAAAATAATGAAATAAACACTCTTGTGGAAGAAATCATGGGTAAAACCCAATGGGTAGGTTTTGTATAATTATCTTTAGAATGATATATCCAATTACCATTTAATATTATGTATAATTATTTTTTTATATTTTATAATATTCAATTAAATATTTCATTTTCAATCATTAATGTAGTTTTGATGTAAAAATTGTTATATGGTTTTCGTTGACTCAATTTCTGATTCATTTGGTCAAATTATTTCTTAATTGAATTTTTTTTAAGTATTTGTTTGATCCAACCATTAACCTATTTTATATTTCATATCCTATTTCTATATGTTTTAATTACATCTCATCAGTAATAACCCCGTATTTGATAACATTTTCTCTAAAATAAATGTATAACATCGGTAAAAACTAATGAAACATTTTCTTCCATATACATGGTATTATTATTAAATTATTATTTTTCAAAATAAATACAATTGTTCTTTTTTTCCTTTATATTTTTCTTATGTTACATTAAATAATTTATTAATTGAGTGTATTTTAATATTTATCCCTGTTATTTTTTATTTTAAATGGATTAAAGGGTATAGTAAAGGCATTTTTTATAATTATTTATCACTCTGGATTTACTACCTTGAGATTTTTTAAGATATTTTCTTGGGAAATATTTACAATAATTTTTTAAAATTATTTTTGTTACATTATCAAAAATATTTTTGGAATTAATTTTTACTTTATATTTTTAATGAATTCTTAAAATATTTTCTGAAATAATTTCTATTTTCACTTCTATTTTTCATCCAATGATTGTCACTAATAATGTTTAATTTTAATAATCCTCAATATTTTATTGTGATATGATTCCATTTAATATATGGTTTTTTGATATCCTTTTTATGGAATCCATCTCTAGTTACCAAGAGATAGTTTCTACTTTTATACATCTTTATAATATACAAAGGATCTCATCCTGAAGGACTAATCAGTTTTGAAATCCTAATGAATAAGATATGTATCTGATTACCATATTATATTGGAAAATGAAATTCATAGTAAAAAAATATTCTTTTATATTTGATATTATTTTCAAAATCGTTCTTTATATAATGGGGTAATGAAAACAAACACAAAGTGAGCTCATATACTCATTAAGAGTTATATACAACAGAAGTTATCATGAATCAATAAGGTGTAATCAACATGGAAATGTAAAAAAATTGAAAAAACATGTCATTTAATGAAGAAAATGACTGTTAAATGAAAACATAGAAAATATCAGATGTAATAATATCATGGATAAAAATTATTGAATTATAAATAAAATAATTTTATTCTATTATAAGACATGATCTCAAACATCATGATAAATCAAATATCAAGGACATGCACCAAGGCAGTTTAAACTACGGGTCTAAATACACCGAAAACACTTTTAAAATATCTATAGTCTACTAGTTTATCTCTTGAGGCCTATATATAAATCAAGTGGATATATATAAAAAATTCATTGCTATCAATACATGATAAATGTTGTTTGTATATAATTAATGATCAATTCAATTCATAAAATATATTCCATATTAATAAATATATATAATTCGTAATGAATATTCATTTTTCTTAGATTTACCTAGTCAAATAGATAACATTCAAAGTAAAAAACCATATATAAAAATCATACGTTGTGTAAGAAATAATCGTGTCCATGATATAAAGAATATAGATATTTAATAGAAATTTAATTTTCATGGAAGAATGAGTATAATAAATTGAATATTCCATGAACAACTTGATAATAACAAAATTAATGAAGAGATAAGAGGTGACAATTTGATATGTAGATATTATAGTAAAATCATGTATTTTTAAATAATAGAATAAATTGATAGAGAAATACATATAACATGTTTTCATAAAATATTTTTCATTATAAATTCATTGAAATATTATAGATGAAGATAAATAGTCTAAATCATTAAAAAATCCATGAAATATTGTAAAGACCATATATGTTAGAAAGAAAACATTATTTTTTTTACATTTTATAAAGAAATAATAAAATTAACTTTTAGGGAATAAATTAGAAATATTCCCTTTAATACATGTAAAAAGAAGAGTATTTTTTAAACCATTGTTAGTAAATCATTTGATTAAATTAATAAGATTTTTTTAGAAAATTATGAAAAATATGGCCTTGGTAGAAAATTATACATGATCAAAATTGAAATAAGATCTTATTTTATTTTAAGAATTTATTTTATTGAATAAAGTTCCAAAGATGGAAACTATTGGATGAAAATATTAAATTTTTTTAAATTTTATATGGATAATAAAATAGACAGAGATTATTAGGGGTAGATTATAAGATTCTTTCGATGAAAATAGGATCAATACCAATAGAATGAGATTACAAAATAAATTATGACATCATTAGTAAATATTAAATTGGCACACCTTGAAAGCATAAAAAGGATATAAAGAATTCATCATCTTGAGTAAATTTATAATCATCTTAAATACCTAAAGGTTGTAATATATGCACAACATAAAATTTAATAGGTTCATAATAACTAATATGTATCAATTGAGTGGAAATTGAGAATAAATATCATATAATAGGTCTAAATCATTAGTTAAGTTAATTATCATCCTAAACAACTGATTTTAATTATTTTGTATCATAATAACCACTTTTAGGTTTATTATTCCATTTATTTTATTTATTATAAGTTTATATTTAATTATATATTCAATTCAGTTCATGTTAGATGTTTTGATGCTACTCTGTTCATATGTATAAAATGACATTGACAAGTTGACTATAGTAAAAGTAGAAATTTTTACGTTATCCCCAAAATAATCATGAAATAGTTATAAATTTTATACATAAATTACATTGTAATGCCCCAGCCCCAGTTACCCAGAGTCAGTGCATTATTACATAACATTGGCATGATACAAGGAATCGTGCCTCGAAAGACCAATCATTTCGGTATTATTGGAAATAATATACATACATAAGTCACACATTAGAACTTGAAAAGAAATAAAACAAAAATTTATTCCCATAGAAACATCTAAGCCTCATAGATTATTCCTGAAAGTCACTCATAACTAACATTTTCATATCATGGGAAAATGAAACATAGGAAAGAGGTGAGATCAAATGCTTAGTAAGAGTAAGCAATACTGTGGTAGATAACATAAAGATTAGGAATATTGAATAATTGAAAACAAATTCCTTTTCAAATAATATACATGAACACTTTATGGTAGGAATATGTGTTGAGTAAAGAATTCCAGAATAAAACATAGTAATGGGCATTCTACTACTCTAATAACCACATGGACCATTAATATTATTTTCATAATGGGTGAATGTATAATGCTGGACATTCTGAAACATTTTCTCAAGGCCTCGGCCAAGATGTCTAAAAATGATTAATGCCTCAGACAAAACCATATATAATATTTTAAAAGGCCTCAGCCAATTGCACTTCAAATTGTCTCATGAGACCTACCGATATACCAAGGAGCTATAGAGGGCTCCACCTATCGCTTATTAAGTCCAATACATTCCTCATATGAAAAGGTTGAAGCATAACTCAAACATTCATATTAAAACTTGTACACGAAATGTCAATAATTTAACTATAAACCATAAATAATATAAAAATAACACATTTATAGTAAAAAATATCACAAAACCTTAAATAAGATATGAAAGATTTGTATCATAATAAATCAACTTCAAAAAAGTGTAAAATTCATCAATGATTGTTGACAGAGATCAAATCAAAACTATTTGAGAGAAATATCTCTTTGTATTTTGAAATTATTAAAGAGTCACATAATTATAAAAGAAATCACTTATTCTGAAAATATTCTTATAATCTTGTAAGGGAATATTCGACGATGTTATAACAGTAGAAAATAGCAGCACCCACCGTATAAGTTAAAAAATATATTCTTACCTTAATTTTGTCAAAAATGTCACAAACTATGTTATTGGGAAAATGATGGAAGGATTCCTTAAAAAAAGGTAAAATAAGGTTATTAATGAATTTAACCCATAGTCTAGTAAATAGTAAAAATGTGCAGAAATACATTTTTAAGAAAACACAGATGTGGATGATAAAGAGGTCCAAATAGATACTTACGTATTAATAACCTTTGATAAATAAAGAGATTGTAAAATTAACCCATATCTTGTAATTTTCCTTAGTCGATGGTATTTCAACCTCATGTATAATAGTTATAATATTTTTACTAAATTATCCATGAACTATATACATAAATATGAAATAATATATAATCCTCTAATATTTCTTTGTTAATAATATTTTTGTAGTATCATCATTTAATATGTTAACTGATTTGTTTTCCTTTATATGCTTTGTTGCATAAGCCATGTTTGTTATGGATATGATGTATTTGATTCCTCTACAGAATGATATTAATTTATTAATAATTATATTTAATCATAAAAAGAAAATTATTATTGAATGATTTCGATGGGGAATGAATCTCATCATGTTCATGGAGACAATAATCCGTATGTACGCACGAGTGAAAATATCATTATATTTATGGTGAAATCACATGTAATTGGATGTTATATAATATATATAGAATAATTGTCTTGTTATATTTATCATTTAAATATGTTATACTCATTATTATACCCATTCATGTAATTATGTTTTTGAATAACAAACTACACCACGACGTGCAGATGGTAGGTCGTACGTACGCATGTATGGTGACTTTGTCATTTATAGGATGGATAGAATAATTAATCCGGTTTTTCCATATTTATAATAACATCATAGTTTTTAGAAGGTATTTAAGTTATTATTTTGGTATGGAAACTACAATGAAAGAGGAAGTGGAAGAAGAAAAGAACTTGAAAGAGAGTGGTGAAATTATTACCCCTTCTTCAGGTGTTTCCTTTTGAGTTGATCAAAAGGGATCCATTGGTTAGCTTTAAGATCAAAGTAAGGACTCTAGGTTGAATTGAGTGTATTTGGGAGGATATTTTGGAAGGGTTGGATGAGCCAAACGACTTTGGAGGTGTGATTTTGAAAGAATGTGAATGACCCTTTTATAAAAGAGGTGATGGACACATTATGAATGCTTGAAATATTATTTTATTATACACTCATATTTGGTTTATAATGTCCCAAAAATAATTTATTTTGAGGATATGGTGGGTATGGGTCGAAAATATCTCAACCAATAGGTTTTAGACATATTTAGGTCACCATATTAACTTTATATTTTAGATTTATCTCTTGGTTAAATAGATTTACATTTTCCATGTGCCCTTGTATTTTTTATATTATATGATTAAGAAACTTACAATAAAATGTCAAGAGACCCCAATTGGTTCATTAATGACATATATATTATTATATAAGTCCATTGGTCGACCCATAGATTTTTTGGACTATTATATCATATAATAATATAGTATTTGTTTTAAAAACACATTTATGTCAATTTTAACACTAATCAGTATCTGATTTTTGGTAAAGTTTTAAAAACATGACTACTTCAATAAAAATTCATTTAATCAACCCTAACATGTCATATGAACCTATAAAATTATTTTAGTTCATAAATAGTTTCAATTAACATTTACATGGATATTTGTAATATCAATAATTTTAATTTTTCATTAATAAGGCAATAACATCATCATCATTGTGTCATAAATAAATTTCATTATTAAATGTCCAAAAATAATAAATAAACTGCCATTATGTAGAAAAACTTATTATATTTATATGGAATATTTATATTCAAATTTATCTTATGGGTAAACCTATATTAAAAATGGTTTATCTATTAAACTTTGAATTTAACACTTTTTACCCTTCTTTAAAGAAAATAATAATAAATGTCCTACTCTAATACAAGAGGACAAAAAGGATCATAATTTATTCCTAAGGTTTGTTTTGGTCTAATTAAACTTATGTAATACAATTAAGACATGTGTTAGTGTAATTATAATATGATTTTTATCTTTAATTACCCTATTTACTTTCAACCGTGGTAAATAAAAGTCATAAGTTACTAGCCACAAAAAAATTATTTTCATCTTATTAAACCAAATTTTAATTACTAATTTCAACCATGTCTCTTAGATTTTTGTAATTCAACTAACATATGTGGTAAATTTATGTTTTATGTAAATTTTTAAATGCTACTAGAAGGTGGGTAAAAGACGGTAAAAAGTACAATAAACTATTATACATATAATTTTATTATAAAAATTATTCCAATGAATAACATTGAACTAATATAGGTATTGTGTATCTATTTTGACATAAAATAAATAAAATAAATAATTATTTAAATAAAATTCAGTTTTAAACAATAACGTAGTGTTTTCACTATTGTTCAAAAATTGAATGTTTTCAAAAAAAATACAAACAATTCACCCTAATCTAATTTTGATATTCTAAATCCAAAAATAAAGTCCATTTGGAAAAATAAAATTTATAAAAATTTAAAAAGTAGGTATTACTATTCATAATGGCTATTTTGATTGGTCGTGGTGTGATAAAACTCCAAGTTGCATACAACGCAAGCTACTGCAATATTTATAGGGAAATGTACCGTTAAATATTGGGGTGTTACATTCTCCCCTCCTTCAAATAATTTCATCCTTAAAATTTCTAGAATATTGCTGCATAAACATATTTGGGTAGTTTTTCATCATATTTTCCATAGGTTCCCACCATGCCTCATCCATCTTATGATTTCTCCATTGAACCATTTCTTGATAAGTCGTCCGATTTGTCAGTACTTGTTCTCTGGTATCAATACTTCATATAGGCTCTTCGCAATAAGATAGTTTGGGTTCCAGTTATATTTCATTTTAGGTGAGTACACGCATTGGGTAAGGATTTTTTTTCTCAATAGTGATATAGTGAACACATCATGAACTTTGGAGATACTTGGCGGCATTGCTAAATAGTAAGCTACAACTCTAATTCATTCTAGAATATCGAGAGGTCCAATGTACCTGGGACTCAATTTACCATTCTTACTGAATCATAAAACACCCTTCCATAGATATACCTTCAAGAAAACATGATCACATACTTGAAATTCCAAATCCTTCATTCGATTATCATCATAACACTTTTGCCTACATTGAGCTGCTTTGATGTTGGTATGGATAATCTTCACTTTTTCCATGGTTTCCTCAACATGTTCTGGGCCTACGAGTTTTCTTTCACCAAAATCATCCCAACAAGTTGGTGTGTGACATCTCTTTCCATATAACGCTTTATATGGCGCCATCTAAATACTTTAATGGAAGCTATTGTTATTAGAAAATTATTCCAGAGGTAAATATTGATCCCACGTACATTGAATGTCATGTGAGAAAGATATCAACATATATTCTACGGTTTGAATAGTCTATTCGGACTATCCATCAGTTTGATTGTGGTAGGCAGTACTGAAACAAATTTCATTATCCAATTCCTTCTTAAGACTTTCCTAGAATCTTGATGTAAAATAGAGAAGATGATCACAAACAATCGATAGAGGTAATACATGAATTCTTACAATATCACTTATAAATAGTCTTGATAGATGTTCAAGTTGTATATCATCTTTTATAGAATGAATATATTCTGACATGGTAAGATGATCAACAATGAACCAAATTTCATCATTCCTTTTAAAAGAGATTGGTAGTCCAATAAAAAATTCCACTGTAATATGTTCCCATTTCCACTCAGGTATGGGAAGTGGTTGCATGACTCCTCCAGGATGATGACTTCTAGGTTTCACATGTTCACAAACCATACATCTTGACTCATATACAACAATCTCCCACTTCATACTGTCCTATCAGAATTGTTCCTTCAAATCTTTATATATTTTATTTCTACCAGGGTGAATAGAGAAATTAGAGCTATGAGAATCATCTGAAAATTTCCCTTTTAGATCAGTTAGGTTAGGAACACAAAATCTCTTCCCAAATTTCAAAATCCCATCTTCATATATAAATTTTATTAATCTCCCATAATTAGTAGATTTTATTTTATTTTGAAACTCTTCATCATCAGCCTGAGAACTTTTTATACTTTCTAGTAAAGATGGTTTAGCAACCATTTGAAAAATTATCAATGTTTCTCTATCCATGGTTATTCCCATATCCATCTTTACTAGATACATGAACATATGACCCCTTTCAACTCTCATATTATTCATAATTCCATGATCCTTTTTGTTCAATGCATCTTCCACCTTATTTTCCATCCTTGAGTGGTAGTTTATAGTGTAATCATAATCTTTGAGTAGTTCAAACCATCTCCTTTTCCTCATGTTGAGTTCATTCTGTGAGAAAATAAACTTCAAAATCATGTGATCAGAATATACATCACATTTTTCACCATATATATATTATCTCCAATTATTCTAAGCAATTATTACAGCTACTAACTCAAGATCATGGGTAGGATAGATCTTTTCATGAATTTTTAGCTATCGTTATGCATAGTCAATAACTCTATCATTATGCATAAGGACACAACCAAGTCCTTTCTTTGAAACATCACTATAAATAACAAACCCATCATTCCCCGATGGTTGAATCATGATAGAATAATTGAATAATATTCTCTTAAAATCTTTAAAAAAATTCATCACGCTCTTTTGCCCTAACAAATTAAACCCCTTTAAGTGTGAGTTTGGTTAGTGGGTTAGCCAATCGGGAAAATTTTTAGCCAAAATGCCAAATAATAACCAGTAAATCCAATAAAACTGTTTAACTCAATTATACTCATCGGTGCTGGCCATTAATGGATTTTTCTTGTCTTTGGAGGATCAATAATGATTCTATCCTTAGAGGCAATATGGACCAAAAAATATATCTCTTGATTCCATAATTCACACTTCCTAAACATCCCATATAATTATTTTCATCTAAGAGTTTTCAGAATAGTGCACAAGCAATTTTATTGATCTTTGTACCTTTTGGAGTATACAAAGATATCGTCAATAAATACCACTACAAATTCATCAATATATTATTTTAAACTCTATTCGTTAGATCCAATAAGATAGAGGGTGAATTACTTAGCCCAAAAGTCATTACTGTAAATTTGTAATGTCCGTACCAGGATCGAAATGTTTTCTTCAGAATGTCTTCCTTCTTCACATTCTACTGATGGTATCCAGATCGAAGGTGGATCTTTATAAAATATTGAGATCCATGAAGTTGATCAAATAAATCAGCAATGCGAGGTAGTTGAAACATGTTATTTATGGTTATAGCATCGATCTCCATGTATTCAATGCATAACCTCATAGATCCATCTTTCTTCCTAACAAAAAGGACAGGGGCTCCTTGTGAAGAAAAACCATGGAGAATAAATCCCTTATTACTCAATTCCTCTATTTTTTTCTTTAGTTCAACTAATTTCACAATGTCCATTCTATAAACAGTCTTCGAAATGGGCCTTGAACTAGGAATTAAGTTAATAGAAAACTCAATTTCTCATTCTGGAGAATGTCCAGGTAAATCTTCTATAAATACATAAATAAATTCTTGCACAATAGGTATATCCTCTCTTTGAACATTACTTTCCTCAACCCTAGTCATTTCATTATCTTCCTCCCCAATAATTGAATTTATTAGAGCTAATGTGGGTGGATCTAGATAAGAATTAGATGGTGAAGTTTCTTCTCTAAATATAAGGTACTCTTTATTATCATTGAAAATTATAACCTCCTCTCTTTACAATAAATGTTTTTATCATGGTTTGAAATCCAATCCATTCAGAGTATTATTTAAAATTCAATCATGGGTATAATGATGAGATCCATAGATAAAAAACATTTATACACCTTAATGGTATCTTTTTCACAAACTTTTGTTGCAATGATATTTCCTTTATAAGTTTTGAAAGACAACTCCCTTGTTAAATCAAATTGGAAATATCTAATTTTCATAGAAAAATCGGAAGATAGGAAACAATATGATGATCCAGAATCAAATAAATCATTTTCTAAACATAAGGAAACCATTAAATTACCTGCCACTGAGTCTTTTGAAGCTTCAACCTTAGAAATAGTGATCGCATAATCTTGGCCATTCTCCCTTGAAATTTTTTAGGTAAGTTTCCTTTATGCTTATGAAATTCATTTACATAATGCCCCATTGATCTAAAATTGTAGAATTCAACATTGATATCCTCTTTCCTTCCCTTACAATCAGGATCATTGTGTCCATTTTCACCAAACATGTAACATAATCCCATTCCCTTCAAGAAAATACTGGGGTGTTTCTTCCCACATTTAGCACAGGATGGATATTCCAACTTTCAATTATTCCCTTTATTTCCATTACCGGAGTGTTCAATAGATCTCTTCTTCTCTTACATAGATTTAATGTCATGGGACTTATAAAATTATTTTTTTTCTCGATAGCACATGAGACAGTATCATTATACAATGATAAGGATTGTTAGACTAATGCTCGATAGAGAAATGGTTTTAACCCATTGAAAATAGATCAATCTTACTATTTGGGTTACATATATAATCTGTTTCATGCCTTTCTAACCTTGTAATGTTAGCCTCATACATTGCGACATTATTACCATTTTTTTCCTCAGACTCAGAAATATTATTTCCATATCTACTCGATGGACACGAGGATTGTTTTTTTTCTAATAAAATCTCTGGAATCTCCCTCTATTACAAATTTGATACTTGTTCATCTTCATTTGTGTTTTTAATTAAGGACCTCCATTGATCTTCATATCCTGTGAGCCGATAAGCATCCATATAAACTTTTTTCCTTTTCACTACTCCCCAAAGCATGAAATATTTACTCTAAGTAACTTATCCATTGCACAAATAAAAATGGATTTGATGTACCGATGAATTTTGGTGGTTGTTTCATCATGAAGAAATATAACATCGATCATCCAAACTATGGATCGGGTTTCTCTATATGGGTAAGGCTATTATTCATAACCTGAGTGAGTTGTCCCAGTATGATGATCAGATAATTAGGACCAGTTTAATCACCAGCTCCACTATAATTATATTGAGTAGTGGGGAAATCCTTACATGGATTACATGCGTTGATACGGTTTCTATTCCATCTACTAGATTTCATTTCTAAACAATGGAAGACACTAGATTAGTTTATGGATCACAATACATAATTCCAAACTTCTAAAACACTTAACATAAATTGAACAGTTTATGGATATAATCCATAATCATAAAAATGATTTCATTGAGAAGGTATATACACATAAATAGTTCATAATTTTTTGTAAATAAAATATGAATTTTCCGAAACATAACCCCATGGAGTGTCATAAACAAAAGTGAAGTAAGGCCCATTATCATGATCCACTTCCTGTTTGAGTCTATCCCAAAGTAGTGTTTTTGGGTTTTACTACTAGGTACATCAGTGACAAAGATTCCTCTACCTGTACATATCCAGAAAGGGATTTATTTCATGGAAAAATAAAAAAATATCTACATTATCAAAATTATTATAAATTTATTCTATGAAAATCCTCAATGTCTATCTTAGGGTAGTGTTGTCTAATCAAAGTTTTTATAAATCTAGTTTCCATGGTTTCCACTAAAAAACCTGTGATACTATCTGTAACACCCCGACCCCAGTAACCGAGAGTAAATGAATTATTACATAACATTGGCATGATACAGGGTATCATGTCCTGAAAGACTGGTCAGTTTAGTATTATTGGAAACAAGGTAGATACATAAGTTAAACATTACAACTTGAAAAGAAATACAATACTAATTTATTCCATTAGAAACATCGAAGCCTCCTATATTATTCCTGCAAGTCACTCACAACTTACTTCTTCATATCCTGAAAAAATGAAACATAAGAAAGGGGTGAGCTCAAATGATCAGTATGGGTAATAAATAGAGTGAAAGATAACAAAAACAAAAACATTAGGCATGTTGACAAATTCAAAACACATGGATTTAGAAATAATAAACATGAACACTTTATGGTTGGAATATGATCTGAGTAAATAATTCCATAATAAAACATATCAAGGGAATTATACTGATTGAATAACCACATAAACGTTCAATTTCTAACTTCACAATGATGGAACTGTATACGTCGGACATAATGAAACATATTGCTAAGGCCTCGTCCAAGAATTCTGAAAATGAATATGGTCTCGGCCAAAAATATATATGAAATTGGGAAATGCCTCATCCAATTCCACATCTAATAGTCTCATTAGACCTACCGATGCATCGGGGACCTATAAACGGCTCCACCCATCACTTACTAAGTCCAATACATTCCTCATATAAAAAGGATGAAACATAACAGAAACATTAGTATTAAAACTAGCATTTGGAATGTCAATAATTTAACCATAAACCATGAATGGTATAAAAATAACACATCCACAATCATATATATCAAAAAACCTTAAATACAATATAGATGATTTGTATCATAATAACTCAACTTCAAATAGGTGTATAATTTATCAAAGGATGTTGACATAAATGAAATTAAAACTATTTGAGAGAAATATCTATTTCTATTTGGAAGTCATTTAATAGTCACATAATTATAAAAGAAAACATTTATTTGGAAAATATTATTATAATATTTTAAGGTAAGCTTTGATGATGTTATAACAACAGAAAAAAGCTTCACCCTTCGTATAAGTTAAAAAAGACATTCCTACCATAATTTTGTCGAAAAGGCCATAATGTATATTATTTGAAAAATGACAGAAGAATTCCTTTCAAAACATATAAGCTCAAATAAGGTTATAAATGACTTTAAAAAATTGTCTAGTAAATAGTATAAATGTTTTGAAATGTATTTTTAAGAAAACACAGATGTGGATGATAAAGATATCCCAATAGATACTTATGTTTTAACAACAATGGATAATTAAAGAGATTGTAAAATTAACCCTTACCTTATAATTGTCCTTAGTAGATGGTATGTTAACAACCTTTATAATAGTTAAATGATTGTTATTAAATTATACAAGAACTATATATTCAAATATGATATAATATATAATCCTCCAATATTTCTTTTTTATTAATATTGTAGTAGTATCATTGTACCGGGTGGTAACTGATTCATTTTCCTTTATATTCTTGGTTACATAAGCCATGTTTGTAATGAATAGGATGTATTTGATTCATATACAAAATTATATTAAGTTCCTAAATATTATTTTTAATCATAAAATGAAAATTATTCTTGATTGATTACAACGGGGAATGAATCTCATCAAGTTCGTGGAGACGGTAATCTGTACATACGCAGGAGAGACAATATCATTATATTGATGGTGAAATTGTATGTAATTGGATGGTATATCATATATACAGAATAATGAACATGTTATTTATATTATTTTCATAAGTTATAATAATTATTATACCCATCCCAATAATTAAGTGTTTTAATAACAAACTACACCACAGCGTGGAGATCGTAAGTAGTGCATACACACGTATGGTGACTTTGTCATTTATAGGATGGATAGAATAATGAATATGGTTCTAACATATTTATAATTACATCAAAATATATATAAGGTACTGAAGGTATTATTTTGGTATATAAACAATGAATAAAGTGTAAGTGGAAGAAGAAAAGAAATTGAAAGAGGGTGGTGAAATTATTACCTCTTATTCAGATGTTTCCATTTGAGAAAATCAAAAGGTCTCCATAGGTTGTATTTCTGATCAAAGTAAGGACTCTAGGTCGAAATGAGGGTAGTTGGGAGGATATTTTAGTAGTGGTTGGCATATAAAAATGGCTATGGAGGTGTGATTTTTAGAGAAGGGGAGGTACCCTTTTAAAAGAGAGGTGAGGGTCGCATTAGGAATTCTTGAAATATTATTTTATTATACCATCATATTCTGTTTATAATGGCTCCAGAATGATTTATTTTGAATATAAGGTGGTAATGGGTCTAAAGAATATCAAAAAATAAGCTTTTTTTGGTTTAGGTCACCATATTAACCTTATCTTTTAGATTTAACTCTTGGTTAACTAGTTTAACATTTACTATGTCTACGTGTATTTTTATATTATATAGTTAATAAACATATAAAAAAATTACAAGAGAATCCCAGATGGTTCATTAATGAAATATCGATTAATATATAATTTCTTCAACCAAACCTTATATTTTTAAGACTATTATATCATTTAATAATATAATGTTCGTTTTAAAAACTCATTTTTGTCAGTTTTGGCACTATTTAGTATCTGAATTTTTTTAAAGTCCTAACAATTTACTTACTTGAAATAAATTAATTTAATCAACCCTAAAATTTAATATTGAACTATAAATTTTTTTTAATTCATCAAAAGCCTAAATTGTCATTTATTTGGTTATTTATAATATCAATTATTTTAATTTTTCATTAATTATGTAATTACTGCATCATCATTGTGTCATAAAAAAAATAAACTATTTACTGTCTAAAAATTATAAATAAATTACCATTATTTGTGAAATCTATTTATCATTCTAATTAATATTTATAGTCTAATTTATCTTGTGTTTAACCCTGTATTAAAAATCGTTTAGTTATTAAACATTGAATTTTACACTTTTAAATCTTCTTTAAAAAATAATAATAAAAGTCCTAATCAAATCCAAGTGGGACAAAAGGATAATATTTTGTTTTTAAGGTTTATTTGGTCTAATTACACTTATCCAATAAAATTAGGACAAATTTTAGGGTAATTATAATATCATTTTTACATTTAATTATCCTATTTACTTTTAAACGTGGTAAATAAAAGTCAGAAGTTACTATTCACAGAAGAAATTATTTTAATCTGATTGAACACCATTTTACATAATAATGTCAATAATGTCTCTCAGATTTTTGAAAATTAACTCATAGAAGTGGTAAAATTAAGTTTTATGCAAATTTACAAATGCTCATAGAAGGTGGGAAAAAGACAGTAAATAGTTCAATAAAATTTTATATATCTAATTTATTATAAAAATGACTCCAATGAATTAAATTGAAAAAATATTGGGATTATGTATCTATTTTAAGTTAAAACTGTTAAAATAAATAATTATTTAAATAATTGTCGGTTTTAAACAATAACGTAGTGTTTTCCGTATTCATCAAAAATCGAATGTCTTTAGAAAAATACCAAAAATTCACCCTAAACTAATTTTGATATCCCAAATCTAAAAATGATGTCCATTTTGTAAAAAGAAATTTATAAAATATCAATAAGTGGGTATTACTATTCATAACAGATAGTTTGATTGGTCATGGTGTGTTAAAACTCCAAGTTGCGTACAATGCAAGCTACTGCATTATTCAAAGGGAAACGTACCGTGGAAGATTGGGGTGTTACATACACATTAAAACAAATCAATAAATATTGTTATAAAAAATGAACTACGTTGTAATCATGTCGACGGTAGGTCATTCATAGGCATGAGTAACGATTCCATTTTTCAGTGATCATGATGGATTGAAATTAAATATTATTTAATATTTACATATTTATAACTATATCATAAATAAAATCTTATTTCTTTACATAAAATTATATATTTTATCAATAATTAATTATATCACTTCATGTCGGTGGTAGTCTACATGTACACACGAAAGATATTATCATTTTTAATGAATGAAAAAATTAAAATATATAGGTTATATTACATTTAATGATTTAAGACATATGTGATAAGTATTATATATATACATTAAATACATCAAATATAACCAACCATGAAATGCTTTGATGTAAATAGAATTACATCGGTTCATGAGGTGGTTGTCCACTGTACACACGAACGATAGATTCTTTTCCCATCTCATTAATAAGGATATGGATATAGGTCATGAAATTAACATAACAAAATCTATTTATTTGTAGTATACTATTTTTATTATTCCATCATGGTTCATGAATATTTTATGGAGGAGGATTATGAAATAAAATGAAGATGAATGGTTAAGGACTATACCTCTTCTTCGAACAAACTCCTTAGGTATATACCTAAATACGTACTAGGATGGTTATATGATAAAACTCTATTATAGGTAATTTTTAAGGATTTAATTAATGAATTTGGGTTGTTATTGTAGAAATTAAATGGTTCTTGATGTTTGTATAAGAGATTATAGGGGTGGACTTTTAATGTTGGGTGAGAGGACACACATAGAATATTTAAATATAATAAAATATAATAAAATGTTAATCATGAGAAATGGATCCAAAATTGAACATTTCAAAATACTAGATGATATAGTGTCTAAATATATACATAAAATAGAAATTATATATGTTTTTGGGTCACTGTAACCCTTATACACATTGTTTAATAACCTGGTAAATCAGTTTTAACTGCACCAATGTAGCAAAGTTTTACTATTTTTAGTAATAATTATGACTATAAAATAAGTTCAAATTTTGATATAATATTAATTATTCTTATTCAATAATTTTAATCAATTTTATTAAATTAAATTAATATATGTGGAGGAATTTAATTTAAAATGAACCCCAAAAAACATAATAGAAAACAATTTGTTAGAAAAAACATCTTTTTAAGTATAAAATATATTTTTAAACCAATTACATGTATAATACCAATTAAAAGGAACATAACTAGATTATAAATAATATATATTATTTAAATATTTCTTATAAAACATTTGATAAAGAATTTAACCTTTTCAATTCCAAAAATGAAAATATAGTTTTCAATAAAAATCATTATTTTTCACTATCTATTGAAAAATCTAACATTTTAGAAGAATCCCAAAAATTTATCCTAAGATAATTTTGAAAAGTGATATTAATAAATGGATTTTATGTTGTAAAAATAAAAATTTTATATTTTTTAAATCAAAATTTTACATAAAATAATATAATTTATGAAAATCCAATTAGGTTTTAAATAAATCATTTTCCATTTGACTGAAAAATTACCCAATATTATTAAAAATATTTAAAATATTACTAATTTATATCACTAAGACATGAATTTATTTATAGAATTACTTTGGTGATTACACACTTATATTTCTAATGTTCGTGTAATGTAATAAATTGATGAAACTCATCCCTTTTCCATGAGTTCTTTATTATATGATAATGAATGTTTTTGAGTGGAACACATATGTATTGATGAAGAAAAGTGGGGTCATTTATCACCATCAAATTTATTTTTTTAATTTTATATCACATGAGATACTAATTCATCAACATAATGAGTTTTTATATATAGGTATGGACATAATTGGTTTTCGCACATTTTTAGGTGATGATTTACTATGTTTGTTCACATAGGTGTGAGCATATTCAGTATTCACAAAACATAATTAATATACATATGGTGGTGGAAAATATATAGTTTTATATCAACTAATTATTCCTTTACATGATTCATTTAATTTTAATGATATTCTATGTTTTCATGTTGCACCTTATTTTTAAAATATTGCACACATTTATGTCATACTCTCATGTTTTATGAAAATTGAGATGTATTTTATGTCATGACATAAATTTTGTGCATTATTAATTATATTTTTATTATCATATGTAACTCTATAATATTTTATTATTATCATCTACAGTATTATGATATCTTTGTAATATATTTACCCTCTTAATCATATTTTCATTCATGTTTATGTTCTGATACAATATGATATATTTTTTCATTTCTAAGTCTGGAAGCTCACCCCTTTCTTATGATTCCACCAGCATGGTTATGAAGGTGATTATATCATGTGACAAGTCTAGAAAAAATTATTGAATATTTCTATAATGTATTAATGTTTATAAGTGTTTTGAAATAATGTTTCCCATATATAATATATAAGTCACGAAATCATTCAATGTTCATGTAGTAAGATTGTTTGTGAGATGTGTTATATAAATTATTAAATAAATGTATTATTTAAGTAATGATTAGTTTCAGTAACATTATATGGTATTAGATGAGGGTTTAATTATTTTTTTATTAGTTTAGTGAACATTAGTGAAAACCGAAAAGATAAGTCTAAGGGGTATTTATACGAATAGTATGACATCCTAAAATTTTGATAAATTATTGATTTTATTGGATTTCATAGAAATGAAATCCTTTTATGGATACTAAAATATGATGAAGGATCAAGCACCTATTTATGTAGGGGTAATAATCATAAAAATAGTGTGTTGGTTATTAACTACATCTTCAATTGGTGTACGATATAGAGGCCTAACTACACACCTAGTGTGAAACTCATAGAGATTAGGATTTGGTTAATCATATTATCATTACATGACATTATAAAAAATGTATTTCCTAACACTATAAATAAATTATCCTAATAATGATGATATAACATGACTTCTAGAAACTCTGGTTGAACCCAAAGATTAATATGATAAACTTAACTTTATATTGTTTATATGAAAGTATCATTGGTTAAGATTAATGTGTATAAGGTGAATAATTTCTATATTATTGAGTGTTGAAATTTGTATGATCATTTTCATTGATTCTATTGGGTATTAACACAACAAATTAGGTTTAAATATTTTGTGGGAAATATGATCTTGTAAATGATGTTGAAAAAGTTATATCTCTAGAAACTCCTAATAAAACATGTTTCAAACAAAATATTTAAAGTATTACCTATGAATATATGTCAGATATAACGTTATAAATTAAATACTATGTCATTCCATTAGTTATTAGTAACTAATATTGTGAGGAAACAATTTATCTAGGCCAATTCTAAGCCAATCACAGATAATTAATGTAAGAGTGAAATTATTTGTGAGATAAATTCATGCTCTTGTAAATTTTTAGGAAATATACACTATTAGAATCACAACCCTCAACTTCCACTAAGGAATACCTTATGATTAGATATTATGTGAGATATCTTTCGAGGATATGTAACAATAAATTACAATGATATAAACATATAATAAAAAATTAAATAAGTTATTTATAATGATCATTTTATATATTTCTCATTGTTACTATTAAATAAAAAGAATATTAATTTATCTCTAAATGGATTTTTCATTTTATTCCATATTTAAAGTTCAAATTTATATAATTTTAACGAAATTTAAATAAAAATATTACTTTTTGGATTTATAAAATCATAATTAGCATAGTTTTTATATTTTTAAAAATTACTAAATTTTTTGTTTGACATTGAAAATTAATGTTTTTTTCAAAACTACAAATTTTATGACATTACATGCAATAACTTTAAGTGTATATCAACTTTTAATTTTTCATATATATTTTAATAAGTTAAAATATTCATTTTGAAAATACTATATTGAATTTAGAAAAACCCTTAATATGACATAATATTAAATCATACTAATTGTTCATTATATTTTAATAAAACTATAATTTAATGAATATATTTTTATTTTTTAGTGGAAAAATTATAATTTTGTTTGACAAATATCGATTCTAATCTCAATATTTAAAAATTAGTCTAGAGTGAGTTGTGTTAATTTTCCCATTGAAGTAAACATCTATTAATAATTGAAAATGAATTATTTAACTATCATTAAATTTATTTATAATAATGTGTGATATTATTTATAATTAACCAGGTATGTAACTTCAATTCGATAGAAGTAAATATAATATTTTTTAGTGGTAAAAGTTATATTTTTCAGAAACTTGTTTCTAAATTGATAATATATTTCCAGTTTAATTAATTAAAATAATATTTAATGATGAATTATTTTAATGAAATATATATATATATATAATATTTATCTAAATATATGAATTTATATCCATATGATGATTATTAATATTCATGTGGTTAATTATAAGGCCCCAGCCTTAAACCTTACTTAATATTGAATTAAATGAATAATTCACATTGAGGATCTTTTCAGGTTTAGTGTTTTAGAGAATTAGAACATAACTATTACATCTTAAAAGATTACAAAGTAGACACTTCTACTAAGTCTCCATAAAATAAAAACTCTTAAAAAGAAAGATGTCTATATTCCATGTTTTAGATAGCATGAAATTCCCTTGATCCCATCCTTGACCTTATTCCACTTTATGTCCTGTGAAAAACATTTCGAAAAACTTGGGGTGAGCATAAAAAGCTCATTAAGGGATACAAAAAAGAATGAAAACTGTTAGTTTTTCAAACATCAAGTAAACCATGTATACTATATCAAAGTAATACCTTCACCTTCATGAAGTAGTAAAAAAAATCTTCACTGAATAAAGTATCATTACTTACCTTTTTGTAACCAAAGGATTACCATAAAACCCATATAAAAAACACATAGAATATATAAAGGTAACTTGGGACATAAACATACTTAAGTGGAATAACCATACGGTTGACTTCCACACATATCACTTAATGGAATAGCCATACGGCGAATTTCCATACATACTTAATGGAATAGCCATACGGACGACTTCCATACCCAATGCATTGGAGGTTATAACGTAACCACCCGTCCTGGTATTCACGGCACCACCCGTCATATGGTTTATAACGTAACCACCCGTTAAAATGTCCAAGTACCAGTATAAAATCATAAAACATAAAACCAATATAAAGGAATGATAACATTTCCACATTTCAATCACAATATATCATAAATATATTGACATAATAGAATCCTTTTTCAAAACCATTTTCAATACCAAAATACATAAAAGAGTATATGGTATTTATTTTATTCTAAAAACATTACGGCTTGTTGAGAAATCCAAAGACCAAATAATACTCGCGGCGGCGGAAAATGTCGTTGTCACCACGTACGTTAAAAAAACATTCCTTTTTGTCGTTTAGTAAAATGCTTCGTAGAAAAAGATTCCTTTTGTATAAAAGTAAAAGTCAAAGGAGTTTATACACCGTATAAAAGAAAGTTGTGTATAAAACGATATATGCCTCAATGAAAGGAGATTGAGACGAAGTACCTTACCTCGGGTCCGACTTGACTCGATCGTTCTTTAACGTCCTGAATAATAAACTTGAGTTAATTTATACTTGATTAAGAACCTTTTTAAAGTTCATTATTCCTTTTATATCACTTATTGCCATGTTATAAACATTATGTAACCATTTATGTTAATAATGTTTGTTTTGTCAATATTTGGTTCTTAAGTCGAAAGTTGACTTCTTACAATTACATGTTGTTTGTGTGGTCAAAGGTTCTTTATATCCAGAATGACATTCCTGATTTGGATATCATATATATCATATATATCCAGAATATACATGTATTTATAATATTACATAATCATTTAGAGGTAAGAAATGAAATGCACCATTCATGGAGACGGTAAGCCGTACGTACGCATGAACGCTACTTTCATTTCTTTCTCATATTAATGGAATTAAAAATAATGAAAGGTATGTATATTTTAATTCCAGAATTATATTCATCATTTAGATATATCATTAATTATATATATACATTATATACATGTAATTTTAATAGTACATTACATTTGGGGATAAGAAATGAAATGCACCGTTCATGGAGACGGTAAGCCGTACGTACGCATGAACGCTACTTTCATTTCTATCTCATACTTTAATGGAAAGAAATAATAATGATATAGAGGTATATTATAATTCCAGTATAACATCATATATAATAACTTTAAATCCATCCTTTACACGTCCCACATATGGCATTAACGAATCACATCACTTTGAGGGGGCAGTAGTCCGCACTTCCTTAAATGAAGATATCGTGTTTAACCATAATGGAAACCATAAAGGTATGCCAGAAATAAAAAATACAGAAGCTTAAAGAAACCATAAACATATTATATATCATATATAAAAATAGTGACATCATAATGGCCACCCTTGAAGGTGTTAAATGAGTATTGAACAATCATCGTTTCGGGAGGCAGAATTTCGCCATCCATGGAAACCGTATGTTCTTTAACCATTTGATGTAGTTGTGTGAGAGTTTAGCTCAAATAAATCTTATAACAACATAATAGTATATTGAAGATACTGGTGTTGTTACAAAAGAAGTAAATAAAAAGAGTTTAGAGGGTTGGAGAAGCAAAATAAATCAAATGAACAAGAGAGAATGAATTACCTTTAAAAGTGTAACTCCCTTTTGATTTGAGCCTAAAGGCTTCCTTTGAAAAGATTATGCCCAAAGGGAATCCTCTAGGATGAGGAGAGGGATGTGGAGAGAGTAATTGGGCAGGGGTTGGCCGAGCCAAAGGCTTTTGGAATGTGTGAAATGAGGTAGAGGTGGGGGCCTTTTATAAGAGGAGAGGAGGGGCACTTTTGGAAAGTAAAGAAATATTACTTTATTTGAAAATGTGTTTCGGTTTTAAAAGGTACCACATTGATATAATTAGTGGATAAGGTGATAAGGGTTCGAAATACACTCATCCAATTGTTTTTTTACATGTGTAGGTTTTAGATTTTTCATTATCCTTCCATTTTATTTAAATCGTCAAATAATGATGTCATCGCTGCATCATTATTATGTCATATAAAATTTAATTTATTTAATGTCTAAAAATTATAAAAAAAATACTATAATGTAGGAAATAGTTTTATCTTTCCAATGACTATTTATAATCAAAATTTGGACTTGTATAACCCCACTCAAAAATTATTTTAGTAAAACAATTTATGTTAGTGTCATTTTCACTTTAACATTAAATAAAAATATATTAATGTCATTTTCCAACTAAAGTGGCTCCATGGGGTCCCCAAGTTGGCCCATGGCTTTTCTTGGTCTGCCATGACTCACCCAATAGGTGTAGGACAAGTGTCATGGTTTTTTCACATTCCTATAATACCATTTTTACCTTAAACTACACTAATTACCTCTAATCGCGATTAATGAAAAAAAGTTACTATTCACCAAAAAATTATTTTAATCTCATTGAAACACATTTTACTTCTTAATGACAACCATGTATGTCGAATTTTCAAAATTCAATACACATTAGTGGTAAACTCTCATTTAACTGAAAAATCAGTTTGCTTGATTACCACTTAGTGGTTTCACTATTCATCAAAAATTGAAGTTTTTCAGAAAATTACCAAAAATTTACCCTAAGCTATATTTGATATTCCGAATTCAAAAATGAAGTCCATTTTAAAAAATTCAAAACATATAAGTCAAATTAATTAATTTAATAATTAATTCCCGCTGTCATGACAAATAGCGTGTTTTTGTGAAACAATAAGTATCAAAAGATTGACACCAGTTTAAGTCCAATTTCAAAGTGAAATTGATTCCAATGACCACCATTGGATTAACTGGTAAAAATATATTCTAATTTAACTTCAAAAACAATTCAAAAGATAATCTAATCATATAGATAAATTATATTAAAAAGAGGTTTTGAATTAAAATACAACATTTTACCCTATTCATTAAAAAAAAGAACTTTATCAGAAAGGTACCAAAAATATACACAAAGTAAATTTTGATGTCCCGAATCTAAAGAAAAGTTATATTCGGTCCAATAGAATTTATAAGATCGATCAGAACTATATTTAATGTCGGTTCTCCATCAAAAGGTGATAAGTGAACCTTTCGTGAAAATTAGGGTATAAATGCCTAAAATTGAACTCTTTCCGTATTTTAAGCCTTTATCTTTTATTGGGTAAATGTATAAACATTTAAAAACATATCTAATCATATTTTAGTTATTTCTATCCATTCCCGCCAGTACAACGGCTACTTGTTAACTAACATTTAAAATAATTTATTTTATTACTAGTGTGCTACGTAAGTTTCAAAAAAACTCATCGTTGCGTATAGGGTACGCTATCGAACATAGAAACCCTTTTAAAATAAAATAACTATTTAATTCGTAAATATTAATAAATATGAAAATTCTTTATTCTTTATTTACCTGGGATGTTACATTAATAATAAATCTTCTCATGCTGGAAAAATGCATTTTTTAAACCACTGGTTTGACATTATTTACTGGTTTATATTTAATTTAATTTATAACTCTTATACGAATTGAATCCTATAAAATTGATTCCATATTTTTAATCATAATTTATAACAATTGGTTGGTCATAATTATACCTAAACCTCACCACCATCAAATAGTATCCTTTTTTTCAAGAAATAGAATAAATTTTATTCTAAAACATTCAAGAATTACAAGTGTGTCACTCACCACTATTATAAAAGGGTACCTCCTCCCATAATTTTTTTTTACATATTGAGACATTTAGCACAACCCAACCATGGATAAATTTCTCCCCAATATACATATACATGTTTAGGTGATTCTGGTTTTCCTAAAATTGAAAGCCAAGGGTACATAATAAAACCTCAAAATGAGGTTTTTCTAATCGAAGGTAATCATCTTCACCATGACCATTAATTTTTATATCTTATTTTACCATAATTATTTATTTAATAAAAATAACAATATAATTAAACAAATATATAACATATAATTAGATGTTATTATGCTGATTTAATAATATATATCTATATATTTCTCTAAAAAATAGAAAATAACACCATCTCTAATGTGTATAACAGAATACCGCCTAACGAACCAATGTAATTTATTTTCCATAAATGATACACATGGATTGTAATAATGATGTAAATAATGGTAATATATGATACTTATGAAATAATATTTTATTTTGGAAATTAATATATCACCCATTAACATACCCTTTCACCCATTAAGAAAATGTTAATGTTACTCGTGCATATGTACGACCAACCATCTCCATGAAGCGATTTGATTCATTTTCCACATAAAAAATTTCTTGAATGATTATAAAAATTTATATAATGAATAAATATGATATTTATAACTCTAATTTTATTCTGAAGGTGACGAAAATATATCATTTGCAGAAGAACCATAATTTTGAGGTTAAAACATGCATGAGAAAATGATGTAGTTAACGCCCGAAACAATGGTAATAATAAAATATTTTTAGTGAATAGTTGACAATAAATGAGGATCATATATTATATTATAATTATATATAAGTATCTGGTATATAAGTATAATAAATTTAAATTTATTAATCAATAGGATAAAAGAACCTACCACCCAAGTCATTCATGTGGTAAGGGTTTATTTTTTCACAATCTCATCGTTAATTGGGATTGTCAATACTTAAGACTATTTTGGGGAAATTATTTGATACATATATCTTAAACCAAATATATTTTATTACTATTTATTTATTTCATAGAATTATATTATTTACTTATATTTTCGTCCTATAAGTTCTCAAATGACGGAAATAGTCCTTTTAAAAAAAATTGACATTGTTTTCTATTTGGTGTTGAATATTTTCTTCCATGTCATTATTTTAATTATATTGTTTTAAATAAATTTTTAATATTCTTATATGTTTTTTAAATTCATTTTTACAAATGTTTTACTTGATATAAAAAAATTTCATGTAATATTCTTTTTATTTTCAGAACAAGGTTCCTTTGAAATTTTTATCAAATGTGTGAAAGGAATCATTATTTTTATGTACAAAACATGAATATAACTTTATTACATCATGAATGACCATTGATTTTGACATCCTTTACAATTATAAATGGTTCCTTTCAAAGAAAAATATTTCCAATATATTTTGGACATTTTTAGATTTTGAATAATTGATTTCCAAATAAAAATGGAATTTTCCTCAATAAATATCCTAGTGATAGTTTTGATGTATATTAATTTATGTCAAATTTTTTTGTGAATATTATGGTTTATTATGGATTTAGTCTTTAATAAAATTATCCACTTTACTCAATATCATTTGTGATTATGTTTATTGATTGGGGAAAGAATAACATTTTATTTTTTGGCTTTTAAAAATGAAGTTTTATATTGATTATGATTCCCCACATTCATATGATAAATTTTTCTAACATAGCAACTAATGATAATGGCATGATATTTCCCCTTTTTTCATCAATAATTATCATGAGGGAAACTCTTTTGGGTTTTTTTGGTACACAATACCTTTTTTGGAATAAGGCCCTAATGTTAAGATTTAGATGTCTAACATTAATGAATCAATAATTATGATAATAATCATTATTATACAAGGGATTATTTATGTGTTTATGTTATCCCTAGATTTATTTACCTTATATGGAATTAGTTATATGAAATATGCTATTATATTTTATCTCTGTCATATTATTTATGTTTTATTAACATTATGACTGCTTCTATTGTATGTTTTCCCTTAATAATCATATGAGTACACCATTTATTATTATTTTTCAATAGGATATAAATATTGGATTTAAAAATTAGATCATACATTTAATAAAATAAATAATCAAATTCTCACAAAAATTATTATATTATATTTCATGTTTTTATTTTTATTGTGAGATTCATATCTGTATATTATCTCTAAAGAATATTAAAGTATTTGAGCCTTATATATTAGATATATTGTAATTATTTTAGTGTATTAAAATAACTACCATCTCCATGAAACATGATTCATGGCGTCACACTATAATTAACATTTTCGTGACATAAGTAATAATTTCAAATAATTGATTTATTGTTATTTTTTAAAATATATAATATTTGGATTAAATTTTATTTCAGATTTCATTGAATAAAGAAAATGATTTATTTCTTATAATAAATATTTTATATAATTATAGTAAAAAACCGTTAATTTTTTTTCCACCACATAAATACTACGCTTAAAAAATGCACTTTATTAATAATGGTTATTATGAATTAAATATACTAATATAAAGAATTAATTTTTTTTCTTACCATTATATATTTTATTTTGTAATATTGATTCCTTATTTGGAATAATAATAACTAAATTATGTAAAAATTTTAATTAAATTTTTATTCATTAAAATAATTTTACTAGGATTAAATTTAATTAGAGTGATAATGGTTAAACCATTATTTACAATAATATTTTTTTATTATTTAATTTCTATCAAATTATTTAAATAAAATTATTTCAAGTTTTAAATATATTAATATTTTTTAACACATATATGTTCATATTAACTTTAATTTAATTAGTAACCATTTCTTAATAAAATTAAGAATAAATCATTGTTAAAATGTTATTTTTCTACTAAAAAATAAATTTTCAGTATATAATTTTTTAAAAAATAAATATAAATTTTATATTATTCGAAATTTATTTATATTAAATTTAGGCTTTTAATAATAATATTTTCTATGTTGTTTCACCTTATATTTTTAATAAAATATAAATTACTTGGTTAAAAACTAATTTGAATGGTTAAAATGAAAATGGTAAAATTTAAAAACCTAATGGTAAATGACTGGGAACATGCTTGAAACATGTGATTAAATTACTGGTTGTGAATTTATATACCTTATATCACCCCACACTCAAATATTTATCATCTTTTGAACCATTTTCCCTTGAATAGTGTCATTCCATTAATGAAAAAATAATGGGTGTTCACAAGAGTGCCCATTCCTTCAGTAATAAAATGGGATCACTTTCACCCTACCAAAGTTAGACATCCTCTTCTAAATATCCTAAAAAGGAAAACCATTTTTCATATCTTATAATTATATATCACATCCTAAATCACATATTAACCATAATTTATCTTATTCCCTTCATTTCCAAAGAGACATTCAAGATAATGATTTAGGTCCCTAAGTGAGTATTACTTAATACACATCCTTTATTATTAATCATTATATTCCAAACCATCTATAGATATTGTAATATAAAAATTTCAGTATCATTATTACTATAAAGTGTTATTATAATAGTGTCACGTGAATTATTTTTTCATCTCAAACCACATAAAAAACAAAATAACGTTGATCGTGTGTTATGAGGACTGCCACCACCACGAAGTATCCTTTTTCATTTTTCATATTGAATTTCATTATTTAACCAAAAAACATAAATTTTGATTCAAAAATATAAAATTATCAAAATAATATAATTATTCTTTTTTTATTAATGATATTATTATAAAATAATCCACTTTTATAATCATCATCATCCAGTAATTATTGTATGTTCGTGATTGGGTCGGTGTAACCACTTACATTAACAATTCTATAAAATAATATTATGGATGAATATGATAACTAAATTAATGATTATATATGATTTAAATAAGTAAATAATTATTTTATTTTGGTTTTGGAATGGTCATGTTAATAGGCCCCAACATTACACATTTATATAATCTTGAATTAAATCAATAATCCACATTAAGGATATTTTAATATTTAGAGATTTTTAGAATTATTCCATAACTATTATTTTACATCTCAAATATTAAAAAATATACAATTCTACTCTAAACAATTTTTTTCACAACAATAATACTCTTTAAATTAGAAATTAATTCCCTTCTGGATTTAAATCTTCTTGAAATATTCATTTCTCTTACTCTTATTTATACCGAGTGAAAAACATTTATGAAACATGGGATGATCATAAAAATATCAGTAAGGGTTATAAAATAAGTTAAGAAAACAATATTCTATCAATTCATACAAATCGATAAAATCATACTTTTCACTCATATTACAAATGCTCTTTAACATACCACAAGAAATCAAAAGATTTATGAATAAAACATTAAAATCATAAATAATAAAGATATCTTAGGTAATCCATATCATACTAACATAGTAGCATTCATATCTACATAGGGATTTATGTTTGGAATACCCATCACAATATAGTCCCTAAATCTCTTAACAGAACCATTAACATTTAACCCCGTCATGTAGCCCAATGCATTGGAGAGTTATCTCAGGCTCACCCACCCTAGGTTTATCAAGGAACCACCCGTATTTTGTTTATCACATAAATAAGTATCAAATTTCCAAGTAAAATTACATAATAATAACAAAAAAATATTTAAATTATTAATATTTCACTTATTAATCACAAGAAATCAATTTGAGATCTAGAAATATTTAATCCATTTCCAAAACCATTTAAAAAATTTTATAAATAGATTTTAGAATAAAAGTGTCCCATACCACTTTTCATCATTTAAAGGAATAATAATTTTTGAACATTAATGTACATATAAATAAATATTCAAAACAATTTTGAGATCATGGACATAAATGATAATGATTTATAAGATTAAATCATTAAAACATTTAAAACAATGTTTTAGTTAAAGTGTCCCTTACCATTTGATAACATTCTTGAATAAAATTAATTAATGATTAATATTAAATGAAACATATAATATTAGTATCATAAAGGGATTAATGATATAATATGTCAAATGGTAGTATATACACCTTATATGATAAGAAAGGTGCACAATATCAAGATATGCCTCAATAAAAAGAGATTGATATGTAGTCCCTCACAAAAATTATATCATTAGATTAAGGATAAATCAATGAAATAATTATGTGTGAGAAAAATAAATACACCAAATATAAGTGGATATTAAATGTAAAAAAATCATAGGTCATTCACACATATTCTTGAAAATACAATGACATGGATATTGAACTCAATGATATGAGATTCAGTTAGGATTTCCCTCATAATGTTTCTATAAATGACGTATGAATTTATCAAGGGGTGAATATGTGTTTCAAAATTATTTCCACAAAAAATGATGTGGAACTTACAAAAAAATTATTAAAAATTTATTCCATACATAATCATTTCATAATATAATCAATGATGTATGCATAATACACAATGTGTGGAAATTGAGTTCAGATATTCCCTAATGAAAATTCAATAGCATAATAACATCACATAAAAATTCAAAAAATGAGTTGATGAGAGAAAAAATTCCCTATCATCACAATTAAACAAAATTTTCATAAATATAAGAGCGTATCCCAACATACATAAATTGAAATTAAAAGACATATCATATAATAAGTATTTGACTAAAAGAGGAGTGTGAAAGGATGCCTTACCTTGAGTCTAACTCGTCACGTATGTTCCTTGTTCTTCCTCAATAATAATAATAATTAAATTTCTACTTGATTAAGAACTTTTTTAAAGTTTATTATTCCTTTTATATCACTTATTACCTTGATATAACAATCATATAATTATTCTGGTTTATATCGGTCTTTTTGTTGATGTTTAGTACTTGAGTAAAAAATGAACATGCTATAATTACAAATTGTCCATGTGGTCAAAAGTCCATTATCCCAAGAATTATATTAATTATTTAAATATAATATATATCTAGTATATATTTATTTTGATCCATTATATCTGTATTTATAATAGTCCATAACATTTGGATATAAGAAATGAAATGCACCGTTAATGGAGAAGGAAAGCTGTAAGTATGCATGAACACCACGTTCATTAATTTTTTCATATTTAATTTAATGAAAACTAAATGATACATAAATATATTATAATCCCAATAAAATATATATTTTATATATGTTACATTATTTCATTAATTATATCCTTCATATGTTCCATATATTGCATGAACATGTCATATCACTCCGAGGCGACGGTTTTCCACACATCCTCAAATGAAATTAGTGTATTTACACATTTTGGAAAACATTATGTTATTATTTAAATGAAAAATAAATAAGATTATAAAAAATAGAAATAAAATATATATCATATATAAAAACAGTTCCATCATAATGTCCACCATGAGAGGCGGTAGGAGATAATTGAACAAGCATTGTTTCACGAGGCAGTAGTTTGCCGTCCAAAGAAATAGTATGTTCTAAATCTATTTGATGGATGTGTGTTTGAGTGTAGGTCCAATAATTATCATAAAAACATCCTAGTATAATTAAGATACTTTTTTTATATAAAATAATGTAATAAAGATAGTTTAGTGGGTTGGAGAAGGAAAAATATACAGAAGAAGATAGAGATAAGACATTACCTCAATTGAGGCAACTCTTTTTGATTTATGCTAAAAGGCCTTCTTAAATATCCTTATTCCCAAGGTAAGTCTTATAGGAGGAATTAAGGGTTGTTGGGAGATTATTTGGTCATATTTTGGATGATCCAAGGGGTATTGAGAGGTGTGAATAAGCGTTATAGGCCATTTATAAGAGGGATAAGGGGTACTATAGGATATTTTGAAACTTTGTTGTATTATAAACTAAATTTAGATTTTTAAAAAGGTCAAAAAATAATTTAATTATAAAATAATATGTTTATTTTTCTAAATTCACTCAACAAATAGTTTTTAGACATGTTTTTGTTTCAAATTTAACCTTATCATTTATCTTTAACCCTTAGTTTACTTATTTGACTCTTACCATGTCTTCTGGTATATTCATACTATATGGTTGATATGGTTACTATAAAATTCAAATAGAACATAAAGTGGTTAATTAATTAAATTATAAACCTTATATAAGTTATTTTTCCTAATATTATATTTTTAAGACGGTTTTATCATTTAATAAAATAATTTGTTTTTAAAAAACTCATTTATGTCAATTTATATACTATTCATATCATAACTTTTAAAAAATCCATAACAAATTGATTCATTAAAACTGCCTTCATTAATTCAAATATATATAGTCATACATATCTCAAAAATTGTTTTATGGCATTTAAAGTTGAAAAATAAATTTATTTTTACTTTTATAATGTCATTTATTAAAACATTCATTAATAATGTAATCAATACAGCATCATTGTGTCATAAATAAATTTATTTATTTAATGTCTAAAAATTATAAATAAAATACCATGATGTATTAAATCATTTTAGATTTATAATTAATATTTATAGTTTATGATATCACTTCTATAACCCCATATAAATATTTTATTAGTAAAAGATATATGTCTATGTTATATTTTCCATAACTTTAAATTAAAAATAATCAAATGTCATTTTCACACATAAGTGACTCATTGGGGTCCTAAAATCAACCAAAGGATGAACATGGCCAGAAATTTCTAATGAAATATGATTATTACACTTCTTAGGGTAGTTTAAGTTTATTAAAATATTACTTTTTACCTTTATTTAGCAGATTTACATTATAAGCATGGTAAATAAAATAATTAATGAAGTTTCTATTCATAATATATAAAAATAAAAGGTAAATATTTACTATATTTTACATCTTTATTCTAAATATCGAATACATTTTACCAAATTCAAAACATAGAAGCAACAATAATTAATTTAAAATCAATCCCCGTTGTTGAAACCAAAAATCATGTTTTAATGAAGTAAAACTACCAAAATATTGACATCTGTTTATGTCCTATTTTAAAGTGAAGTTAATTAAAATAAAAAAAATTGGATTAAATTATATGAATATAATCCAATTACACTTTTAATCCAATTAAAAGTACAATATAACTATATAAATAAATCATAGTAAAGGACAGTTTTGAATTAAAATATAGTATTTTTCACTATTCATAAAAAATTCACTTTATCATACAAATACCAAATTTTCATCCAAAGTAAATATTGGAATCATGATTACAATTAAAAATTTTATTTCTTCAAATATAACATATAAAAGTGAAAAAAACTAGAATTAAAAAGGGCTCACTATCAAAAGGTGGTAAATCGACCATTTAATGAATATTAAAGTATTTCATGCTTAAAATCAAATGAATTCTTATTTTAAGCCTCTGAAATTTATTGGACATATGTAATTTTATTGAAAAACATGTATAATCATAATTTATTTAGTTATGGTCATTCTTATAAATATAAAGGCTATGCGTTAACAATGATTTAATTCAATAATATTATTATTTTATTTTATAGTATAACTCGAATTTTTGTGCAACATAAGATTTCAAGGAAACCAATTTCTGTGTGTCGAGTATTTTATTAGAAAAAGTGGAATATTAAACATTATAATAATATATTATTCATAAATATTAGTATAAATGTAAAAAGTATCATTATATAAATACCTGGTCCATTACAATTAAACTCATTAATTAAGATGACACTATTAGTTTGATAAAAAACATTGAAACATGATTATCATATATTTATTCTACATGAACCTACCTTGACCCAATTCAGATCATAATGAATTTCGGTGAGTGATATGGTCCATGTGGGACTAGATAATATATCATTATTGTACTATGATGGAGGTGTCGTAGTTGAGTGGTCTCGGTGGGTGGCTGTAGCGGGTTTAGTGTTTGTGAGATCAGCCCACATCTGCTAAGATTTCCTCAGATGGTCTCCAATGAGATTATTTGGTGAGCCAAAAAACACCTCATAGTCAACTTATCCATGCTTTATGGGCCGTATTTCGAAACACAGGTTCTTGTTGAATGATTTGGCTGACAACACTTAATGACTCCATTGGTCAAGATGGTTGGAGGTCGGTCTCATGACACCCTTTGTGGTGAACATTATTGTGTATTCTAGGATTCTTTTATAGATTTGAGATATTTTCATATGTTCATTAATTATTGGTTAATTCCCAATAATGTGTTCGCAAATTACCTCTTATTCTAAATATCATCAAAAGGTATGAACATATTTACCATCATCTGTATGTATCCTAGGATCTCCAATGATGAATACATCTATATGTATTTTAGGTTCTTCATTGATGATACAATTTTATGGACATACTAGGTGTTTCTAGGTATTTTTTCGAGATGATGATGAGTTAATACATATTATGAGGTTATTTTAGGTTTATCATCATCTAGGGGGAACATAGATTATTCTGATGTTGGGATCAAACCCATAAGAATGGATTCCTATGTATCATTGTGATAGGAATCATATTTATTATAGTGCGGGTTGGTTTGGGACTTACGTCTTTTAGGAGTCCATTTTATGCACAATTGGGGATTATTCATGGGATATTCCCATTTGAGATAAATAAGATGGGGCTTGGTTCTAAAGAGGAAATCGTAACATGTTTTAGGGAATTTTATTGGGACTGACTTATAATGAAAATGTCCTTTGAGATCAAACCTTAGGCAGGCATACTATATATCTGGGTTAGGGTAGGAATCTGATTTCTTTTTGTTCATTGATTTTCGGGCTTATACCCAGTAATAGTGCCATGTTTCTAGAACCATGAGTATGACCTCGACTAATGATGATTTGAAGGACTAGTTGGGGATTACACCTTAGAGGATTCTCATGTTTTGGTTGTATGAAAATGTCTTGATCCCCACAAATATCTAAACCCTTGTGAGTCTTGATCGGTGGGAGAAACAAGAAGAGGTTGTGGATCTTACGATCACATGTTCTGCATCATCTTTCGATAGATGGTACTTGAGCCCAAAGGGAGAGGAGGATATGGGATTTGAATGCTCCAATTTTCACTCCCATGTTGATATATAGGATAGTCACATTTTTAAATCTATCTAGACAATTCTCGATCTAAGCCTAAGTAGAGAATGGGTGCCACATCCCATGTAATGTTTAGGTACTTACATTAGGGAGAGTGCCATGAAATGAGTTCTGGGAAAGGGGAGAGTCATTTCTCCTTATCAAAGGGAAAAGATAGATAATCCCTTTGACTTGTCATTATTCCTCATTAGATGGAAAATCCATTGATTACCCATGTTCCCTATAATGGGGAGGATCACATATGTATTCAAATGTAGGGCCTTTAGTTACCATGGTAATGAAACTTAAAGGCATTCTGGGGGTCCACACCCTTGTGAGGATTACACATGGGACTACGCTTACCATGGGTATGTAAACACATAAGGATACACTAATACACCCGATGGTTTTACCAAATAGGTATAATGACATTTGAAGAGTATTTGGAATGATTTTTAAGGACTAGTAAGTGGAGGAGATTTAGAGGATGGTATGGTAATGAAAGGGCATGATTGGGACTACAAGGTGGAAAGGTCGAAGGTTCCCCATTCTGTTTAGCATTTGATTATACGAGTAGTGGTACCCTTAGCATGGAAAATTTCTGTGTGGGTGGATGGTCCATATGCATACTGAGGTGGTACATAGACCTAGATGTAGATCTCATACTATAGTTTTAGGAGGCCTCATCTTATATCTACATAGGTTGGTGCTATGTGGTACTGGATTACATCTAGGTATTGAAGCGTTATGGAGTGCATGATTTCTTTCGTATAGTGATGCGCTATGAGATACCATGAATTATATAAGGGAATAGATCTTGTGGCTCACAGTAAGTTAATCTCTGAAGGGAATATGATTTGTGGTTTACTAATTAGTTTCACGGATTGTTCAATTTTATTATAATGAATCCTTCCCTTAGTGGTACGTGGTTGGTTTATACATACTAAAAATTGTATGTGATTTGCACTTATTCAATTGTTTGTCTTATAAGTCTTGCATCCGTGAATTCCAAACTCCCCCAAAAATATGATCCTCATCCCAGCTCCCTTTGGGGTACTTTTATTGGCTGTCATGGAGGCTGTATATATTATTTATATAGAAGTTTTTGTCGATGCCCATGACGACATCATCTAGCTTGCAAACAACGTAGTCACACATGGTTTGTGGGGATAAGGTTAATGACGGATGTGGTTCGAACCGGTGGTGGTTCACAATGTTGATAATCATTACCTCAATCAAATGAATGAATTTTGTTTATTGGGGGATGCCTTCTGTTTCCCCTCTCTTATGAACTCTTTTGATTTTCCGGAGCGGTCCGCAGTGGTGTACGACTCCATTTTATTTTTTGCGAATGATGTGGTTCATGGGATGTTGTACAATGATGAAAATTATCCTCTTTTATTCCCGAAATGACACTATTTTTATCATCTTGGTTCATTATCAATGCCTCGTGGGCCAGTATTTTGTGGGATGTCTGATGGTCTGTTGTTCTGTAGTTAATTTCATCTACAAACCATTCCTAGAATTCAGTTCTTGGACCACACTAAGTCATTTCCCAAATTTTATTTCTTTGAAATTCTTCTAAAATTCATAATCATTCATACATCTTATACAATAATCAATTTTTTTGTAATATCTTCCTTCCCATTGTAGAGTTTTCAGGACCCAAATAATTCTCCCCGTAGGAATTGGGGTTGATTGGATTGAAGAGGAGGATATTCTATTGTAGAAAGAGGTAGTGAACTGAACTAGTTTACTATAGAAAGGAGGACACATTGGGGGGACCATTCCTTTATAAAGGGGTCCCGGTTCATTTTTCATTTAAATTAATTCTCAGTGAAAAGTTCCCACACAGTGTTCTAAACTTTCCTTTCTTCTGTGTACCAGTTCCTTTGTGAAAACTGTCATTCGCAAAGGAGAATTATTCATAATGAATGTATTAAAATTCATTATTTCATTATATTAAAAACCTATGGGTATCAAATATGCACATCATGAATTACTTCCTCACAACATAAAACCCCTTATTTCTTGTATGCTAAAGAATACATCATCTGGGGTTAAAAATCCCAAATAATGAATTCACAACATAAATTAAATTCACATCCTAAATCATTTTCATGTCATAAAACCATTGTATTGATTTTTCAAAGAGATATATATAGATTATAAACTAGATTCATGATTTGAAATATTCCTTCAGATATAACCTAGTATAATCCCCACAAAATACAACCAAAAAGTCTTCATCTCCACCTAAATAAGAAAAAATAATTCTTAAACATTAACAGATAACCTAACTTCTTTCTATGATTTTACAAAATTAATGTATAAATTTCATTCCAAAGGCTATAATTGGATTATTTTTAATAAAAATGAACTAATTAATATTTAAAATTAATCCAAAATAGAATTTTACTTTTTAAATAAATGAAAATAAATTATTGTTTCGAATAAAAATATGCATTTTTCAATATTTTCAGAAAAATAAAACTTTTCTAAAAAATATCAAATAAAATCATCATAAGATAATTTTGTTGTAATTATTTCAAAAACTATAAACGTACTATAAAATAAAATTTATAAATTTTCTATATATTAATTCTAATATTCATATATAAAAATAAATAAAAACTATTTTTGAAGAAAACATACATTTTAAACATAAAGTGAATTTACAGAAAAATTTAGAGATTATTTTCGAATTATTAATCTACACATTTTAATCAAGTAAAAACTTTCAATATATTTCATTAAATGCTTAAAAATATTCATACTTCCCAATTTAATGCCTAGGTTATAACTATAACATTTAAATATTAAAATTTCATGGTTTTTATGCTTTATATTGTGTATTATATATTTTATCGAATATAGTATAATTTTAAATTCAAGGTATATTAATTTATGATCCCTTAAGAAAGTAAAACCTTGCAATTTTAACTTTTTCTTGGTAATAAATTTTTTTCATTCGAAAATACCCATTTTGAAATCCCACTTCTAAAAAGGGATCATAAACCTTCCTCTTGAAAATGGGAAAGGGATGTAAAAAGTCCATCATGACTGAAACATAATTATGTTTATAAATTGGAGAAAAGTAGTGATAATTAAAATTAAATAAATGGAAGAATACAAAAATTACAATTAAATATGGAGATTTGTAGATATTTTTTATCATAATAATGTGAATAATCATTATAAATTCAATGACAAGAAAACTACAAACCAATGAGGTGTAAAATAACAACACAAATTCAACGAACATGTAGATAATAGTATAACCTTTTTTTCAAGAAAAGTTTCCTATAGGTGAGGAATTACATTCACATATAGACATAAAAATAAGGAAATATTGTTACTTGATAAGAAAAACATCATCTTTTAATCGATTTCCAACACAATATCATCTTTTTCATCAAACAAAGAGTAATCAAGATGATTTTTTTCATGCTCGAAGTAACAAAAATAACTTCTAATAGATCTCATAAATTAAAAATTTAGAAATATATTTCAATGGCTTTTATATGTTTAAATTAATGTAAATTGTAAGAATAATATAAGATAAAATCCAAAATATATAAGACTTAAAATAAAGAAATAATACATTAATCATCAAATCATCCAAAATAACACCAATTGATCAACATAGATAATTCCATAAATAAATAACCATATATCCCAAAAACCTAAATAACCAATTTATAAAATAATGTTTATCCTTATAGGTTATTTCCAACCATTTATCTTACAATCCAGAAAAATAAATGACATTCTTCCCTGATATTCCTTCCTGGTGAATCACATTTTGAACCTAATGATTGCATATAGCACAAAAAAATGAAATATCACCCAAAATATCATTTAATCACCACAATAATTTAGAATATAATATTATGATGTATGAAAATTCACTATAATTTCATGAATCGATGTTTGAAACTAATTGAAATTCAATCCTTATCTTGTCCATAAATATCTACGAAAATATGACCTTATTAATGAATCACTATCCACCAATCAAGATTATCTATATCCCACTATCTAATAAAAAATAATATAATTAATATCAAATAATATAATTTCATAAATGATTTTTTATTCCTCAATAGATTTTCTTCTTAAAAAAATGTAAAATATTTAAATCACCTAATAATCTATTCACATAAAGCCTCAAAGGCATGTGCTTATGCCTTTTAACTAATGATGAACCTTAAAATTATGAACCCATGGTGGTATCAATAATTTTAAGTAACTATCACATGATTATATCCTAATAACCATATTTATCATAAATTTAATCTGATTCTAACTATAATAGCATCAAAACTCACTCCTAGATCCAGTGCTAAAAAACATAATAATTATATTTCTGGATTTAATACTGATAAATATTACACAATTTCCACCATCTAAAAATTACAAAAAATAAGGAAATATTAGATCACATATATTTGCAATAAAATTTTAGCTTTATTGTTTTATATATTTGGGACTAACTCTTATATAACAATAACATTGTCTTCAAGTGATCATTTTTTCAACTATAATAATATTTTCTTATTTCACAATATTTCTTCAATATATCCCATAAGATAAAAAGACATGAAATATTTCTAGAGATAAATCACTATAAATTATTATTTATTACCTAAGGTAAAGGAAACATAAGAATTGTGAGCCCAACTTCTTTGGAAGGGTAATCATAACATTTCCAGTTGAATTCCATTTGTGAGAAAAAAATTAGCATAAGGGTATTATGAAATTATCAAAGTAATTAGGTATAAAAATATATAATTAATACCTATAAAAACATGGATCATTAAATGTGTGACATGTTATAAATTTTTAAACAAAGGAAATTTTCTTTAGAATAAATAATCATTTGCCTGGTGATGTGAATCTTGATCATTGGAATTATTAAATACTCATATTATTCAAAAATAAAATATGTTGATATCTAGGAATATTATCTTTATAGAACCCTTAAAAGAACACTATAAAGTGAAATATCCAATATAATTATATGGATAACATAATCATTACCCAATTCATTATAAGGCTATAAAGGACCCACCAATCCTTAGTTTATAACGTTTCCACTAATCATTGGTATATAATGGAACCACAAATTATTTTTTTATAATAGAACCATCCAACTTTGGGTTTTCACATGACATCCCCCCATCCATACAAATATATTTTCATATAAAATTTAATGATTGTAACAATTATAAAATTCCACATTTCAGTATAACAATAACCTTTTTTATTTATACTTTTATTTACCTATAAAAAATAAATAGGTTCCATGAATATCTTGTTGAAATAATGATAATCCATCCATATAAATAGTAAATATGGTATCATTACAATATAGATCGAGTTTATCATAATAATAATTTTGCTTTATTGTTTATGAATATAAATACTATTAAAAAAATTAATATTTTCTTAAAGAAAATACCATTTCAACATTGAAAATAACTTTTAATAACTAAAAAATTACAAAATATTAGTAAAAATATTTTCTTTTAAAGAACCTTGGAAAATTGGAAATAATTATTCAATCAATTAATATGTAATCATGGTTGGAAGTCACATTCATTATGTAGATGTAAAAACATAATTTTATTCAAATATTCTGTAAAAAGAACCGTGATTTGGAAAATTACAAGAAGATCCTTTATTACACTTTTTGTAATTTATTAAACATTGTAAACATGATTTTAAAATCTAATATACGAATATTAATGAAATTATGGAAAATATCATAGAACTCAGGGATATGGAAATTATTTTTTGGATGAAAATAGAAGACATATGGTATACTTTTATTAAAATGGGTTGTTGAGACATTTTGATAACTAAAGAGAGAAAAATTGTACATACATATAATAATTTAAGAAATGTACAAATTATAAGAAAAACGAAATGTATATATCAATTAATTATCATATAATTTCTTCAAAATAAATTCTAGGATAAAAAACCATAATAAAAAATGTACTCAAATATAATCCCCTTACCACGTTGGTAACTTTTGAATCATAAGCCCATAAGGACCCAAGCTTACTCATTACATATTCTGGATTATTTTGAGTACAGTTCACTTACTTGAATTCGTGATGATCTTTTTGGTGTATATTTTAGTGACTTAGGTCGTATATTCTATATTTTAAAACAATATTTTACAAATTAGACCCTTATGTTTAGTTTCCTTTATTACCACAATATAACATGGAAAATTATCATGATATTTAACATCACTTATTCCTATAATGTAACCATCGTTAAACCCATTGAAAAACATTTAAAAATTGGGAAAAATACCAAAAGACTCATTAATGGACATAGAAAAGAAAAAACATGATATTATGGTTAAAACAAGAAAACCCATGAAAACAAATTCCCTTAAATCATATACATTTACCTAAAAATGGAATTGTTTTACCTTTTAGTAGATCTGTATATTACGTTTTGAAATAGAATGGTTTACATGAAACCCCATAAGACAGGATAGAAAATCCTTATAAGTTCTTTGGGATATCATCATCATCACAGAACACTTGTAGAACCCCTACAAATACCATTAAAATTGGAATAACCATACTAATGAGTTCAAATATAATTCTATAGACAACATAATCATTACTCAATGCAATGGAGCGCTATCCTGGTTCACCCATTGTATAAACAATGTTAGGATCACTTCTAGGCTATATTGGGAATGAACGCATAACATAATCTATATTAGGCTCTCACATGATCTATAATGGGGTTCAACCCTTCCCAAAATATTACCAAGGACTACATCATCAATAAAATCCTTAGGAATAAATTTTAAAAATATGTGCAAAACACCTTTAGATATCAAAATTACTCTTTTTCATAAAATGTAATTTTCAATACCAAAATTACCAAAAATGAAATAGGGTTTTACGTTGGAGAAAATATGAAAATTTTAATGGATTCTATAATTCAAATAATGGTTATATTAATAAGAATAGTCCCTACCGTATATGTTAAAATTGAATAACCCTTTCCCTCATGTAATGAAATTCCAACATTCAATAAAATGATTCCTTTTAGAAAACCATAGAATCAAATTAGAATAAAATTAAATTTAAATATATATTATATTCATATAAGAACAATAATAAATTATTTTTAAAAACATTGACATGGAAGATAATATTTTTTGAAATAAATTATTATAACATTTAAAATGAGGTTTTATGTTATAGTATCCTTTACCTCAAGCCTAAATCATCACATGCATTTTTTATCTTCCTGAATTATAATATTATGTAAATTATTTAATATATTTATAAAATTCTCCAATTTTATTATTTCTTTTATTTATTTTATTACTATGTTTTATATAATTTATTAATCATTTAACTCAATGTGAGATGTTTTGATGATATTGAGCTCATACATCCAATATGACTTTCGTTTAATGACTGTGATCGAAGTGATAATCACACCACCATATATAGAATAATAATCATGAATATTTATCATTTTTATACGTCATTTAAAATATTAAAATCAATCATGAATGATGGTTATAAAAAAATATTTACTTTACAATCATGGAGACGGTAGGTTATACAGAGGCATGAGAAACATTTACATTTTTCAATGATCATTATGGAAAGAGGGTATGTATTAGCTTATCCTTCACAATGATAATAATATCTTAAATACTATATTATTTTTTAAATAGACTTACATATATAATCCATGTGATGTGGGGATGAAAAATTAATCACAACTCTTCAAGGAGGTGGTAGTCCACACATACATACGAACAGTGTTATCATTTTTCAGTGAATGGAAAGATAAAGAAATTGTTATAATAATATATATATTTATATATATAAAAATATCATTAATATCATATATATTAATTAAATCAATCATTATTACCAATTGTTAAGGGAGGTAATGTAAAATGAATTACATCGGTCCGTGAGGCGGTAGTCCACCACACACACGAACGACATATTCTGTTACGATTTGGTAGAGTTTTGAAAACGATATATGTAATTACATTTACATAATAACGTATATGAATATGTGATATATTTGTGTTATTATATAATAATGGTTACATATAATTTTATGGAGAGAAAATAAAAAATAAAACAAAAATTCTCAGTTAAGAACAATACCTCTTCTCCACACAACCTCCTTTTCTTTACACCTTATGGCTTATAAACTTGGTAATATATCCTAAATAAGTCATATAGGAAATAGAGATGCATTTATGTAAGGTATTTTTCTAGATATTATATGAACCAAAAGGATATTTAATTATGAATAAGTGAAATGAAGCGGTTCCATTTTATAAGTGAGGAGAGAAATAGTCTCAGAATTTCATAAAGTATTTAATTAATATAAATTAATATTGATATCCGAAGATATTTTAATTAATAATAATATAAAATAAGATTAATATGATAAAAACATATCTCATATATAAATCCTGGACATGTTCAGATCAGATTTTTACCATTATATTTTTTTAATACCTTTGTTAACCCTTTGGAAAATTATGACGATATCAATGTTTTTTACTATTATGGTGTTAATATACTGACCATAAAAATTAAGCATAAAATAATTGGAAATTTTTTAATATCATTATAATTATACAGAAAACATTCCCTAATATTGGATTTTTAGTAATTTTGAATTATTTAATAAAACCATATTTTTAACAAAATATCATTAATGTCAATATTTGAACAATTCCATTAATTTGATTTTTAAAACTATAATAGAATAATGAGATTTGAATAAAATGAATTAAAACCTCTATAATATGTCATTTTTATCTATAAAATAATGAAACATACAGATTCATTCAAATCATATTATTTTAATAATTTATAAAACATTTTTTTATTAATTGAAAAAAATACTATATCAATGTTGCTTAAACTATTAAGATAATTTTTGTTTCAATAAAAATTAATAAAAAAATTATATGATAAAAAATAATATACCCTTAAAATTACTATTTATAAATTTACATATAATTTTTTATCCTAAATATAATAATATTAATGTTATTAAAAGAAAGAGTGTGACATTTTTGGATTTATATTCTCTTTATATTAAAAAGGCCAGAATCATGACAAAATGGAAATAAAAGGCCACATATTCTACTTTTAGATGGTTATTGATACGAAATAGTCATCCAATAAAAATAAACCACGTTTTATGGTCATTTTATATACTTTATAATTTTATTTTTAACTTTAACTACCTAATTTACCTAACTACTTAATTTACCCTTTACAAGGGTAACAAAATTATAGAGCTTACTATGTAGATTGACCAAAAATAGAAGGGAAATATTTACTTAATTTTAAACCAATGATTCTAAATATGAAATCCATTATTCAAGATACCATTAGTTTAAATGGTATAATTTACATTTATATTAAACTAAAAAATTTGAAGAAAAAAAGTATTTCATAAAAAATAATCTTTTCATGTAAAAGTTTCTTATATTAAATTCAAGTATATAATTCATTTCAGAAACCATAATTGGATCAAATCTAGTGGAATTAATTAAATTTTTAAAAAATATACAATATAATTTAAATTTTTTAAATTCTTTAAAAAAATATAGTTTTCAATAAATATCAATATTTTTCATTATTCATTGAAAAATAAATCATTTCATAAAATTCTCAAAATATAATATTGTGATAATCTTTAAATATTTAATTAAATAACAACATTTTTTAATATTAAAATTATATTATGTGAAAATTAATCTTCTAAATAATACCTTATTAGGAAAATAATTATTACAACTATTTCATTTTTATTTATAAATTACTTAATGATTTTTTTATTCAATATAAATATATATTCCTAGAATACTAATAAATATGTAAATGATTTGTTATATTATTAAATGTTTTTTTACATTCCCCCCCCCCATTTTTGATGTTTTATCCTCACTATTTATTTCCACTTATTAATCAAGTGGGGATACCTTTCCCACAGAGCATTTTATGACTCCCATTTTTCATTTCAACCATATGGTGATTCCACAAGACCTTAGCCTAGTAAATCACATTGTTATACAAAACATACACCATATGGTTAGGAATATGAATTGGTTATTCCTCGTAATAAGGGTTATATTATAAATGATCAACATTAGGGATCAATACGTGAGATAAATCTAGAAAATGTTTTTCATAAATTCCAAACATGAAATACATTGTGTACGTAGGATAATATTGGAGGAAATGACACTTTATAAGAAACTGATCTAACATATATTGGATTTTATATGGTCCAATGAATCAGGGACATATCATTACATCTTTAACAAAACACATAACTCTTTTCTAAGGATATATTTAAAAAACATGATCACCTACCTCGATAGAATAATCTTTTCCCCATCTATCATCATAATTTTTTTTACTACTCAGATCTGGAATCATATTTTATTGAATCATTCTTACCATCTCAACCATTTTCTCTATCAAATATGGCCCCTTAACTACCTTAATATTACTTCAACCCATTATTTTTTAATTTTACACTAATTTCAAAATAATGCCTCAAAAGATTCCATCTGTATACTAGAATGAAAACTATTATTATAATAAAATTAAACTAAATAAATATTTTGATCCCAACATCCCTTTAAATAAATTAAAAAAGAATGATGCATATCATCTATGGTCCGGATCATACACTTGTACTATCTATCCGATTGAAGATGAAGAGATGTACTGAAATTTAATTCAGTACCCAATATATTTTTAATACCTTTTAAAAAAGTATAATTGAATATAGGATAAAGATCATACACAATAGAGAGAGGAAATCCTTGTAACATAACTATCCCATTGAGATAAATTAGAGAAAGTATATCTATATTTGTGTAGTTATGGATGGGAATGAAATACCTATATTATTTAAGTCATTCAATAATGACCCAAATCACATTATTACCATAATAATTATTTCGTAATCCCACCCTGAAATCCATATATATATTTTCTCATTTCCACTCTATCATTGGAAAAGTCTCAATCATCCTCTTTGAGAATTTTCAGTTTGCATTGACCCAATCACAAGTCTAATATTTCTTGCTGAAATAAATATTATCTCCTTCCATTCCATCCCAGAATGAATACTCTTGAATGTCTCTATACGTATTAGTGTTTCCATGATGATAAAAATGGGGAACAATGAGATTCACTAAAAAATTATCTCTTTAGCTCAATATAATATAGAACATATAGCCTCTATGAAAATATCAAAACAAAATCATTTTAAACATTAAAATCAAGAAACTTACTATAATTTACCAATTATAGAATTTCTTATAATCCAAGGTCCTTATCCAGAGTTTCTTTAATTTTATCTGACAAATTCAAGTGAACTGAAACCTCAAATAAAGATGAAGTTACTTTATCCAAAACCTCTAGGGAAAAGTCATCAAATTATTAACTAAATGGTTATGTTATAAATTTAACATGGTTAATGTATCATTATTTTTTCACACTAAAATCAATAACTACTTTTGTTTCTTTTCTAGGATTGTAAATAATTTGGAAATAATAAACTCAGATAATTTCAAATCATATACTATTTCTCATATTAAACTCATTTTAAGTGAATATATACTTAAACCTTTTATGATAAATATTTATTTCTCAAATGGCTCTATATAAATGATGCATCAAGAATTTTAAACAAAAACCCATATTAGATAAATCCATATCATGTGTAAGATAATTTAATACATGATGTTTTAGTTGAAGTGAAGCATAAGCAGTTAACTAATAATTCTGCATCAGAACAAAACAATGTCCCTTAAAATAAGAATTAATGTAAATTAAAAATTATTTTTGGAGGCTAGGTAAAAAACTAGAGCGTTAACCAATATTATTTTTAGTTATTTGAAAAAACCCTCAAGATGTTGTGTCCAAATTAATTTAACATATTTTTTACTTAACTTATCCAATGAGATAGAATACAAAATAATGTTTTCAATAAACCACATATACGAACCTACTCTACTATAAATACTATGAATCTTCCTAAAATTTTTATTTCTTTTCCAATATGAAGAAACTTTTATTTTTGTTGGGTCAATGGTTATTCTATCTTTATAAAAAATATTTACAATGAAATAAATTTGTTTAAAAAATGTCATAATTACTAAATTTTAAATATAGATTATTTTTTTCAAGGTTATCAAAAAAATTCTTAATTGTATTTCATTTTCATCTTGAATTTTAGAATATACCAAAATATCATCAATAAACGCAACCATAAACATATAAAAAAACACAATCAGATTTTTTATTCATAAGATCAATAAATAAATTTTGTTTGTTAGGATACCTAAATAGGAAAAATAAAAAATAGATAATTCCTATTTCTAGTACGAAATAATGTCTTGGTAAAATCTACCTCCACCCCCTTAACTAATTCACCTTGACATAATATAAATATTTGGAAAATAATTCACTCACTTGAGATAATAAAATGAATCACTGATATAAGGAAAATGATACTTGTTCATAATAGTGTTGTTATCCAAGGCTCTATAATAAATAAATAGTGTCATCAATCCATAATTCCTTTTAAAATTAAAAAATGGGGCACCCTAATGTGAAGTGATTGGATGAATGAAACCAATACTACCAACTCTTCCAATAACATTTTAAAATCAAAATATTCTACATGATACATTTAATAAGGTATTTTTGAAATAAGATTAATATAATGAAATATTATAAAAATGAACCCAAAATACAATTGAGGAATAACACTAGTAATTGAATTATAAAAATCATCCTTGTATTCATTCACTACTGTGACATCAGTAATATAAACATTTTCATTGTTTTCAAAAATAAGAGCTATGTATCATTCAATACCATTTCAAATCAATTTATATTCTTCTTTATAGTTTATCATTGTATGAAATCATCGAATAAAACATTTTTAGCCCTATAATCTGTCATATAATAATAAAAAAACAACACCAAATTTATTTCGATGAAGGACCATCCCACTAATAACAAAAAGAATATTTATAATAAAAAATCTTCAATATTTCCACCTACTGTTTTCTTCAAAATTTATATATTCTTTTCATGATGTTATATTACTATTTTAGAAGAGAATTTCTTCGAAATTACAGAATGTGAATATTGAGAGTCAAACATGCTATTTGTATAAATTGAATAAATATATAACATACCAAACACCACTTCATTAGATGAACCAACATTAATCAAAGTAGTAAAAACTATTTTCCATAACTTTATACTTTTGATTTTGATGTTTCCCATCTACAACAACTAATTTCGAACAAATGTTAGCATAATGAACCAACTCATTGAAACTAAAACAAATCCCTATTCGATGGATACCGATTTCCCCATTCATAGATTTTTCTAGAATTTTTCCTTACAGTTATGAGTCCTATGACCAAACATACAACTTTGGAAAAATGTTCCATATCCTTTCAAATATTCACCGAAATTTCATTTACCTTACATGGATCATTTTGGTGTCCCACCCATTAAATTTTTAGTCTTTTTTCCACTATTCATGTCCACTTTTACAACTTATTAGTCTTATCATCTTGAGAAATCAATTTATTAGATAACTACATCGCAACATTCTCATAAAAATGAAATGTCATTCTCATATGTTTCAAATTATAATGAGACAAAAGATCTTCACTAACATGGTTTCAATCCTGAGTAAAATATATTAATTTTACTATCAATGTCCTGAATAAAATACACTACAAATGTAGACATACTTGTAAAATTATCATCATATGCATCTATTAAATCTTCATCTATTCCCTTGATTCGAAGAATTGTTTCTCTATCATGAGATAAAAAATTTTAAGGAGATATTTTTCCCAGAAATGATTCTTAAATGTTTCCCATTCCATTGAATCAAGAACATAATTACCTCTAGTATTCTTAACCAAATTCTACCATCGATTAACTTCACCTCAAAATGATAAATATAATGGGTTACCTAATTTTCTTTTGAATATCCCATTACTTCAAACCTATTTTCCAGTGCATAAATCCATCCTTCGGCTACTATTGGATCTGATGATCCATTAAAAGTTGGACGGTGTTGTCACATAAAATGAGCCACTATTTTCATGTTATTTTATTAGTATATCTAAATTCTATCAATCATGAATACCACCACTATTTATAGTTTATATTGATAGATCCATTACTATAATAAATTGCATTATTCCAATTATAAACATTCTTGGATATTAACTTGATGAATATTTTCCTCCAAAAACCTTCCAACTCTAGCATCCATGTTTCCTCTAAATAAAACCATTTTAAATAGAGATAGTTTAAATAATGAAAAATGGTAATATTAAAATAATACATCATGATCTCTATAAATTATAGTTTCTTAAGGATATTTATTATCCTAAACTATAAAATTATCTAAACTGTTTCTATAATACCAAATTTAAAAGAACTACCTTAAAATTAATATATTATAGAGTCTTTAGACTAGAATTCACTTACTTGTATTCCTAATAATATTTTTGTTTATGATTTTTATAAAATTTTTTATAAAATTTTTTATTTCAAAACTATATTTTAAAAAATGGACACTTCTATTTAGTATCTATTTTTCATTGAATATAAATTTTTTAAAATAAAAAAATAAATTATTTTCATTATAAATCATCATTATTTTCTAGGGACTTATTCTATTCCCTTAACCATCCATAAACCTTATGTTTTTTTAAACATGGGATGAACACAAAAATCACAGTATGGGACATAAAAGGAATAAACCTGTTATCCCAATGAATTATATGAAAACCCTTGAAAATTCATTTCTTAAGAAAAAAATACATTTTAACTAGAAATGGGTAACATTTTTCGTTAAAAAATATTAATATCATACCATTTGAAGTCAAAAAATTCCCATAAAAAATTGTTAAAAAGAATATAAAATTATTGTATGTTCCGTGGGGAAAAATCATCATAGAACCCTTACAAAACCCTTACAATAATCCTTATCATTAGAATAATTTTACGACCAAATTTCAAAATTATTATCTAGTGAACATAATAATTAATGAATATAATGGATCATTATCTCGGTGCACCCATTGATAATCTATATTGGGCTGACCAATGAGCTTTAATGGGATCAACCATTCATATAACATATATTGGAGAAACCTGTGAGCTATAAAGTGGATAAACCATTCGTAAAAATTTTCCGAGGACAGTGTTTTGAATAAAAACCATGAAAACTATTTTAAACTGATTTGTCAACCACATTTGGATATCAACATATCCATTTATATAAAAAACCAATTTTCTAATCCAAAATCACCATAAAAATTGAAATGGGGGTTTTGTTTGAAGAAAAAATGGAATCTTGTAATAGAATCTAAACATAAAATAACGGTTATGGAGACAGGAAAATTAGATGTTGATATCTATGTTAAAATAGAACATTAATTTAATCTTTTTAAATGAATGTAAAAAATATCTAAAAATATTTATTTTTGATAACAATTGAATGAAAGAGTAATAAAATTAAATTTATAGATATTTTAAATCCATTTAAATAAATTAAAAAAATAATTTAAATGACATAGACATGTAATATAAATACATTGATGATAAATCATTATAACATTTAAATTGAGGTTTAAAGTAATAATGTCTCTTATCTAGAGCCTCACTAATCACATGCATTCATTGTATTCCTAATTAGTAACCATATGTTAATATTTTTACTTACTTGATGACTATTTACTAGTTTATTTTTCCATTTATTCCACATATTACTATGTTATATACAATTATGTAATCATTTATGTTTGTGCTTGATGTTTTTATGATATTCAGCTCATATATAAAAAATGACTTATCTATATTTAATATGGTCAAATTGGTCTTTACTAAACCATGTAAAAAATAATAATATTGAGATAATTATCATTTTTATAAATTAATTATACTGTTAAAAACAATCATTAATGTTTATTATGAAAAATGGACTATGTTACAATCACAGAGGTTGTAGGTCATACACATGTATGAGTAATGTTTCCATTTGTTAGAGACCGTAATAGAAACAAATTAAGTATTATTTTATCTTTGAAGAATTATTATAATATCATAAATAAAATATTATTCATTTAAACATAATTATATTCATAATACGTTTTATATTTTGATGGAAAATGAATCACATAACTTCATGCAGGTGTTAATCCACACGTACACTTGAATGAAATTAAAATTTTTTAATGAATGGAAATGTAAGAAATTAGGTGTTATATTATCATTAAAAATATTAAATATTTCATCTATATCATATATATACATTATAACCGTCATTATAATCATTCTTGAGAGGTGGTGAAGGAAAATGAATTACATTGGTTCGTGCTATAGTACCCCACCACACACCCAATGATGGATTGTATTAATATTAGATGGACGTTGGAGAAAGAAATAATTTATGAAATTATTATAATAGCATATAACTACATATTATATAATAATAATTTTATATAATCACGTTTCATGAAGATTTTAAAGATGTGGGTGACGAAATAATACAAAAATGTTCGGTTAAGAACTATACCTCTTCCTCAGTCAACCTTTTTTTCTTTACACCTTAAGACATATGTGGTTGGTAATCTGCCCAAAATAAGGCCACTATGACCTGAATAGGTATGTAAGGAATGAGTTTTTTTGGAAATGTCTAATCCAAAATGATTTTGAAGTGTGAATAAATGAGAAGAAAATGTACCCTTTTATAAGAGAGGGGACATGCACTCTTGGAATTTCATAAAATTTTAAATTAATATAAATTAATTTTTATTTCAAAATGGATCCTAAATATTCTGATTTAAAATTGAGATGATTATTATTATAAATAATTTCATCCAAATTTGTTTACAACTTTTGATATCATTTATATACTTATATTTCTGTTTTCATCATTTGTTATCCCATTTCACAATTATAGTTTCATCAATTTTTTTACTATTAAGGGGATAATACAGTAATGATAAAAGGAAAAAAGAAAAATAAATGGACCATGATGAATATAATATATATTATCCCAAAAAATAGGATGAAGACATTTTTATTCGGAATTTTAAATTTTTTACTAAATTATTATATGTTATAATATATTATTAATGTTAGTTTTGGAACTATTCTATTAATTTGACATTTGAAACTAAATGAAAAAATGGAATTAGAATCCAATGAATAAAAAACTAACTAATATTTAACATTTATCTAAAAAATCATGGAACAAAAATATTCATTCAAACCATATTATTTATAATATTTTTAAATTCATTAAATGTTTTTCTATTAATTGAATAATTACTACATAATGGTTTTATAAGATTTAAAGGTAATCATTTATTTTATAAAATTAAAAAAAATGAAATGATAAAAAATTATTTCATCTACAAAATAATATTTATTAATGAACATATACTTTTTACCTCTACATTAAAAATATTATAGTTATTAATAGAATGATTGTGGAATTTTTCATCTTATATTCACATAAATATTATAAAGGTCAAAATCATGTACAAATAAAAAATGAAATATATTTGAATTTAGGATGATTATGGACAATATATACTCATATAATAAAATTTATTCATGTGTTAGGTTCATTTTATTGTACTTACAATTTTATTTTTACCATTAATTACATGATTTACCCTTTACCATGGGAACAAAATTACCAATATTACATTTCATTTTTGGTAAAAAAATAAAAATGAACCAATTACTAAATTTGGACCCCCTAATTCCAATTATAGAATCTTTTTTTCAAGATTGATTTCATAGAATTGGTTTAATGTTTTTATAATAAATTTTTGTATACAATTTATCTCTAAAAATATAATTGGATTATATAAAAATGATATAATTAAATTTTAAAACTAATCCAAAATATAATTTAATTTTTTAAATACTTCAAATTAAAATATAGTTGTTTTTAAAAATCAATATGTTTTAATATTCATTGAAAAATTAATATTTATAGGAAATTCTAAAAAATTCATCTTAGGATGATATTGACATGATTAATTAAAAATAAAATAAATTGTTTCAGATTAAAATAATATAAATTAAAAATTTACCTTATAAATAAAACCTGTGAAGAAAATTGTTTAATATTACCACATCATTTTTGATTTATAAATTACATAATGATTTTATAATTAATATTACTATTTATTTCATGAAAACTAATAAATATGAAAATGATTTATTCAATCATAACGTGGGTTGTTACAATGTATCTGAAAAAAATGAATTAAGATAAATAATAAAATAACATAAATATGAAGGGATACATGATATAACAACTCAATGTGAAGTATATACACATCCTAAAAGAAGATATATTCATAAAATAAATTTATATCTGAAAGAAGTAAAATTTGAGACGAATAACCGATATTACAATCATATCATTAAATTTGAGAATTAATCAATATAAGAATTATTGGTTAAAATATTAATTCCACACAAATGTAAATATATCATAAATCAACCCAAGATCAATTGAAAAATAATCTTGAAATAATATAAAAAATGAATTATAAGTATAACCCAATTAATTAAAATTGAGCTAAGAAACCCTTTACCACTAAGTGTCCTTGATGTAAAATCCCCTGAGTTTAAATAACATTAATTTAAACTTAAAATACAATAAATTATGAAATATTTATGATATGATATTTAAAAAATATAAAAATACACCCCATATAAAATTAATAATTTTAAAAACATTAAAAAAATTCTTCAATAAACGGAAATTAATATAAATCCCTTACCTTAGGCCTAGATGTTACATGTTTTTCCTTTAACTCATGTATAAAAAAATTGTATTAATTGTCTGATTTCATAAGAAAATTTATATTAGATTAATCACTTATCAAATACCCATTTAAATAATTTATTTTATTGTCAAATTACATTTTTTAAATTGAGTATGTCTATATCGACTGGTTTGAGGATGTCCTATTCATAATCCCAAAACTGCATCTGTAAGATAAACATGGTCAAAGTGGTAATTATTCTATTAATCAAAGAATAAAAGTCATGAAATAATAATAATTTTTACAAATAAATTTTGTTTTTAAATTTAACAATGTAAAATGGTTATGAAATATGAACTACATTATTATCATAGAGATGGTAGGCCATACGTATTCATAAGTAACATTGAAATTTTTCAAATAACATAAAACAAATAATATCTGAATTATCCATTCTTTATATAATTATTATCATACAATATATATCATATTATTGGTTTAAATATACTTATATATAGTACAAATGTTACTTGGATGTGAAAAATGAATCACATCACTCCATGGATGTGGCAATCCACATGTACACACGAAGGATGTTATCAATTTCTAGTGGATGGAAAGGTATAAATTTATAAGATATTTTATATTTTTGTATTTATAAATAAATCATTAACATCATATAAATTCATAAAATCCATCATTATAACCAGATGTGAGAGGTGTTGATGGAAAAATAATTACATTGGTTTTCATGTCCGTAGACTTCCCAAGAAATGAATGATGGGTATGGTTCTAATCTCATCGAATATGAGATGGATATTAGTTAATAAGTTAGCAAAAAAACATATAATTAAATTTATAATAATTATTTTTTTATTTATTAATGTTTTCATATGTTTTTGTGGAGGTATTTGAAGAAATTAAACAATAACATTAAGTTAAAAGCTATACTTATTCATTAGACATCCTTCATTTTATTACTACTTAATTCATATATAGTAATTATTATTCCAAATATTATTTGACGATAACATGTTTACATATGTTGTGAGAGGATTTAGATGTAAATATTCTAAACCAAATTGCTCTTTATTTCTGTAGAGGAGCGTATAGGGGTTCTCTTTTACTAATTAGGGGGAAGAATTCCTGGAATTTCATAATGTATTAAATCAATATAAATTAAATTTCATAGAAAAGGGGATTAAAATGATATAATTTTAATATAATTTTATTATGAGTGTAAATAATATCTACTGAAAAAAAATTTATAGGTTTTGTTTATGTTATTAACCTTATCTCTTAGTTTTAACCCCTATTAAACAATTGTGACAATTACAATGATATCAATGTTTTTTTACAATTTAGGAGTCAACAAAGATACTATAAAAGTAAATCTGACCCATAAATAGAACATGGATTATATTTAAAACCATATACCATTTAAATGGAATGCTATAGGATTTTTATGAATTTTAAATTATTTAATAAAATATTTTTTATTATAAAATATAAATAATGTCATTTTTCTAAATACATGAAATATTACAATATAATGCGTATCTAACCCATTTAAAATGGTTCCAAATAAATTTATTCAAATAAAACAATTATATGGTGAAAATATAATCACCCAATAAAATGAATTCAATTTAAGATATTACTATAAATCTTATCTTTTGTTTTAACCCTCGATTAACCAATTTTAGCTTTATCTTTGGTAATGATTTTTTCAATATTAAAGAGTTCTAATTTTATTTATAATTTTTAAATTTGTTCCTAAAAGTATAAGGGATGAAATAATTTTACATTTATAAACCTAATTTTCCTATTTATATATAATAATTATTTTTAAATTATTTAATAAAACATACATAATAGAAAATACTATTGATGTAATTTTAAAAATTATTCACATAATTTGACTTTGAAAACAACATGAAAGAAATCAAATTTGAATATAAACCATTGATAAATCTATTATATTTCATATTTACCTTAAAATTTTTTAAAAGATTAATTTCATTAAAAAATATTATTTTAGGAATTTTTAAAATAATTTAAATGATTTTTCGATTTCTTGTACAAGCACTATGTCAGAGTTGTATAGGAATTTAAGAAATTTATTTAATCCATAAAAATTAAAAATAAATTAACACCATTAAAATATTATTTAAATTTCAAATAATCATTTATAATGTAAAATAAATTTTCTTATCGATGTCACAAAAAAATTATAGATATTAGAAGCAATAAATTTATATCTTGGACTTTATCTTTTACTTAAATTTTATATAGGTCAAAAGAAATGCTAAATGAAAAAAAATATTTTTAAATTTTTAATACATATTACAAAATATATAAATCCCATAAAATAAATTCACATTTTTTAATGAATTGGGATCCTTATAATATTATCTTTAATCCTAATTAAATCATCTTATATTTAACATGGTAAATGTTTTTACTATAGTTACTATTCATTATTACAAAGAAATAAAAGATATATATTAAGAAAATTTTGAACTCATAATTCCAAATATGGATTTTCTTTCTGGATTCCATTTCTATGAGCTTCAAATATTAACATAAAATTAGTCATGCAAAATGAAATGAAAATCTATTTTTTAGAAAAATGGGTTTTAGGTATAAAATCTTTTAATGTAAAAAAATAAAGTATAAAATTCATTCAAAATAAATTATTTTAATTATTTCTATTAAAAAGGAACTAATTAAATTTTAAAACTAATCAAAAAATATAATTTGACATTATAAATAATTGATAATAAAATATAGTTTCCAATGAATATGTGTATTTTCCAATATTCATTGAGATAATAATTCACAGAAAATTCCAAAAAATTCATCCTAAGATAATTTTGATATGATGATATGATAAATTATAAATTTTTTATAAAATAAAGTTTCTAAAATTGCATTAAATTAATTATATTATCTTCTAAAATAAAATAAAAACATATTTAAAGAAAATATATTTTTGATGAAAAAAATGACTTTGTAGAAAAATTGAGATCTTATTTCCTAAGAATCAATCAACAATATTTTTGGAGGAATACCTTTTTATATATTCAATAATGTACAGAATACATTTAAAACAATAAAATTTAATTTTTTTGTTGTAAATATGACATTAATGAAAAATATTTCTTAGTTTGTTTAAGCTTAGTGTTTTGTGTTGTATATGCCTTTAAACATAGTGTTATTTAAAAATATAAGAATTTTACATCTATAGTGGTTTTATTATCCCTAATGTGAGTGTATCAATTTTTATTCCAATAATAATTATTGATAGTGATGGTCTCCTGTATGATTTATCAAAAGAATCAATTTTGATGTTGTTGAAATCATTGGATCTCAGTGAAAACTGGTCAGAACAATGATGATGAGGGAAACTATGGCTGTGAATTTTCATCAAGTATCTAATGTTAAAGGGAATGGATTATGACATGAAAGTTTTGGAACCTAATACTAAGGGGACTGAGGTAGTCATTCCCTAATGTTTCAATATTCAATCAATTCATTATTGTCATCAGACTATCTTGGTCAATGGACTTCCCAACCAACTATATCTCCCCTTATTCATACACAATGTTGTTTTATTGTGTCCCGATTTTTTTATTGATTTTTAAGTTAATTTTTAAATATATAGGATTATTCAACCTTCAAAATAGTGTATTCCCACTTACCCTATATAAGTGTCTCATATTTCAAAAAATAAAACAAAAAGAAATAGAGATTGAATCTTTTGATGAAATTATGATCCATGAACGAACACCCCCTCAACTTCCATGTCTAGAAATAGATAAATATATAGTATATCATTCATCATAGTCTTTTAAAACACAAAAAATCATAAAACTAGAAAACTAGTAATAATAATATCATACCCTTTAACATAAACCATCCTTATACATAGGTTGGCTACACCTAGGTAAATGGTCTATCATAAGTCCTAACAAAATCCTATCACCAATATCCATCTCCCAAAGAGTATGTAAAATCAAACTAAGTCTCTGACACCAATTTGTAATATCCTAATCCTAGCTAACCATAAACATTGAAAAACAAAAGTACAATATACATTGGGTACACCTCTTTATATGCTAGATATGTTTTTTGTGTAGTAGCGAGGGTCTACAGGGGATCACAAGGAGACTATACCCTCTAGTATATGTAAATATAAATATTATTAGAATTATAAATAATTAAAATTCATAATAATAATAACCTAAATGATCTTTATGACTACTATACAACCATTAAGAAATAATATATCAGATTATATATTAAAATAAACTATTATAGTGTTACATGACTGATTCTTAAAATGAAAGATCACAACCTGGGTTGATCATATAAAACATGTCCAAAACAAGAAAAAGAATAATGACAATACTAAAACTAGACGAAATCCCTTTATAGACCTTATTTCCCATATCTAACCATATAACTCTAGCTTATATGTCAATAGTAGTGATCTTTTACATTATTATGTTAAAACCCACTAACTTTTCATGAGAATCACGGTTCCTCTACAAGGAATAACTACAACTCAATAGGTCACCACCATTAGGGTCCTTAACAATTAAGAATATAAAAGTGAACACATAAATTGACATGATAATAATCATAATAAATTATAAATACCACATTATAATTATCAAATTCTTAATTTCTAAGCAATCCATGTAAGGAGAAACCGTACCTACCTTGACCAGTGCTGAAATAAGCATAAATATACTACGATAATATTATAATTATTGTGGGATCGTATGTTCCAATAGTTGTAATGGTATTATCCCTAGTGGAATTCGAAACTTCAATTAATTTAGTGATATGAAAAATGGGAAGGGAAAATCATGGATATACCAATCTCATCCAATAGACAACTCTAACCCTGCTCATTATAGTATATAGAAAAATGAGAATGGTAGCCCTTGTCAATACAGATCATATACCATAGCCATATTGAACCATTCTCAATAGAGTATAATGAGTAATTATAAAATGGAACCATGATTATATAAAACACAACCCATATACATCTATATCCTTCTTTATCATGTTATAAAGACAAGCAATAAGGGTTCCCCCTATCTAAAATTCATTTGTTTATGGTATTCAAATTCCAACTCTAAATAATATATAAGAAATGCAAAATTTGGACCATATATATATATATATATATTAAATCTAATCCAGATCAACCATTTTTTGTCAATAATGATAATATAATGTCATGTAATCCCACAAAAACAATAACATAATTTCATAATAACTATTATAAAAAACTATGTTTTTATGTCAGTTTTTTTGTTTTTATCATTGGTTTTTGAGGTAAAGTCATTCTAGGTGACATTGATAATATATTTCTAATTTTATTTAATAAGTATAATATTAAAAATATTTTTAAGGATGGTTTTTATTAAATCATAATTTTTAATGATTTGTATATCAATTATTTCAAAAATAACATGAAATTTGATCTTTAATTTCATTTATTTTAATAAATTATTTAAAAAACAATGTTTACATTAGTTTTCAAATAATCAACCTGAAAGATCATTTTTACGTCAGTTTTTAATGAAGTTACATAAAAATTATAAATTTTTAAACAAAACTATAAATTAACCCAGAGCCTTCCATGGTTTTTTCTGAGAATCAAAAACAACAATTTGATTTTGAATGAAATAATAGTTATTTTCCCACTAAATTTTTTTAATAATTAATGATAACTATTCTATATAATTATAATAATCAATGAATATAAATTATAATAGTAAAAAAGTAATAAGTGAAAAAATAAATCATTCAACAGATTTTATCTCTATGTAAGGGTATTTGAAGAACTGTAATGTCCAACCAAATGTATTAGACATTCTAAAAATCATTTCCATGATTTCTCTAATAAAACAATCAACTTACATTTTCTAAATGGATATTTAATCATGATTTGAATTATATAAATGGTTAATAGATGAATAGTTTTAGAGAAAATAAAGTAGGTGTGATAGATTAAAAGATGGGGAGCGGAATGAAATATAGGGATACAACCTGATGAAATATTTTAAAATATTATATATTTGTATTAATGAATGAAAATAATGTTGGTGAAAAGAAAATATGAATTTTACATGTTTAGAGAGATGAATTTGTAAAAATAAATGTTAAAATTCTATGTAATGAAGAGAAAAATATAATTTCCATGTCATGTTTTTATGTTTAATGTCATTTTCAAAAATAAGTAATGTTAAAAATATTTTCTAGAATATTTTTATCCTTAATTATTAAAATAAATAACGTTAAAACCCTATTTTAATTTCATATATTTTAAAAACCCAGGTTAATAATATTCGAAAATATTTTTAACATTCTTGTTTAAAATAACCGATGCTAAAACTATTTTGAAAAAACCAAGATTAAAAATACCAGTGTACTATATTTTACATCAGTTATTAAATAATAGTCATAAATAATATTTTTAACTTATTTTATTAAATAACTGATGTAAAAACATTGATGTTATAAATACTTTCTCAACTAGAGAATAATGAAACCAAGGATCATATCCTTGAAAATTAATTATAGGGTTCATATATAGTCCAACACAAATTCAATTCAATATAAGGTTGGGTATCAAAATTAAAACCCCTTTACTATTATCCCATTCATGTGTTACATCCATCTGGAGCGATATATCTTGAAGGTGTGTGGACCAAATGTATTAACAATAATAAAACAAGCCAACTGACTATATGGAAATACAAATATCCCATTACAAGAAAATCCTCATGAAACCTATATATGAATACACATACAGTTATCAATGAATTTTATTTATAACCTAAAAATTTTAACTACATTAGAATATAACCCAATGAACACCTCATTGGTTTTATAATGTTGGGGTTATCAAACTTTATCTCAATAGAACGACCAATAGTTACCATAGAATCAAAGTACAATATCAAAAAAGAAAACCCAAGGTCCTAAACATCATTAGCTTAATCATATTGGGTGAATGGGAACAATTCATGTTAGTTATAGGTTAAGAACACACATTTTTTGTGACCATATATCTTGTATCACACGAAACATGCATAAACTGGATGGAATGATAAGAAAGGTCTCATAAAAACAATTATATTTCCCTATAAATTGGGATGAATCAATGGATTCACTTCCTTATATATTTCTAATAACACTCCATCACCAGTACCATATATTCATAGTTTATCTAAATAAATTAGAACAAGATATAATATATAACATCAATATTGGTTGAATAGTTTAGTTGTATTGGGAGACTAAATACCAACATGATTCTCATGTCAAATTTGATAAAATGAAAAAATAATAAAAATAATAGCTATAAAATTATTATTTTTTATTTTATAGCTCTAAAATCATTCTTAAATCAATTCATGGTATCACTATGAAAGGATAACATAAAAAAAGTGAGCTCAGATTCTTCGTAAGAGAAAACATTCAATAAATTCTATATTGAAATAAATAAGCATGAATAATATGGATGAAAAAAATTAAAAAAAACTAAAAATATATAACTAATATCATTAAAATATAACATATCTCTGGATGGAATAAATACATAAATTATCACTTGGATAACAATAAATAGTATCATAATTATAGAATTTATAATGTCAGAAATACTAATCTTACCATCAAGGCCTTGTGCTATGAAATCATGTATAAATTGGCTATATGCTTGTCAAATAACAATACTGTTTTTTAATCATGTGACCTTATTTCTCATCAAGGGGGTATAACATTTCCTTCATATGATATACTATGTTTTATTCATTCATCATGTAAAATAATTATTAATAATTCAATACATAATCAATATAAACATTCATATTTTAAAACTAGGATAAAAAATTTTAATATTTTCTCCAGTTAATTAAATAAAAAACAGGAACATAATCCACAATGAGTAAAATACTAGATGATATCATTATATTATACCCCCAGTAAGAAAATAATTCATTAAATTATTCTAAATTATATAAAAATACATTTAAAATAACATTCAAACTGATCGTTGAAAAGAGGAAAAAATTATTTTCTTTTATTAAAATTTTAAATAAAAAATTATTTTTTTAATAAATGACTTTCTTTGAATATAACAATATGAACTTGAAATAACATTAGGAAACTCTTCTAAAGTTTTAAATATTAAAATAAATATTCTTTTCACACCTTTGAGAAATAGTCAAAAGTATATATTTTTGAAGAATATTAGAAGATTCCTTTTACAACATTGAAATGAAATTTAAACATGGTTACAGATGACCTTAATTTATCCTTTTATCATAGAAAATATTGTTATTGAAAACATTTTAAGAATCATGGTCATTAAAGAAAATCTATATCTACTAAAAGAGAAATAAGATATGTTTTTATAAAATTTTTACTGATTATATTAAGTAAAAAACATATGAAAATGAAAAATAAAAAGTTAAATCTATAGATAACCAGAAAAGGAGAAAAATTATGGATTCTAAAATATTATGATCTTATAGTTTATTTCAATGTATATTTAAACATAAACAATCTTGAATAAAAATGAGATTGTAGAATAAATCCTTACCTCAGACTTATTTTTCGTAAAACTTGTTATATACTCCTCAATAATAAATTTAAATTTGTTAAATAAATTATTGGTAAAATTATTCATATATTTTTCATTTTAAAATCCTTTTATTATAATTTCACATCAATTCATTGAATAGTTTTTCTTGACGTCCACCACTTCAGGTTGTTCGGCCAATTTCTCTAAAAATACTATGGAATATTGACTAAGAATAATGGTTTTATGAAATGGTTTCGACTTTTATATATTATATATAATTATATTTTTATAATATTTTTTCATGATATATAATATTATAATCAACCATTCATGTTGGTAATAGAAAAACAAATCGCATTGCCCTCATGGAGGTGGTAATCCACAATTATGCACGAATGACATTATCATTATCTAATTGATGGAAGGGAAAGAAAGAAAATGATATATTATATTTTAAAAAATATAATTATTTCCTTTATATGATATATATTTATTATTTCCATCTTTATAACCAGTTAATTAATGTGGTGATGAAAATATGAATTACACCAGTATAAAGATACCATAGGTCATACAAACGTAAGAGAGTTATTTTATTTATCTATAAGATGGAAAGGAGTTATAAAATGGATGTCCCATTAACATAAAAGAAACTATATATGGTTAATTAAGTGGTGAAAATTTACTAATTTTTTTTATTGAAAATTGGATAATGTTTAATGGGAAAAGAACTAGAATAATATCAATAAGAACATATACCTCTTCCTCTGGTAACCTACTTTAGCTTAACACATTTGCAAAATAGATGACTTATTTCGGTGGTATTGGGACCTTTATGAATTATGGAGTGATTTTGGGAAGTAATTTTTTTAAATTTTGGATAATATAAATGTGTTAATTATTATGATGAAGAGAGTAGAGGTGGTTCCCTTTTATAAGTGAGGTGAGTGAAATGCTTGTAGTTATTTGAACAATTAAATATTACAAGTGTCTTAAACATGGATATGTGGAACATAAACTATTAAATTTAAGAGATAAGGTAATAAAGGTTTAATTACCTTTATCTAATAATAATCTAGATAATGTTTTATGACATTATCATAATGGTTTACCCTTAGTTAACACTTTTTACCCTTTTATCAAAGTTACACTATTATTACCATAATTATTATTCATAATGACCAAAAATGAAATAAGAATCATTAATAAATTTGAATATCATGATTTTAAATATTTCTTAATTTTTTAAATATTTAATTCATATCATTGCTAGAAATTAATTTTAATGTTGGGGTATAAAATTCAAGCAATTAGAATTTGTTTTGAAACATGTGTTTTTAAGAAAAAACATAATATTATAACCTAATAAAATATAAGGATTATTAATATAGAATTAATTAGATTATGTTTTATGAAATTTATCATATGAGATTTTAAAACGAATACAATATAAAATGGGAATGAAAATATATGATGATTTCACAAAAAACATCATTTATATATTTCACCCAAAAATCAATAATTTTTAAAAAATCCCAAAAATTAATCTTCATATAAATTGAATCATGTAAACTAAAAAATTATATTTGTTTATTGAAATTAATATTCTAAAATTTATATATTTTTATTTTATATATTACAATGAACTATTTCTATTATAATGATAAAATTATTGGATTTTCATTGGATAATTGTCTTGTTATGTAATGATATAATTCTATAAGATGATCTATGGTATTACATTCTTACCCACATAAATAATTTCATACATGAAATTTTTGATAAAATTTATTTATTAAATAAATTTGGGTAATCCAACCTCACAGTTTCTTTAGTCTCTCATATTACCTATTCTACTTTGTGATATCTTTGAGAAAACATTCACCAGCTGAGTTGTCCGATGTTGCAACCCTTTCTCTCTAGTTTTAAGAATCTAGGTATGATATTCATATTAAAACAAATTTGGTTCCAATTCCATCTCATTATAGGTGGTCACTTGTGTGGGGTTTGTCATGTACTTCCTCAATAATGAGGTATGGAACCCATTATGAACTTTCGAGGCGCTAGGTGTCATTTCCAAATGTTAATCCAAAAATCCAATTATTTTTAGAATTTGAAAAGGCTAGTTGTACCTCATACATTGATTCCTTTTATTTCAAAAACTTATTACACTCTAATATAAAGATAAATTTAAGAAAACATGACATCCCAAAAGATATTATAAATCATTCTTTATCTTGTTGGAAACTATTTTTATCTATATTGAGCTATATTAATATGATTCTAAATTGGCCTCTCTTTCACCATTTCCTCTTCAATGATTACAAAGGAAACTCGATTCATTTAAATGATTTCTTACCTTGAAATTCTCTTGAGAACAGCCACAATATATTTTCTAATTTTACAGTAGTCCTTCTAGAATGCATATCTTGATTTGAACCACCATAACACCACATAGGCAGATAGAAAGATGATGGTGAAATGCCAATCCCACCTCCAACATGCTATGGTCCAGCGATAAGTTCCGAGTGGGGATAAAAAATAAATGAGAGACCTTATAATAATGTATATGTACCAACACACACTCAAAAATCCATGAAATAGTTAAAATATATATGAAATCATAATATACTAGAGATTAATAAATTCATGAAACAACCACTAGGATAATTTTAGAGTTCAAAATTGTAAAAAATAATATAGGAGAAAAAATACACTACTAACCATAGTATAGGGGAAAACCCAACTAAAGAAAACTGTTAAGATGTAACGTATGGGTGATCCTGTATTAAAATCTCAAAGTATAACTGCTGAACATGGACAACATCTCTATGTACTATTAAGCTCCACTAATTAAAAGTCCTTCATAATATTAGTTAATATATCTATCGTCTCTATAAGACATGACACATGTGGGAAAATAACATGAAAGAAAGGGTATATAAACAACTAATTGGATGCCTTGAAAACTAATAAGGGGAATCAATATAGATAAATAATATTCATCTCAACCCATAAGGATTAGGGTAAGGAAAACACAATATTATATTTGTTCAAATTAAACCCATGAAAAAAAGAGAAGGGGGTCTCTATTTCTACACCCATCTATGAACAATGACTCATCTTAATTCTTCCAAATGTACAAATCTGATTCCAACCACCATGTGGAACCTCAAAATATTTTGTGTGGAGGGTTTTCTCCATTATGATACACTCTATATTTAATAAAGCATGATATCCTTGACAAGTATCATTTATAACCACTTAAGAATATATAGGCATTGCACCTCACCATTGCATTGAATAATTGATGGAGCACTAATTCAATTGAGGACCTCCTCATCTTTTGAGCACAATATGGGGAGTCTACTCCGTAGATATAGGATCCACACCCTCTATAATGTGAGGGAAGTTTTTTCTATGTTATCTGAATAATATGGGAGACCATCCACTTGGAGAGAGATAGTGTAGTACTAACCTCAGGAACACTTCGGTGATCCAACCCGATCATTACCACTGGGTGAGAATTGTTGAGAGAACAATATCACTAGAATCACCTCAAATCATATCATTATTTCTATAATTAAGTCCACCAAGAAGTTCTACATGGAAAACTACTCGGCATAAGATTGTCATAGACCCAAATCATAGTCACAAGGAAAGAGAAAAATTAAGAAGAATTTTCTATACAAATTACACGACGTGTACATGGGGTCACATGGTATGTAAATTGTGTTGTAAACCCAGGTGAATGATCCCATAGATATGGCATGGCAAGTCATGTGGGTTTACATAGAATAGATGTGGAGTACAGGTCATATATTGGAATCATGGGGCAAGCTCGTTTCCTCCAGCCCATGCCCTTATACTTTAGCATTTACCCATATATATTGGTCATGTACTTGTACTGTGGGAATGCCAAGTGCTATGGGAATACACACATGGTAAATGAATAATGAAGCTATATACCTATAAACATAGTTTCTATCAGGGTATATAGCATTTATACTAACACTGAGTCTCAGGAATCTGGCTTCAGTAGAATTTTGGGCTTCACCAATAGGGTCACAAGATGTGTGGGCCCAAACACACTCTGTTTGATATTTATCTCATATAAACCCCAACCTCCATTGTAAGGAGAATAAAGTATCTATCTCACTCTGAACAACACATTGTGTACTTCATGAATTTTTAAATAATATTGAATCTTCATGAGTTTCTACCGACACTGATTTCTCCATTGGTGTAGCTACAAATAGCACAAAGTATATCAGATCTAGGGTTGACCAAACTCAAATTGTCCATGATGGTTTTATTCTTAAAACCCAATATCCTTGAAAACCCACCCTATGTTTCATCACACCCACAAATCAAAAAAATGTTGAAACAATCCCTCGATTTGGTCCGTGTTTAACAATTTCATCACCCACATCATACAACATTCCTTGATCTATCCAAAAAATCATGATACAATTCCATTTGTGCATCCACAATGAATTTATGGGTTTTATAACCGTAAAAAATGACCCAAAAACATTGAATCATTATCCATGCGGGCCTTCAACTAATAATACAAATAATGGTGGGGGATAAGCACAAAATGAATTAAATAACATCATTAGGTAGTGCAATCCCATCAAATGATTACATAATGTGCAACATGGGTGAAATCAAGGAAACAAATATAAACTACCAATTTCAAGAACATAATTTGAAATTAGGATCATTTAAAAAAATGAATATTGAAATAAATAAGATGATCTATAATCCATACTCTTAAGTTGAATAAAATAATACAGAAATCCATGAAATAATATTCCTCACCTCAAGAAAATATCCATCATTGGTAAAGATCATATCCACTAAAGAACATTGTTATGATCTTATTTTGTTTATTATACATATTATGAATCCCTTTGGTCAATTTCAATCAATATTCCTGGGTTTCTCAATCCCAAGGGAGCTCTCGTCCTTATCCTCCTTAATCATCTAGGTTGATATAGACAACCCTAGACATTATGGAAGTGAAAATTATTGAGATGGGTTGAATTAGGGTTTTCAACTGAATATATTAAATAAATATATTATTTTATTCACTTAATACAACTTCTAATTATAAACCTTAACCAATTTCATAACACTTACCAACTTTATGTCATGCCTTGGGAAAACCTCATGTTTTAACTATGGTTTCTAATTTCTTATATGATTTCTTTATCAATTGGAAAAACATTTATTCCCAACATATGAATGTTCATTTTTTATTTGAGATATATTTTTTATTTGAAATATATTAATTTTATGGTTCTGCAATACCAAAAATATTCCAAAAACTCAGAGGAAAAATCATGATACATATTTAGAAAAACACTCTAAGGGATAAACCAAAGAAAATAGATTCAATACAATATCACCTCCTTTAGGGATTTTTAAATTGAAAATCACAAGTCACAAAAAATGTAGGGGTATAAAACCTTCTTTGAAATTTCATATTGTTATGAGATATAATGCATGATCTTATGAAACCAAGTCACTTAAACTAAAGTATTGTTCTGTCTATATAGGATCCTCTCCTATTGGCTTTGGATATCCACTGAGTTCTATAAGAAGGTTACTCTATCCTATGTATATCTCATAATAGTTGATAATTTGATATAAGTGACACACACATCTACTTAGTTGTGACACAAGAAATATGTCACACACTTGTTCATACTATAGGGGTAAGGCCACGTGATATACAACCTCAACAACCCAATATATAAACTCATTCACCCTAATGATTCTCATGTAAAATATTGAACTTTAATAAAAATTACATTCGACATCATGGGGGGACACTCAAGAAGACATAGTATCTCCACTCAAACTTATGTGGTATATAATTCTTTTGTTTATAAGATTCCTACCGACTCTATGTTACACTAAAATACTCCGGGATCATATGAACACATCATCGACATTGTGTGCACCATTTCCACGACAATATAGAAGCTCTAATGAATACATTCATGAACAATTTAATCCTTTACGGTATCCTATATAATTCCTCAATAAATTTCCATGCTTTGTGTGAACTGATAAAATCCATTTAATTCAGTATCTACCAATGCTGAGTGATCCATTCAGGTCTTTCCAAAAAACCAATTCATCTACTCACATAAATTTTTTCAAAACCTAGATTGTCCTCTTAGACTATCCATCCACCTAGGGATGGAATTCCATGATCATTTGTTACTAGGTTCCAAAAAACACCTCTTATCCTATCCAAAACCATCACAAATACCAAACATCATGGTCAACGATGATCAAAATAAGTACCCCATGTGTTAACACGATCCTATACACATACAAATACTACAAACTATAAACCATGTTGTGAAATAATATGAAAGAAATTGTGAAGACATGGTATGTTAGTAAAAAATCACGAAAATATACTTGTGGCCTCTCACCATATATGGAATCCCCATCATAAAATCTATCAAATTACATCCCATAGCCATTCCGGGAACATAATAGCCTAAATGAAACATGTTGGATCCTGAGTTCCTAAACATGATGACAAACATGTGAGACATCGAGAGATAAAAAAATATATCATTAACATATTACATCCCATAAAATCTTCCACATAAGTTCTTTTTATATCATTGTCACATCTTGATTTACATCCATGAGAGGGGTATAAAACTTCCTAAAAACCTCCTCCTACAACCTGACCAGAACCACCATCCATTCTTAGAACATGATGAAATTATCCTCTCCTTTAGATAATACATCTTTTTCATATCTTGAGGATATTTGTTAATGTAGAATGTCACATTTTACATCTCACTAGTGATAATCTCTCACACACTATTGATGTGATAGACTCACCATCACTGGAATAAGATAAGCTTCAACCCTATCCTCTACCCATGATAGTTGTAATGAAGCAAACTACTTAGACGCCACCTCTACCAAGAATGTATAATATTTCATTATAATGGAATACTCTACAACATTTCCCTACCAAGGATCCTATATAATCATGTAGTGATAGAACTAAAGTAACTTCAATAATTTATAGTTTATCTGGTTGAGTTATCTCTCTGGATATTTTTTTACTTGAAACTCTAGTGGATTAAGAAAACAAATAAATGAAATCATAGAATATAAACTCTCCATATATCCACGTAAAATTATTCTACTCCCAAAACACATTCGGTTTTCTAATCCTCCTCATGTGGAGTCAAATCCCTCAACCCACAACAAAAAGTTTCATACCTCCTCAATAACAAACATTTGTTCCTAGCTCTAGAGGAATATCAGAACACTACACATGCAACTCCTCCTTTGTAAGTCTCAAAACATGAGAAATTTCTAAACTCTTACCCAGATCTTCGAAGGATATATGGAAATAATCAATATAATAAATCGAATTCCCATACCATTTGAACGATGTAAATGGGGATAAAAACATGGAAAAGTTGAGCACGAACCTCTAATAATACCCTACAAGACTAAGGAAACTATGCACCTCATCCCTGTTCCTAATTGACTCATATAAATAGACATTATCGAATATTATTGATTCTATGGTTACACCAATATCTATGTTGACATTCCCCAGAAAGTGAACCTCCAAAATTAAAATTTGACACTTTGAGAGCCCACTATAAATGTTATTCACAAAGTATGTCTAGGAACACACTCAAAACCTCTATAAACCACCTAAGACATAGTGTATATGAGAATTTTATTAATAAATTTAAGCATGAACCAATCTAATGAATGTTCTAAGAGCTAGTTTATATGCTCCATGGACACTATGGGAATATTTTTCTCACCATATGGATACAATATGAACTCAACATCACCATAATGACACTAGAATGGTATATTAGGAATACTATCATCATGAAACCTCAAAAACGTTATTTCTGATCTTATACTAAACATCATGATCTATCTCAAACATTAAAATAGGTTGAAGAGGTCATAAATCCATTTAAGAATGTTGCATGTATTTAACTATCACCTAATCCTTGTAATGAAAAACAATGACAAGATTTAAGACCATGTCCCCCTTTTTCACCAACACAAATGGAGACACCCAAGGGGATCAATCATTTCCAAAAAAACCCACCTCATATTATCTACCACATCAAGGGATATACTATCTAACGAAGGAGAAGTTGGCTATGTTATCAGACATTAAATCTTGTCCCACCCGACATGATACTCCATCCCACAAATGAATGAAAAAAATCCTCATATCCATATGAACATGTTGGAAAACATTGTAGGGATTACCAAACCCAAATCACCATTATTGGGTATATTCTGTCCACCCACGGGAAAATCCATCAATCAAGTCCCTGATTCACACTGTGACATTACTAAACCATGAGAAAAAACCATCAATCAAATCCCAGTTTCACAATACCATCACCCAAATTCTACAAAATTACTCAATCTATATGAAAATCACCAATCCCAAGTAGTTTTTGAATACACATTGAATTTTTGGGATCGATCATGATGAATCTATCACGTTATTATCAAACATATAACCCAACAAGACAATGTTGAAGAATACATATAATAGTCGGGGAAACCACAAGAATGAAGAGAATAAAATGATATTTCAGTGTGAAAATATCCTACGATTACATAATCACAATCATTGGTGAAATGAATGTATAAAAAATATAAACTACCATGTTCAACAACTCAATTAGAAATTAGTCTCATGAAAAGAATTTAAATTGAAAAAATAAGTAGATATATAATTTATAAATATCAATTGAATAAAATAGGGAAGAAATACATGAAATAAAATTCCATACTGTAAGAAAAAATCAATTTTTTTGTGGAGAATGTGTCTGATAGTGAAAAAGGTGATGTTCCCACAATGTTCATCATATATCTCATGAATCCCTTTGGTCATTTTTTGTCAATACACATCCACAAGTACTTCAATACCAACAGAGATATCTTACTCCTTCTCTCAAATATCTCATGGTTATATGCCTAACCCTATAGATTTTATATAATGGAACTTATATATAAGGAGGGAAATAGTTTTATCCTTTAAATATTTTAAATAAATAAATTACCTAGTTCACATAATGTATCAACAAATTGTATACCTTAACGTAAATCCTAAGGATAACCAAATTTATTTGGTGCATAGGTTAAAACTCACATTCTAGAAAACATTGCAGTCTCACATTTCCCATCCAAGGTCCCCAACACCAAAAAATCATTAATTCTAAAAATTTGTTCACTTATACTTTAATATATATTTATATTTTTAATATAATAATTTCATGGTCATGTAACACCCAAATAATAGGGGTTAATCTAAGGAAAATCTAGACATATATTTAAAAATATTTAAAAGACTAAACTGTTTAAAACATTGTCGTTATAATACCCATCAGTTTGAGGATGATAGGTAGTGAAAAATGTATCTTAGTGTCGAGAAGCATATAAAGATTATTGTAGAATTTCTATGTAAACCATGGACCATGATTGGATAATATTAAAATTGGTGCACCATGATGTCTCCCAAATCCATTAATATAGATCCTTGTGACATAGTTAGAAGGTAAATATTTCCTGATAGTGAGGAAATGTGTGGATTTTTTGATGGAAATAAATAATAAACTATATAATTTCATTCTCTCTAATAGTCTGGGAAAATCTGTTGAAATATTCAATAATAATACAATACCATTTACATAATGGAATATATAGAGATTTTATAACTCATTCAAGATTTTGTCTCTCTACCTTAACCTATCGATGAACCAAATATCACGATACATAGATTTCAATTTATCATTTTATATTATCCCACAAAATTTTCCTTTTAATGCTGATATTTTTTTTTGTGGTGCAAGTCTTTATAGAAAAATATGAGTAATCTTGTTTATCAGGTGATTATCTTTTATACTCAATCCCAGATGGAACACATAAACACTTTACAAATTTCAATATTCCATATCCATTGTTTAATTATTACAGTATCTCGTTTTTCATGGATTTTATTTTTTTTCAATATTATTTTCCTAAATATAGTAACTTTTTATTTTCTCCCATAAAGATGGTTTCCAAATAATTTGGAATAGATGTGTTGTTTCCACAACCTTAATGATTACCATATCAAAATTTACTAAATCTATGAATATATGATCTTTCTTAATCCTCATTGGAGTTGAAATACCATGTTATTTCAAACTCAAAGCATTGACCATCTTTATTTTCCACACAATGTGATATTGTATCATGAAATTATAATTATTGAGTAGTTTTAACCGCCACCTTAGCCTCATGTTGAGATATTTCCAAGATAATATGTATTTAAAACATCTACAATCCATATATATTTTAAATCATTCTCTAAAAAGGTGACACCTCCATATATTTAACTAAAATCATATAACTACCAACAAAATATCATTGGATGGATAATTGTATTCATGGATCATTAAATTCCTTGATTTATATGAAAAAAATCTATCATTCAACATAAAAAACATTTATGTCCCTTGTTTTATACAACATTATATATCATACATATGTACATTAATTATGGTAAAGTAAATATCTATTCATTGGAAATCCCCTATTGATTTATTCGAATCATTCATTAAATTATTTTGACTATATGAATTTAACCCCATTATATGTAAACTTGATTTAAATGTAAAATAATTGAACAATGCTAGGAAAATGACATCAGTAGTATAAGGACCCGCACTTATTTCATACATAATATTGAATTTAATCAAGAAAACACTTCATTTTACATTGACGATCTTTTCAAGTTTAGAGCTTTAGAGAATTATGACAAAACATTCATAACATTACACATTATTACATAGTGGATACCATAAAATCAGTTTCCATTTTCCTTAGAATATAAAACATTAAAAAAAAGACTCCTTGACAATTCTTCAACATTTAAAATGTCTTCCTTCCTTGTATTACTCATCATTAACCTGTGAAAAATCATTTAAAAACTTGGGATGAGCACAAAAGCTCAGTATGGTATGAAAAAGAAGGAAAAATCACATTAGTCCATAAATATGCATGACGTATGAAAACATTTTCAAAAGACATGCTTTCTACCCATAAAATCTTACTTAGCGTAACAGGAGATTTACACAAGATACACACCAACATAATTATAATCATAGAGGTATATTGGGGCATTACTTACATAATCTTGTAACCATCTTGGCTACCTTAAAATTTGTAACCCTCACGACTACCTTACTTTGTGTAACCATCACAGTTACACTTGGAGTAACCATACGACCGACCTCCAACTTACTCATACCCAATGCATTGTAGGGAAATATAGGTCCCACCCTTCATCATAAAAAATGCCCATTTACCAAAACATAATCATACAACATAAACAATAGCATAAAAATATTGCCTTTGAATCTTATAAAACATAATTTTAAAAGAGGATTTTAGATGAAAAGTCCCTTATAAACATCATACACATGAAGTGAGGCTTAATAGAGTGGATGTAATATGTATATACTCTGTAAATACACATAATGAAACATAATATAAACAAAACCCATCACACAAACAATTTAAATAGCACATAAATTATAAAGTAGAATTTTAACCCAAAGAATGGAAATCGGGTTAAGAATTCCCTTACCTTGGGCTTGTCTTACTTAAAAATTGTTTAAACCTACTATATAATGGTTAAAGGAGTGTTATTAGTATTTTACAAAAACATTTTCATGTTTATAACCTCTTATATGGTCATTTCATAACCTCATTTCACCCCTTTTTTGTTAGTATTTTGTTCCTTGCATTATTTTGGGTGAGTTCTTTTGTGATTTTCACGATCGGTTCAGGATGAATCGTTCTTGTTGATTGGAAGTGAAACTCCATAATTGGAATGGAGTAGTATATACATATTTCCAGTACCATAATTTATACCATTTATCACTTTGATGCTTTATATGATGATGATTAATAAGTTAAAACATTAATTATGTTTGTTTAGATCATTTAAGTGGTTCTTTGATAATTACAACTTCATTTAGTATTATAAATTTGAATCATGAGTACAAAATAATTCCAGAACCTTATATGAGTCATAAAACATATCTTATAACCTGGTTCAACCATATAAATGGTTTCACAACCAGACTTGAAAGAATTAATGGAAATTGAAAATACATCGTCCACGATATCAGTAATTCGACACAAATGGACAATGTTTTTTTTGATTCTTTAAATAAGTGAGAGAGGAGAGGAATAATGATTTGTAATTTTCCATAAACATGAAAACATCCAGAATATACATGATTCTGGAGATTTCATGCCTCTTGGATAAGAGGGGGTGAAGAAAGAAGAGAAAGGAATCATGAAATGAAGAAAACATGAGTAATTTCTTACAAAAATTCGGCAGCCTAACGGCGTCTCTTAAAATTTCATAAAAACAAGATTGATGAGAGGAATGGAATATCTCATCATCATACAAACTTTGGACAGTAAGGGGAAACATTTAATGAAATATCCCAACAAAAGACAAAGGTAAAGGAAGAGAATAACATAAAATGGAAGAAAAGAATGAAAATGAAAGAGGATGTTTACCTCTTGATCTCTTCTCCTTGAGATCCTTCTTAAGGGCTTTGGTCTTGGTCTTTTGGTGAGACCAGCAGCTATAGAACGTGGGGAAGAAGATTGGGGAGGGAATTTGGCAGAATTTAGACAATGCTCAAGGCTTGATAGGTGTGGGAGGAAGAGGGGAGTGAGGGTTGTATTTATAGTGGAGGAGGGGAGGTTTTTAGATTATTTTAATCATTATTATAATATTTTTATCAAGACTATGAATAATCTCAAATAAAGTTGCCTTAATTAGTGAAAATATCAAGTGAGTTCGAAGAAAGTGGCCTTGTATCACTTATGATGTCATAAATAGTGCATTTTTACAGATAAATTGATTATACAGTATTTTATCATATTTCACTATTCACTGAAAATTCAAGAGTTTCAGAAAAATACCAAAAATTTACCCCTACCATTTTTGGACATGTAGAATTCAAAAATGAACTCCATTTTTCAAAAATAATTTTCTTAATATTATTAATTTAATTTTTAAATAAGGTCACAGTTAAGTCGAAAAATAACAATATTTAAGTGCAACTAGTTTTATGTGACATTGGAAAATTAATTAAGATCCCATTATCCTATTTCCATGGGAAAATAAAATAATAATATTATTTACTATTCATGAGGTCATATTACTAATCATATTACTATTCATAAGGGCATGTTACTATTCAGAAAAAAAACATGTTTCTTCCATCAGACTCTAAATAACATACTGAACACAATTGTAGACGACAGTTTCTTGAAATTCAAAACATAGAAGAAATAAAATTATGTTTAAAGGATACTTATAAATATATACCTTAAACAAAATTTCAAGAATTTTCAATTTATTTTTAGAAAACCTTGGGATGTTACATTATCCCCACCTTCTTGAAATTGCATCCTCACAATTTTATTTACTTATTAAACAACTGAGGGTTTTTTTCCCTCATAGTATTTTCAGATTCCCATGTTGCTTCTTCAACCATGTGATTTCTCCACAAAACCTTTACCTGGTGGATTACCTTATTCCGCAATACCTGTTCTCTTCGATCGAGAATCTGAACTGGTTTTTCTTCATAAGAAAGGTTCTCTTCCAGGTGAACTGCTTCTGGCCTCAAGATATGTGATGAATCTGGAACATACTTTCTCAACATCGAAACATGAAAAACATTGTTTACCTGAAATAAGCTCGGAGGCAAAGCTACGCGGTATGCAACTGTTCCAACTTTATCCAAGATTTCAAAAGGACCGATGAACCGTGGACTTAGTTTCCCTTTCTTACCGAAACGAATCACACTTTTCCAAGGAGATATTTTAAGGAAAACATGGTCACCTACCTTAAAAGAGAAGTCTTTCCTTCTGTTATCTGCATAACTTTTCTGCCTGCTCTGAGCTGTCCTCATGTGTTGCTGGATCATCCTCATTTTCTTAGCCACTTCTTCTACTAATTCTGGCCCCATCAACTTTCTTTCACCGACTTCATCCCAAAACGCAGGAGTCCGACACCGCTTTCCATACTAGGCCTCAAAAGGTGCCATCTGAATACTGGAATGGCAACTTTTATTATAAGAAAACTCAACTAATGAATGATGTTGATCCCAACTTCCCTGATAGTCCATTGAACAAGCTCGAAGCATATCCTCCAAAGTTTGAATCGTTCGTTCTGACTGCCCATCTGATTGAGGATGAAAAGTTGTACTGAAATTCAACTCTGTGCCCAAAGACTTCTGAAGTCCCTTCCAAAATATAGAAGTGAACCTGGGATCTCGGTCAGACACAATGGAAAGAGGAACTCCATGTAACCAGATAATCTCTTTGAGGTACAATCGAGAAAGCTGATCTAATGTCATTTTATCTCGAATAGAAAGAAAATGAGCAGAATTTGTTAGCCGATCAACAATAACCCATATCGCATTGTTACCTCGAGAAGTCTTTCGTAGTCCCACCACAAAATCCATGTATATATTCTCCTATTTCCATTCTGGTACTGGCAAAGGCTGAAGCATCCCCTTCGGTAACTGCCTTTCTGCTTTAACCTGCTGACATGTCAAACATTTCATTGTAAAATCAGCAATATCTCTTTTCATCCCATTCCACCAGTAATACTCCCGAAGGTCTCTGTACATCTTAGTACTTCCAGGATGAACAGAAAATGGAGAACTATGAGCTTCACACAACAATTATTTCTTCAGCTGGGAATCACAAGGCACACACAACCTTTTCCCAAACCTTAAAACACAATCTTTATCAAGATTAAATTCTGGAAACTTACCCATTTTAACCAATTCTACCTTTTTCTGTAGCTCACAGTATTCCCTCTGCGCTTTCATAATTCTATCTAACAACGAAGACTGCACTGAAACATGAAACAAAACAGATATATTCCCTGCACCAACAACTTCTAAGCCAAAATTTATCAAATCATTAATCAAGGGATCACGTTCCAAACGTATCATGGTTAATGATGCATGATTTTTCTGACTTAAGGCATCCGGTACTTTGTTTGCTTTTCCAGGATGGAAATTAATCGTGCAGTCATAATCCTTTATCAGTTCTAGCCATCTTCTCTGCCTCATGTTTAATTTCTTCTGATTGAATATATACTTAAGACTTTTATGGTCAGTATATATTTGGCATTTGGTTCCGTATAGATGATGCCTCCATATTTTCAAAGCAAAAACCACAGTTGCCAATTCCAAATCATGTGTGGGATAATTCATCTCATGATTTTTAAGTTGTCTCAAAGAATAGGCAATTACATGATCATTCTGTATCAAAACACAACCAAGTCCCTTCAAAGAAGCATCACTATAGATGACAAACTCACCATTCTGGGAAGGTAAGGCCAAAACTGGAGCATTCACCAATATCTTCTTTAGTTCCTGAAAACAAACATCACATTCCTCTGTCCAAACAAATTTATCCCCTTTCCGTGTTAACTTAGTTATTGGGCAAGATAACCGTGCAAAGTTCTTAACAAAGCGTCGGTAATAACTTGATAAGCCCAGAAAACTATGAATCTCTGTAACATTTGTGGGTCTTGGCCATTCATCAACTACTTTTGTTTTGGCAGGATCAACTGTTATTCCATCCTTATTTATAATGTGCCCAAGAAAAGAAATCTGTTGCAACCAGAAATCACACTTGCTGAATTTTCCAAATAGTTTCTTTTCTTTTAAAGTTTGTAAAACAACCCTTAGATGTTCTTCATGCTCCTCTTTATTTTTAGAAAAAACCAGAATGTAATCAATAAAAACAACCACAAACTTATCCAAGAACTCATGAAATACTCTATTCATAAGATTCATGAATACAACAGGTGCATTAGTTAACCCAAATGGCATAACAACAAATTCATAATGCCCATATCTAGTACGAAAGCCTATTTTTGGGATATCATCCTCCTTCACCTTCAGCTGATGGTATCCGGATCTCAAGTCAATCTTGGAAAAGTACTGAGCTCCCTGGAGCTGATCAAACAAGTCATCAATATGAGGCAAAGGATACTTGTTTTTAACAGTGATGTTATTCAAAGCTCAATAATCAATGCAAAGTCTCATGGAACCATCTTTATTTTTAACAAACAAAATAGGGGCTCCCCATGGTGAATTACTGGGATGAATTAAGCCTTTGACAAGCAAATCCTATAACTGATTTTTCAATTCAAGAAGTTCTATTGGAGCCATACGATATGGGGGTTTTGAAATTGGATTTGCATCAGGAACTAAGTCAATTGTGAATTCGACTTCTCGTTTAGGTATGACACTGGGTAACTCCTCAGGATAACATCAAGGTATTCATTTACCACTGGCACATCATTAATTTGAATAGTTCCATTGTTTTCAACAATATGAGCCAGATAACTTACATTTCCATCTTTCAGTAGTTTCTCAGCTTCTTGATATGTTATCATTTGTATGGGTTCATTCTTGTATACAAACTGAAACTCTTTCTGAAAAACAACTTCTTTATCTCTACAGTCAATCTTAGCATGATAATCAGAAAGCCAGTCCATCCCCAGAATAACATCAAACTCGACTAAGGGTAAAACAACAAGGTTTGTAGGTAAAGTCTTTCCACATACCATAATAGAAATATTCTTATAATTCCTCTTTTCTATAACATTTCCCCCTGGTGTTTTAACAACAAGTTCGGGTATCATTTGTTGAGGTGATATTTCCAATTTACTATAAAATTTCTCAGAGATGAAGGAATGTGTAGACCCCGTATCAAACAAAACTTTAGCAAAATCTGAGTGAACAAACAAAGTACCTGATATAACTTCATTGGATGGCCCAACATCTGCTGACGTAGTCGCAAAGGATCTCACTACACCTTTCTGCTTGTAGTCTGGCTTCTTTGCATCATTTGGATCCCTCTTTGGACAGGCATTTGCATAGTGACCCATCTCACCACATTTAAAACACTTTACAGTTTTCTTATCAGGATTAGTCTTTGGATCATTTCCATTGCAATCTCGAGCCATATGTCCAAACATACCACATTTAAAACACTTCCCAGTTATGATAAGACATTCCCCAGGGTGCTTCTTGCCACACTTTTCACAAACTGGAAACTGTATTTTCTTACCATCAGATTTCATTGGTTGATTCTTACCCATTGCTTTCCAATTGGACCTCTTCTTCTCTTTGTTTCCAAATTCTATGTGATCATCAGCAAACTCCATCTCTACCCTCTCAGCACATCGGACAAGTTTCTCGTAACTTTTGAATTCACGGGAGGCCAACACCCTTCGATACCTTGTTTTCAAACCTGAGTAAAAGTGGTTGATTTTGATATTGAGATCCAGAATAAGATTTGGAGCATACCTCGCCAGTCGGGTGAAGTTCACCTCATACATAGCCACTGAATCTTCCTCCTTTTGTTTCAATTCAAGGAATTGTTTCTCCATTCTAAGTCGCACCACCTTAGGAAAATATTTTTCAAGAAAAAGACTTTTAAATTCATCCCACACTAAGGCATCAAAATCCTCTCTACCCCTAATATTCCTTACCATTTCCCACCACTGATCAGCTTCCCCTTCAAAACTATAAATGGCAAGACTTACCTTTTGATTGTCCGAACATCCCATAACATCAAATATCTTTTCAAGGGCTTTAATCCATCCTTCTGCTGCCACTGGGTCAGAAGATCCATTGAATGCAGGAGGATGTTGTCTCATAAAATGTTCCACCACTGTCATGTTCCGTTGGGGTACCTCTATTTGTCCTCTTGCATGGATGCCAACACCATTTATTTCCTGCGTTAGCTGAGCCATTACTGTCACAAACTGCTCGGTTCAAATCCCTACCATTCCGGGCTGTTGATCAGGAAGGATATCATTCTGTCAGTGCCTATCCTCTTCAGCATCCATGTTCCGTATGCGGACTACCATTATAAACAAACATTTCTTAGATGAAGCAACATGGTAATATTTAAATGCTATAACAAATTAAACATAGAGTGAAAATTATTTATGGTATTCTATTAGCATCACCTTAACCCCTAAAGTTATCTAAACCATCCTCTGATACCAACTATAAGGACCCGCACTTATTTCATACATAATCTTGAATTTAATCAAGAAAACACTTCATTTTACATTGATGATCTTTTCAATTTTAGAGCTTTAGAGAATTAAGACAAAATATTCATAACATTACACATTGTTACATAGTGGATACCATAAAATCAGTTTCCATTTTCCTTAGAATATAAAACATTAAAACAAAAAAAAAGACTCCTTGAAAATTCTTCAACATTTAACATGTCTTCCTTCCATGTATTACTCATCATTAACATGTGAAAAATCATTTAAAAACTTGGGATGAGCACAAAAGCTCAGTAAGGTATGAAAAAGAAGGAAAAATCACATTAGTCCATAAATATGCATGACGTATGAAAACATTTTCAAAAGACATGCTTTCTACCCATAGAATCTTACTTAGCGTAACATGATATTTACACAAGATACACACCAACATAATTATAATCATAGAGTTATATTGGGGCATTACATACATAATCTTGTAACCATCTTGGCTACCTTAAAATTTGTAACCCTCACGGCTACCTTACTTTGTGTAACCATCACAGTTACACTTAGAGTAACCATACGGCCGACCTCCAACTTAATCATACCCAATGCATTGGAGGGAAATATAGGTCCCAACCTTAATCATAAATAATTCCCATTTACCAAAACATAATCATACAACATAAACAATAGCATAAAAACATTGCCTTTGAATCTTATAAAAAAGAATTTTAAAAGAGGATTTTATAAGAAAAGTCCCTTATAAACATCATACACTTGAAGTGAGGATTAATAGAGTGGATGTAATATGTATATACACTGTAAATACACATAATGAAACATAATATAAACAAAACCCATAACACAAACAATTTAACTAGCACATAAATTATAAAGTATAATGTTAACCCAAAGAATGGAAATCGAGTTAAGAATTCCCTTACCTTGGGCTTGTCTTACTTCAAAATTGTTTAAACCTCCTGTATAATGGTTAAAGGAGTGTTATTAGTATTTTACAGAAACATTTTCATGTTTATAACATCTTATATGGTCATTTCATAACCTCATTTCACCCCTTTTTTGTTAGTATTTTGTTCCTTGCATTATTTTGGGTGAGTTCTTTTGTGATTTTCACGATCGGTTCAGGATGAATCATTCTTGTTGATTGGAAGTGAAACTCCAGAATTGGAATGGATTAGTATCTACATATTTCCAGTACCATAATTTATACCATTTATCACTTTGATGCTTTATATGATGATGATTAATAAGTTAAAACATTAATTATGTTTGTTTAGATCATTTAAGTGGTTCTTTGATAATTACAACTTCATTTAGTCTTATAAATTTGGATCATGAGTACAAAAGAATTCCAGAACCTTATATGAGTCATAAAACATATCTTATAACCTGGTTCAACCATATAAATGGTTTCACAACCAGACTTGAAAGAATTAATGGAAATTGAAAATACATCGTCCACGATATCGGTAATTCGACACAAATGGACAATGTTTTTTTATTCTTTAAATAAGTGAGAGAGGAGAGGAATAATGATTTGTAATTTTCCATAAACCTGAAAACATCCAGAATATACATGATTATGTAGATTTCATGCCTCTTGGAAAATAGGGTGTGAAGAAAGAAGAGAAAGGAATCATGAAATGAAGAAAACATGAGGAATTTCTTACAAAAATTCGGCAGCCTAACGGCGTCTCTTAAAATTTCATAAAAACAAGATTGATGAGAGGAATGGAATATCTTATCATCATAAAAACTTTGTACAGTAAGGGGAAACATTTAATGAAATATCCCAACAAAAGACAAAGGGAAAGGAAGAGAATAACATAAAATGGAAGAAAAGAATGAAAATGAAAGAGGATGTTTACCTCTTGATCTCTTCTCCTTGAGATCCTTCTTAAGGGCTTTTGTCTTGGTCTTTTGGTGAGATCAGAAACTCTAGGACGTGGGGAAGAAGATTGGGGAGGGAATTTGGCAGAATTTAGACAATGCTCAAGGCTTGAGAGGTGTGGGAGGAAGAGGGGAGTGAGGGTGGTATTTATAGTGGAGGAGGGGAGGTTTTTTAGATTATTTTAATCATTATTATAATATTTTTATCAAGACTATGAATAATCTCAAATCAAGTTGCCTTAATTAGTGAAAATATCAATTGAGTTCGATGAAAGTGGCCTTGTATCACTTATGATGTCATAAATAGTGCATTTTTACTGATAAATTGATTATATGGTATTTTATCGTATTTCACTATTCACTGAAAATTCAAGAGTTTCAGAAAAATACCAAAAATTTACCCCTACCATTTTTCGACATGTAGAATTCAAAAATGAACTCCATTTTCAAAAAAAATTTCTAAATATTATTAATTTAATTTTTAAATAAGGTCACAGTTAATTCAAAAAATAACAATATTTAAGTGCAACTAGTTTTATGTGACATTGGAAAATTAATTAAGATCCCATTATCCTATTGCCATGGGAAAATAAAATAATAATATTATTTACTATTGATGAGGTCATATTAGTATTCATATTACTATTCATAAGGGCATGTTACTATTCACCAAAAAAAACAAGTTTGTTCCATCAGACTCTAAATAACATACTGAACACAATTGTAGATGACAGTTTCTTGAAATTCAAAACATAGAAGAAATAAAATTATGTTTAAAGGATACTTAAAAATATATACATTAAACAAAATTTCAGGCATTTTCAATTTATTTTTAGAAAACCTTGGGATGTTACAAGTAGTAACCAATTAAGAGAAGGAAAATATGTACCTAGATTATATTCATTAGCGTTGGAAATTTAATAACTACCTTTTTAATGATAAAATGAAAAAACAATTATTATAGAAAATATGGATTCGAAAAGAAACATCCTAAATCTAAAATTAAAATTTTATAAAATTTCATTATATCTCATTCTCTCTGATATTATTAAGAATTATTTAAAATGAATCATATTCTAATCATGCCTTTTATAATATATCAATATATCATCAATAAATAGAAAAATAAAATTTGTGTGACAATCATTCAATAAATTATTAATCATGTCCATAAAAACTAAGCATGATCAGGTCAAATGAAAGAAAATTACAATAATTTTTTATTGTCAATAACCCATATGAAATTTCGTCTTTAGAAAATCCTTTTTATTTACTCCAAATTTATGATACCAAGAATAAATATCGATTTTGAAAAACATAGATCTTTTGATGTTTATCAAAAAAAGTCATCAACATTAGGTAGAAGATAATTTTTCATTATAGTAATGACATTGATTTAACTATAATCAATTCACATCATCATAAAACCAAATTTACTTTTTACAAAAAAGTGTAGGTCCCCATTGAGAAACAATAGGGAATATAAATCACATATCCCAAAACTCTTGTACTGGTTTCTCCAGATCTAATAATTCAATTATGTCAATCTGATAGGAAGTCTTAGATACAGTTTTATATCAAGTATGAGTTCAACGGAAAACTCAAAATTACACTAATGTCGGTATCTAGGTTGTTTTTGAGGAAACACATTAACGTATTCTAACAGTAAAGGTAAATCCGCTACTCTAAGGATACACTTCCCATTCATAGGATGTGTCAACAAATCTTCTCTAAGAATATAATTATTATGATATACTAGAGGTGGATCCAAACATTATGTAGATTATGGAGTCTCCCTTATGAAAATAATAAACTCCACATACTGGTCACTAATTACAATGTCCTTCAGTTGGAAATAAATTTTCAAACTATAATTTAAAATCCAATATATACAAAGGATTATATCAAATTCAAACGTATGTATAATAAACATGTTTTATATAATATGGTATTTCTATGTTTCATAATATGTACTGACATATATATCCTTATTATAATAAGATTTACACTAGGATTAATGATAGAAAACATCCTTCCTATAGTGTTGGGAAATATCTAATTTTCTTGACAGAAATGAATGATATAATTAAGGGTGAAGATACATTATGAAACAATTCCTTAGAAAAATTTGAGATTATATTCAAATTACCTACCATTATATCCTTATGAACTTAAAACCCAATTATAGTGATAAAAAATCTAGGACCTGAACCACTGGAACTATTTTGAGGAAAATTTAAATAATACATGGGGAATTAGTATGAATATTATACCATCTCCTTATAGTTGAATCATTGTACATTGGTAGATTCTTTCATTCCCTTGTAAAAACAATCCAAATGTATTTTTTTACACTTGAAATGAACTCCAATTCCCATCACTCATTTTCTATGATGTGACATTCTACATTTATCTTACTTTTGAAATTTCACACTTACCATCTCCCATTTTTCCAAATATATTTATTCAGGGTGCTCATCCATCCACTTATTTTATTATTTGCCTTGTAAGACATTTGAAATGAATAATTATTTTTTTCCTAAAGGTACATGGTACTACATTCTCAAGAAATAACAAATAATAAGAATCTAATTTCCTTTTTATGGATAGAATTTAGCTAATAAAATAAATAATAAATCTTAATTTTTGGATTATGTACATAATTAATATCATGAGTTGATAACCATGTAATGTTATCTTCATATTTGATAATTTTTCTCATTAATATTTCATTATATTGAAGAATTTAAACTTTATATAGCTCATTTAACATTTCTCATGAGGAAATTTCTTTTAAAAGAATATATCCTTGATATTCATCCACTATATACTATTTATTCCTTATGAATCCTTAGTGTTATGGATCAATGTCCACCATTTATCAATGTATCCTTCAGGATGATAAAAATCCATGATAACATTATATATTTCACTACTTCCCATAGAGGGAGATATATTCTCTCAGTACCTGCACCATTTCTCAACTAATAATGGATTATTATTCCCATTGAGTGATATAAATTTTTATCACATGAAGTAGTCCAATATTTCAATTTCATGATAGGGATCAGTAGGATTCTCCATATGTGAAAGGTTATTGGTAATAACATGAGTTTATTTCCCCAATATATTAATATTGTATTATGTAATTACTTTGGCTTCATTGATTTTACTAGATGTGTACAATTTCCATTCCATAGCCAGTAATTCATTTCTAAACAATGGAATATGATGGGTTATCTCATAGTATAAGTAATTTTAAAACATAGTGTACTATTATAAATATTTTGAAACACTTAACATAAATTGATAATTTATTCATGGAAAATATCAGAATTCAAAGCTCAGTATCTTTGGTAATATCTTCAATTGATAATAATAATTTCAAATATTCGATAATGGTTTGTAAAGATCATGTGAATTAACCTAATCATATCATTCATGAATTTATATCTCGTAGTGTAGTCTTAATCCCACTCATCCTATATAGAATGAAGATCATGTTTATATTTAAGTAGCCTTTTTAGGGTGTTCTCCCCTTTGTGCATTTGTGCCATAGCTACATCCATATTCCAATATCAATATAGTGATGTCATTTTTGTGGAATGAGAAATTCTATACCTTATGAAAACATAATGATATTATCTTATACTTAGACATATCACTAGAGTCTATCGTTGGTTTATGTTCTCTAATATATGTTTTCCTAAATCTAGTTTCAATTATGAAACTAAACATCATTTGATACCAACTGTTACACCTTATCTCTAGTAACCCAAAGCCTATAGTTATCATACTATATTATCACAATATACAAGGGATTTCATCCTGAAGTATCAAATAGATTATCATTCTTTGAATAGTAGATACATACAGGATTATCATTTTATACCGAAAAAATAAATACATTATAAAATTATAGTGAGAAATTTATTAGTTATTCTATTATATCACTAATATCATTCATGGATGCCTTCATATTTAATTGGGTTATAAAAGAAAGGGTTATATTAGACATTCATTTAGGTAAAGAATACAACATAAGCTACTATAAAATAAATAATTCAAGAATAATAAGTTACATATAAACAATAATCAAATATTCCATATAACTAATATCATAAAATGGGAATATATCCATGAAAGGAACAACAAAATAAAAAATCTCATAGATTATAATAACTAGTTTCATAATGATACAATGTATAATGTGGCAAATCATAATATTACCGTCAGAGCCTCATCATAAGAAATCATATACAAATAGGAAATACATATGTTAAATAGCCTTATGATTTTGTCTCATGAGACCTACTGATGTATCAAAGGGATATAATGGTCTCCACTATAACAAATGAAGAATAATTCATTTATTATAGGAAAATAATGTATAATATTATATACACAATAAATATAAACATTTTTATTGAAAAACTAGCATACAAGATGTAAATATTTTACCCAGTAAATATCTAGAACAAAATAATCATAATCCATCCAGACTAATATGTTAGATTGTATCATGAGATGGTATCCCCAATAAAGCATATGATTCATTGATGGATGTTAACATAGATGAATATACTTATAATAGAACATTCAGAACATTATTTGAATATGTGAGAATGATATCCATTTATTTTGAAAACATTTTAAATAAATATTTCAATCATATTATGAAAATTACTTAATTTAAAAATAATTATTGAATAAATTAATCAAGACTTTAAAGAATATAATTTTTATAATAGTGTAATTTTTCTTCATCGGATAAACTTTCAAACTAAGATTATGTTCACAACATTGTTTGTAAGTGAAAATTACCTCATTAAAAAAAGGAACTGAAGATTCCTTTTTAAAAATTTAAAAAAGTTAAATATATTAAAAAATGACATTAAATATGTATTTTATCATATAATTGTTTTTCATAAAAACATTTTAGGAAACATTGACATGGAATAAAAAGTTCATCCAATAAAGAAGATATAAGGTTATTTTTTCATCCAAAACACTCCCATTTTTATTTAGACATAAAAAGAAAATGAATGAAAAGTAAAACAAGAAAAATTTATATATATTCAATGGATAATAAAAATTTTGTATTTTAAAAGAGTAAGAACATATAATTTCTTTCAATCAATATTTAAGCACAAACAATCCCAAATAAACATGGGGCTATAAAATAAAACAGTACTACATACTTCAATTTTTTCGGACAAATTATGTCTTTCTAGATAATAAATTTAATTTTATTATATATCATATTATAAAAATTTTTAATATAAATTTTATTTTTTGGGTCCTTCTATAATCATTTAGTATTATTTCATTTAATAGTTCTTATTAACGCTGACCACTTTGGTTGTTTGGTCAGTTTCTCCAAATTACTTCAATATATTGACCATGATTAAAGGTGTTATTAAATGATTCAATAATCTCAAAAATGTTAATAATTCTATGAATATATATATATTTTTCATTACATATAATTGTATAATCTTCTATTCTAGGTTTTAATTGAAAAACAAATTAAATCACATTGTAGTGATGGTAGTCTACACATATGCACGAACGATGTTGTCATTCTCTATAGGATATAAGTGAAAAAATGTTTATGAAATCCAATATTTACAAAATAATAATTATTTCAGAAATATTATATATATTTATTAGTTAAATCAATATTACTATCCATCTAAAGTGGTCAGAAAAAATGAATTACATCGGTATGTGGAGATATTACGCCGTACATACACACAAGTGATGTTTTCATTTTCCATAGGATGGATATGAAATAGAAAATGGATCTACCATTAATATTAAAAAATTATTTATGGTTAATATAATGATATAATTATGTTAATATCATTATTTAATATCTGGATAAGGAGTATGGAGAAAAGGAACTTCAAAATTCTGAGTAAGTTCATATAACACTTTTTTTGGTTACCTCCTTTCTATTAAACCATAAACCTTGTTGATTCTGTATTTTGGTGAAAAAAGGACCTCCTTGACATTGTGTGGTATTATGGGAAGGAACATTGGTAGATATTGTTTGATATAAAAATCTAATGTGTTCTGAAAAGATGAGGACAAGAGGTGCACAATTATAAGTGAGGAGAATGGAAAAATTTTATTTATTACTAAATATTAAATATTATTGGTTCCTTAATCATAGGTAAAAGAAACATATAAAGGTATATTTATAATAAAATGTGAAATGGTATGAGATATTCTGAATGCAAAATAATTAATATGAGATTTTATAACCTTATCACAAGTTTTAAACCATAGTTAACCCATTATACCCTTTTATTAAGGTGGAAATATTTTTACATTGGTCACAATTAATAATGAACAGAAATTAAATTTACCTCATTACTAAATTTGAACCTCCTGATTCAAAATTTGTGACACATTTTTAAATATTAAATTTTTATTAGTTGTATAAATTAAATTGGATATATGAATGAAGAATGCAAGGAAAATATTTTTTTATGAAAAATGTTTTTTAAGCATAAAAATATTATAATAGAAAAATCAAATATAAGGTGGATTACTATTGAATTAATGTTATTATGTTTTAAAAAAATGATATTATGTTACCTTAAATAATAAAACCTTCATAGGAAATAAAATAACTTAAATTTTTACAAAAGAATGACATTACTCATTATTCAAAGAAAAATAATCTATTAATGAAAAAACCCAAAAAAACCCTAAACTATCTTTGAATTTATGACTTAAAATGATATACATTTAATTAAATTAAAATTATAATATTTTAAAACATTAATTTTAAATATAACTATAAAATAATACTACTAAAATGTTAAAATACATGGATGTGTATTGGATAATAGTCTATGGATGTGATGTTTAAATGCTATCAGGATATCTTGGGTATTACATTTCTCCTACAAAAAAAAAATAGATACAAATTAATATTCATGAAAAGATCATCATACAACAAAAAACACTCTTCTAGGTACACATATAGTAGGCACAATAGATTTTTAGGAGGTTCTTAACTCAAAATTGACATTTACATCCATTGTACGATCTGCTAAAACCCATGATGACATATTCCACTATAATCATCTTATAGATTATATAAAATTTGGTATTATCCTGGAATCATTTATACTAATTTTTATCTTATCTTTTTTATTATGATTTTTCACAAACAAAAATATATAATCTATGTTTTTGCAAGAATAGAGCCTATACGAAACATAGATCTCTATAAAATAATAATTTTTCTTCTTCCTCCCCTTCATATTATTATTCATACACTTAATACTCTACTTCCTTTTCTATTTTCAGCTCACATATAAACAAGAACTTTATTCATCTCTTCCTCTCTGCACTATAATTTATTTTGAATTCTAATAATTTTTTAAGTGTTGACTTCCACTAAAATAATTCCTACATAGTTTATATCCATCATATCTATCCAGGAATTCTAGCCAACCTATGATATGATTTATGGACATAAAACATTGATTTTTATTGGCTATTTTATTACAATGTGGTATATATTATCATAACACAAATATTATATTATCCCTCTATCACGACATGATATATACCATTACATCATAAAAAATTAGTTTTTTCAACAACTAAAAATCCATGTCTTCTATTTTGGAGTGATATTCTACATTATGTCTTAAACAAATTCAGCACATTATGATGTGAACTTCACTGATAATTCCATACTCCAGGGATCTTCCAGTCAATAAGAGAACCATTTTTTCATGCTATCATCATTGAAATGTGATTTCATTACTTGATGGTCATTTGAAAAACAAAACATTCTAATTTAAACATTAATAGAGGTGTAAATAATTATATAGTTATGTTATTTAAACCTATACCATTATAATTGATCTTATTTTATTAATATTTAATCATAGTCTCTTATATTTATTCTCATGTAATACGCATTGTAGTGTGACCCCATGAACCATGACATGATTTTTTATATAACACTAAAACTTATAGAAATTTCAATCATTACAAATTAAAACACCTTCAATCATGTTTAGGTTAGTCCCAAATATTGGTATGAACTTCACCTCAAATTATAAACAGCGTGACACTTCAGTTTGAACATGAATTATTAGTTGGAAAAAAAGAAAACACAATAACCATAACCATGCTATCCCTTCCCCAATTATTCTCCTCATTAAAACCATCAAAATTATAGCGAAACATTCATCAACATATAAAATAAACATAACCCTTAAATAAATAATTTTCACAACATTCACCCCTTTTTAGTTTTTTCAACCATTTAACATAAATCACTTTTTGAACTTAACACACATAGAACTAAATCATCATTCAACAATTCTAAACCCACATGATAAAAATCCATGTAATAAATAACAATGTTTTTTTAATAATGTAATGATTTCCATTAAATTAACTTATATACACTTATTTGCATCATTTTGTAACACCCAAATACATTTAAATATATTTCATATTAAATAAATGTAATCACTTCAATTTCTTGGAGTACATACAAAACCAATGATGAATGAACTATAAAAAAGTATACCATTATAGTCTAGTTGTTATCTATTTTGGTATTAATTGGTCTAAATAAATTGATAATATTATATGGGTTACAAATTTATAAATAAATATATTTTTCAATAATTATTTATAAATCAAAATATGAATCATTTTAATGTAAAAGAAAGGTTTTTTATGAAAAAAAAATTATGCGTACTTTGTTTTTTATATTAATAAATTAAATTAATAATTTTTGGTGAATGATATTAATTAATAATATATATTATATAATAAAAAAATGTTTTATCATTTATCTAATATTTTTTATTCGCATGAGAGAAGATTAAATGTCATTTTATTATTCAAAATTGTATTTTGCTAATAAGCAATTTTGTCATGTGTACATGTGGACTACCACCTCTCAAGGCTAGATATAATGATTTATATTATGTATAAAAAATATATTTATAAAATAATTTTACTTATGCAATTAAAAAAATGAAATTTTCCATTATAACTTCAAATCAGTTGGAAAATTTGTATGTCACTCATGTGTAAGTGTAGACTACCACCTATTATAGTGACATGAGTCTTTTTAATTTTTTGACATGGAGAGTAATAAAGAAATATTTTAGGAAAATATATGATTTTTATGATATAAAAACTATTTTTCATTGTTGATTTTTATTTACATTTGTTTCATTCCATCCGCGAGAAAATGAAAACAATGTTTGTGTGTACATTTGGCAATACGTCTCCATGAACAATTTAACACATTTTTTCATCTATAATATTATGGATGACTATAAATATATAAAAAATAAATATATATGATATTAACACAATGGGTTAACTTTTTTATATGATCCAGCGATAATAAAATTTTCAGGACTATAACTACCAAACTAAAACATACATGAAAAACAAAGAAGCTATTAAACAAAATAATGATTTTTAAAAAAATAATTGATAATAAAGGAATGATAAATGATAATATCATAATAATATATGGTTTTATATATGTTATTATGGTTATTTAACATATTTATCATAAATATATATTGAATATAAATTATCTTCACCTTTTTATAATGGAATTATGACCAGAGGTAATGGTTTATTTCACAGTCTCATCATTATTTAAGATTATTTTTGTTTAAGTATCCTTTGGGGGAATTATTTATTATTTATATCATAAAAAATTTATTTTATAATAACATAGTTAATCATTAAATTCTCATGTAATATTACATTTTTCCTCTTTTTGGTACTTGAAATGACTGTGAAATTAATTTTAACAAAAGATGACTTTCTTTATCTATATATTCAGAAATACTTTTTCTTCCTTATCAATGTTTTATAAAAATATTCCCCAGAATGTATTTAAAATTTTCCAAATAATTTATTAAAAAAATTTTGACATGGTTTTTGATTTAAAAAAATGGTTTGAAATGAAATTTCATCTCTTTTTTTGAATTAAATACTTTTTTAATATTTTTTATAATAATGTGAAAGGAATATATTTTTTAACTTATATTGAATGTATCCAATAACCACCCTTCATGAAAAATCATTACATTGAAGCTTTATTTACAAGTTTATATGGTTATTTTCAATAAGAATTTTTTCCTTCTTATCTAGGAAATGTTTTTGACTTTAAATAAGTGAAGTTAAAGTGAAAATGGTATTTTATTGAAGAATATTTCTAATGGTATTGTAAAAGTATTTTAAAATATGTAAACATCATTTTTTGAATCTTATGTATATGATATCATCGAATTATATATTAAAACATATTTTTATGGATGTTTTATGATCATTTTTACTAGGGATGTACTATTTTGTTATAATTCACCTTATTACTCTAGTTGGTTTATGATTATTTTTATTAATTGGTGAATGTATTAATATTTAGCATTATAGTTTTTCTAAATCTATGTTTATGTTTATTATGTTAATAAAATATTATATGAATAATTCCTTTAAGATATTAATTGAATGGTGGACCCTCTACATCCCCTAGATGCATCAGTAGGACTTATGAGACACACTAGTTTGGGTATTTAGCCAAGGTCATGCAAATTATTGTATGATTTCTTTTAATAAATCCTTGAAAATTTATTTTTTATCTCTGAAATTTTGAATTCCATCAATATTATATTATTTATTGATTTCCATGAGATTATTTTATTATTTATGATATCCATGGAAAATTTTCTAGATCATTTGATTATTTATATGGAATTATTTGATCATCATTTATTCTGAAAATATTATACATTATGCTCCAGTTATTTATCAAATGACATGTATTTTTAGTTATTTACATATCCATATTGATTTTATTCATGATATATTACATTGTAGAGATATTATTACTGAGCATCATATATCACCAATTTCTTATGATTCTTTCCCCATTATTCTAGGATGTATATTATGATGGATATATATGGATATACTAAAGGGTATGGTGATGTTCTCAAAAAAATTATGTTTTCTGTTATCAAATGTAATGTGATGTTTGGTATATATTTATTCCACAACTACCAAACTATTGTTCCTAGGAGATGAAATTTCCTACATCTATCGACGATGTAACAAAGTAACCATCATCATTGTGCTACAAGTGTTTGGTTCTTTACAATTTTAATACTAACTAATATAAATATATGAAAATAGATATTTTTCAAATTTCTCAAAACTATAATTAAAATCATTATAATATATTTTCCTACATTTATTCTAAATAATCTTGTTTTATTAATTTACTCACTTAACTAATACAGACATGTTAAGTTAATAACTTTCCACATTTAAAAACTCTTAATAAATATATCATCTCCCTTATGGAAGAATATATTATTTGAATTTATGTTATTCAAATACAAATTTCATAAAAATATGAAGACAATAAGATATGGAATGTAACCACCATAGACTATACATTAATTTATTGATTTTTACCTTCCACCATTAACATCATTTTGGAAATTAATCCTTCAAAAACAGCTTAGTGAACAAATGTTCTATTTTCACCTAATTTGGAAAAAATATAAATCGATACTCCTTTCACTAATTTTTTTTAATAAAGTGTTACTTTATATTATTTTTCTTCAATAGATAATATCTAACTATATTTCTAGATAAATTTATGAAACATTGATTATGACACACCATGAGTCGAAAAATATTTACATCAATGTGGAAATCCTAAATTTTTGCCTTTTCCATGTAAATTGAGTTATAACATGAGATTTAGTAAAAAAAATTGGCTAAGAAGTACTCAATTCCACAAAATTATGTTTTTTTTTATTTTTCATGACACACAAATCACTTAAAAAAATACAACTCTTGTTGATGTTGATCTTCCATCATCCACATTTCCAACTCAATCTACATCATTATATCTAATGTGATTGATCTTACAATTGTTTTAATATTTAAAATAATAGTTCTCTATTTAATTATAGATATGAATCCTATTAGAATACATAAGATATCACTGATCTTGTGCACATTGAAATTTAGAACAAAGTGTAAAAATATACATAAAATTCTATCAAGAAGAAATAATGTAGAGAAAACTTATAATAAGTTTTCTAAAATCTCTTGAATAAACTTATTTTCTATATTCTTCCTTTTAAATATTGGTTATCATATAAATAAAGGGAAAAATGATATTTATTTATCTATTTTGAATGTATTGAAAAGTAAATGAGCATACTTGTCATGTAATAAAAAAGTATGATCCTTCTCTTGAGAAAATTATAATCCTAAGAAAAGCTTCATATTTATAAAAATGCAAATTTTGAACCTATTATTATTCTCTCAATGTATTCTCCCCATAGATACAATCTTGATATATATTAATGATAATATCATCAATATTAACAATATCTATCCAAAATAACTATTTATCATTTTTTATGTAGTGGTTGTTCTCTACTCTTAAATTATTTAATTTCAATTCCTTCATGTGTGAATCTAGATTTTGGGAATATGAACTAGGACACTTATTTAATTTATAAAATAACTTTTTCAAATTGAAAATATATCCTTCACCTTCTTCAAGAAATAATCCATAGAGTTCCTCAATGTATACTTCGTCATCCAATTCTTTATTGAGGTAGGTTGACATTGCATCCATTTGAAAGATGTTGCATCACCTTTTTATAAAAATATAAATTAAAATATTAATATTTTAAATCCTAGAAACCTGTTTGAATTTATCTTTAAATCAATTCCTTCCACCTGTGACTAGGCTTTTCATACATGAACATTCTTGATTCTCATCACCTATTTATTATTATTCTTTTTGGCATATAATATTTATTTATTCTAATAACGTTATTTTTTTGGAATGGTAAATGAATTAGAAGTAATTTATTTTTGATATCATATATCATTCCATTCATATAACTAATCCACTCTTGAATATCCAAATCTTCTTTCATATATCGTGGTTTAATGTGGGAAATAAAAAAGGTATGAGATGTTATCCTCAAGGTTCTACTATTTTTAATTAGGTAACCTTGATCTCTAGTATTATTTTTTACCTCTAACTATTTTCTTATCCTTTTATGAGTTGAAGAAGATTCTTATTCATAACTAAAAATAGTTAAGACATAATTTTCAACCTTAACATCTTCTATATTCCAATCATTTTTAAATTCCTCAGAGGGTTTCTCAAAAAGATTTGTTTATTCATCTTCAATTTTAGATCTTTATTCTTGATATGTAATATAATTCCATGAGTGTTATAGAACCTTAAAATTAAAATTATTTATAATATTCTATGTCTCTTTGTTTTAGAAATTATATTCTATTATATTTCGCTGGGTAACCAAGTAAGATACCATCACCTCCTCTTTTATTGATCATCCCTAGATTATCAATTTTCAACATGATAATGAAAGGGATGTCAAATAAAAAAATTATATCAAGACCAGGTAATTATTATAATAAATATAACATGGAATCAAATGTAAAATTTTTTATAACATGAAACAATTATAAATTTGATCTATTGTGAAAATTTATTGCTACTAGAAATAGTGAGAAGTTTCAAACATAACAAGCATGGTGAGAGAAATTTTCCCAAATCTATTATTATTCCTTTCATGAAAAACCTTTTAAGGGTATATAGTGTGAACATTTTATAAAAAAGTTCATGATTTATAATATGTTATTTAAAATTTTCACTTGTGTATTCTGAGCTGTTGCCTGTTTTCAACTTTATTGAGGAAAAACGACACTACTTTATTTTACTTATTTTTAAATTCATAAACAAATACAAAATCTTAAACTTATTATTTATGAACATAATTCCTTAATGATGAGTAAAATAATAAATAATATAAATAAAATACTTATCTTCAGTATCTAATTGTTTCATTATTGTCCAAAAAATGTCTAAATTAATGATATCCAAGGAATTTGATGTTTGAATCACCACTTGTGTAATGAATTGAAAATATCCCCCCTTTATCATAAAGTGAACATAAAATTTCTATCTACAATTATTATTTTACCATCATGAAAATTTATTCATTGGAAACTATACTCAAATTCATTTTCCCAATGTGTACTATTCTTGGATTATAAAACTAATTTTATTTTTTCAATCTTCTATATCATGTATTCTAAACATCACCATAAAAAATAATTTTTGTTGTCTTATGTCGCCTTTCATCATAACAGAACCATTTTTATACTCTATAAAACCCATTTATATTTATTAGAAAACATGATTTCGTTCATTAAAAATATAAGACACACATAGAAAGTTGTGGCCAAACACTCCCACAAATATAGCATTCTTCGATTACAGCTTATCATTTCTAACATCTGGGGAAAAAATACTTTTATCTAGACTGGCACATCATTGAAATAGGTCACTGATCTTTCATTTGAATTTTCAACATATTTTATGATCCATAAATATCCTTTCACTTGTAAACTGAATCCTTTACCTGAAATCCATGGAAATTCCTTTTGTGATTTTTTTAGTGTTACGACAACAATCATTACCTTATATTTTCCATTATACTAATTATTTTATGACTTATCGGAATTGATTATTTCACTCAGTATAGTTGGTATAATTTGATACAATTTTCAATGTAGTGACCCAGTCATTCATATCTTCCAAAAACATCTTCCAATGATTGAATCTAATTTTAATCTATTTGTCTATATTTTTTAGGTTGTATCTGAAAACTTATTTATTATATGGGTTGAATCCAACTCGATATAAGACTCTTATATCAAATAGGATCATAGGAATATTGATAATTGACATAAAATCACCTTTATATGTGCCTAAATCCTCAGGAATACTATTCCAACCCATAAAATCTGTACTTACCTTTGAACACTTCTTATTTCCAAGAAGTAGACTTCTATTTTTCTTCCAATATTTGACCATAAATATTGGATAACTTATCCATACTAAAATAATGATAGACTCCTAAAAATAATTTTTTATTTTGGTTTTATTTATTAATCTTTAAATATAACCATTTATATTATATTTTTCTTTCAAATGAGAAATTCTAGAATTTCTTGATTTATTAGAGTTATCATTTTCTCCAAATACTCAACATTCTCATCCATTGACATTGAATCTGTATTCTCAATCATCATATTCTTCAATATTTCTCTATCATCATGAATAGAAATATTAAATTTTATTTGAACTTGTTAAATCCCTTCTCTACTTCCCATTGTTTCTATAGAACAACATCAATATATTTATCATTTTCGTTAGAATTAAATTCCATGGAATCATTTATCTTATCTTATTCAGATATAAAATTATTCAGGTTTTCAATTCCATTCATTATCATTGTCTCCATTTTAGTATGTAATTCATCATTTCTACTTAATGATTAACCAAATTTCATTAAATTATCTTTTTACTTCTTATGTGATGAAGTCTATGGAGGAAATTTTGTGAGTTCTAACCTAAACATGAACTTCATTTCATTTTATTATTCACATTCAACATGTATTCTTTCATTACTGCTAATATGTTCCTCATTCAATTTTGAAATTGTAAAATATTCCCAAACATAATTTAATGTTTTGAACTCCTCTTCGTCTTCACTCCCATCATTGTCTTTATATATAGAAAATAAATTTATCTTCATCGGTTTAGAAAACTTCTTACCATTCCCCTTTGAAGAAAACATTGAGTTATTGTGTTTCAATTATTTCTTCTTATAGAAAAATTTAGCTACTAATCATTATATTGAAAATATTAATCTTCTTTAAATTTTTTCAATTATATAAAAAATTTACAATAACTCTAAAATTAAAACCCTTTATTTTAATTTTTCATTTATTATTTCCTTTGATTCTTCTAAAACATATTAAAATGAATGAATTATTTTTGAATATCATTTAAATATATTTTTCTTTATTATAGTTTCTTTAATTATCATAATATTCATTCATTATATTCTCTTACATAAAAAATTTAAAAGTTATTTCACTATCATACATTCCCTTCTTCTGAAAATTACCTTATTTATTATGTCATAATAAATTAATATGAAATAAAAAATTATACAAATGAATTCTTTAAAAATCATGATCCCAATTTTTCCAGACCATTACAACCAATTTTTTATCAATATGTTTCTAATATTCTACGAAATAACTGAATATAATATATTATAAAGAAAACCCCTATGGTTCCCACAACATCATTTAATATAGTGAATAATACTTTTTTTGTTTCATTCATATTAATTTTTAGATCTTCATACTTAAAAATGAAAAATTGATTCTTCTCTTACTGCATATTTTAATTTCCTTAATAATTATTTTTTCAATTTATCTTCAATTCCATTTTTATCTTTATCCCTTTATCTTCGAGAAAAAACTTTTCAAAAAGTGATGAAAATATCATATTTTGATGATTTATATCATTATTTACATTGTTTATATCCACTACCATCATATAAGAACCTTTTTCATAGCTTCTTGTATATCTATGCTATTTATAAAAAGATATAGAATCACTTAATATTTACAAATATAAAAATTCATCCAATCAAAAGTGAAAATACCATTTATATTAATTGAATTAAAGGTTTACATGACCATAATATAAATTACATGCACAAAAATTGAAACACAAAGGATATCATTTCACACTAAACATAAAAAAGTTTATTATATTTATATGTATCCTGAGTGATCTGATACCACATGAGAATGATCCGATAGGAATAGTAGGAATTCACTCGGGTAGAATTAATAAATTAATTCTTTTTTATATTACTCCTTCAAAACACCACTCATAACTATTAATATTTATAAAAATATCATTTTACACACACCAAATAAGCATCAAGGGATAAACAGACTACAGAAAATGGACTACTCTACGGATCACTACTTAAAATTAGCATCAATATCATTTCCTTGATCTAGGAAAGCCCATGATCACATATTCCAGTACAATTACCATGTATAATATAAATGATTACGAATTATAATTGACCTCATGGTATACAATGTGTCACAAAAAATTTCTAATTTACTCTAGGATAAATAAAGTTATATAATCTAAATTTTATCAACATGAGGGCCTTTACCAAAAAATAACTGTAGAAATTTGTTTTCATTATCACATATATTCCTATACTTATTATTTATCTTATTTCTCTTCTATTTTATTCTAAAAAATAATAAATAACTCGAAACTTCTTATAGAGTCCATCAGGATCATGCAGGGAGACTGGGGGGGGGGGTGTGGTTAATAAATATACCCGACTTCTTCTGAGTTTAAACTTTATCTTAAATTCACCCCTCTTAATCATGGTCATATGACTTAGTAATGAGGAATAGATTTCATATGTACCCTCAAAATCAAATACCCATATAAGAAAAATACTAAAATAATGAAAAACACCTAGAGATCTTATAAGGGTAATCCATGATGAAAACAAATACTTCTCATTGTGATCATCCTTTTCTGATTCATTTATTTTAATTTCTCTAACAAAATAGTGATTATAAGTATAGTATAATTCATCCAAAAATTATGATAGGTACCATCCACTTCCTTTATAAGATAAACTATGTTATTTACACCAGATTCACCAGTTTTTCAATGGAATTATTTATACTTGCATCAAAAGTTCCAAAAATATACCATCCTACCAAATTTTAAAAAATATCTCATATTCAGCTCCAGGATATCCGCACATCAAATTTAAAATAAATTATTACTTAAAAAAAATATATTTGACATCCATGGTAATGTCATTGATATTGCATGCTTGTTGGTCCTACATTAGTATCTCAATATCCTAATGAGTATCACTTTCTAAATAGATTATAATACACTCTTTATTATTCATAAATTATTAAATTATCTCCTATATACTCACTCTATTAATTGAGGTCCTGACCTCAATAGGATGTGTTCAATTGATGCATAAGATTTCTATAATATTAATTTTTGAAAGAAAGAGACACAATTCAACTAAACTTATTTATGCATTGTAGTTGGATTTATTCAAGAGACACTTCATGCATATGTCATATAATGTATGGTCAAATAACTGAGAATAAAGCATTTCAATTTTACTATTTTTTTCCTTTATTATTTTGTGTGTTATACCAATATCTTGTCCAACATTACAAACTTTTCATGGGTTTCTTTATGGTTAGTCTATTTGTTGCATGATCACATGTATGTTCAAAGTATCATGAATGAATTATCCATTAAATAGGCAGTATTCCTTTTCACTAGATATATTTTTAAATGAATTCACTATCTCCATCGCATGATTTATTTGTAAAATTAGTTTACTCAAAAAATTCACAAAAATAATAAAATTATCCATGTCGGTATATTCTACTATATACAATCTTCATCATCGTGAATATAAAACATGTATGTGGTATCTCACTATTTTTTGTGATGAAAGAGTTATTTTCTAAAATATGATATAATTTATTCTTCATGTAACCCAAGATTGTACATAGAACAATCAAGAGTATGTGGAAAATCCATCTTACAATATTGTGTTTTAACATGTGGTTCCCTCATGCTTTTATTTTTGATAGTCACAAGAAGCTCGCTTCAAGATTATGGAAAAGCTTATAGAAGGAAATGGGTTCCCATTTTAAATTGATCCTGACTTATCATCCATAGATGGATGAAAAAATATAGAGGTCTATCTAGGTTCATGAGGATATGCTATAATCTTGTGTGATTGATTTTCCTGGATATTAGAATAAGCATTTTACTTCAGTTGTTTCTGCCTATAACAATTATTATCAAGCATCAATCAAGATGTTTCCCATTAAGGCTTTGTATGGGTATCCATGTTGATTTCCCTTATTTTACATAGAGTTTGGAGAGAGGTCCTGGATTTGTTTTTGTATAGTTCAAGAGATGACAAAGTTGGTGCAATTGATATAGAGGCATTTGATCAAAACATAGATTTGTCATAAATCTTATATAAATTATCAGTGTTTGCCATTGGATTTTAAGGTTGGTGATCAGGTCATTGTCAGTGTTTTACGTTTCCTAGGACATCATTGGTTGGGATAGCTAGGTATGTTGAAATTGATGTTTATGGGGCCCCTTGAGACGCGTGTGTGACTAGGGAGGGAGGCTTATCAGTTTCTTTTACCATTTTTCTTGAATTCTATGCATGATGTGTTTTATGATTCCGATTTGATGAGATATATACATGATCCTTACCATGTGACTAGATTGAAGGGTGTTTTTATTCAATATAAATACACTTTTGTTTGAAAAAAAGTTTAGAGTATGGATCTACAACCTAATGTACTACATGGGAAAACAATTCCTCTAGTCTGGGTACTATGGTAGTACAGAAACAATCTCCAGGAGATGTGGGAGATGGATTCATTGATGAGGAAATACTGAGCTTCTCTTAGTATTTATCTAGGTTCTTGATCTCTTTCCAAGGACAATAATATTTTATGTTGGGGAGATTATAACTAACTATTACCATTCTTTGAGGTATTCTCTAATCTCTTTTTTGGTTTTTTAGTTTTCATTGGGAATTTATTTTCTATCCAAAATTGAGAGGATACATATAATCATGAAGTCATGTATTTATTAGATTTTCAACATGAACGTGAAGATTCTACTATTTTTTGGGCAGTTACATGATGTGTAATGGGTTTTTATGACATGTAATGCTGGATCAACTCATCCCATGAGTTGAATTTATAACATGACAATTTACTCATCGTGTAAGGGTTATACATCATGTAAAGTGAAAATCCATGTTTAATTATAAATGTGATGTGTTTTTCATCATAACCTAAAAAAAGGGTTCACGAAATGTAAATGATTTCATGCCATTTCATTTACCAAGATACGGTTTATAGGGTGTCTTAATGGTGTTCTATGATTGATTCATTTTTGTATCCTTCTCTACTCAGAACATATCTCTTACCCTATTAGTTTTAGGGTGAATCACTTCACTCCAAATCACTGTGTTAAGTGATTGATTTGAAAGGTTAGATGCTTCATCTCTCTGGGTAAGCCTTCCTCTTGGTTTCTTTCTCATTTGTGTTCACAACATCATTATTTTAGGGATTTTTAATTATGTGGTGTTTTTTATCAATCCTTTATAGTATTTAGGCATGCCTTGTATTATGAAGTCATATATAATGGTTTCCAATCCCCATTTTCAATGGTTGACTGATTTCCTTTTCTTTTATAGTTGGTGGATTTTTTCAATTGTTCTAATTTAATGAATTACCTTTTTTATTATTGATTCTTTGATATTCATGATGGAATTTCATGTGTTGAAATTTAAAATTTAATGGATTCTTATTTTCAAGGGCCTTTTCTTTGAAACAAAATTTCCATTCTTTGAAATGAAAAATGGATTTTAAATCCTTAAAGTAGATTTTGTTTGATTTTAAATTGTTTTATAAAAATGTGTGTCTAGTTTTTAAAATATAAATCTAATCACATTGCCCAGTGGGATCATAAGGTATGTCGATATACATAAATAGGTAACCATTGTCTGTGTGACACCACTAGGAGGTAATATCTTGTATGTAAATAGTGTATGGAAGGCCTCAACATTAGTTGGATCCAACCTTATTGTTTATTAGTCTTTTGAGTGTCTAGTATATATTTTCCAATAGAATAAGTCCCAGATTATAGGTAAATTGTTGTTTTTGGTTGTTTATTAAATGATATTCTATTCCATGGATGATTGATCAAATTTATATTTCTATTTCAGTACCGTTACCAGCTTTGTATTCTATTTTTATTTCTAGTTTTTATTATATATGAGACTTTTTTTGGTTATCCTTGTCTTACCCACACCCCCAAAGGGGATGTCCTAGGTGACTGTATGGATAAACTGGGTTGGTCAGTTATAGTAATGGGTTAACTTATTCCTTAATCTTTTATTAGATAGGTTATGAAAATATTTTGAGCTCATTTTCAACTAATATGAGACTCTTTAATGACATGAATCTCTTAGATATTTTATAAAAAAACATCCAATTTTAGAGCATGATTGTCTTCATATGTTTAGTTGGAAGAATTATCATTAGAATCATGGGATGTTTACCCATGTGTCAACATAAAAATTTATCAATTGAACCTCAAGTTCAAGAAATATAATTCCATGGAAAATGTCTCAATTTAAACTGATGTGAGCCTTCCTTCCCATTCATATTTTATTTTATTAATCATATCTTCACATTATCTTCTAGCTTCATTTAATGAGTTTTCATGGTATATGATTATTCTTTCATTAAAATCAACTTTGGATTCCATGAAATTAATAGTATCATTATGGTATTTTTCTTGATCATGGATATTATAAATATACTCATCATCAAACTTGTTCTTTTTCAAATACAAAAATTTAAATTACTTTTAATGTACAATTTTTTCTTTAATATGAGCATCTTAGAATTTCCTAGAAATATTGTGTAATGTTTCATGTGTATGGATTAAATCGCAAAAAAAAACATGTTCACTCATGATACACTCATGAAAATACAATTTTAATACTTATTTAATTAAGGAAATATTTTCATTAAATAGATTCACATATTATTCATTTCCTTTAAAATGTAAATGAGAGAATTTCAATCATTTTATTTCAATCCTAGTGCATCCTCCAATATATTAATTTCCTTCACAAGATTTTCATTTATGATCTAGAATAACGGTAAAAAAAGTATATATGATATCATTTCATCAGGAACATTATTCATGTGTATATTAAATTGAGAGTATAATTCAACAATTGATATTATATACTCATATTCCTTATATTATCTATATATTTAGATTTAATATTCAACAGGATCCCTCTCAAAATAATTTTGAAATGTTTACATATCACATTAACCAAATTTAGGTAGTGATGGATCCTTTTTGTCATTTGATTGTTTTGTTAAATTTATTGTCTCTCTCATTGTCTTGTTTTCTATAATATTGGTAGAGACCTAATGTATTCTTCAGAAGGATTGGATAATAAGTCTTCAACTTGGGGAACATTATAAAAAAAACAAATAATAACATTATATTCACTTTATAAGATCAACTAAAAAACATTGATCTAATTACAGGAAAACCTATGCTTTAATACAACTTATATATCCCAGATGGATTATAAAGACATATTGATAGAGGGTGTGGGAATCTATGTACCCACTTTTTACCAAGTTTAAACTTTATTTTCAATTATACCCTATTAATCTCAATCCTCTTCCCTAGTTAATATGAATGGATCTGATATGGGCTCTCAACAATAACATATGCATGTAATGCATATACTAACAGATGGATAAGAACATAGATATTTTATAAGCTTCAGCCTCAATGAGAAATCCTACCCTTTTCCATGATAAACTCTGGTTATTTCACTAATTTTATTATCACTAATAATTTAGTGATTACCGGTATAGTAAAATTCACACAAAAATTAAGATATGTAACATCCATTTCCTATAAAATGATGAATGACATTATATATACTGATTCAACCAATTATTCAATGAATGTTTTTAAATTATAAACATCCATTCATCAACGATGCCTTCAAAAGAAATATGAATAAGATATCCCAATCATCTAAAGGATTTCACCGCATCAGTTTGAATATTATTTTCTTCCTTAAATAACAGATCTTTGGTATCCAAATTAATGTCATGGATACTGCATGCTTGCTGGTCCTAATATATTTTATAATTATTATAAGGATCCGAACATGTTGAATTCAGAATAATCTATGTTTCCTTCTTCCTATGTTATCAAATTTAGGAGATATACCCTTTTATTAATGAAGTTCCTATCCTCAATCATATGTGTGCACGCGATGCACACAATTTATTTAATATTACATTATGTATGAAATACATAGTAAAAATCATAGTAATTTCATTGGTAATATTAATTGGATTTATTCAAGATACACTTCATACATATGTTATATAATTCATGGTGAAATAACTAAGAATATATATTAACACATTAACTATTTTTTTCGTTTTTTTGTTTTTTCTCAATATCATGATCAACTTCACAATATATTCATTGTTTCTTCAGGTTTCATGGATGTTTTTCATGAACGTAAGAATTTTTATAGTATCATCCATGAATTTTCCTTCAAATAAGAAATACATTTTTACACTATAGACATACACTGCATAAACATTCTTTAACTCTATATTTATTCTTTTAATTACTTAACAAAAAGAGTACACACAAATCATCAAATTTTTCATGAAGGAATATCACACTATTTAATATCTTCTTCATTAAAAACAAAACATAGGTATGTGGTATCTAAATATTTTTTTAAAAATTTTAAGGATTGATAGTACTCTGAATATATTTCTTATTTACATAACACTCAAATGCTTATCAAATAGTCAAGAGTATGTGTAAAAAACATCATGCAACATAGTGTGTTCATAGAGTCAAGATTTATCACTCGACTACTTAATTAATAAGATATCATCACCTTTAAATATCTTATTATGGAGGATGGGAGGATGGTCTTCTTCAATCAAGATTAAATCCTTTCTAGAAGTTATCTTTTAAAAACAGGATTTCCATGTATTTCTTCTTACCTTCATTAAGATAGATGTGAGAGGATACTCCATTTTTTTCAAGACCCCTCTTCAAAAAACAGAAATACTCTTCACCTAAGTGCTTTAGTGTTTATTTTAAATTATGCACCACATTTAAAGAGCCTTATCTTTCAATAAATTTTCCTCATTGAGCTTTGATAAGAATATTGATAATTATTTTAGAAATCTAAATATTTTGGAATCCCAGGAAACCCAATTTCATGGTATCTCATACTTCATCCATTAGGATTCTTCTTTCAAGAAGATGTTAAAATTCATGTTATTATCACATTAACCTTGAATTTTTAAACAAATAAACTCATGGTTATGTGAATGGAATTTTTCAATTTTATATCACCAACTTATGTTTTCATTGAATTCAAATTACCACATTCATGAATGCCCTAGATTGCATACATGATGTAGACACGATCTAATGAGTCATATTCTATTGTCATGATCACTAGATTTGGATGAACAATGGGTGTGTCTCACAACATCAAACTAGTAGTTTTAGAGAGATCGTTAACATAGAGGATAAGTAACGGTTAAAGATAATAATATGGAATCGACTGATCAACTTGTATTAAAATGATTGAGCGACATACAATATATACGTAAGTTTTAATTATGGGTGGAAAGTACCCATGTGAACTCATACAACATCAAATAACTATTCTTCCCAATAACCCTCAATAATCATCACTACTTCTATACACATTCAAGATGGTGATTGGATCAACACCCAGACACACTACACACACCACATATAGAGTGATCCACACCTTTATGCTCCTATATACACCATTGTGCGCATTCCATAGGTATTATACTCCCAAACCATGACATCATGTATAGAAACTCTACCATATAAATGATTATCCACCTCTAGAATACTATTTGAGATGGATACATGATGTTTTTGGGGCTACCTCCCATACATGTAGGGTTGATCTAGTCTCATTGCGTGTGGGTGGTTGATAATTTTTTTTTCAAGGTCCCAAAAACACTTATATTAATTCTATGTACAGAAATGAATTTCAATACATTTAAAATCATAAATTAAAAACTAATTAAATTAATTCACCAAATAGACCTCATTAATAATGGATATTATTTTTCATTTTCATCCACATTAATAATCTTCAAATAATTCTTCATGTCTCCTCATGAAATAATAGGGATATTTCATGGACTTCTTTGTAACACTTATTAATTGTCGAAAAAATGATTCAATTATTAATTAGAATTTAAATATTTCTTTTAAATCAATAATAGTTCATTAACCATCAGATTAAAACATAGAAAATTTTCGTAGGAAATAACACTTAGTGAATTTATAAAAATTCTCTAAGAAACATCACCAATCTTCTATAACATTTACCAAATTATTTCCATATTTATCATTCCAAGATTAATCACTATAAACATAAAAATTAATCATACATTGATTAGGATTCATTATTATATCCTTAAACCAGATAAAACCATTCCCATCAACCATCCACATTGGATTTTGTATTTTTCTCTATCTCTATACAACTATTTCATATGAATTATCACATGAATTTTTGTGAGAAAATATTTTTCAACCATTACTTCTTAATTTTCAACAACAAAATCTATCAACGACTTCAATCTACCCTTATATATGATTTAGGGACTTAAAAATTCATGTTTAATTGACCCTTGAATCATTAATAGGACCATATTTAATTAACTCAAATTCTGTATTTAACATTGATCACAATGTGACACATACCATTATAGAAGGCTAAAATAGTTTTTCTTTATCCTATCAAAAACATCTTTATACATTACCATGTGATAGTAACCACTAAAATGTGATCACTTGATCATTTAATTCCATAAATGAACTGAATTCTCCTGACCATAAAATTTTTCCATGATCCTCTAAAAGTTACTCTACTATAGCTTGTGTTTTTCAATTATGAAGGTCTAGTCATGACATGATCTCTTTGTTCACAAAATTTAATAAATAATAATTAATTTAGTTTGTTCTAACATAGATTTAATTGAATCTTATGTAATACAGATAGTGTTTTTTTATTGACATGGTTATCTTATTAATTGAACTTCATCCTTTTACTCATTCCTCTTAATCATATCATCCAGATGCATTGCCACATTTGATACACCCACGTGGTGTGACTAAAGTGAACCTAAAATCATATAGAGAAATGATTTCTAACCATCCTCTAATTGAAATTTAATTTCAATACTACAGTAAAAATTTAAATATAGCATCATATTTAATCTTAAATAATTATTTGAAAACTTATTTTATGGAGTGATTTAATTATATTATAGTATAATAATTATTACCCCCAATGATTTAATGTTGTACATATCACCCGCCTCCATTTAAATACTCCTGAATTGTTATCTTTTATCATCAATAACATTATTTTTTACAAAAAAAACCTATATATTTCTAATTCTAAACAACTTTAAACCACTTCCAAACACTCCTAAAGATTAGAATAAAATTCACCTCAAATGAAATACAATAAAACAGATGTGTTTGAACATGATGTATTTTTTGAAAATGATAGGTGACATAATAACTATATCCACTTCATCTTATCTAAAATTACTATCCCCAATAAAAACTATGGAATATAAGGGAAACCCTCATTAACTCCAAAACACAAAAACTTCATTAACCATGTATTGTTCACAAAAACATTTTTATGCCCCCATTAAACTCAACATACTATAATCACACTCATATAAAACAATAATGTTATTTAAGTTCAATTGGATGATGTCCCAAAATCATAAAGAACAACTTAAAATAATGATATTCATGTAATGATGTTGAATCTAAGAGTGAAACTCAATATAGATTGACAGGAAATCATAGATATACCATTAGATATCCACTGGGAAATTTGGGTCACAAATCCAAGACCAAATGGAAGAGAAATAACCCTTGTAAGATAAGTTCCAATGGGAAATAATTGAAAGGTAATTTTTAGCATTGATGTTTCTTAATGGGTTTTCTAACAAACAACGTTAAAAATATTTTTTATGATAGTTATTCAGTAACTGATGAAAAATATACTACAAGGGTATTTTTAATATTGTTTATTTCAATAATCAATATTAAATATATATTTCTAAATATTTTTAAAATTGATTATTTAATTAAACGATGTTCAAAACAAGGATATAACACATAAATTCTCTTTTTCACTTCATTCCCACACATTTTAACATTCCTGTTTAACATTTTTTAATCCGAACATATATAATAATTATTTTTTACAATCATGATCACATGTTTTTTATTCATCACTATAATAAATATCATTGAATAATATTTCATTCATTTTTATCCAAATATTTTCCCCCTTTATATTCAATTTTATAAACCCCATTTTATTTTTTCTAGAAAATAAATTTACCCCGCCTTTGATCATTCTTGTATTACAAATTATGAATTATTATTCATTTAGAATATGGATAGGGTGGATTATATGAGAGAAATGAAGGAAACGATTTCTAGAATGATGAAGACATTTTTTTTAATATTATTATATATTTAAGATACAAAAATAGAGTTAAAATCCATTGAATGATTTTTTTCTCAATGTATTTTTTTCTAACATTGTTATTTATATTCCATCCTCATTTTGTTTATATCTTATATTGATCTTTAATTGTTTCAGTTTTATAATGATATAATAATTTTTCTACCATTATCAATGATAATTGATAGTTTTTGTTTTCTAAAAAACCAAATAAGAATCTATATTAGCATATAATTTTATTTAAAAAATATTTAATTGTTTATATCATTTATTTATAAACTAAAATAAAAAACAATGTTTTCGCTCAGTTTTTTTACAAAAATACTTGAGAATTTATTTTTCAATTTGGTTATTGAAATAATCGAGGATAAAGAACATTTTTACTTCGGTTTTAAGTAAATTATTTGAAAAAAATATAAAAGAAAATTACTATTTAATAGTAGACCCGATTGAAAATATTTTTATCATTGGTATTAATAATTTAATTTGAAAATATATTTACTATATCAATTGGAATTGAGGTTATCATAAAACATACATTATAAACATAAAAAATGGTGTAAAAAATGCTTTTTATACCAGTAGAACTGGGGTTTTCAATCATGCCACCTAGTGGGTAATTGAAGATCCTTAATTTAATATATTTATAACATTAAACAACTTAATTAATATTTTGAAAACAATTGTAGGGATCATATTGGTATGAACACATGGTTCAAAAAAAAATTTCCCTATCTTAAGGTCCTATTATTGAGTGTCCCATTTGTTGAAGGGTATATTTCAATGTTCTATAATCATATTCTCATTTTGGATAGTTTAAAATCTATTGACTTGTAGCTACGTGGTCCTAACATACATGGATATTACATCATTTTAGATGAATACATAATACAGTACAAAAATACATGCCTATGGACCATAATAGTTTAATGTCTTTGGAAACATTGAAATAAAATATTCTATACTCAGGAAAGATCATTAACATCTCCCATATGGATCTCTACATTTAGTTCTTCTACCTAAAACCTTTCATCATAATTTAGAGAAGGAAATAATATGAAAGGGGTGATCTCAAATTTTTAGTATGGAAAATTAAGGAAATGTGTAGGCATAATATAAACAAAAGGGTATGGTACTTGGTCATAACATTTGAAGATTATACCCTGCATATTAGAGATCATAATAATGATTGGAAGATCATAAGACATGTGTGACATCCCGACCCGGGAGCTACTAAATGGTGCCCTGAGTAAGATGTCTGAAAGCCCTCAAGCATTCCTCCCGGTAAACTAGAGGGTGTCGACTAGAAGCGATGGTCTGGTAAGTTAGGCTTCAAGAGACTATACCCTCTGTTATCAGAATAAAACACAAGTGGAAGAAAATAACAATATCCAAGTACAAAAGCATTTAAATGACCAGAACAATACCATGACATATGATAGTCAAACCATAGAATACAATAGTCAAGTAAAAGGTAAAATATTCTAAGCCAGTTCAAATTTCAAGGGTCTACAATGAAACTGAATGTAATGTCACAACAACTTCCAAATATATTTCGAACCACTTCTGGTTCCCTTTCCCATGCTCCAATCCCAAACTGCAACCTATCACAGGGCCTTACCGTTGCCATGTCCTATAACAACAATGTCTACTCAGGTGTCGATCAGGTAGCCCGAATAGGGTGTGGGTACAACTTAGTAGGTCACCACCAATGGTGTCTAAAATGAGCCCAGTCAAAAGATAGTGCATGCAGTTATATGAAGAAAAAAATACAATGCATAAATTAAATAGTTATCGCAATACCGCAAAATACCTAGTCATCACATTAGCCAAATTCAATCCATGTTTCCCAACTGAATCATCATTCATTATTGTCATTAATTTGGTGTTGGTCATCATGCATAGCACCCAAAATCTTAGTTGAAACATAATTCATTATTATCATTATTAATTTTGTGTAGGAAATCATTCCTAGCACCGTAAATCATAGTGTATGTCAAGCCTAGCACTCAAATTCTGATTCGATGTAGGTCATTATTCCTAAAACCCTTAAAACTATGCGCTTTGATTACTATTAGGTAGGAACGCCATTTTCAAGTCACAACTTCTACATTGTTCTAGGATGTCATACCTATCACCACAAAATCTCACCCATTTGATCATTATTTAATTCTCAAGAATTTTACACATTAATCATTTGTTAACGCAATGATTGGTTAAACATTTAAAAGGCCATTAGTTAATTCAGGGATTAACTAATCATATAAACCATCAATTAATTCATCTATTAATTAACCAATCAATTTCATTCTCATTCCATAATTAATTATTTATAATTAATTATCCATTTTAAAACCCATCAACTCATAATTAATTATCACGATTAATTATATTTAAAGAGAAACATCATTTCAAAATTAATTCTCCCAATTAATTATCTTAATACAATGAATTCAATATCTATAATACAAGATCACAACCCATAATTAAATCTCCACGATATCAATCACTTTGGGAATCCCCTATTCAATTGTTTTATGATTGAATTATCAATAAATCACCAAGGTAAACACGCATCAATTCCACTTTCCTAATTACACCCATTTAGGAAATCATTTATCCAGGGAATCATGAAATTTCACGAACCCTAAAAATATCATAAATCATGAATATGAGAGTTCATTTTAGAAAAACTACCACGATTTATTGATGGATGTTAGCCGAACAGAAATCACCAAAATCTCAGCAGCACAACGTCATTGATTAAACTATGGATCGAGCTCCCTAAAAGTTAAATTAAGATCAAAGGCATCAAGATCGTGAAAATATAGATCTAAATTAGGAATCCTATATCTATATCTCAACCCACATGTTTGGATCCATGGAAACGACTGAGATCCTCTATGAAATTAATTAATAAAGGTGGTGGAAAGAAACAGGAGAAGCATCGGGATGAAATCCACTTACTTTGAGGAGAAAAGATCATCAATCTGGGCTTCCAATCTCTTATAATGGAGTTTGGATCTCCTTATAATCCATTTGGATGTCTTTCGGAACACTAAACATCTGTCATGCCCAAGATATGGTTGAAAAAAGGGAGTTATGGGTGGATCAGGTGGTTTTAAAAGATATTTGTAGATATTAAAAATTGCTTGCACGGTTTCCTTGGCAGATGCGCACAATAAGGAAAATCATATTCCAACCATGCAGATTCCACTGCCCACTTTTTCACAGTTGGAATGATTTTGTGGAATGGTTAGGAAAACCTTGAGCCAACCATGTGGACTCCTCTGTCAAATTTTGCAGGCTTCTCACGGTTTGGTTTGCATGGTTTGTCAAACCATGCGAAAACCGTGCACATCCCACTGTCGTTTAGGTTTTCTTAAAAGTTCCCCCGAATTCACCCCAATCTTCTAATACATGTTTAGTGTACTTAAAATAATAAAATATTAAATGAATATTCTCCTGATATAACTCTATGAAAGTTTGGGATCTTACAATCTCCCCACAATATAACAACACATCCTCAAGCTGCACTCCCAAACTTTTCTAAGATTTAGAGCAAAAAAAACTAGGCCCTTAAGCACTCATGTCTTCTTCCCTTTCCCAAGTTTCTTCTTTAACATTTCCATGTTTCTATAACAGTTGAAAAAATGGAATGGTCGTTCCCCATAATACTTTCTCATTGTGACCCAACAAATATACCAGATGCTCCTCAAGGGATTCATCTCTCTCAAGGTCAACATCCTCCGCAAAAATCTCATGAGAAGGGTTGGGGTGATACTGCCATAGTGGTGACACATGAAAAACATCATTCATAGGACTGAATTTATGAGGAATTGCTAATCGGTACGACAGCTGCCCTATTCTCTCTTGCACCTCAAATGGTCCCACAAACCTAGGCGCTAACTTGCCCTGCCTCTGTATCCTATGGTGACCCAATCTATGTGACACCCAAAGAAATACACAATTACCCATTCTAAACTCTAGGGTTAGTGTCTTTCTATTAGCATATGACTTCTGTATACTCATATTTGTGGCCATATGGTTCCTAATCAACAACACCTGCTCCAATGTCTCCCGAACAAGTCTCGGTCCTAATAGCTCTGCATCACCTACCTCTAACCAACATAGCGGTGATCTACAAGCAATACCATAAATTTCCTCATATGGTTCCATCTATATAGTAACCTGATAGTTGTTGTTACATGAAATATCAACTAAATCCAAGTGATATTACCATTAACCACCAATGTCATGAACACGTGCTCGCAACATATCCTCTTACACCTGTATGGTATGCTCCAACTACCTATATGTCTATGGGTGGAAGGCTGTAAATTACCGAAGCTGTGTACCAAGTGCCTTTTGTAAGCCCTTCCAGATGTGTGAAGTAATGTGCGAATAACAATCTGGAACTATAGTCTGTCGCTCCCCATGAAAACGAACTATGTCTCTCATGTACAGTTCTCCCAACTACACTGCTGTAGAGGTTTCCTTGATAGGTATGAAGTGTGCTGACTTTATTAGTTGATCCACAATGACCCAAATAGAATCATTCATCCTAATGTTCATTGTATGTCCTACCACAAAATCCATTGTCACATCATTCCACTTCAATTACAGAATCATTAATGGTTTCAATAACCCTTCAGGTCATTGATTCTATTCTTTCACCTTATGATAGGTGAAACACCTTGTTGCGAACCCTGCTATCTATTTTTTAATGCCTGACCACCAAAACTAGCATCGAATGTCATGATATATTTTTTCACCCCAAGATGTACCACCCACATTGATGCATGAAATTCATTCATGAGTTCTTCTCATATACATGTAGGCACATCAACCCAATTATTCTTATATATGATCTCATCCTCATATATTTACTAGTCTGAAGGGGTCTCCCCACCATCAAGGCTTTCCCTCAAGGCTAAACATTTAGGATCCTCATACATCATGTCCCTGATCCATCTCAAGAGCGTAGAATCTACTTATAAAGAAACCAAAGTTATCCTCTCTTGACTCTCTTGAACGACGACATGCATTCCTGGAAGAAAGGTCATCAAATTTCAATCTGCACCCAACACATGTACCAGCTAAGTCTGTGTTTTTCTTCTCAATGCATTATCCACACAATTCCCCTTCCCATGTGCATTTGACAGCACAAAATGAAAGGAGTATATATACTCTACCCATATTAGATGTCAATGTTTCATTTCGCATTGTGAAAATATTTAATTCAATATTTTGGGATCCGTAAAAACTATAAACATTTAACTGAAAAGATAGGGTCTCCAACGCATAAGAAAAAAAAATACTGCTAACTTGAGGTCAGGCATACAGAAATTATATTCATGTGGCTTCAACTGATGAGACCCATAATTAACAACTTTGTCCCCATGAATCAATACAACTCCAATTCTAACCCCATAAGCATAAAAAACACTGTTTGATCCTCACCTCCCTTACGTAAGATCAAAATTTATGCTGAAGTCAGGTGCTTCTTCAATTCATGGAAATCATCTCGCATGCTTCTTTCCAATCCATCTTTATCCCTTTCTTGGTCAAACAATTAAGTTGTATTTCCAATCGGGAAATGTCTTCCATGAACCTCTTTCAATAACCCACTAATCGCAAATAGCTTCAAATATCAATAACATTCTTGTGATGCTCCCAAGAAATAACTACCTAAACATTATCTAGGTCACCAGCCACACCTTATCTCGAGATGGTGTGACCCAAAACATGTACCCTATCAATCCAAACTGATAATTTGATTGCATGGAATATATCTGATTCTCTCTCAGTATACCCAGGATGATGTCAATTTGTTGAGCATGTTCATCATGAGTCTTAGATTACACTAAGATGTCATCCACAAAACCACCCCATATGATCTAAGTATGGATGAACGATCATGTTCATCAATGCCATTAACCTTGTTGTAGCATTTTTCAATCCAAACAGAATTACGATGAACTCAAAAAGGCCATACCTACTTCTGAAATATGTTCATGGTATATTAGAAGTCCGAACTCTCACCAGATGACCCCATGATCTCAGATCAATATTTGAGAACACACTATCCCCCTTTAGCTGGTAAAATAGATCATCTATATGTGGAAGATGATATCAGTTCTTCACAGCCATTTTATTCAACTTCTAGTAATTGACACAAAAGTGTAATCTCTTGTAGGCCTTTTTGGATAAAAAAATTAGTGATCCCCAAGGTGACATACATGGAAGGATAAACCCCTTATCCTCCAACTCCTCAACTATGTTTTGACATCTTGAAGCTCAGTCGGTTCCATTCTGTAAGGTGGAATAGATACCATCTCAGCACCCGACATGAGCTCAATAGTGAATTCCGCATCTCTCTCAAGTGGGAACCCAGAAAATTCTTTTAGAAATACATCCTGAAACTGATATACTTTTGGTTGAAGGACATATTTCCTAACACTCCTATCATCTATGAAAACATTGGAAACATGAGCCCTGATCACTCGAATTTACTAAGTAATTGTCCCAGCTCTACCTGCATGGTTATCCCATTCTCCATAAAGGACATATTGATCACCCTCAGGAGATACAAAGATTACTCTCCTGCGATAACAATCTATGTGGGCTCAGTAAGCATCTAGCCAAACCATACACATAATTAAGATAAAGTCCATTATATAAAGGACATATATATCACAAAGGAACCGATACTCTCTTATATATAGGGAACGTCCCTGTCATAAACATATATCCCTAGTTCATGTTACCAAATGTGTATCGATATTTATCCGCCCGCCTATGGACTCCACCACCAGGTTCAAGCCATTAACAAGATTTGTTGACATAAAGAAATGAGAGGAACCAGTATCAATCATGGTAATAACTAATATAAAAGAATCTAGAATAATACCTCTCCCTATCGATGGACCAACCTCACTATTGAAAAGTATTGGCTGCACTACATGTATCTGTCATGTCACTCTTCCCTATGGTGTCTCTTGACTCCCTTGAGTAGCGACACACTACTGATACAGGGGATCATTCTGTAAAGCACCATGCCCACTTCCTCTACCGCCTCTACATGTAGAACACTAGCTATCAGACTTATATGGTGTAGAAGACCACCTTCCCACACTCTGAATATGAGAAACCACTCCCTCTGTACCAGCCTACCACAACCTCATGCATTACCTTTGTAGATGTCCCATCATTCCATAAACCAGCACTCCACTGGTGGTCGAGGACAATGTTTATGATAATGAACATTCTGACCACACCGGTGGAAGAGTACATTAGAAAGATCCAGTGTAATTGTTCCTCCAAACCATCAAGCTTACTTTCCTCTGTCCGGACTAAGATACTCGTGACATCGCTTCCTTATCGTAGAAGGCATGCCCCCTGATAGTCGAACTGCATGTCCAGTACTGGAAGACTCCTTCAGGTTACCCTTTGAAATAAGATCTTGATTAACCACTTCTAAAAATTTCATCATCCTAAAGATGTTCAGCAGGGACTTAATTTTACATTTAAGTCCATCCTGAAATCATTTTACTGAAGATATTGCATCTTCTACCAAACCTGGAGCAAAAAACTGTTAATCTATGAACCGTTCAACATACTCCATTATGGACATGCTTCCTTATGTCAGATTCATAAACTATAAATCCTTCTCTTCTCTCAGCATGTCGGGATAGAATTTTTCCTAGAACATCTCTAAAAAGTCCTTCCATAAAAAACAATCATTCTCTCCTGATTGTACTTGAATTCACCATCAGTGCTTTGTAGAACCCCAAAACATATAAGCATAAAACATGACCCTTCTCTTAGTAGGATCCTCTAAATGGTCAAGTTCCATCTATATAGATTCAATCCAGAATTAAGCTCCATCAGGTCCACCATCTCTAATTGAAGTAGGTGGCTGATGCTGTTAAAACTACCTTATCAACTCAGAAATTATTTTCTGAACCCTCCCTGGGTCTCTCTGTGAATTGTATGAAATGGGAAATGTTATCTCATAATTTTCCACCACATCCTTAGCTTTCACCAATGGTGCCTCAAGATCCCTTTTTAGAAGGTAATTCTGGGACAAACCCCTCAGTCTCTCCCTCAACAAGAGTTAATGAGGAATGATCCTATAAGGCCAAACACACATCTTAGATCTGATAATGAAACCTTATAACATTTATGAAGTGGCAGATACTAACACAATAACTTTCATTATGTCATTTCTTCCTATTCTCACCACATGGTCAACATTGAGGCCTTATCATTACCCATAACCATCCTACTCCAAGGTATTGGTTAATAAGGGTATATTCATTCTCATTAATTAATCAACTATTAATTAATCACATTATATCAAATTAATTAATTCAGAAATTAATTAATTAATCATTCCCATTTCATCAGTAAAGGATCTCATTAGGCACCCATTTATTCTAATTTTTCATCATTATTTTAATCTTACAATAAGGAAAAAAGAGTTCATGTTCAACAACATATCCATAACAGTTTTTCCATTGAGTTTCTAGAATTATGCATGCTACAACAACACTAATTTCCTAGAATGATGCATGCAGACTGAAATATCATGCCTCTTTAGGCCAAAAATCAAAATACATCAATTTTCAAAACAAATATCACCTCACAATGCAAGTGTGTCACCCATGTTGAAATAATAAACAACTATAACATCAAACAAAAAACACAACAATACCACCCTAAGTACTCGGATTTTCCCCCATGCATGGGTTAACAACACACAAGCAGGAGCCCATTACCAAGCATTGACTATTCTTAGTCCCCTATCTACCTTTTCCCAAAACATTAACACAAAAGATGAAAAATGAAAATAAAACTCCTCTCATACCACTGTGTGATGTCCTGACTAGGGAGCCACTGAACGGTTCCCCAATCCGCTTGGACACATGCCCTCAGGCGCACCTCCCCATATTGTAGAGGGTGTTGAATAGTAGTGAGGGTCTGGTAAGTTAGTCTTGGGGAGAATATACCCTCTATTATCTGAATAAAACACCAGTGAAGAAAATAAAAAAATCCATGTATAGAAGTGTAAAAATAACTAGAACAATACCATGAACAATAATATCCAAACAAGATAATACAATAGTAAAAAAAGGTAAAATATGCTAAGCCAATGAAAATGTCATGTGTCTACAATGAAACTGAAAGTAAAGACAAAAATACTCCCAGACATATTCTGAACTATGTCTAGTTCCCTTTTCCATGCTCCAATCCCAAACTGCAAGATATCCCATGGCCTTTCCCTTATCATGTCTTGTAATAACCAGTTATTCTTGGGTGACAATCAGCCGACCTGAATAGGCTGCGAGGTCAACTTAGTAGGCCAGCACAAACGGGGTCTACAATTAGTCAAGTCAAAAGATATTGCATGAAGTTATATGAATCAATAAATACAATGGATAAATTAATTAGTTATCATAATTTCATTTATACATATTCATCACATTAGGCCAATTCAATCCATGTTTACCAATTGATTCATCATTCATTATTATCATTAATTTGGTGTAGGTAGTCATACCTAGACCCCCGCATCTTATTTTAAACATCATTCATTATTATAATTTATCATTTGGTGTAGGATGTCAATCCTAGCACCCCAAATCTCAGTGAATATAGGACGTCATGCCTAGCACTAAAATTCCCATTTAGTTTGGGTTACCATGCCTAACACCCTTACATATAACTGCTTAGATAACTGTTGGGGAGGAATGCTATGTCCAAGTCCCAACTTCTACATTGGTCTATGATGTCATAGCTAGAACCAAAAAATCTCATCCATTTAATCATTCTTTAATATACAAGAATTTTAAACAAAGATCATTTACTAATCCAATGATTAGTTAATCATTTAAAATTCAATTAGCCAATTCAAAACATTACTTAGAACATAAACCATTATTTAATTCTCAATTAATTAACCAACAAATACCATTTTCATTCCATTATTAATTCTTCACATTTAATTATCCTTTAAAAATCCCATCAAGTCATAATTAATTATTACAATTAATTATCATTAAGGACAAAAATCATTTCTTAATTATTTCACCCAATTAATTATCTTAATAAAATCAATTAAATAACTCAAATACATGATAAAAACCTATTATTAAAACCCCATGATATCAATCTCCTTGGCCAACCCACCATTCATTTGTTCCATGATTTAATTATCAACAAATCACTAATGGCAAACACACTTCAATTCCACTATTCTAATTACCCCCTTTTAGGAAATCATTTATAAATGGAATCAAGAAATTTCATAAACTCATACACATATCATAAATCATTACTATGGGATTTCAATTTAGACCACATATAATTGTTTATTGATGGAGGTTAGCCCAACAGAAATACACAAAATCTCAGCAGCACAATTTCATTGATCAGTCTCCGGTTCTAACTCCCTAAAAGAAAAATCAATATCAAATGCATCATGATCCGGTAAATATATATCTAGATTAATAATACTAGATCAAGATCTCAACCCATAGGTTTAGATCCACAAAAATATTAATATTCTCCATGAAAAGAGTTAAGAATTATATAGGAATGAAACAAGAGAAGCATCGAGATGAAATCCTCTTACCAAGAGGAGAGTAGATCTTCAATCCGGGAATCCAATCTCAAATAACAGTGTTAAAATCACATTGTAATCCCTCTAGAATGATTTGGGAAAACTTATAAGCTATCTAGCCCAAGGAAAGGTCTAAATATGGGAGTCTCGGGTGGTTTAGTTGATTTTAAAAGATATTTTTGGATATTAAAAACCATGTGCATGGTTTTCTAGGCAGAGGTATCCAGTTAGGCAAATCGTGCCCCAACTGTACAGACTCCACTGCCCACTTTTTCATGGTTGGAATGATTTGGTTGCACTGTTAGGAAAACTGTGCACCAAACTTGCAGACTCCTCTGTCCAATTTTTCACACTTGTCACAGTTTGGTCGCAATATTTTTTAAACCGTGTTCATACCGTGCACAACCCAATGTACTTTAGTTTTTCTTAAATTTTCACCCAAACGCACCCCAATATTCAACTCCATGTTAAAGAAACATAAAAGAATCTAAAATTACATGAAAATAAATGTGAGATAACTCCAAAAAGGATGAGATCTGACAACATGAATCATATGGAAATAAAGAAGATAATCTATAAAGGCATAACATAGGAATAAAATATGAAATTTTGGAAAACACATAATAATATAATATTATTCCCATAGTAGAAAAGGCATCGCTTCCAAATATTTTCTTAGTAGTATGGATTTACTCCCCATACCATCTTGGTAGAAATTGTTCACTCCCATTTCTATCTTAGTAACATGATTTCACTCCTCATACCATTTTAGTTATAATGGTTCACTCCCATGGAAATCTTCGTAGTAAAGGTTTATTCCCAACACCATCATAGTATATATCATGACATATAAATCATTAACAAATTCATTGGGGGAGATATAGGTCCCAACCATCTTATAATTAAATCATACATACATGTGGCAAAAATTATAAATAATCATTTCATAACCCATGAAATGAAATGGGAACATAAATATCAAATTTTATCATAACCTATAGAAAAAATTCAGGTTCCATAATAATTTCATTAGAATAATAACCCATGAAATAGAAAAAGATTTCATAAACATACAATCCATGAAAGAGAAAAAAGTTTCATAAAGACCACAACATTAAGAATAAATAAATCAGATAAAGAATATGAATGGAACCATTAGATCCTTTCCTAGAAATGCATGAGTAACATCAATTTAAGTAATCCAAGATACAAAATAATTTTAAAATATATTTCAAAAATGTTTCTTGATTAAAATATCAATTCTTCTTTAAAAATAATTTTTAATACATAAAACCATTTGAAAACTATTTTCTTATAAAATACCTTGAAAACATCTAAAATATCCATGAAATCATATGAAAAACCTTTTTCCAAAAGATCATATAAAAGTATCATGAAATGTTTTTGAACATCTTTACCCTTGAAACATATAAAATAAGATTCAAAACACTTTAAAAAACATTTTCATTGAAAAAATATAATGAAATATTAATTTTTTTAAAACCATTTCTTTGAAAATTCATTCAAATCATAAAAATTAGGCTTAAAACAATTTGAATATTGATTTCGATGAAAACTTATAAAACAATCTTGAAAAAATTTTGAATCCCATTTTCCTTGAAAGCATATAAAATAAGATTGAAAAAATTTTCTAAACCATTTTCCATGAAAACTTAAGCACGGAGCTTGAATATTTTTTGAAACCCATTTTACATGAAAACGTATAAAAGGATCTTGAAATTTTTTTGAAATTAATTTACATTGAAAAAATATAAATTGGGCTTGAAAAAAAATTTAAAACCATTTTTTTTAAAATTTATAAAAGTACCTAGAAAATGATTTTAAAACCATTTCCATTGATAATTTTTAGAAGAACCATGTTAATTTTTGGGAAAAACTTTTTCTGGAAAATAACATTTGAAATAATTTTCAGAAAAATTATCCTATAAATAAGAAAAAAATAATTGAAGTATTAACAGTAGATAAATCCATACATGTCATATGAGGTAAAAAGAACATTCCTTTTACATGGTAAAAAAGTTAGAAAAATGCCTCATTCATAAATCAACGAGAATATTCCTTTGAAAAAATTAGTAAATGAAAAAACATGACAATTTCATATAATTATAATTAGAGACTAGTATAATATGCTTGGAAATCCTTTTTTAGAAAACATCATTTTATAAGAACAAAAATTTTCAACCGAAGAGAGGATAGAGTCGGGATTTTTAAAAAACTACACACTCATAGTTATCTTATGTTCTAAAGATTGGAATAAATGGTACCAAAAAATGAATATATTATTAATAAGATGATGAAGAGAATTTTTATAAATTTAGATGTATCATAATATTTAATCAAAGGATGTACAAAAAAAATAATTTTGAAAAGCGATAAAAGTTTCTCAATAAATGCTTATAACTTGGTAAATTGGGATCATACTCTCCATGTATGAAAAATGAAATTTCATATAGCATAAAATTTCAGGAAAAAATGTAAATTCATGACATCTCATTTGAAATTTAATTATATAAAACTCAAGATATAATTTATGTGCATCATAAAACATGATTCCCAAATATGGAATATTGAGATAAAACTATTTCACAAATTTGGTAACATTTGAAACATAAATACCCCAAAAGAAAGATCATAAAATGGAGTTTTTAATTCCATTAAATTCCAGTATATGATAAATATAATTCAAATAATGGTAAGTACATACACCACCCAAAAGGAAAGAGTGGATAACATATCATGTATCACATGGAAATATAACATGAGATGAGATCCCCTTACCCTGTGCCTTGACTCTCATCATAATCGTTCAAACCACTGGTATATTAAATGTAAATTTATTATAAATCACTTATTGAAAAATATTATTTTATATAACACCATATATGTATTTATTATGTTCTTATATTATCCGTTTTAGTAGTCCTTTGTCAAGGTTTCACTTCAGGTAATATTCTCTTTATTCTTCGCATGTGACTTAATTTGTTATATCTTTGGTCCTTATACTTATATAATAATTTACAAAATGAAAAATGTGATATAAATATCATGTATATAAATTATATGTGTATTATAATAATCTATATAATATATTTGTATGAAACAGAATTCACCATTCATGGATACTGTAACCCATACATACGCATGAACATGGTTTCCTTTTTTATTATCATATTGAATGGATGAAATTAAATGATATATACAAGTATGCATGTATGTATGTATATATATAATTATTAAAATTTTATTATTATATCATATATATCATATAATATCACTAAACCCATCCTTAATACATTCTATGTATAATGTGAACAAATCACATCGCTTTGAGGGGGCGGTAGTCCACACTTCCTCAAACGAAATTATTGTATTAACATCAAATATAAATTTAGAAATATTTGTATTTTAAAAGGAATAAAGAATAATATATAAATAATAAATATAATATATAAAATATATTGATATATTATTCATCATAACATCCACTATCAGAGGTGGTAAGGAAAATTGAACCATCATCATTTCAGTGAGGTTGTAGTTCATCATACACGAAAACCATATGTTCATTACCCATTAGATGGAGTTTTGTGTAAGCATGGATAGAACTTTTAAAATAAAAAATTCCAGTATATTTAATATAATTTTATTGATATAAAATCTTTTAATAATTATAGTGGAGGGGTGGAGAAAGAAAATTAGATAAAAGAGCTTGACAGAAGACATGACCACTTATTCAGGTAACTCCTATTGGTTTGTGCCAAAAGGATTCCTTAGATTACCTTATTCCAAAGGGAAATATTATTTGACACAATTAGGGTCATTTTTAATTTTATTGGGTAGATAATAGATTAACTTGATATTTTTTATAAGAGTGAGGTTGTGGTAGAGTTGGTGGCTCATTATTGGGAATGACATAACTCACTTGTAATTTTTGAACAAAAGTTAAGTGTTCACATGTTGTTACCTATGAAATTCATAATAACCAAAATAAAACATAATGGAATTTTTATGGTAGAAATATGTCAATTAAATGTGTTTTTGACATGGTTATAGGACATTTGGTCCCCTAAGATTAAGGTTTAGTCCCTAAATAAGCTTAATTTGACCTTAATAGTTTTGTTTAATTTTAATCACTTTTACTAATGTTCTTGGTAAAAATTAATTTTATCTTATTAGATTGAAAATATTATACTTATTAAAATGCTTGATGTTGGGTATACAAATTTGATTCATAGATGTCTAAAAATTTAGAATAATGTTAATCTTGCAGATGGGACAAAGTTACAATTTTTTAAAGTAGAAAGACATTCAAAATATTATTGTTTTTTATATTCAATTTAAAATTAAAATATATTATAATAACCAGATTTTATTAATATATGTATAATTAACCTAATTAAGCCTTAAAATTTTAAAATATAATTTAACATTAATAATTCCTTAAATAAAAAGGAAATTTTTAACCAAAAAGCAGTATTTTTCACTATTCGTCCAAAAACAATGTTTCTCAGAAAAATTCCAAAAATTCATCAAAATATAATTGGACATTATAAATTCAAAATATAAGTTTATTTTATCAAATTAAAATTTTATATTATTCTAAAATTAATTTTATATTTGTCATAGAAGGACAATAAGTGTAATTAATTGTATTTTTAAACATAAAAGGACTTTACCAAAATGTATATCTTTCATTATACATATGTTTTTTATATAAATCCATTATAAAATATATTTTAAAAGTATTTATTAATATTCATATAATGATTTTTAATAGAAATTTTATAATTATATAATTTAACAAATTTATAATATAGTGATGCTTCCTAAAAACTCGATGTTGTGTGTAACGTACGCCAAGTCAGTGTTACAAGTTTCACAAGCCAAGTTAGTTTCATGTAAAAGGAATTTTTTTCTTAGTGTTTTAATATATGTTTATAAAAATAACAATTTATAGTGTCTAGTGAAATGAAAAATATCAAAAGGATATATTATTTTTTAAAAATCAAACAATCCTTGGTTATTACATTCTACCCCCGATAAAATGAAATTTACCCTTAAAATTCGTCTAAGTTATCAAATGATTAATACATGAAAGTTTCATTTATAAAATCCCAATTCCTAAAAATGAATACTAAAACATCCCTTAAAATGAAATTTTTTTATGATAATGGTTAACCAAAATAACATATAACATGGTTTCCACATAGGAGAACATAGGTTAGGAGTGATTATTGGACATAGAGGAAATGAATAAAAATTTATAGGGGTGTTTGAGGGAAAAAATAACCAACAAGTTTATGATAAAATAAATGTTTAGAGCCATAGTTTCATAAATCTGTGTTGATTTAAAATCCCATCGGTTCAAAAAAATTAAGGTATTAGGAGAACATATTTTTTTTGATCATTATCCTAATGTTGAACAATTATTTTATTGACCTATAATACAAGGAATCATACTTACTTGATATATTTCAAAATTTCATTCTTTATTCGTGCTTTTATTTATTTCTAATTTACCCATTACTTTGTGTGATGGACATCTATAAATTAAATTTAATGCCTGAAGTTCTAAAATACACTTTTAGAAAATCGTAAGGATTATAAAACAGTGCAATGTTTAACTATTTATCTATAACTATTCCAAAAAATAAAAATTATCACAGTTATTTCATCATAAATAATTATTCAAAAAAATTATATTAAATATGACATTGTGTATGTCACGACCCGTCCTCGGGGCTCCTTCCGTGACTACCCCAAGCATGCCTTCCATAGGCGAGGGGCTGGCGACTAGCACCAAAGGCATAAATCCCGATAAAAGGGAAGGCGTAACCTTTATAAAAGTAAATAAACACAATAGAGTACGCAACAGAAGTAAGCACTAAGTAATACTGAATACAAAAGTAAGTGCTGAAAGGAAAGGGGCCAGAAATACAAGCCCAATAGTAAGTACAGTACAACTGAAAAACTAGTACAACTGCAGTAAAGTAAAACAACAACCACCGAGTTGTCCTTCGGGAATCCCAACTGAAGGGTGGGCACAGATGGCCTCCTTATCACCCTAGGTCCGTCTGACCACTCCGTGTATATCTCTCCAAGTGTTTAGCCCCTCAGTACCACCCATCTTCATAGGTCTCCTCCTCGATCAGTGTTGTCCCTCATCTGCATCCCACACAACATAGTGCGGGCATAGCCCATGCAGGGGTGAGTATACAATACTCAGTAGGGACCCCAATACCACCAAAGGTATCCCAGAATCCACGTAGGATAATCCACATAAGAAAGATACAATCATGAAGTATCAACCAACTCTACATTGGTATAATCCCATACATATACCTATGTCATCAATCCCAGTTTGGCTCCAACTCCCGAGACCAAGCACAACCTATTCCATATAGGAAAGAAGTAAATCACATCGATGATAATGATTGAAAGTCAAGACTCAGCTCACATAGGTATACATCTTTCATATTGCAATAGATATGATCAGTTGTAGTCACTGATTCATCTATGTTGTCGGACCCACATAGGATACTAGACCAGCTAAGCTGTCAGACCCATGTAGGATACTAGACCAGCTACTCTGTCGAACCCACTCAGGATACAAGTACAGAAGTCAAAACTGTCAGACCCACGTAGGATACAAGAATAGTAGTCGTCGCTGTTGAACCCACGGAGGATTCCAGTATAGTAGTCGTCGCTGCTGAACCCACTGAGGATTCCAGTACAGTAGTCGTCGTAGTCGCAACCAGCTCAAGGGTTCCCGCACATATCACACTCGATTCTGAGAGGGTCCGCTCCTCGATTCAAAGGTCAATACATCAACTATCATGAAGTCCTGAGTTGATGTATCCTAAATTTCCTTCTTGTAAAAAAACCCAATGTGACAGAAGACGCGTCAATCGGATGCCCGGTCTGAGAGTTATTGGCTTTTCTGTTCCAGGGGCCCGGTTGGAATTACGCTGGTTCCAAACCAGACCATTTTCCAAGGTCATCCAAAACTCACTTATATTATTCCAAAAGGACTGCCTCCTCAGAAGGGTCCCAGTTCCGCTGATGTCATGTCGATCAGATGCACTGTTGTGAAGTTATTCGAATTTAAACAAAACGGGCTCGGCCCGTCAAGTCCGGTGGGCTGGTGGGTCAGCCCGTCCTGGCTCGGCAGGTCTGACCTAGCTAAGGGATCTTCCTGTCCCGATAATGCGCGGCCCGACCTGGTGGGGCACGACCTTTCCCATGGAAGGCGGACCGGCCCACACAAGGGTGCCGCCCATCTTGGCCCACTACTGGCTGTGGCTCGACTAGCCAGTCGCACTAGTGCGGGGGGCTTGGTCCCCCTCCGACTTCCCAAATCGGTGTCGCCGAGTGGAACCACCCTCCTGTCCAGCCCGCTAAAACATTCTTTTCTTCCTGGCGCGAGCATCCCACACATCGGCCTGTTGTCCTCATGCGCGACACCAGTGGGTGTCGCGGCCTCCTCCAACCCGGCCGGCTGATGATCCGTCCAGTTCCTCTGTCGAAGCGGCCCATGGTGCACGGCCCGTGGTCCTCCGCAGTACGACATTATGGGGCACCGCGATTCCTCTAGCGCGGCCGGCTATGGCCGGCCGGGTTTTCTTCGACAGAGCGACCCGTGATTACGGGCCACGGTTGTTCCGCACGCGGCCGGCACGCGGCTGCCATTATCTTCGGTTGCCGTCGCTTCTGGTCACCGTCCCTCCCCCGACACCGCTTCCATCACCAATATGAACGTGGATCAATGGAGGGTCGTCGGGCTATGTTTGTTCGGCCAGCGCCCACCGTGTTAGGCGATATCAAGAGGCCAAGATGATCACTTGCATTCAACAACAACAAGAGTATAATTTTATTAAAATAATATTATACAAACCCCCCACCTCGATCAAGCTTTGTTCGTAGTAGACTTGGAAAATGATGTGGCTCCGTCAATGTCGGAGGATGATCCATCATAATTGGTGATGTTCCCCACGGCCGTGTCTTCTCCCTTGACGCAGTGGAAGAAGAAGGTTGGAGAAGTTTCTTCACGTCCTTCGAGTCGTAGAGCGTTCTTCATGTTCTTCGGGGAAGAACTCTCCCTTTATTAATCTCCCCAAATCTTCCCACACAACAAGTGAAAAAAACAAAATAATAGCCTAAACTACTATTTTATTCTCCCACGATTTTCACAATTCAACCACTTAAATTAATTAATTAATTGTGGAGTTCAATTAATTAATTAAAGGTGTTTTCATAATAATGTCAACTATTGGAAGGGGGAGAGTTTAACATTAAGATAGGGGAGTTATCAAAATTAATGAATGGGAGTTGTGAGAAGTTTAAGTAAGGTTAAAGGGTTAGGGGTTCGTGTGGGCTCCACCACACTTCAACCTCTCATGGGAGGTTATGTGGGTGTGGTCCCCACCTCTAGCTCCCCCCTTCCAGAATTAACCAACTCTTAAACAATAAAATTATGTACAACAATTTTATTTTACTTAATATTAATCCCCAAAAATTATCCTCTCCTCTCGAGAAAACGCAATTGCGGTAAAGGTCCCCTTAAGCGAATACCGGTGCTGTGAGTTCATTGGTGCCCTCAGATTTCAATTCTGAGAACCAGTTCCAAATATAGAAAAACCTGCAAATACGTTTACTAAATGTACATGAAAAAAATTAAGAAATTGATTTAGGGCACACTAGGCCTCGGAATCAGGCTCAGTCAGTAACTGTGGACTCGTAAAATTCCATAGAATTAAGAAAAAAAATTCCTTGAAATTTCTGGGTCTTTACATTACTCCCAACTTAGGGCTTTACGTCCCCGAAAATCTACAAAACACACTAGGGAAAAAAATGGAGGTACTGAACACGCATCTGAGCCTCCCACTCCCATGTGCTCTCCTTGAGGTACCCGTGCTACCAATAAATGTGCACCAGAGGAATCGACCGTCCACGTAGAACCCTCTCTTGTCTATCCTCGATCTCTATTGGGACCTCCATGAATTTCTCCCCGTCATCGAAGTTCAGCTCCCCATGGTCAATGATGTGGGACGGGTCGTGCACATATCTTCTCTTTTGAGATACGTGGAAGACGTCATGAACCCAGTGCAACTGAGGTGGAAGGGTCATACGTTAAGCCACCTCGCCTACTCTACCGAGGACCTGGAAAGGTCTAATGAAGCGAGGAGATAAGTTGTCACCCCGACCAAATTTCCATAGACCTTGTTGAGATGAGACCTGTAGGAAAACGTGGTCACCATCCTCAAACTCCAGTGGTCTCCATCTCCTATTATCAGATGATGTATGCCTACTTTGTGCAGTCTTCATCCACTCCTGGATGATCTGCACCGTCTCTGTCGTAGCTTGAACCATCTCTGGTCTTACAAGTGCAAACTCCCCTAGTTCAGTCCACCACATAGGTGATCTGCAAGGTCATTCATACAATGCCTCATAATGGGTCATTCTGATGATGTAGTGGTAACTATTTTTGTACGTAAACTCCACCAAGGGTAGGTGATCCTCCCAACTGCGACCAAAGTCAAGGACACATTCACGGAGCATGTCCTCGAGAGTCTGAATGGTCCTCTCTGTCCGACCATCTGTTTGAGGATGGAAGGTGGTGATCAGACATAGCTATATCCAAAAAGCCTCCTGTAACCCCTTCCAATGCCGAGAAGTGAAACGAGCATCTCAATCAGAGACGATAGTCAATGGAACACCATGAGGTCGTACGATCTTCTGAATTTATAGGCATCCCAAGCTCTCTACTGAGCCCTGCTCTCTGATCGGTAGGTAGTGGGCCAACATGGTGAGTTAGTCTACGATCACACAGATAGAGTTGTGTCCTCTAGATGTACATGGAATCCCAGTCACAAAATCCATGGATATCTCATCCCACTTCCACTCTGGGACCTCTAAGGGCTATACCATGCCTGATGGTACCTAGTGATCCACCTTCACTTGCTGACAAGTGAGGCATCATGAAATAAACTCCGCTACTTCCTTCTTCATACGTGGCCACCATTGCTGTCGTCTGAGGTCCTGATACATCTTCGCCACTCCTGGATGTACCGCTAGAGGTAAAGTGTAGAACTCCCTCAGCACCTCCTCTTGCAGTGAAACTGGTACCATGATACATCCCCTGAAGATGATGACGTTCTCCCCTACTTCAGAAAATCCTTGAGGCACCTGCCCTGTGGACATCTGAGCACGTCATGTCTCACAATCAACGTCCCCATGTTGTGCCTCCATTACTCACTGAAGTAGTGGAGGAGTGAATGTGAGAGACTGAAGAAATATTGATCCATCTATATCCACAAAGGATATCAGCAACGCGGCTAGATACTATGTCGCCTCTCCTAGGAGCTGAATGCCCGACCACCTATTGAGAGAATCATCTACAACGTTCCAATTCCCAGTAGTATAGACTATCTCAAAGTCATAGTCCTGGAGGAATTTGATCCATTTCCACTATCTCAGGTTCAGGTCCTTCTGTGAGAAGATGTACCTGAGAATCTGGTGGTCAGAGTAGACTATAAATCGCTCACCCATCAGATAGTGCCGCCACATATTCAAGGCGAAGACCACTGCAGCTAACTCCAGGTCATGGGTAGCATTGTTCTACTCGTGTTGTCTCAACTGTCATGAACCATACTCGATCATTGCTCGCTCCTACATCAGGACACACCTATGTCCGGTCCCTGATGCGTTGTTGTATTCTACGTACCCAATGCCCACCTCCGGTAGCCTCAAGATGGGCATGCTGGTCAATCTCTGTCTCAGCTCCTGAAAGCTCTACTGGCATCTATTTGATGACACGAATGGTTTCCCCTTCTTCATCAAAGCTGAAAGTGGTGCTGCAACTTTGGAGAAGTCTGGCACAAATCTCCAATAGTACCCAGCCAGACCCAGGAAACTCTGCACCTCCGTCACACTTGTGGGTGGCTCCCGAGCATGTACTACCTTGATCTTCACTAGATGCACTACAACTCCAGCCTCCGAGATGACGCGTCCTAAGAAGTGAACCACTATAATCCAAAACTAGATCTTCGAAATCTTACCATAAAGCTAGTTCTCTCGGAGAGTATCCAGTACAACCCGCAAGTGGTAGGCGTGCTCCTCCTCTGTAGTCATGTAAATCAATATGTCATTGATGAAGAATACGACAAATAGATTGAGGTAAGGTTGGAAGATATTGTTCAAGAGACTAATGAACACTAATGGTGCATTGGTTACACTGAAAGGAATAACCAAGAACTCATAGTGGCCATAATGACACCTGAAGGCTGTCTTCTGCACATCCTCATCTAGAACTCCAAGGTGGTGATAACCTGACCTGAGGTCTATCTTCGAGAACCATCATGCTTCTTTGAGCTGTTCAATGAGTTCATCAATCCTAGGGAGTGGGTACTTGTTCTTCACGGTCACCTGATTCAGGTGGCGGTAGTCAACACACAGTCGGAATCTCTCATCCGCCTTCTTGGCGAACAAAATTGGAGAAGCCCAGGGTGAAACACTAGGTCGGATGAATCACTTCCCCTGTAAGACCTCCAGTTGTACCTACAGCTCACAATGCTCAGCAGGAGCCATCTGATATGTTTTATTAGATATCAGTGTTGTCCCGGGGTACAGGTCTATATAGAAGTTTACCTCTCTGTGAGGAGGTAGTCCTGGAATATCGTTAGGAAAAACGTCCGCATACTGATCCACCACAACAGGAAAACTCGGACTCTGCACATAAATTTCTCCAAGGATGAGACTAGCCAACTGATGTGTGATAGGCTGCCCCCTTCTCTACATAAGTCTATCCTGCGCTGCAAAGGCTCCCTTCTCATCGGTGAAGGTGAACCAGCTCCCATCCGTGTAGACACACCTCACATTGCGCCTAATCTAGTCTATCTGAGCATGAACTATAGATAACCAGTCCATACCCAAGATGACGTAGCAAGGCCTCGATGCCGCTACAAGAAGATCCCATCCAAAGCTCTCACCTCCTAGAGTAACCTCACACTACCAGCACTAGTGAGTAATCGTCGAGTCTGCTCCCGTAAGAGTCTATGTCCATAAGGATCGAGCCAACCACTCTGTCAGAATCTCCTTTTTTCGAAAAAGGATAGCGACAATAAAATAATGACTTGCACATGTGTCTATATGCACTGCAACAAGGGTGGAGTAGACACATATAGTACTTTGAATCATCTCAGGTGCACCGTGGTCGTAGGCCTCAACTACCTGGAGCTGAGCTCGCCTCTGTCTGCCAGCTCCCTATGGTCGGGGTGGACGTCCTGGTGGTGCTGGTGGTAGAGCCTCGAAACTTCGTCCACCACCCACTGCTCGTCCAGATCCTCTTCCATGCCCGCCTGTTCCCGGCGGACCACCACAGTCGAACCACTACCTCTGCCTGGGAGGTCCCTTTACTGTCTGCTTCTCATCCGCATGGTGGGTCAGACTGTCATGACCCATCCTCGGGGCCTATGCCGTGACTACCCCATGCCCACCTTCCATAGGCCAGGGGCTTGCAACTAACACCAAAGGCCTAAATACCAAAATATGGGAAGGTATTGCCTTTATGAAGTAACATACACAACAGAATACGCAAGCGAAGTAAACACTAAGAAAAACTAAGTACAAGGTATGTGCAAAAAAAGTAAATGGGCCAGTATACAAACCCAACTGAAAGTACAGTACAGCTGAAAGGAAAGTACAACAGCAGAAAGTAAACAGCAACACCGATTCGTCCTCCGGAAATCCCACATGAAGGATGTGAACATATAGTCTCCTCAGCTCCTCGGTCCGACCGTCCGCTCCGTGTACGTCCCGCCAAGTGGTCCACCTCCAGGTAACGAACAGATCCACATGCCTCCACCTCGACCAGTGTTGTCTGTCATCTTCATCAAACACATTGTAGTGCGGGTATAGCCCATGTATGGGTGAGTATACGATAATCTATAGGGACCCCGAGACCCCCAAAGGTCTCTTAGAATCCAAGAAGGATAAACCAAAAAGGAGAGATACAATCAGGAAGTATCAATAACACTACATAGGTATATGCCCATACATATACCTAAGTCACCAGTTACAAGTTGGATCTAGCTCCCAAGCCCAAGCACAACCCAGTCCACATAGGAAAGCACAACACAGTCCAGATAGGAAAGCACAACCCTGTCCACATAAGAAAGCACAACCCAGTCCACATAGGAAAGCACAACCACAACAATGATAATGATTGAGAATCAAGACTCAGGTCACACAGGTATACTCTTCGTAAGGTGATAGAGACGATCATATGTAGCCACTGATTCATCTAAGCTGTCGGACCCACATAGGATACAAGACTAGATAAGCTATCGGACCCACATAAGATACAAGATGAGATACTATGTCGGACCCACTCAGGATACAAGTGAAAATGTAAATACTGCCGGACCCACATAGGATACAAGAACAGTAGTCAATGATGTCGAACCCACAGAGGATCCAAGTACAATCGTCCTCGCTGTCGAACCAATGGAGAATCCAAGTACAGCCGTCCTCGCTGTCGAACCCACGGAGGATCCATTTACAGTCGTCCTCGCTGCCGAACCCACGGGGGAACCAAGTACAGTCGTCCTCGCTGTCGAACACATGGAGGATCCAAGTACAGTCGTCCTCGCTGTCGAACCCACGGAGGATCCAAGTACAGTCTTTCTTTCTGTCTAACCCACAGATGATCCAAGTACAGTCGACCTCGCTGTCGAACCCACAGAGGATCCATTTGCAGTCATCATCATCGCAGTCGCAGCCATCTCTAGGGTTCCCGCACACAGCATACTCAATTCCAGGAGGGTCCGCTCCACGAGCCAAGGGGGTCGATATATCAACAGACACAAAGTCCAGAGTTGATGTATCCCAATGTTCCGCCTCACCAGTAGGAACTCAATGCAACAGACGACGTGTCAATCAGACGCCCGGTCTGAGAGTTATTGGCTTTTTCGTCCTTGGGGCCCGGTTGGTTTTAATGCTAAAACCAACCCGACCGTACTCTATATGCATCCAAACCTCAATCCTATTAATCCAAAATAACCTTCTCACTAAAAAGAATCCAACAAAGTTGACGGCACGTCAATCGGACGTCTGGAGATCGAGTTATAAGCGTTTCTGCTCCGAGGGCCCGGTTGGTTTCGTGTTCGAACCAACCCATCCATAAACAAAGTTCACCAAAACCTTGAGTGTAATATAAAAAAATGATCATCTCGATCCAAGGATCTATACACAACTGACGGTACATGAATCCGAGGTCCGTAGCCCATGTTATGGGTGTCTGAAAGGATCTGTCCGAATAGATGGGGTATGGGCCCAGTCCGACCCAGCCCGATACCCCCTGGGTCGGCCCGAACCGGGTCGAACCAACATAGGTCCAAGTCCAGACCATTTGGGCGCGGCCCGGCGTGGCTGGCGTGGGTGGTCCGGCCCGGTCCGGGTGGTTCGGCCCAGCGCGGGCGGCTCGGTGCTGGCCGAGCGGGGCGCAAAGGGGGAGCGCCGCCCCTTGTGATGGCCGGGGGATTGAAACCCAGACTTTTCTGGAATGGTCGGCCTTGTGCAATCCTCGAGACTAGAGGGGTCGCGCCTCCAGGTGGCGCTGGCGGCGGGCTTGGCCGACCGCCCCTTTAGGAAGCCGCCGTGGCCTTAGGCCGAGTTTTCTGTCCGACCTGCGTGGCGCGACGGCACCGCGCCCCTCCGCTGCGGCCCACCCCGGCTGCGGCCCCTTGATGCTCCAGTGCCGTGCGACGACGCCGCTCACCCCCACCGCGTCCCGCTCCGACCGTGGCCCCTTTTCGTTCCCACGTGGTGCAACGACATTGTGCCGCCTTCGCCGCAAGTTCAACAAGGATCAACAAATTAATGGGGAGGAGGATCTTCCATGTTTGTGCAGTCCTATCTCCTCCCGTTATGTCAATAACAAGAGGCCAATTTATTTAACGAAGAATGTTAAATTTATCCTGAACGTAAAATAACCCCATCCTCAACAAAGAAGGTGTTTGTCGGCGTCGAGGTTGACGGCGTCGCGGTAGACGACATCGCAGTAGATGGCGTCGTGGTGAAAGGAAACAAAGGCGACGTCGGTGTGTGACAAGGAGGAAGCGACGTCTCCTCTCTTGTCACAGAGAAGAATATTGGCGGTGCATCGTCAATCTCTGAGGAACCGTCTTTCTTTGTCGTTCTTTGTCGGAGGCTGGTGTTCTTCATCCAATGCTCAAGAGTTCTCCCCCGTTCTTTCCTTCGCCGATGATGCTCTCCAAAAAATAAATAATAGGTTCCTCCTATTATTTAATTTCAAATGCAAAGAAACTCTCCTATAATTAATTCACCACACTAATTAAAATGTGTTTGAAAAAATATGGGAGAGATAAGGTTCTCCATTATTCAACACATTTGGAGTTTAAATTAAAATGGGGAAACGGAAGGTTCCTCGTTAATCAAAACAAGGAGTTAGCCAATAATTAAACAAGGGATATTAATGGAGGAAACGTCGAGGAAACAGTAGGGGAATAAATGAGGTCAGAGGAAATAAATGGTGGGACCTGTGTGGTCCCCACCTCTTTAACATCCTCACTTGGGTAATTAAGTGGCTCCAGGCCCCACCCTTAACTACCCATGGGAGGGAGTAACCTCTTTTAGTAATAAAAGTTGTTCTGACAACTTTATTTACTTCTTAAACAACCCCCCAAAAATTAACTTCTCCTCTTTTGCGAACGAAACTATGGTAAGCGTCATCTTAAGCAATTACCGACACTGTGAGTTCATCTGTGGTCTTGGATTTTAATTCCGAGCACCAGCACAAAAGTTAGGGAAACCCGCTCGTTCGTTCACTAAATGTACACGAGCTAAACTTATAAAATTGATTCCGGCAACACCAGGCCTCAGAATAAAATGCCGTCCGAAGAAACAGACTCGTAAAATTCCAAAGTATTTTTAAAATAAAAATTCCTTGAAATTTCTGGGTCTTTACATTACTCCCACCTCAAAGATTTACGTCCCTGTAAAGCTACAACATAAACTATGGAATCAAAAGAGGGTACTGAGCATGACTCTGAGCCTCCTGTTCCCATGTGCTCTATTGGAGGTTCTCATGCTGACAACGAATGCGCACCAGAGGTATCGACCATCCACGTAGGGCCTACTCCTGTCAATCCTCGATCTCCATCAGGACCTATGCAAAATTTGTCCCGTCATCGATGTCTAGATCTCTGTGGTCGATGACATGTGTCGGGTCATGCACGTATCTCCTTAGCTGAGATACGTGGAAGACGTCATGCACCCGGTGGAACTGTGTTGGGAGGGCCAGGTGGAAGGCCACTTCGCCTACCCTGCCGAGGAACTTGAAAGGTCTGATGAAGCGCGGAGATAACTTGCCTCCCAAGCCAAATCTCCGCAACCCACATCGAGGTGAGACCCATAAGAAAACATGGTCACCATCATCGAACTACAGTGGTCTCTACCTCCTATCAGTATAGGATTTCTGTCTGCTCTGTGCAGTCCTCATCCTCTCCTGGATGATCTGCACCTTCTCTGTCATAGCCCGAACCATCTCTGGTCCTACGAGTACTGACTCCCCTGGGTCAATCCAGCACAGTGGTAATCTACAAGGTCGGTCGTACAGTTCCTCGTAAGGTGCCATTCCGATGGTGGAGTGGTAGCTGTTGTTGTACGACAACTCTACCAAGGGTAGGTGATCCTCCCAGCTGTGACCAATGTCACGGACACATGCGCGGAGCATGTCCTCAAGTGTCTGACTGGTCCTCTCCGTCTGGCCATCCGTCTAATGGTGAAAGGCAGTGCTCAGGCTTAGCTTCGTCCCAAAGGCATCCTATAATCCCTTCTAAAGTTGGGAAGTAAAGCGAGCATATACATCGGAGACGATATATTATGGCACACCATAAAGCCGTATGATCTCTTGAATGTTGAGGCATCCTAAGATCTCTACTGATCCCTGCTATCTAATTAGTAGGAAGTGGGCCGACATGGTACGTCGGGATACGATCACCCAGATAGAGTCGTGTCCTCTGGAAGTAATTAGAATCCCCTTCATGAAATTCATGGATATCCTGTCCCACTTCCACTCCAAGACCTCTAAGGGGTGTACCAATCCTGCTGGCACCAGGTGCTCTACCTTCACTTTCTGACAAGTGAGGCATCGAGAAACAAATTCTTCTACATCGTTTCCCTTCCCATGAGTATAGAATATCTCAAATTCATAGTCCCTGTGGAACTCAAGTCAACGACAACGTCTCAGGTCCTGGTCCTTTTATGAGAAGACACACCTGAGACTTTTGTGATTAGAGTAGACCGTATACCATTCTAATAAGTGTAATGGGTAGATATTCTCTTAAATAAATTGGTTATAGAGGTGTGAGGATGTGAGATAGGTGGTGGCCTTTTAAAGTGAAGTAAAAGGACTCAAGAATATTTTCTGAAAACAAGTTAGGTGCCAAAACGTTATAACCTAAATATTGTCATAAAAATAAACCAAAATCAACAATTTAATGTTTATGGTATAAATATTTTCATAAAATGTGGTTTTTTACATGTGGATAGGTCATTCGAGCCCCTAAGATTAAGGTTTTTTCCCTAATTAAGCTTCACTCATCCTTAATCACTGTGATTTATATTAATCACTTTTACTAATTTTTTTGGTAAAAAATTATGTTAATATAATTAGAATACAAATATTATGTTTTTTTAAAATGGTGTATATTAGTTTTTCAAAATTAAATTCATAGAATTGTATGATTAATGATTAATGATAATCCAATAAACAGGATGAAATTACGAGTTTTTAAAGTAGAAAGAAGTTCATAAGATTATTTAGATATTATACTCAATTTCACAGTGAAAATGATTATAATAACCTAATTTTTTTAATAGATGTATAGTTTATAAAATTATAAATTAGATTAAATTTAAAAAATAATTTAACTTTAGTAATTATTTTAACGAAATGTTTTTTTAACTAAAAAGTAGTATTTTTCACTATTCATCTAAAAAATGTTTCTCAGAAAAATACCAACTGATAACCCTAAGAAAATTTTAGAATTATATATTAAAAAGTATGTTTATATTATCACATATAAATTATATATATGTCTAAAATTTCTTTTATTGTTTTCTATAGAAGGACATAAAGTGTAGTTCATAGTATTTTTAAACATATAAGGAATTTACCAAAATTTATATCTTTCATTATAAATATGTATTATGTTTATAAAACCATTATAAAAATATTTTAAACATAATTATTTATATTCAAATAAAATTTTTTGATGGAAATATTATATTTATATCATTTTGAAAAATTATAATAAAGTAATTTTTCATAGAAACTCAGTGTTTTGTGTAATGTACGCCAAGTCGCTGTTGGGGTTAGTGAAAGGCAAGTAAGTGTCATGTGAATGGAATGATTGGAATTTTATTTTAATATATATATATATATATATACTGTCATGTGAATTATAGAATATTAAAATTATGAAATAATTAAAAAAATTAATTCACAATATCTCGGGGTGTTACAAGACTCTCGTGCTTTAGAAAGGGGAATGGCCTCTCCACTGTTTAGATATATGATAATGAAAAAAATATAAATGAGAAAATGGGATGTAAAATAATCTAAATATGGATCCTATTACCCAGTTTGATCCCCTATTACAGATATAATACATGTTCAGAAAATCCTTCTGAGGAATAATATCGATTACTCTTATCATGAAAGTAATCAATTTGAACTATGCAAAACATGATAACATTGTATGTATAAGAGGTTCTATATCTATATATATGATAAGGTTCTTAATATATATATATATATATATAATTTTCTTCATATTTTCCAACATTTTTTTATTAATATGATTTGAATCCATGTAATTGGTCAATTATTAATTTACTTACATCCATTGATGTGGTAAGTGTTGTGGATTTAGGATTGGTCCCAGGAAAGGGGATTCCTATGTATCCATATAAATGTAATTAGAAATAACATAATGTTTTTCATTAAATGAGATATGAAGTACCTTTAACGTTCACTTTTAAATGAACATAGTGGTGAATTTTACTGTCATGTATCCAAAGAAAAAATGAATACCTTTTACGGTTGTATAACCAAGACCAATGTTGAGCATTTTAGACTTATAAAATAAGGACTAATGGCATTATTTTTATGTTCTTGAAACCATGACCAATGTAGGGACATTTAAGGACATTCTTGAAAGGAAAATTCCATATATTTTAATCTTATTCATAATAAAAATTTTCATTTTTCAACATAGGGTCACATGACTGGGACCTCTAGAAGTATGCTCCTCATAGTGGATTACCATGGGAACTGCACATGGATAACCCTTTTGGGTTTAATCTAGATAGATATGTTATTCAAATGAAGGAAATATCATACAATTTATTGGTGGCCCATTATATCTCTATCATATTAACTGTAAAATTGAGTAATTCTTAATGATTGGGAGCTACAAGGTCCTGTTTTGAAAGTTAGTATGAGTTACTTGATCCATAAAAGATTTCATTGTTCTCTGTAGACTATGGATACTTATTATCAAGGTGATACATGATTCATTATTCCTTGAGGAACCTATCAATTAGGTAGAAATATTAGTTTATAATCTATTATTTAGGAAATATATAATCAATGGGGAGCACATGAGTGTGTACCGTGACTTAGTAATATATATCAGGTGTCTATAAAAAATGCCTTGGAAAAATGAGTTTTTAGGGTTTTCCATGTACATTAGGTAGTTATTAAATCATTCTTGGTAAATAGGGTAATGGAATAAATCTATATCAATAAAGTCGCAATGGTGAATGTTCCACCTAGATATATCCTTTACAGTTGTGCAGGAATCCCATCTAATTGGTCACAGGCTTGAAAATATTTTGATGAGGAATATGTTTCATGATTGGTAACGTAGAGTATGACTAAAAATTTTATGTGATGTTGGAACCATGATGGGTATCCCTAAAATTTCCTCAATGAGAGGGATTGGGAAAAATTGTACCTTGTTGAGTATTTACTGAGTGAATTGGAACCCTAGTTTGTGTCCCCAATAGAACTAGGTAAATTGGTTCCCTTCTTCCTCCAAGGGCTCTTCTCAGAGTGACCCTTTAACCTATATTATAAGAGGCATGGAAACATTGCTTTTCCATGAATTTTCTTTTGTAGAAATACCTTAATAAGTCAAAAATACCCATAGTTCCCAATAATTATTCTGTTTTTTAAATAACTTTCCTTGGGGAGAATTGGTTAGCTTGGGTTCATAGTTGGGTACTTCTGTGGCTCTGGGATTTGAATTATTTATTATGTCCTTAATCAGGAATCACATGGCATCTAAATGTCCAAATGGGTTGCCTAAGGGCCAAAATATATTAAAATGAAGTTTTTTTTCATGGATAGCATGATACGTACTATTATCCACCCAAACACCCATGTGTGTTATAAGGTGAGAGCATGTTTGTTATCTAAGGAATGTTGGTGTGGTTGTGTGAGGCAGGCAGCCATAGGAACACATGAATCACATATACAAGAATTGGGAACATGAGTGTGGGAACACCTAGGGAACATTGTGTGACACCCCTTCATTTTATTATGTATTGAAAAAATTTAATAATATTATGATTAATATCCTATTTGAGACACAAAAATGAAGTAAAATGAAATGGGATATATTTTATTGTTATAAAATAGTAAAAAACATTATGCGAATGAAATATAAAACATTATTTAGAAAATTATATGTGAGTTAAATAATAAATAAATAAAAACTCCCTGAAAATGAAATATTTATCATCACAGTATTCAATGAAGATAATAAACCTAACTGCAACTATAGAAAGTATGAAAAACAATAAAAATATTATAGACATTTTGAGAGAAGTAAATAATTTGAATGATTTAATTAATGTGTGTAATAATTAAAATAAGAATGAAATATTACTATTATATCTATATATATCATTTTATTGGAGAAATTATCATTAAAAATATGGACATTAGATAAATGGTTTTTTGATATATCTAATGGGTAACTAGTATAATTGAAAATAATATAATTCGTAAATGTTAAATAATTTTGGAAAGAAAGAAAAATGATAGTTATTAATTAAAATAATTTTTTATGCATTATATATTCTTATTATTATTATTTCAATAAATAATTTATGTATTTAAAAAATGAAAATAATTATTTTAAATAATAATGGATTGAAAAAATTATATTGAGAGAAGATGAAAAAATAATTTTAATAGTATGCGGTCAAAAATTTTAATGTTTAAAAATGATAATTTTCAATGAAATATTGGTTATTTATTGTGTATTTTTATCTTCTTAAATTTTATTAATAACTATTAAATTATGAATATCATATAATTTTTTAATGCGTGTCAAATATATTAACACTCATTTAAATGAGTAAATGGTATGAAATTATATTAAGAAAACATACTGTTTAAAATGTTACTTTCTATAAAAAATGTTTTTCAATAAATTAATTTTTCATATAATTGTTAATTTTTCCATATTTTCAAAACATATTGGATTAAATGGAGTCCATGATTTGAAATATACCCTAAAAACTAGGTAAGAGGGTTTATCATATATATTTAGTAAATAAATATTCACTACAGTAAATAATTAAACAAGGTAAAATTTGGTAGTAAGAGGTAAATTACCATGAATGGTAATTTTTTAATTAAATATATATTCATACATTATATATGTTCTTTTTTAGGATTGGGGTCAAACATAAATATCTCACCATTATTTCCCCACCTTGCTTAGCAAACTCCCATGTGATTCCATCATTACCCTTCATCTAACAAATGTTTCCAATATAATTCCCTCATTTTCAATAATAAAAGAGCTCCCCTATAATCCTTATTATAAAAACTGATGATTTTAAAATATTAAAACTATGTCCAGTAGTGCATACAATATACAACATTTATATGAAATAAATAATGATTTTTTTTTATTTTAATACAGAAGTTATAACAGAGTTAATGAATTAGATTGTATGAATAGAATTATTAGAATTATGATATATATATATATAAGGGTAATACTTAATAACAATTTATTGAATAATAATTATAGAATAACAACATAATTTTTAGTAAAGACACATTATTCTTCAAAATATGTATTCTTCAAAAACGATTTTTATTTTTTTATGATATAATATAGTAATTAATTTTATAACATTGATAAATTTTGTTTTCAAAAAATGGTATCATTAACATAGTCACTATTTAAAAATTCTTTTATAGTGAGTTATAGGTAATTTTTCTAAAAAGATAAATTTTCCAATAAATAGTGAAAACCTTGTTTTTATAAAAGACTTATTTTTAATTCTATAATTTAATCATTTTTTTAATGGGTATGAAGTAAATTTTTTTATTAATAAAATTAATTTAATTATAAAAAATTTTAATTTACAATTTGGTCTAAAAACATTTTTTTTTCACTTAAATGGAATTATTCTAAAAAAACTACATTTTAATTACGTATTCTGTTGTTATGTAAAATAATTTAATTCCAATAATAGAAATTTAATTTTAAAAAATATATTACATATTTGAAATAAAGATTTATAAATTTAGTAAATAGTTTCACTTTTGGAATAATAAACATAGTAAATTATTGTCAATGTAATAAGGTTAAATCAGGTATTTTTGAATAATAATAATATGATAGGGCCTGAAAAATGATCCAGAATTTTATACTATAGGATGGATTTAATTCATCAATGTACATTCATTTATTGATAATATGGAGATTTGGGGCCAAATTTCTTTAATATTTAACTTTTTAATATTTAAGTAAACGTTAATTTAAAAAATATCGCTTTCTAACTTTTAATATCTATAATGATTTGTGATAGGGATAAAAACTAATTATGTTTGATTAAAAAATTTTATTTGAGGGTTAAATGTTTTTTACCATTGTAATTTATTTTTAATTTTTAGGGTGAAATAATTACATTAAATTTTAATAAAACCCTAACAAAATTTTTATTCAATTAATATAAAAATAAAAACAATTATTTTACTAAATCTAAAAGTAATTTTTTTAGGTGATTCATAGTGACACAAAATAATATATATATATATATATATGACATCTTATAGATTTTTTAGACATATATATAATTGAAATACATATTTTTTGGATGCCTTTATTGTCGAATTAAATGAATAGTCTTAAATATTAAAATTTTCACATTTCATTAAAAACAATATTTTATTAAATTATTAAAAAATCATAAAAATCATTAAATATGATGATAAATTTATAATATAGTCTAAAATTTCATCTTTTATCCATTTATTAGAAAATTATTTCATTATAAATAAAATTATAACTGTTTAATATAGAAAAATTCCTTAGTACAGTTAAAGATAAATTTTTTTTACAAAGGGGTTAAACCCAAAGATAAGGTTTAAAATACCATATAAACCTCTGTAGTTTTCATTTTTTGAAGGTATTTCAACCATATACTATCTTGGATTCTAATTTATGGACACATTTTGTATATTTCACATTATAATGATTTTATTATATTTAAATCTTTTTATTATTTCACAGTGTGTCTACTAATTTACTATAAAAGGTACCACACCTCTTATCTTCAATACACCACCTAGAGACTATTAGATCCACCATACCACTGAAAAAACTCTATCAAACATACTTATAAATGTTCTACAGTTTCTTTTCTTCCTAAAATTCAAACCTTGTGTACCTTAATAGAAGATTTAAAGGAGATCTTTCGATAAAGTGGTAAGTGTCATTACTAAATCTTTCAAATTTATTTCTTCTGCAAATAATAATAAATATATTATAACCATCCTAAAAACATAAATAAATTAAAAAAGATTTATTTATATGTTATTATGTATAGAGTATAATGTTTTACATATCATTTCCATCCCATGATAAGGGAAAACATCACCCGTGTGTACGTTTGACTTACCATCTCCACATAGTTGTGTAATTTGTTTTTCATCACCAATTCACATGCATGGTTATAAAAATGGAATGAATGAATATGTATAATATTTATGAAATATATATATTATTGTTATTTAATTATAATATTATATATACATTAGTACCTTTTAATCCATCGGAAAATGGTAGTGTCACTCACGTGTATGTGAGGACTACCACAACGAGGAAGTGATGTGATCCATTTTTCATTTCCATATTAAAATAAAGGTAGTAAAGATATATTTAATGTGTTTATATATATATATATATATGATATTTATATCATAAAAATAATTTTTAATATTTTTGAACCTTAATCATTAAATGAGGACGAGAACATTCATAGCAAAACATGCATGGGAAAATAAAAAAAGTCAACACCAAAAATAATAATAATAATAAAATATCATTAAAATACATGTGATAAAATGTTATAAATGGATAATAAATAAAAATATGTAGTTTATATGGTTCAGGTATATAATAATAATAAATTAAAATTTATTATATAGGTGGTTTTAGAAACTAATAGGTATGTAAATATTGATGTAAGGGGTTTCTTAACTATGTCTTCATTCATTGAGTTATACTTTTACAACATTGAATATGTTATTAAAAGATTATGTTTTAAATTTCTTATGATTATATTATGTTTTTTATAATATTTTTTTTAGATTTACATTTTTTACACATAATAATTTCATTGAATAAATCTATATTTCAATTATATGATCTTTATAAGGGATTTTATCTCAATTTCCAATCCATTGAGGCATATTTGGTATTATTCACCTATATGTTTGTGTTCTATATATACAACCCCTTTTAGTAATTTAACATCAATATATATTTAGTAATTATGTTTAAATTTTTATTTCATGTTTATTATTTCAATGGGTTAAAATTTTAAATTACCAAAGTATTTAGAGTTTATTTTACAATCTCATTTATTTGAGTTTACTCTTTAGTTGAATAAAGTAATCTTATATTATATATGTCATAAAATAAATCTATATTTTTATCCTATGGATATTTAAAGAGTTACCATTTTTATTAAAACCATTCTTATATTTTTAATATAAATCAATCAAATTATTATTTCAAAGAAAATATGGTCAAATTTTCCTTTTTTATCTGGTATATTTTTCATCTATGTTCACATTTTTTAAGAATTATATTACAAAAGACCATTATATTACACAAATAATTTATTAATATCATTTTATGTTATTATAGTCTTTTTACATGGGTTTAATATAATATTTATGATTTTTTCTCAATGGGGTTAATTTTAAAGTACTTTTAAATGTTTAAAAAGATTGTTTTTAATGTATTTGAGTTTAAAGGAATTTTCTGCCACCATAACTTTTTTACACCCTTTAGCTTAATATACATGTTTTAAATGGTTTTACAAATAAAACTCTTTAATGTAAGCTATTTTTAATATTTATCATCCATTTTATTTAATTCTCTAATAGACATGATTTTATAAAAAAACTTATGTATCCATTAAATCAATGGTCATCTCTTATATCTAATTAATTTTGTTATTGTTAAATTTATCTAAAAACATTCAACTTCTAAGGATAGTTTTGAAATTAAATTTCACATAAATTTTCATATTCCTTGTATTGTGGATATTATTATTTCCTTAAGAACATAATATTTAAACATATTGTGTTTCACTTTGATAGTTATTTGATTGACACGGGAAATATTGATAAACGATATTACATATTCAATAAGACCATTTATTGATAAGGAATAATTTTATGAATTGAATTGATCATTTAATATCTAAATAATTAATTATATATGAATTAATATGCGGATCCTTAATTATAGATCCCCTCGATGCATCGACACATCTCATGAGACAAATCATTTGACCAAAATAATTAAATGTGTTTTTAGGACATGACTACACATGGTTTATAATATAATGGAACATGGATTTTCCAAGACCCTGACCCTTGAATCCTACTATCATTGCCTTAATTTATTATATTAGCATAGATAAAACCATTAAATCCCAAGTGATATAACAATTTAGAAGTTTTGAAAAACCAACATTCATATATGATACCCATATTACACTGGGAAAAGAAAATAAATCATAAAGAAAACAAAATTTTCGTATCCCTGAAACTCCATCAAAGGATTCCACTACATAAAGTGGGTAAAGGAAAAAAAATTAAGGATGATCTCAAATGACCTCAATGAATTATTAAAATGGAAGAAACAATGAATCAATGAGTATAATCATTATTGCAATGTGAATTACTAAGCATGCAAGCCATATAAATATATCAATAAGGCACAGTCAATATGGAGTGGTAGATAATTTTATCACATACCAATTAATGAATAAACATATAATTAAGTTCATCCATAGATATTTCGAAATAAAAATTGCTTGGATAATAATAATAATTAAATTATCAATAAATGAAATTCTTAATTATTGGATTCTATGTTTCCTAGGAACATGGTGCATTTACCATCAATAATTTTTATCAAGAAAGTTGAAATTATTATAATTTGGAGAACTAATTTATCTTATGTGTTTAATGATGCCTCGATGGGCTGGCAATAACTGGTTCATAACCCGTATATTGCATATCTAAAGTGTTTCTTATATATCGAATAATATATTTACAAATAGATTTCTAATATATAGTGTCCCCTTCCACTTTGAGACATTTTAGTATAATTAGAATAAAAGTATTCGTGATATAATATATCAATATATGAAATAGATACACCACACAAAATAATTAAGTGGTGAATATGACATTTATCTCATAGAAATAAAAAGTGAGATGAAATTTCATTACATTGCCGATAGTTTTGGGTGGAAATCATTTAACCTAATGTATAATGGTATTAATATTGTAATTAAATTACATAAGAAACATAATTATATATACAATTTCATATATTATGTTCTTATAATATCTCATTACCTATTTGTGAACAATCCTTCATTATTTTCATCATTTTGGTTGAAAATTGCCTAATTTTTCGAGTATGATTTGACTAGTTATTTATCACTATTATTTCCAGGATCATGATATAATTATCAAGATAATTTAGATCATGATTTATTTATCATATATATTCATTATCTATGTATTTATAATAATCCATAATATTTTGATATAGTAAATGAAATGCACTTTTTTCAGAGATAGTAGACCGTACATACACATGAACACTACTTCACTTAAATTTCAATTTTAAAAAAATGAAAAGTAACTTATATATGTGAATATTATAAATATATTATCATATCCATTCTATATATGTCCCATATTTTCATTAAAACCATTTCTTAATACATTCAATCTATATAATGAATAAATCACAATGCATTGAGGAGGCGGTAGTCCACACATCCAAAAATGACGTTATCCTATTCCCACAAAATAAAAAGAATGAAGGTATTTTTTCTATAAAATTTTTAGATGTATAAAGAAATAATAAATTTCATATATTCAATATACTAACTATAAATCCATAATTATTCTACAATAAAATTTGGTAAACATAATGATGAACAACATCACTTTATGAGGTCGTAGTCCAGCGTACACACATACGATGATTGCCTATCCCATTTGATGGAATTTTATTAGTTTAGGTATAACCCTTAACATAACAAAATCATAGTTTATTAAATATGTTGTGGTTATTATAAAAACATGATATAAAAATAATTGATGGTTTTTATGGAATAAATAAAACAAAAATGTTTTTTGATGAACGTTAAGTCTTCTTTGGGGATATCATTTTGATTTTATCAAAAGGACAATATTGGTTGAATTTATGACCAAACTAAGGATTCTGAGATGAATAAAGTGATGTTTGGAGGAGAACGTTTTTGTGTTCGATTAATATGGGAGGCTCAAAGTGGGGTGAGGAAGTGAAGGAGGAGGTTGCCTTTTATAATTGAGGTGTGGGGTTCTTTTGAAAACTCTGAAAATATTAAATTAATATCAATTAATTTGGAGTTCCAAATGGATAAAAAGTGAGTTATTTAGAATATATGATGATTATTCATTAGAATCCCCTAAAAAATAATTTTTATACAAGTTTAGTTTATATTATTAGTCTTATATTTCGTGTTTAACACTTAGTTAAACCATTTAACTCTTAGTGTCACAACTTTGCTCTTTTACTGTTTAAGGATTAATTTATTAATGAGTAGATAACAAATGAACCATAAATGAGTCTTGGATGAAATTTTCATCATTATCCCAATCCTTTTTATGAAGATTTAATTTTTATAAATTTTATATCATTTAACAAAATATTATTTATTTTAAAATATCATTAATGTAAATTTTTACACTATTCATTTCATGAATTTTTTAAGAATATCAATACCCAAGATAACATTGAGAAAACTACATTAATACATCCCTAATAAGTATATTTTCTATATAATTCATGTAGGAAATTAATTATATCAAATTATATTTATTTTAATATTTCAAATAACATTTATTTGATATGCCAAATAAATAAATATTTACTACATCGTTATTATGAACGCCTTTAATTTAAGTATTTATTACCTGAAATTTAAAAAATAAATTATCATTATGATGATAAAATTTTATCTTTATAATTAATATTTATAGTTGAATAGATCTCTTATATAACCCCATATTAGAAATATTTAACTTATTAAAATATGTATAGAAATTTTTTTTTCGAATGAAATTCTATAAATGGATTTAAACCTTTCATTTGCCTCTAAGAGTTAAAAATAGTCATAATGGTGATTTTGGTCAAAAATAATTCATCTAATGAAATTATAAAAAACATTAGGGAAATTTTATGATATTATTTTTACCCTTAATTACCTGATATACACTTAACTGTGGTTAAAATAATTACCAATATTTACTATTAATATAATTTTTGAAAATAAATAGGAACTAATTAATAAAATTATAAATTTTGATTCAAAATATTGAATCCATTTTTCCAAATTCCTAACTCAAATTTGGGTAATATGAAATTAAAATTAATCCCATTGACAGAACGATAAAACAAGTTTTTAAAGTGAAAATGTTCAAATGACTGAAATGTTTTTATATCCAAATTCAATGTTAAGATGTTTCCAATGAACTAAATTTTATTAAATTATAAAAATTTGATATAATTATACTTTAAAACCAATTTAATATATAATTTAAAACTATATAATCTTTAAATGAAAATTTTGTTATCAATTATAATGAAATATTTTATCATTATTCATTAAAAGCATAAAATTATCAGAAAAATGCATAAAAGCAAAAAAAAAGTAAATTATTATGTTATTATTTAAAATTATATGTTTTTTCTAAATAAAATATATAAATGTGGAAAAAAAGTATTTAAAATTGTTTCACCATTAAAAGGATGGAAAACTGATTTTATAAAAATATAGGTTTTTATGTGTAATACTATGTTGATTCTTATCCTATGACTATCAAATATATTGGATGAATGTAAAAATAATTAATGGGATATATTACATATTAATGTACTATATCAATTATCAAAAAGTGTAATAATTTAATTATTTGTAAAAACATGACTAAATAGTGTTTTGTCTAAACCTAGTGGTGCGTGCATTGTATGATATCAAAAAAATTAAATTTATTCTAAAAGTAAAATATATGGTATTTTCATAGAGTGTTACATTCTTCCCTCCTAAAAACATTCATCCTCAAGATTTTAGGGTTCTTAAATTCCTAAAATATTTGGGTAGTTCTCCTTTATTGAATCCTCTAGTTCCCAAATTGCCTATTCAATTTTGTGATTTCTCCATAGTTCCTTTACTAAATGAGTCATCTGATTCCTAAATACTTTTTTCCCAGTATCAAGAATAGGGATGGGTTCTTCACAGTATAAATGGACAGGTTCCAAATAAAATTCATCACATGTGAGAACATGCATTGGTTTTTGTATGTACTGCTATATGGGTGTTATATGAAATAAATCATCTACTTTTGAGAGATTTGGCAACATTTCCAAATGATTAGAAAAAAATCCTACCCTTTAAAGAATATCAAATATTACTATGTATATCTGAATCACTTTCCATTTCTTACTAAAGCTTATAAAACACTTCCATTGAGATAATTTCAATAAAACATTATCTCCAACTGGGAACTCCAAATCATTCCTTCGATTATCAACTTAACTCTTTTTCCTAAAATTAGATACTTTAATATGATATTGAATATTATTTACTATATTCATTATCTCTTCATCATATTCTGGGACTACACATTTCATTTCAACATCATTATCCCAACATCGTGGAGTACGACAACTTTTTCTATATAATGCTTCAAAAAATGAAATTTTAATTCTTGAATGGAAACTATTATTATATAAAGCCTCTACCAAAGGTTATTAATGATCCCATATACCATGTATGTATAGTGATTATTACCACAACATGTCTTCCATTGTATGAATTTTTCTTTCAAACTCTCCATCAGTTTGAGAATGACAGACAATTCTCAAATAAAACATAGTATCAATAACAATCAGATGAATGTTCAGGAATTTAATGAAAAAATTGGGATTTCAATCAGAAACAATTAATAGAGGTGTGCCATGATGTATTATAATGTCATTTATGTTGAAACTTGTGAGGATCTCAATAGGTATTTAATCTCTTATAAAATAAAAATCTTAATAATTGGTTAGGAAATCAATGATAACCCATATTGAATCATTATTTCTATGAGTCTTTAGTATGACCATGACCAAATCCATAGTAATTTCATCCCATTTTTACAATAGTATAAGAAGAGGGTTCATGACTCCTTTAGGATGCAACCTCACATCATTCACTTTCTAACAAACCCAAAAAATATACACATAATCAGAAATTTTTCACTTTATGTTATGAGACAAATTTTTTTCCATCAGCTGCTTATACACATTTTTTCTACCAAGAGGAATAAATAAATTTGAGCTATGAGCATCACCCAAAAATTCCCGTTTTATTTTAGGTATAGATGAAACACATAGAATATTTCCAAATATTAGAACACCATCTACAAAGATAAAGTCTGCTAATTTTTTTTCATTCACAACATTAAATTTCTTTTGACAGTTCTCATAATCAGATTGATAATTCTTTACCTCCTCTAATAAAGACAGTTTTGATATCATTTGAAAAATTATTCATGCCACCACTTCCTTAGAAATTCACATATCCATATTTAATATATCCAAGAATAGAGGATCCTTATCAATCCTTATTTGGGTTATACCACTATGATCCTTCCTACTCAATACATATTCCACCTTATTTTCATTAACTGGGTAGTACTGTATTAAGAAATCATAATCCTTGAGTATCTTGACCCAACTTATTTGTCTCAGGATGTGGTCTTTCTATGAAAATATGTATTTCATAATTTTATGATCCGTGTATATTACCTATCTTTAACCATAGATAAAATGTTTCCATATTTTCAAAGTGAATTTTATAGCTACAAGTTGAATTTCATTGGATGGATAGTTTTTTTCATGAGTATTCCATTTCCATGAGGCTTATGAGATATATTTATCATTTTTCATTAGTACACAACCAATTCCCTTCTTCTATGTAGCGCTATATAAGAAAAACCCATTCCATCCAAATGGTAGAGTCAATATATGAGAATTGACAAATCTTATATTTAGCTCATAAAAACATTTCTCACATTTCCTTGTCCAAAGAAATTTAACCACTTAATGTTTAAGCTTGTTTAATGAATTAGAATATTAGGAAAAATTCCCACTGGATCACCAATAGTAACATGTCATACCAAGGAAACTGTATACCTCTGTTATGTTTGCTGGTGTAATCCATTCTATGATTTCATTTTTCTTTTTAGGATCAATTGATATTCCTTCCTTAGAGATATTATTTCCAAGAAAAGGAACATCATGAATGTAACGCCTCGACCCTAGTTACCCAGAGTCGGTGCATTATTACATAACATTGGCATGATCACAAAAAAGATCAAATCTCGAAAGACCGATTGGTTTAGTAGCCTTGGAAACACTAGATATATTCATAAGTCTTACATTACATCATAAAATGAAAAACTACTACAACAACATAATATCTCCACAATCCACACTATTATCCCCTCATAATATCCCTACATGTCATTCATAACTTACTTCTTCACATCCTGGGGAAAATAAACATAGAAAAGGGGTGAGCTCAAATGCCCAGTAAGGATAACAATATAGCAGAACATTCAAAATAAGCATAAACATTTAAGGCAATGCATTACTAAAACAAAATCCTTTTAAACTTGAACTTCAACATAGTATGGCAAAAGTAAAATGAAATAATGCCATTTACTTATTCAAATGGATATTCTACTAATCGAATAATCACATGGAAAATCAATAACCACTTTCATAATGATGGAATGCATAATGCTAAACTTTAATTTCTTTTCAAGGCCTCGTCCCAAGACCTTGGGGCTAACTGTAACCGGAACCCAACCCGGAGTGCCTCTAATAACCGGACACCAACCCGGAGTGCCTCTAATAACCGGACACCAACCCGGAGTGCCTCTAATAACTGGAGACCAAACCGGAGGGCTTACGTTTACCAGTCCCTAACCTGGAGGGCTTACTTTTACCAGTCCCCAACCTGGAGGGCTTACTTTAACCAGTCCCCAACCTGGAACATACTTGTCCAACACATTCATATGAAGTAAAGGTTGAAATATAACATAAACATTCTTATTGGAACTAGCATACGAAATGTCAATACATTACTCATAAACCATGAATTCTATATAAATTACACATCTACAGTCAAACATATCACAAAACTTCATTACAATATGGATGTTTTGTATCATAATAAATCAACTTCAAATAATCTTAAAATCCATCAAAGGATGTTGACATAGATGAAAATGTTTTTTAAAAAAAATTATTGAGATAAATATCCCTTTTTCATGAAAACATTTTAATGTTACACAATTTAGAAAGTAAGGCATTTAAATACATTTTTGAATCAAAGTGTCCCATACCACTTTGAAACTTTTGAATGGAATTAACACTTTTAAAACATTCATTTTTATATAAATAAATCCTTACAAACCATTTTGAAAACGTGGACATAAAAGAGGATGATTTAGAAGAATAAATATTTAAAACATTTAAAATGATGTTTTATTAAAAGTTCCCTTAGAAATAATCCCTTTGAAAACTCTTTTATGAAATATGGACATGGATAGTAAATATGTCCCTGTAGATACTTACGTAAAGACAACCTCGGATATTAAAGAGATTGTGAAGTAAACCCTTATCAATTTGTTAACTTATGAAACATACAACCCATGAAATAGGTATCATACAATGAAAATGTAAATAAACATAAGGTAAAGTGTATTACACAAAGAATACAATTATGGGCAGTACATACACCGCACAAAAGATAATAGTGGAAATATGGCATGAATCTCACGGAAATAAAGAGTGAGATGCAAACCCCTTACCACGTTAATCAACTGAGTCGTATGGAAAAAAGTTAATAACCACCAAATTATTTACAGAATAACATGAATATAAAGATAATCATGATAATATATATCAAATTCCAGTACACAATACACCACTTTCAATAATTTAGTGGTGAATAATGGAAATCTCACGGAATTGAATGTGAGATAAGAAAATATCTTACCTTGTACTTTTCCTTTGTTGGGGTAGGTTAACCTCCTGTATAATGGTGAAATAATTGTTATTAAATTATACAAGAATCATATACATTAATATGATATCATATATGATCTTTTAACATTGCTTTATTAATAATATCTTAGTATTATCGTCGTTTCGGGTGATAATCGATTCGTTCTTCTTAAATGTTTGGTTACGTAAGACATGTTTGTAATGGATATATTATATCTTATTCATAATCAGAATGATATTAACATTATTTTTAACCCTAAAATGAGAATAAGACTTTAATGGATACGATGGAGAATGAATCTCACCGCGTTCGTGGAGACGGTAGTCCGTACGTACGTACGAACGCTACTTCCATTTAATTTTTATTTTTAAAAGAATCAAATCCAAATGATACATAGGTATATTAATATTCCAGTATAATATAATATTATATATATGTTACTTAAGTTCATTAACACCATCCCTTATACGTTCCATGTGTGGTATGAACGAGTCATATCATTTTAAGGGGGCGGTAGTCCGCACTTCCTCAAATGAAATTATCGTATGTATATACAACATGAAACGAATAATGGTATGAAATAAAATGGAATTACAGAAGCTTATATATATAATATATATCATTAATATCATATTTAATTACAGTGCCATCACAATGGCCACCATGAGAGGCGGTAAGATGTATTTGAACAATCATCGTTTCGTGAGGCGTTAGTTTTCCATCCACAGAAACATTATCTTCATCATCCATTAGATGGAGTTGTGTGTATGTGTAGTTTTAATACATCTTATAAAAACATCCTAGTATATTGTGGATACTGGTGTTGTTACAAAAGAAAGGAAATAAAAAGATTTTGGGGGTTGGAGAAGAAAAATAAATGAAAATAATTTAAGAGAAATCGTTACCTTTAATTTAGGTAACTCACTTTGGTTGGAACCAAAGGACTTCTTGAAATGCTTTATGCCTAAGGGGAAGCTTCAAGGAGGGGGATAGGGATGTGGGAAGCTTATTTGAGAAGGGTTTGGACGAGCCAAGTGGCTTGAGAGGTGTGAGGAATGAGTAGAAGTGGTCTCCTTTTATAAGGGAGAGGAGGGGCTCTTTAGGAAAGAGTGAAAGTATTAATTTATAATATAATTATATTCGGTTTATAATGGTCCAAAAATCCTTGAGGTAGAAGATAAGATGACTCATATTCTAAATAACATCAAACAATAAGAATTTGACAGGTTTTAGATAATATGTTAATCATTATAATCTTATTTATTTAAATTATTTATTAATGAGGTAAACATTGCATCATTATTGTGTCATTAATAATTTAAATTATTTGATGTCTAGAAATTATAAATAAAATATCATTATGTAGGAAATCCTTTTAGCTTTCTAATGGATATTTATAATCGAAAATCCAACATGTATAACCCTATGTAAAAATTGTTCTTCTAAATGATGTAAGCTTATGCCATTTTTATTTTTATTTTAACTTTATTAATATAATGTGTCCCTACCACATACAAGTGGCTCAAAGGGGTCCCCAAATCGACCCAAGGATGCCCATGGTCGGGTATTTGTCCACCAATAATGTTAGGACACGTTTTAGGGTAATGTTGTATTATTATAATATTATTTTTTTAACCCTTATTTACCGGATTTACCCTTAACCATGGTAAATAAAATATTTACCACAGTAATTATTCAAAATGTCTAAAAATAAAAGTTACGTATTTACACAATTTGGACATCCTGATTCCAAATATGGAATCCATTTTTCTAAATTCAAAACACAGAAGTTGCAGAAATTAATTTAAAATTAATTCCCGCTGTCAAAACAAAAAGCGTGTTTTTAAGAGGTAATAACTATCAAAAGATTGACACTTGTTTATGTTCGGTTTAATTGTAAAATTATGTCCAATGACCAACATTATATTAAATGGTAAAAATATATTCTAAATATACTTTAAAACCACTCAAATTCACAATTTATCACTATTAATTATTTTGATTAAAAAAGTTGTTTTTAATTAAAATTTAGTAATTTTCACTATTCATCAAAATAAGAAAGTTATCCGAAAAGTACCAAAATTTTACCTTAGGCTAAATTCGATATTCCGAATCCAAAAATGAAGTCCATTTTAAAATATAAAATATATATAATTTTAAAATTTAGGTATTACTATTCATAATGGCTAGTTTGATTGGTTGTGGCGTGTGTTAAAACTCAAGGTTGCATACAACACACGCTACTATTTTATTCAAAGGAAAGCGTACCGTAGAAGCTTGGGATGTTTCATTTTAAATTTTTGATGTCCCCATTTAGTGAAAAAGTTTAAAATATAGTATTTAAAAATGGTTCACTATTAAAAGTTGATAAAAGTGCAATACTGAAAATGAATTTGTTCTTGCATTAAATCTAAGAAACTTATAATATGGATTCTAAAATTATAAGGATTACATAAACTTTAAAATTTATCTAATACTATTCATAACCTCTTTTGAATGGCTTGTTTGGTAAGTCATGGTGTAATTGAAATCGGTGTTGCGTGTAATTAAAGTTATTGAATTATTTTGAAGAAATAACACACTATAAAATCTTGGGGTGTTACAATGAATCCATAAAACATACAAACAAATTTTCCCATATAACTCTTCCCTTATAAGTGTATTAAGAATGATCCAAAAGTGATTCTCCAGATACTCATTGCATTTATAACACAAAAAAATGTCATAAATTAATACAAGAAAAAATAATTGATATATTCTTTCAATAATATATTCATTAGTTACATAAAAATATAGGGTTCATTATTCAATCCAAATGGAAATACTGTAAACTCATTATGTTCAGAACTCTTCTTAAAAGCTATCTTCAGAATATCTTCCTTCTTTACTCAGAATTGGTGATATCCATAATATAGATCAACTTTTGATAAGTATTGGTCTCCAAGAAGTTAATCAAACAAGTCCTAAATGGGTGGTATATGATACAGTTTCTTTATTTTATTGAAATTATTTACCTACAATCAAAGTACAACCTTTTATATCCTTTTTTCTTCATAAATTAGATAATGGGGGATCCCAAAGGTAAACCACTAGGGTGAATAATTCCTTATTACCCAAATACTATAGTTTTTCATTAAACTCAAATTATTCAATAATTTCCTTTATATATTGATCTGTTGATGTTGGCCCTACATCAGGGAGTTAATAAAAAAAATTAAACTTATACTCTCTAAGGGATGTCTAGTTAAATCCTCATGAATTACATCAACGTATTCTTACACAATAGTTAAATTCCAAATATAAAGATTAACTTATCCATCACATGATGTTGTTTTCTCTTTCTCCCCAAGGATTTCATTTTGTAGAGATATTGGGGGCGAATATGGATAATAATTTGGCCCAAAATCATGTACTTTAATGAATTTTTTAAGCATTATCCTCAAAAATCCTAATTTCCATCATCTAAATATAACCTTTTTCATTACATTTTGAGATATAGTCTATACTGAGTATCATATAAAAGTCTACCATATGTATGATAACATGTTCATCTTGTAAATAATGTTTATGTGTTATAATATTTAATGATCAACATATATTTATTATAATGATAATTAACTTATGATTTTTGAGTAAAAAATAACTTAATAAATCAAAAGTTAAATGTATATCTTATTTTGAAAATTATGAATATATAAAAGAGTTTGATAATCCATAATAAAGTAAGGCAGTGGATAAATTTTACGATATGATTAATATACCATAGACCACCTCCTTTGGTACTTCTACCTCCATAATAATGATCACATATGCTTGGAAATATCCCCTTGGTACCCTTTTGTGTAGATTCCTTTGACTCCTTGGTATTCATTTGTGCAGTGACCAATCTCTCTATAGTTGAAACAATGGATAATATTTTTTCCTTATTCCCATTTCATTATTTATTATGATGAGTCTTTTCTCAAAACGTATAACAAACTCTCATTCCTTTCATGTATTTCCCAGAGTGATTTTTCCCACAGCTCACACAATGTAGTTATACATTCATCCCCTTAATCTTCTTTGATGTGATCCTATTTTCATGTTTTTTCTAAGACCTATTCTTGTATTAGTTTCCTTTGAATGTGATGGATCTTGAAAATTATTTCTCTCCTTTGATGGCATAATAAAGTATTTTTTCATATGATGAAAAAGAATGAGAAACGATTTCCATTTTAATATTTTGATTAATACCGTCAAATTATTGGATAATATTGAACTATGTGTTACATCTATAATCCGTAGCATACCGAGCTATCTGTGGAATGGTAATATCATAATTAGTAACACTATCTTCTTCCGTTTTCTTTTTGATAAGGAAATTTCTTTTCATCTAAATTTTTTGAAAATGAGGGAAGTATTTATCGGATAATGTCTATTTAAATGTTCTAAATTCCATGAGTTCTATTTCTTCTACCACTTTGGTATTCTGGATCAAGGAACAATATTTGTCATCATCTCCATTGAGGAAATACATATAAATTTTAACCCTCTCCTTTTCACTAAATCCCAATGCTGTAAATATCTTCTATCGAGACTTAATCCATTACTCATATAAAATAAAATTATTAGTCCCACTAAATGATGAGGGATTCTATCATATACATAGATCCAATATAATATATTCTCTCTATGGAACAGATTTTTCAATAAGGTAAACGTTAATATTTATAACTAGATTAAGATTTCTTAATATCACTGTAATTTTCTCCATTTCAATACCAGCTTTATGGGATTCCTGAGTAGCTCAACCCCGAAATTTTGATCATGTTTTGACATTATTCATCCTTCGATTAACTATTTATAAATATTGTATATAATATAATAAATCATAATGTCGTGAATATTTAATATGGTATAACACTCTCCAAAAATTAAAAATTTATGCATCATAAATCAAAAACATTGCTTACTTTATGGGAATTTTTAATTTTAAATCCTCCATAATGGTAGTTAAAGATAATGTGAATTATTCTAAGATAATCCCTTAAGTGTATCAAACCTGGTGCATAGTATGGCCCATTTTCGTGTACCAGGTTCCTCTCAATTCAAGCATGATGGACATTTTTGAAGTTTTTTCCCATAGGTACATCTATCCTAGAACCATTTACACTTGTAGAATCTAGATATTTATGTTTTTCTAGGAATACCCACATTATTTTTACCATACCAAATTTTTTAGTATGTTTTTACGTACACATCCTCATATTCTATTTTAGGGTTATGTTCACTAATCATACATTTCTAAATATAGTTTACATTGTTGAAACTAAACATCCTATGATACCAACTATAATTTCCCGACCCGATAATCCTAGAGCCAGGGCCATATAATATTATACTCGTATAGATACAAGATTCAAATCCCAAGGGATTGAACAATTTATTAGTATTGGAAAACTATATTACTTACATGATACCCATAATAGATTTTTAAAAGAAAATAGAGTATGAGAGAAATAAAATTACATCATCCCTAAAATTAATTCTAAGGATTCATCTTTATAACCTAGGGGAAAAAATAAGGGTGAGATCAAACGATCAATAAGGGTAATTATAATAGATGAAATAATGAATCAATGTCTATAATAATATTGTAAAGGTAAATAACTAGGCACACATGACATATAAATCTCTCAATAAGGAATAAAAAATATGTAATGTTAGATAATTAAATCACAATAAAATTAACATATAAACAATGAATTAAATGCATCTATATATATTTCAATGAAAACATATCATGGATAATAATAATATCAATTGAATTATCAATAACATCAATTATTAATTATTATACATCATGTTTCCTATGAAGATAATACTATTACCCTCTTGATATATTATCAATTTAGGTGGTAGAATTAACCGGACCCCAACCCTCAGAGTGCATGTCCCATGCATTTCTTATACATCGAATAATTGATTTAAAAATAGAGTTTTTTTTAAAAAATGTGTCCCATTACACTATGAAACATTTAAATAACAATAATATAAAAGGGTTAATGATATAATATATAAAATAGGTAAGTAGATACACAACACAAAAGATGTAAGAGGTGAATGTGACATTTTTCTCACAAATGTAAAAAGTGAGTTGAAAATTCCTTACCTTATTTTTCATTTTGGTGAAAGTCCTTTAAACAAATTTATAATGGTACAATAATGATAATAACTTATAAAAGAACCATAATTATATTTATAATATCTTATATTAACTTCATATAGTATCTCGTTTCCCTTTTGTTAACAATCTTTCATTATTTTCACTATTTATAGGGTTAATTGTCTAATTTTTCGACTATGTTTTGACATGTTATTTGGTGTTATTATTAAATATATAATGATTTCATCATATAGATAAGCTAAAACATGATTTAATTATCATATTTATTTAGTATATATATTTTTTATGAATCCGTAATATTTGGTCATTGGAAATGAAATGCAGCGTTCATGGATATAGTAAGTTGTACGTACGCATTAATGCTATAAATATTTCTTTTCCATAATAAAATAATGAAAACTAAATTATATATATGTATATTATAATTTCAGTATCATGTTTATGTCATATATGTCACATATTTTAATACAGAGCATCCCTTATTATATTCTATATATAGTGGGAACAAATCACATCGCTTTGAGGATGTAGTAGTCCACCAGTCCACAAATGTTGTTATCATATTCCAAAAAAATGGAATAAATGAAGTTATGTTTTATATAAAAATTAAACATGAATAAAAAAATTTCTATAAATACATCATAATTAAAACCATACAAGGTGGTAAATAGAAGAGCAAATAACATCAGTTCATGAGGTAATAGTTCTCTACAACCACAAACGATGACTGTGTATACCATTTTATGGAAGTGTATGATATTAGGATGAATAATTAATATAAAAACATATAAATATGTTTAGGATAACATTATTATTTTATAAACATTAAATAAAAATAATTTTAGGTGTTTAAATAAGAAATAAAGAAAAACCATTCATTGATGAGTTTTACCTCTTCTTTGGGTATCTCTTTTTGTTTTGAACAAAAAGGACTTCTTTAGTTGGATTTATGTCAAAATTAAGGCTATTAGTAAGAAGATGTGTAATTTTAGAGGAGGAATGGGTAGATTTTGGTCAATCCAGAATGCTCAATGTGGTGTGAGGAAGTGAGGGGTGAGGTTCTCTTTTATAATTGAGGTTAGGGGTACTTTTGGAAACACTCAAAATAATAATTTATTATAAATTAAATTTCAATAAAAATATCTCCAAATGAGTTATTTAGAATCTATAATGAGGATGGGTATTCATACTTTCAACCAATAATTTTTAGATAAGTTTAGGTCACATTCTTACCATTGCCTTTTGGCTTTAACAGTTAGTTAAACCCTTTAACTCTTACCTTGACAACTTGGTTTTGTTTACTCCCTATGGGTTAATATAATTAATATAACCCACAAACAAGAAACGATAGAGTCATGGATGATATTTTAATCCTTATACAAATCGTTTTTCTGATTTTTATATTTTCATAAATTTTATATAGTTTTATAAAATATTATTTATTTTAAAATATCATTAATGTCAATTTTGAAACTATTCATTTCATAACAATTTAAAAAATATCAATACAGAACCTAACATCGAACCAACAACATTAATTTATCTCAAATATTTCAAGGTAATTTTTTAAATTTAAATAGAACACTAGCCATTTACTATCAAATTTATTTTAATATTTTGAATAACATTTATTTGATATGTCTCTTAATTAATCTATTATTGCATCATCATTTTGAAAGCCTTTAATTTAATAATTAATTCCCTAAAAATTAAAAAAAATCATAACGAAGATAAAAAAATTATATTTAAAATTAATTTTTATAGTCTAATATATCCCTTGTATCACACCATTTTATAATATTTACCTTGTTAAGAAAAATATTATGAAAAAATTGAATTTTCATTGAATAAAATAGTATAAGTGGGTTAAATCCATAAAATTGGAAAAAAGTGCTCAAAATAGGACCAAGGATGATTTAAGAAAAAATACCTCCTCCAATAAATATTGTAAAAGTTTTAGGGTATTTTCATAATATTATTTTTACCCTTAATTACCCAATTTAATATTAACCAAGGTAACAAAAATTACTAAAGTTTACTATTCATATTTTTTCAAAATATAATAGCAACCAAATGACGAAATTTGGAAATTTAGATTCAAAATAAGTAATATATTTTTCAAAATCTAAAAACACATAATTGGATAAATTGTTTTTAAAACTAATCTCATTGATAGATTGAGAAAATGTGTTTTTAAAGTTAAGATGTCCAAAATATAGAAATGTTTTTATATCCCAATGAATGTGAAATTTATTCTAGTGACCTAAATTATATTAACTGATATGAAATTGATATAAATATAAATTAATAAAATTGTAAATATAATTTAACACTATAATATATTTTGATGAATAATTTGTTTTAGATTAAATGCAATATTTTATCACTATTCATAAAAACATGAAACTTGTCATAAAATTACCAAAGAATCTTCCAATGTAAATTTTAATATTCATATTTAAAAGGAGAAGGTTATTTTTTACAATTTAATATATAAAAGTATAATAAATTGGATTGAAAATATGTGTTCCATTAAAAGGTTATAGAACTTCTTTTATAGAAATATAATTTTTTTTGTGTAATACTGGGTTGATTCATATATTATTACTATAAAATATATTATAAAAATGAAAAAAAATTATTTTCTATTTACCATATAAATTTTCTATATAAATTCTCCAAAAGTGTTTGAATTTATTGGACTAAATGAAACAAAACTAAATAGTGTTTTTAAATCTTTTGGTGTGTGCATTGTAAGACGTCAAAAATATTAAATTTATTATAAAAGGTAAATGTATAGTAAAGTATTATTGTTATAAAACAATTAGAGTAGAGATATAATTATGTATAAGATCATGAAACCCAAAATTGTTCCTTTACATGATTGATAATTTAGATATTATTATCCACGAGATTACTATATTGATATTATCCATTGATTATCTTCATGATATAGTTATGGATCAAATGGAATGTGTTTCCTGTTATTTACCTTTTTATATTGATTATTAATTAATTAGTCATATGATATTACATTTTACTCAACCCTTGAGTTAAAATTTAACACACCCTTATTTTGATTACTTTCCACTGGATATGAAGAATAAATTCTTGAAGGAGTATCACAGATATCAATAATTTTTTTATTATGTTTCATATTTTATTCCCAATATAATATTGTTACCAAATAAATGTATAGTTCACCAAGACTAATAAACATATAGGTCCATCAAAATTATTTCCATTGTATCTTTTCTAGTTTAATAATGTAGACACCGACTATAGGTTATTGGTGTTGGGTTTATTATAGTTGGTAGTAGAGGAATTGATTTAGAAATCATATGAGCTGGATTTATTAAAACATTCATTAGGGAAAATAAACCTATGGATAAAATTTAGGATAATTCTATTTGTATTATAACATGCTAAATATTTTTTAATGTATAGATAATGTGGTTTTCCAAGTAATACATCCATGTCTGGATACTAGAAGTGGAAATTGTTTTTGAATAGACGCATCGATGGGTAATAAGAACAAAAATTGTTAGTCGTGTATATATCTATCCTAATTCTAGTGCATGATGAGTGGTCCCTTATGGATAACTTGTTTTGAAACTCCCACGGTCTATTTTAGGGTTAATTCACATTTTATTTTTAAAGCATTATGACGGATATAAATAAATGTTGACCATGAATATCCTTGGTTTATCCCAATGTTTCATTCATTTAAATGGTGGTTTTAGGATTTATAAATCTTGTAAATTATTTTCATGATTCATTGGATAACCAACATGATTATTGTTTCTCATAATATGTTTTTATTTTTATGGAATGATTTGAAGAAGGAGAAATTATGTTAACACTAAATTTGATGGAAAATATAGTTTTTATGATCAACTTAATTGGTTTATGGCTAGGTTGAAAGATATTGGGATTATTCCTAGTCAGTTATCATGATACACAGATAAGAAATTATACCTTAACACACACTTAGACTAAAAAAAGAAGATACAGATAAAGTTATATAAGAGTATCGATGGTGGAGACTATGGTGGAAGGAAATATCAATTTCCCATATGTCATAATGTGGAAAGAGACACAAATATAATATCATAATGGAATAATAAAATGTTTTATGTGTGCAAAATAAGAGAATAGAAAAATGAATTTCCTTGAAAAAATGATGAGTTTTATGGAGGGAGATGAAGTGCATCCCAATTTACCATTTATTATTGAACGTATCATATGTGAGGAATATATTTATTTTCTATTATAATGCCCAAATCCATGGGTTTAACCCTATACTAAGGAATAATCTATGATATTAAAATCATTAAAGTGTGTAGGTGTATGTATTTTTTTTTTGTATTTATATTGAAAAATAATTCTGTAGCAGTGTTATCTCAAGGGTATTCTAGATAGAAGAACCACGAAACATCTAAGGATTATTCTATATTATTTTTAATTTAAGTATTTGAAAACATAGTTTGAATGGTACTGATAGACATGAAAATTGATTCAGTTGTAAGGCGATAATATCTTGTCTGGATAAAGAGATGATTGACATTGATGAAGAAAATTTGTTAGTATTGGTGACCTTGATAATTAATTATTCAATTGATGAAAATTTCTTTTAGATTATTTATGATGAAGATTATTCCATTTCTAGATTTATGGAAATAAACTATGGATTTATTTATGTAATAAAGAGATATTGAATTTTTGGGAACATGCATATTTTTATTATGGTTTTATAGTGGTTACAGTTATTAACCTATTTTCGGAGAATATGGGTTGAAGGTATTTAATGTTTGGTCAGGTGAAATCAAAATCTAATTTATTTTGTTTGGGGAAGTAATGATAAGTTCATTGTACAAGTTTTGTAACCATATTTCTATTTTCTTGATTTTGAATATCATCAGAAATTGTTGAAAGGGTCTTAAGGTTAACTATTTATTGAATATATTATGTCAACTTTTGGTGTCACTGTTGAGGTTTTAGATATAAATGGTTTATATTATATAAATTGTGATATAAATTTTGGTTTTTTAAAATATTTAAAGCCAGATTAAAATACTTATATTTCTTTTATGGAACTTATGATCCATTAAAAGTTAATTTTTTTATTGATCAATGAAAAAATTCATCTTGAATATTCAGTTCATTGAGTAATATATAAAATTGAAATTGATCAATGGACAAATAAAGGATAAATTTTTTTCCATTAAATAGTTACATATCGAGTAAATATATTTTATATCATGATAGTAAAAAAATCCCTCATCAATTAAAAAAATAACCTGAAAATAATTATTATACTTTTATATTCATTTACATTGAATCAATATATTTGTCTCCCATGACAATTTTATGGTTTTTGGTTGTCTAATTTCTAATAACCGTGTCAATAATCACTCAATATTAATCTGTTGGAGTTATTTTCCTTCTCCATGTCTATATTTTCTTATCCCATTAATGTTATCTTATTTGAAAATCTAATTTTTTTGTTATTCCAAATGACCTTCAGATATCACTTCACCCATTTAAGAGGATGTTTTATTAACCCTTTATTAAAATGTTTGTATTCAAAAAAATGAAAAGGCCCACCCAATGTCATTATATCACTAAGAGGGGGAGGTGGTGAATCAGTTATATCATTTTCTTTTATGTTATCCTCTTTTTATAACAACCTTTACCTCCTATTATAGAATTATCAATTTTTTCAAAACAAAACATTTGAACATCTAGAGGAAGATAAGTATTCATATGGTTCACTAATAAATAAATTTTTATAGTATACTGAATGGTTTGTAAAAAATCTAATACCACATAATTGACTAGAATACAGCCTCGTTCTGTGGATACAAAATGTAGTAAATACCATTACACTTGTGTAGAACTATGATGAAGACAACGGTTCAAGTGTTTCATCTAACACAAATCTTTTAAAATAAGTTTGTGTAACATGTAAAAAATCAATATCCATTTGGTTAAAAATAAGTCATTATGACTCTTTAATAGCTTCAATTTTATTATAATCTTCAAAATACAATTATTTACTATCTTAGCTAGCAGCAGGTAGAAACATCATTTTTGGACATCATTTGAAAAATAAATAAGATGGATCAGACACATTCCTCTATAAAATTATTATGTCTAAAGATAAGAAAATATTCTATAGAAGAACTTTTGAACCACTTCCTAATTTCCCTGTAAAATTCAGTCTGATGGCCTGGTCTGATCTGGAAACTTCTTCCTTTTTCTTCTATGTTTTAGAAAACATCATCCAATAAAATATATCTAGAAACTTATTATATCTACTAAAAAAATAATATCTATATCTCTATATATCCACACATGAACAATGTATCCATTTTTAGAATGTAAATTTTAATTCCTTCTATTTCTAAAAGATCCAAAAGTGGTATGGGTGGGAAACCAATTTCACTATCCTGATTAACAAAATTTTCAGAAACTCAAATTTGGATATCATTTCACCTTTATCATTGACCACATCAATGCCTATAGAATTTTATAGATTCTTCTCAAAACATTTCAAAACATATAAATAATTCAATCTTCTTCGAACTAATAAAAATTTCTTGAGTCTGATAATAATTTTAAACTAATAATCTTCTCGCTCCGATTGACCAATTGAAAAATGAATGACTTCACATTTCAATTATCTATACCAAAAAAATCACAAGAATCAATTCTACAATAATTATTATTGAAACATCATTGGACTTATATTTCATCTCATAAAAATAGTTTCATATTATAATGATTCTATGACCATTTTCAAAAAACTAATATAAAATCTTAAAGATAATTCTCCTTCTATTCAATTCATCTACAATTCCTCATATCAATGATCATAAATCTTATGAATTATAGCATCTGATGGCTTATTATTGTTAGTATAAATCTTATGGGTCAGTCTATGATTCCATTTGATATATGAATATCGTATCTAGGTTTATGAACATTGACCCACGTAAATAAAATAGAAATTTTTTTACATTGAAAAAATCCTAAATTCATTATCTCTTGACCAACTAAAAGACAAATCAACCATAATTTTCATTTCAATAAAAATGGCTGACTAAATTTTTGAACATCATCTATTTGATTAGTCTCGAATTTATTTCATTGGTCCAATATACTCTATCTATCATAATCATTTTTCCTCTAATAGAATACTGCACTCGATACCCTTTTGATACAAACATTTTGTCTCATAGATCATTGTAAAAATCATTTGATGGATAGGTTCCACATAATTCTTGATGGACCGATGTTAGAAATGACATATTTATTAATCTATGATTTATCCTCTAGATAGGTTCTTCCATTTAATTTGATAGTTCTATGAATTAGTTAGTTTGATGGATCAGTCAATCAGTACTTCAACCACACATCAACTTCATATACTCATTTCTTTTACAAACCATTTCTTGTATTGTGGTGTCATCATGATGTGGGGAACATTGGGATAATAAAATAATCATCTTACATTTTGTCAAATGACTTATACAATCAAACTCTAATAAACTTTCACACTATGATCAATATATTCATTTTGGACTCATTGTGAGACCAAAAACAACTTCACTTAGAATTTTTTCATAAATCCGATGAGATTTCTTATCAAAAATGTGTCTGATATTCTGAGTATGATAATTAATTCACTAATTCATGAAAGAATACAATTTTATTTTGTTTATCATAATGGAAAAAATTTCAAACAAACATCTAACTCACTTCTAGCATCCAAAAACAACATCCTACCAACATGGTCCCAAAATAAGTATTTTCAAACGTAAAACCCATGTTTTATGAGAAAAATTTAAATTAACGAGGGTTCATTTTATTGAATATGGGGTTAATGTGAATCAATATTATTTTAAAATATGTACACTATGTTTGATTTCATATACAACAAAGAACAGTGCATTTAAATAAACCATTATATATTATTATTTTAATACGAGTGATATAACTGAGCCATTTAATTAGAGGATATGAATATGATTAAACAAGTTATGAAATATATATCAGTGGCCTAATAAATAAAAATATATTGATTAATTATTTTGGAATATGAACTCGATTTTTAGTAAGGACATTTAATTCATCGAAATACGTTTTCTTAAAAAATTTCTTTTACTTATTTTTATAAGTGAAAATTATAATTAATTTAGGGAATGTTAAAAAAATTTATTCTATAAAAAAATATAATTTTTGAAATATTAATGTAAAAATTATCTAAGAGTAAATTGTTGGGATTTTTTTGGAAAAATTGATTTTCATGAGAATAGTGAAAATAATGGTGTTTATTGAAAATTTTATTTTTTGTTTCAAGAATTTGAAAAGGTAAATTTTATTAAAAATGTTAAAAATTAAAATGAGTTTTATTATATTATTAGTAATCTAATTCAGTTCATTTTAATCAATTATATAATTTCATTTGGTATAAAAACCTTTTTTTACATAAAAGACATTTTTCTGAAAAAACTATTTTTGTTTGCATAATGTGTTTTTATCTTAAATCTATTGATTGCACATATAGAAATTAACTCCTAAAAAAGATTACATATTTGGAATTAGGAGGTCCAAATTTGATAAATAGGTCCCTTTTATTTTTTGTCATTATAAATAGTAGCCATAGTAAATAATTGTCACCACACAAATCGTAAATCACCAATTTAATGTTAAAAATAATATCATAAGGAACAAAGAATGACTATATCTCTTAAAGGTATCCTATTTTATGGGTTTACTATAGGAATTTACATCCATGTTTTTAAAAAATTAAATATTGGCACCATATTCCATTAATTTTCACCATTATAATTTTTATGTTAATGCTAAAGAAAAACATGCCACTTTCATGATTTTAATATCTATAATATTTTGAGATAGTTATAAAAAACATATATTTGATTAAAAAAATTTATTTTTGGGATAAATTTTTTTATAATGGTTACTTATATTAATTTTTTATAGATTATATAATTAGGTTAAATTTTAATGCAACAACCACACAATATTTATTCAATTAGTAGAAAAATAAAATAAATTATTTTAAAAACTATAAAAGTAATACTTTTGGGTGAGTTATAGTGAACCCAAAAACTTTTCAGGTATATATATGATATTATAGATATTTTAAAATTCGTGATTCCAAATACGCATTTTTCTTGTTATCTTTAAATTCAAATTAAATGAATAGTGTCAAAACGACATTATGGATGTTTTTAAGAAAAATAATATTTTATTAAATTATATGAATGTAAAAATGGAAAGAGGACAAGTAGTATTATTTTGTTCTAAAATTTGTTATCATATACCCTTATGATAATACTATTAGCTTATATGAAAAATTATAATCATTTATGATTGAAAAAATGATTATTGTTGTTATGGTTAAAAGTGCATTTCATATGGTTAAACCAAAATATGTCTTATAAGATTCCACTTAAACCCATCATAATTTTATTATGTGAAGTGATTTCAACCTTTTCCTTTATTATATTTGAAATTATTGTAAAATCATTCCACTTACACAAGAAAATAAATTTATTATATTTATGTATTTTTATTAATTCCATGTGTGTCCTTTCATTCACGAAAAAAGGCACCACCTATCATGTCATATATACACCAACTAGAGACACTTTTCTATAAAACAACAAATATAAAACTATTATAAACAAATTTATTGATGTTTTTTAGGTTATGGACTTCATGAAATAACTTCACTATGTCCCTTAAGGGAAAATGTAATGGATCTTGTTCAAAGAAGATGTAATTGTCTCAACTGAATATTTCAAATTTATTTCCATTTTCCTATTATTCTAAAACTATTATAACCAATAAAAAATAAAAAATAAAGGATCATAAATATACTGGTACATTATTATTGTAATTTTATATCCATTTAACATATCTATATCATCATATAAAAACCAAAAACATTTCATCTTCATACATACGACTTCCCGTCACCATGATACTGTGTAATTTGTTTTCATCCCTAATTTTCAAGGATGGTAATAAAGATGAAAAAAATTAATATATATTATATATGTTATATAAATATAATTTTGTAATTATAATATCATATAAAAATTCTTACCATAAAATGTATTGGGATATGATAAAGTCACTCGTGTGTTCATGTGTGTCGACGAAGCGATGTGATACATTTTTCACTTCTTAAATAAATAGAAGATAATAATGAAATAGTTAATGTATAAATATTATATTTATAAATTATTAAAAATTTAGATATTATGGAACCATAATGAAACTACAAGGACCATAAATTCCATGAAAAAACATAGATGAGAATATAAAGTAGTTAACACCCAAAATAATGACAATAATAAAATATGGTTAACAATTAGGTGATAATATGATATTAATGTAAATATATGTTATTCCATATATATGTGGTTCTTTTAATTAATATTAATTTATTATATAGAAGGTTATAGAAACTGTGAGGGACATTAGATTTGACGTAAATTTTTTATTAACTCAATATCCATTCATTGGGCCATACTTCTACATCATTGACCATGTTATATCAATATTATATACGAAATGACATTTTATTGTACTATGTTTTATTTAAAAAACCATTTTTATTTGTATTTGACACAAATAATCACACCACTGAATAATTTTCACATTAATGATATGGTATTTGTGTGGGATTTTGTCTCAATTTCCACTCCCTTAAGACATATTCGATATATTGGACGTGTTTATTTTTATGTGCTGTATATGCACCCCTTTTGAGTTTTTTAACATTAATATATTTTTATTAATTATTATTGAATTATTATTCTTTTTTATTTAATGTGGATAGAATTTGAATGCTTTGAAATACATAATAATTTTTTTTACAATCTCATTTATTTGGTAGTGCTCTTATTTTCATTGCATGAATCTTATAATATATATAAACTCCAAAAAAAATTTACTATAGAAATTTATGGAATTATACTATTTTATTAAAACTTTTCCTATAATTGGAACATTCTTTGATTAATTTAATTTCTAGAATAAAAACCTGTCATATTTATCTTTTGATTGCGGTATATTTTTCTTCCCTGTCCATTTTTTCAAAATAGTTTAACAAAATTTACTTTTACTAATAAAATGGTTTATTAAGTAAATATTATGTGATCCACGAATTTTTTTATGTTTCTAAAGGAATAATTCTAATGATTTCCTAAAGGTTTCATTTTAAACATTCTTTATAAAAAGTCAAACGGATTGTTTTCTTTTTAACATATATATTGTTAAGGGAATTTCGCACTGCCATAACCATTTAACAAAATTTATTTTCTTATAAATGTTTTAAATGGTTCAACAAAAAAACTCATTAATCATATCTTATTTTAAAAATTATATTCCATGTTCATTATATCTCCAATGAATAGGATATTATAATGAAAGCTAAATTTCTAATAAATCAATAGTAATCTCTTATCTCTATTTAACTTTTTTTTAACAATCTACTGAAACATTAAATTTATTGTAATCATTTGAAATTAAATTTCATTAAAATATCCATATTAATAGTTTAATGAATATGATTATTTCTTAAACTGAATACCATTTCATCATATTTTTTTACATAGAAAATTATTTGATTGTCTTGAGAATTTTTTATATATTTTAATATTTATTATATATGAGCATATATTGATAAGAAATATTTTTTATGAATAAAATTAAACAATAAATATAGTTGGAATTCATTGGAAATACAGAGATGGGTGGGGCCTAGAATTATATATCTCGTTGATGTTCTGAAAAGTCTCATAAGAAAAATTAGTTGGTCAACATTATGAAATAGTTTTTGGTTTATACATACCCATAGATTAAACTATCTTAAAACAAGGCCCTGGTGGTAAATAAATCATGATATATGAGACCATGACAACCAAAATGATGCATTTCCTTTATTGAGATTTTAGCTTTTATTATCCATCATGTTACTACATTTATATTATTAATGGATTAATTTCATGATCAAGTGATTAATTAAATGGGATTTTTCTCTAGTTATTTACCTATCCATATTGATTATTCCATATTTACTCATAATAAATTTTATTGTACTCAAACCTTACTGTGCATTTGAGATCACCCATATTTTTTCCCTTTTCCAAAGAAATAAAAAAAATTATTTGAATGGGTTTCAAGGGTGAAGAATATTTTATTTCTTTATTTTTTATGTTTTATTACAAATGTCAAAGGGGTGTCATGTATGTATCCAGTTCTCTACAACTACTAAATGAATAAATCCTTTAGGATAATATCTCTTGTATTTATTCCAATGTAATAAAGTAGATCTTGAATCTGGGTTTCTATAGTTGGGGTTGTTAGACATTACAATCACATAATTAATTGGAAATTATATTTAATATCTAACCATTTTATATATCTGAAATTCATCTATAAAATTAGTTTTATTTTCATTCAAATAGGGAATCCTAAATCATTTATTCGAATGAACCCTCCAATTAAATGAGAATTCATCACATAAGTAACTATACTATTGAATAAAATTTTCTTTTACCATCCCATATTCAATATTTATAAACCACATCTTACACTATAATGATATTATACTTACATAATTATATTTTTTATTAAAGGAGACTACTATAATGTAACTCTAATATCCAATTCATTCATTAGTGTGACATTTTCTGGTTTGGATTTGTTCAACAACATACATGAACAATGATAAACCAACCCCAATATTCTAATAAATAATATATATAATTTCATTAACAATATTAATATCTTATATTAAAGCGTAATAATTTTCATTAATACTTTTGGATAAAAATGAAAAAAAAATCATTACAATGTAAATCATGGTCATCGGTCATTCACCCAAAAAATGTTCATCAATGATTCCATTCTCCAAAACTATTCCCATAATTCCAATAAAATTATCCTTAGAATACATAATTAATTAAATAATAATTATTCTAATACCATTAAAAATCTGGTAATTTTTAAATTGATGTCAATTAATAGAAATTGACCTTTTCATTATGAAACTCGTATGAAATAATCAATATACCAAGAATTTGATGATGAAGATATACAATAAAAACTATTTCTATATTGAATTAATATAGAAAAATTGTATAAAATGTAATAGATATAAATAAAGTTCAAAAATAAGTTATTAATATAATTAATATTATTATATATAATGATAGATCACTATTGTAAATGTTTGGTGTAAATGTATGGATTTCCTCACCAATATTATTTTCAAATAGGTATTATTTCTATTTCAAAATTCATTTGGTTAAATTATATTCTATTATCTCTAAAACAAAAAAAATTATTCTACTTTGGTTTTTCAAGAGTTTTACATGTCCTTTTACCATTTTACTTCCCCTATTTCTCATAATTCAGCCAATGTTATTCTTATAAGAGGAGGATACTATGCCACTTATTTTAGGTGAAAATATATCTCTAATAGGTATATATTCATTATTTTTTTAGTAGATTTATTTATCACTTTTTATATTATTTTTTGAGGTATTTTTAATGAACTTTTTTTATTTAATAAATAAATATACTTTTTTATTATGGTTTAATTCCACTAAAATTTAATCTCTTTATAAAAGTTTGATTATATTATTATAGTTTTTATAACATTCTACATAAATTAAATCCCCAATTTTATAACCATTTATTATAATGATGATTTCTTTAATATTTTTCATTAAATTCCAATGAAATTTCTATACCATTTTTTTATTAAAATATTTCCTAAAAGGTACAGAAATTATAACTGATATTTCTACTTATTTATCCATGTAAATTTAATGATCTTATAAAGGTATTTTTAATATATGTAGAAACCCTTTATTGTTTCTTATGATTCAATGAGAATACTCTAAAATGAAACCATCCAACTCATTTATATAGATGGATTATGGTAATGATTATATATATATTTATGAAACACATTTCATTTTCGTGGGTAAATTAATCTATGATGTATTTGTCATTTTTTATGCTCTTATTGAACACATTTATATAGTTTGTGATTGTATGTTGGGTGGGTACATTATATACCTCCAATGTAGTGGGTAATATTTTATATTTTATGATTTCAGGATAAGAAAAAGGAGGTGAGCCCATGAAAATAATGCTAAGGGATGCCAATGTTTAGCTGAAGTCCATTATAGTTTAGGCAGGTTATCAGTCAGGTCCATTAAGATATGGATGTCTTAGTTATTATACTTTAAATATATTATGATTTATATTATTATATTAGTGTGGTATTTTTATGTTTTTAAATGTAATTATGTTATGTTTTTATGGCTCATGATTATTGACTCATGATTCCACACTCTATTGAGCCATGTATTATAGACCCAAGTGATTTCCTATTGGGAACACCAGTTGTAAAGTTGAAATATGGATCAATGTGTATTTGTATTGATTATTGTGAACATAAAAAATCTGTGATCCAGAAAATGTATCCTCTACCCCATATTTATGACTTATTCAATCAGCTAAGGGGGGTAAATACATATTAATTATGAAATTTAGATATTTATATCATAAATTAACAGTGAATAGATATGATATAGCCAAGATTTACATTCATACACTATATGGTCATTATAAATTCATAATTATTCCACTTAGAATCACAAATTCCATTGATCTACTTAATATATTCTTTATAGATCACCCTAGTCAATTTAAAGATGTCTTTATAGAAAATATTCTCAAATATTCAAAAGCAAAGAAGTTCATGGAGATCATTTAAGGACTATTCTGGAGAAATTTATAAAGATGACAATTTATTCCAAATTTAAAAATTTCGAAATATGGTTATAAAATGTGTAATTATAATGTTATGTAATTACAAAAGAGGTTATATCTTTGTATCTTTTAAAAAATTGATTGAAAATTTTATAAAACAACAACTATAATAGAGATCTATAGTTTCCTTGTTTTTACATGATACTCTTGATTCTTTTTTAGAAATTTCTCAAGATTTCCAAATGCTATGATCACATTTACTCAGAGGTGAGTCATGTTCCACTTGGAATATGAATGATAGAAAATTTCATGTGGCTATATAAAATATTTTTCAATGACCCTATACTCATACTACCCTATAGTATATAAGAGTCTTTCATATATATTGTATCATAAATGAAAGGATTGGAATATTCACTAATGTAGAATAATACGGTGCTAGTTTATTCCTTTATATTAGTTAAAAATTTTTGAAAAAAACTTCCTATGAATGATTTGAGGCTAACAGTGGTAATATTCCTATTAAAGATATAGATGTATTTTATCAATGGTGAAATGTTTGAAATATATACTGATCATGAGATATTAAAGTTTATATTCACACGTAGGGAGTGGAACATGAACTGATGGAGAAGGTTGGAGTTAATTATGGACTATAATGACCTTACACACTACCACCCTAGGATGGAAAACATTATTGTTGATGGTTTGGAAGATAAGTTTCATGCTACCTCATCTATAATTAACATTAACAGAAACCCAATACTAATGGTTTTTCAGGTATGGACCTTGAAATCGTTTGGGAAGGGGAGATATCCTATCTTTCTCAATTAACTACCCAATCATCCATCCATGTAGTGATCAAGGAGGAAAAAACAAGGATATAGGATGTAAACAGAAGGTAAGAAATATTATGGATTTTAACGTTGAAAATTATGAAATTATAAAATCTGTGAAAAAAATATTTCTTCTATCAATACAATAATTAATTAATTAGTTTTTGGATGATTCACATAACTCATCATTCTCTATCCATCAAGGAAACTTAATATACACATTATTTTTTAATGGGAAAATATAAGAAGTGGGTTCTACGTATGTATCGGGATATATTTTATTTTATTATGTCATAGATAAATGAAAGAAATAAAGTAGGGGATGAATCCATTACCAATAATTGTATGCGAATGGAAGAAAAATCCCATTTATGTCATTATAGACCTAAAAAAGAATTCTAAATTGTATAATTGAATTTCTATGGTGGTTGACTGCCTTATGATGTCATCGAATATTATTTCTATTTGTGAAGATTTATCACACGATCAACCTTCGGGATATACATAAAGGATTTCGTAAGGCTTCATAGAGTATCACACATCATTGTATCTGATTAAAATTTGTGGTTGAGAAAACTAATATTTTCAATCGTTCATATGTATATTTATGTGAATAAATCCACACCATTTTTCATTTTGAGTTTATTTTTAGCATTTTTAGTTTTCAATGGTATTTTCAGATTATTAGTGAAAATGGATTAATTCTTAATTATTATGTGTTTTGAACCATTTCTTGAATAAATAGTTCAGGACATACCCCTGTTTTTTATAATGATTTATTTATGAAATGTTTTACTTAAAATGAGAATATTTAACTAATGTTTTGATATAAATCGTGACCATAAGAATATACACATCTTAATTATTTCCATGACTGCACATAATGCTTAAACATAAATTTTATGATCCCAATTTAATGCTTTATACTCCATCATAATACATAATTCCTTTGGAATGAAAAATTGAAACCCAAAATTAATTTCATTTTCCACCCTCAACATAAATATTTGAACTGTACTCTAAATATTCAATAGCCTTATGCAGAGGAAATTCACATGAATAATCTTCTAAATCATTATGCTTGATACATTGTGAAATTTCATGAATTATAGCATCTAAGAAATCCCTCTTGGAAATGATGATTATTGAACCACATGGATGAAGTAAAGACTAGATGATTAGTCAATTGTTAAATGATGGAAAGTGGAAGAATAAAATATAATAAATACATGACATGAACATAAATATTTAATGTGAGAAACCCATTTTCATGTATTGAAAGAGATGATGTTGCTTCTACCACTGGGATAATTCTTGGATGAAATGTTGTATGCATGATAATTTTTCAAAAAATCAATTAAAGGATGGAATAATATTTTAGAAATCCCAAAGGATTGTTTTAGGATTTTTTTAAAATAAGTATGGTCTTGGTTGTAGACAATATGATGGTTGAGGTTGATTTAACAAAATATGGTCAGGATTTATGAGAAATATATGTGTTGGAATATCAATGAATCATGTTGTATTTGTTTAAAATAACATTTCTAACAACTCATTTTCAAAATGACCAAAGAGGATATGTTTTTCTTGGGGGATTAGTTGATCCAAAAGTGAGGTACAAGTTATATTATTGAAGAAAATTTCCATAGCTATACATTTTGATGTTTTTAAAATGTGATGATTAGAGAAGTGTAGAATTTTGGCCTTGCATAAGGGTAGCATATAAAATTGCATGACGTTATAATACCATGAGTATAGTTATTATGGAAGCTTTTGTAAGGGAGCATAACCTGTGTAAGGGTAGAATGGAATATTGAATTAGGGTTTTATGCCTCACGTAAGGGTCAATGGAATCAGCCATGTATGGGTACAAGAAGATTCTTAGAGGTTGTGTAAGGGTTCCTATCCTCGAATGAGGGTACATGAAGAGTCTTTGAGGCTGTTTAAGGGTACTAGTATATAGGTATTTGGCTATTAGAGGTTACCAACATAAAGATAATGTTGTTTCTTAAGGGTACATTCATAAGGGTGTGTGTCTTGGTTAAGGGTACATGTAGAGTTTGTGAAATGATATCTGGGTGACCTACGTATGGTCATATAGAATGATACATGTTCTATATGTCATAGAAGAATAAACCATGATGTAACCTTCATGAAGATGAAATTTATATACTTTTCACACTATATAGAGTCTTGGATTACTCTTTGGAATATTTTTAAAATGATTTTATGGTGATGGTTATATTGTAAGGAAACAACCACACCATATCAAATAAATCCCCATGGAGATTATGACTATGCGGCAAAGAAAATATTAGCTTATATTTGGTATTCTACCATTTAACAGGGGTTTATTCTATAGAGACTATTTTATATCATAATAGTGGTTGTTGCACCATGGAATATTCACTACAGCATAAGGTTTTGTTAGGTGCACCATGGAGGTAATGGCTATTCCGTAATAGGCTTGTGTGAATATATGAGGATATTTCAAGTTACCCTTAACTATCAAAAAATATAATTAAAATATGTTTTCATTCATAAATATGGGGACAACCAATTTGGATGAGGATTTATGGCTATAGACCATAAAAAGATAAAAACTAAAAAATGTGATAATCATGGGTACACATTCAGTTTTCAATATCTACTAATACATAAATTAATGTTGTGTAGATAAAGATATTCTTGGGATGTTATATCTTTCATATATATCAATATACATATATCCCATGAAACATTGAGTATTTATTACTCATTTATGAATCTTAAAATGGAAGTAATAATACATTTGATATTGACTATATAAAAATAAAAGATTTGTATGTTAAGAGACGTCTCCCAATAGAGGAGATATTAGTATAGAGAATACATTACCATATTGAATTATAATAGAGAAAGGAGAGTTTTTTCTAGTATGGTACTAGATGTTTTAATTGTTTCGAAACCATTAAATCTATTTATAAAATTTAATAAGTCGATTTTTGTCACTGTAACAAATAAAATGTTGTTCTAGATATATATTGGAATGAAGAATGTTCTGCCATGGTGTTTTTCAAATGTTGTGATGCTGTAGCGAAATGGAATTAAATATAGAATATTTCAAAAACAAATGATTCATTAAATTATAGTGATTATATAGAAGGGTTGTACATGTCCACAAACTACGAAGCTAATTTTTTCCACTAATAGTGATCTAATGGAGGAATGTTTGAGGGAGTAACCCTTATGAAGAAGTGATATTTCCGTAAACCAAGTATGGAAATGATCATAGACATAGATGTAACCTAGTGCAAACCATTTTTGAAAAATTATATTCATAGTGATTTTGTTATAAAACACGACATTGATTCATACTTCTTGGAAGTATCCTAGTGAGGGTGAACCATGTAAATACTCATGTCCAAATTTATATTATACATACACACCCAAAAAAAACAATGGACCTTAATAATATCTATTTAAAGAGTATAAAAAATTTCCCTCGTATTTGGGGGGTCAATATCATATTGGGAAAGTCAGATAGATAAAGGAGAAATATTTTTAATTTTCATAAAATTTGTACCCTAATTCACCCCCAGGTTTATCTCACTTTAAGAACCTTTTTATTTCCAACAAGCCATATCGTAGGGATAGGTTCAATTTTGGATTTTTTATTCAATTATTTTCATATGAAGTGTTGTTGAAGATCACGTCGATAGTGAATCCTCCACTCCTTAATTGTAATAATTTCAACTAATAGATAAAGGTTATAATTTATTTCATGGATTTTTCTCTTAATGTTTCTCATAAAATGTTAGAATATGGAATTTTTCTATTAAGAAGACACAAATATTTATTTTTAAATCATATATAAAAAATCATAATTAATACTTCAATCAAAGATGTATTAAAGTAGGTTCTTGGGGAATAATTACACAAAAATATGAATAATTGTACATTTTCTAAAGATATGTGGACAAAATGGGAATATTTTCTTACCAAAGATGAATGTTCAAGTGAGATGTTCATTATGAAAATAGAAAATAATAAGAATATTAAGAACAAGTTATCCTTGAAGTTTTGTTTTTGATATGAGGTAAATTATAAAACCAGATAAATCTAATTCTATCCCTCATGTGGACAAAGTATGTGAAATTTCAGACTCTCTCTTATAGCTAAAATCGATATGTGATTGTGGATATGAAAATGAAATAACATAAAGTTTATATTAAAAAAATGATAACACAATGAAAATTAGGATCAATGGAGTATAATACTCAATTACTAGATAATTATCCTTGTAAAATAATATATTGAAAGACGAAGTACTGGATTTGAATCAATGCACAATTAAAATTGGAACTATGATGAAGGAGAAAATTTATATTATTGAAGAAAATACAAAATATTTTTAATGAAAGTGGCTATATAAAAAGATTCTAAGTCTATAATCATACTGATAAAACCCACAAAATCCTTAAAGGGGATTATCCTGTATATATGTTTCTTGAAATATGAATGTAATGACTGCTTAGTTGAAGGATAAATATATAAAATAAAATAACTTTTGGATAGGATGAATACATCTGTTTAGATGATGGAGATCCCTCCTAAATCTATGTCAACATGTGGAGTAATAAATAGGAATCCATATATGAAATTTGGACGTAAATTTCGTCCCAGGAAAAATATTGAATTTTGGTTCAACAAAATATTTATGTACCAAAATAATTTTATTTTATAATTTTTTAAAACATCGTGGAAAGATTAAAAAAAACTAAAAAGCCTAAAGATATGAGAATAAATCAAATGGTCACCGCATCTCAATAAAGGAGTTACCAAATAAGGTATGATTTTTATGGAAAAAATTTAATTTTTTATATACTTGGTCATATGGTAAGGTATTATAATTGGATAAATGTATAGAAGGGAAAGGAATGCATACATGAACAATCCAATCCTATGACTTAGAAGGAGAATAATTATCTCGGAATAAATCCTATTTAGTGGTAAAATAGGTTCAACATTTTAGAGGATGAAAATGATCCTACAACAGGTGTATCAAACCCAAAAACTTGAGTACTAAAAAATACTCACTTGGAGGAAAAGAATAAAACCTATAATAAAAAAAGAGGCTGTTCTATACGTGAAAAAGGTGGAATATTGTGTTATGTTGAATCCACTAGGGAATATATATTCTAAGAAGAAACTGTTAGATATCAAGGAAGAGGTTTTCTAAAGTGTTCATAGTTGGACCATTAATAGGAAACAAAGGAACATGTAATAGAAAAGATATCTGAGGGTGAGATCCATTAGTGATAAACCCAAGAAGCTACTAGTTTAAGTGACAGTGATTCTAGAATAATGAGAAAACCAAGGCAAGGAAGAATGATAATGTTCACATCGATTAAAAGAATCATGAATGTGGTCACATTCATCTATGATCCATCGAAAAGAGATTCAGTTTTCAGGAAACAAGTGATGATGATTAATTTAAAGAGATGATGATATCCCTTTCCTGAAATATAAAAATCGGAAAATAAAAGATGGAGGGTTATGTTTTTGTTCATCTTTACCATCCTTATTACTCAGCTTGAGTAACATTGTGGAAATAATCTCCCCATATACTTTATTATGTATAACTATTTTTTAATAAGTTTAGAATTAAGGGAGAGTTATGATCTATTGGGTGATTAATCTTTAGAAGAACATGAAAGAGTGTGATAGAGAAGAACAAGTGGATGGAGGTTGTTGAAAATACAGCCATGTGGAATATATTTCACTATTTTGTAGTCAAAAAGTGATATAAAATTTGGTGTGAAGAGACAAATTCATAAAGGATTTGTTTTTCAGAACCTCAACTATTGTTATGTCTAATTAGAAAATTATGAATCCTATGAAGTGCTAAAAGCTGTGTAGATCAAATGATATTAGTTTTTCAACATGAATAACTCTTCAAACAAGTGGTATCAAATGATTATGAATTGGTATAAATAAATGAATCATGTGAAATTTTTCTCATAATTATGAACATTGATGTTATTTACAAATGATTTTGTGTGATGTTATTGAGATCCCATTTTTTCTTTAAAAAAATGAAAATCCAAAGATATTATACATTTTTCTTTGTATTCATGAGTGAAATGGATATAATTTGTTTATATAAATAATATTATTTCCTATATCAAGAAAAGTATAAGTTTTCATAGAGGATTTATTGAGATCTCAAGTTCAATATGGTAAATTCACATAGTGAATCTATGGATAAAATATTAGGGGATGAGAGATATGATTATATTATATAATGTTTTTAATGTTTTGGCTAATCAGTTTGTTTTTTATGAAAAATGATGCAGTTATTTTGAAATAATTGGAGAAGATATATCAAAGGGGGAGTGAAGAAGAAATCCTAATTTGTGAGCTGATATTTAATGGAATATTTCCCTATGTTAAGGGGGGAGATAATGCAATGATGATGTTTACTCTAATAAAGAGGAGGAGGGAAAAAAGTTAGTTTCAACATTTATATACAGATTTTTAGATGCAAAACTTTTCATTTAAAAGGCCTTTTGTATTTCATTAATAATTAGTTGAATAATCAGAAGATATCGTATACTGACATGGAATTTCCATTTATTATTTTTGGATATTTCATAGATTATTTTTGAGACCAGGAACTAAAATGAAATGAAATTTCAAGTCCAAGTGTGATTGGAATAAATATTTGAAATATTTAAAATATATTAAATAAAATAGAAATGATGTTTTTGAGAAAAAATACAATAAATTCTAAACAAGGACATCGATAAAAAATCTAAGAGAAATATTGAGTTCAAAATGTCTGTTTAACCCTTGGAGTGGCATAATATTTTTAAGTGTGGGGTGTTTAAGGAAAATTTTTCATTTTTGTTAAATGATTAAAATAATTATTTTTTTATTTTATTTTAATGGAACATTGATTTATCTACTTCGATAAATAAATGGTTTTGGTGAATTCCTTTGTTTACAAGATAATCCTAGAGATCCAGAGGACTGTCAAAGAGGTTCAAAATAGATTTTTTTGGATGAAGAAGTCCAAATCAATGATCAATGACCGATATGAGACATAGTTAGAGGATCTCTCCATTGACCATGGTATAACTTCTTTATTCCTTAGTGATCGATCAGAATCGAGGTAAGATGTTGTTTGATTGGGTTTTATTTCTCTATTTTGGTTTCATTGATGAACAAGAATTTATGGACTTATGGTTTGATTTTCAGATTGGTGGATTTGATGGAAGGGATCAGAGATGTATTGGGAGGATTTATTTGTGATTAGTAATTACTCTTTTATCTTCCTTCTAATGGTAATGAATCAAGGTCAACGTGAACATCCACTAAGGTTCATTCCTCGTGATTGTTTTAGTACATTTCCCCCATGATTATTATTTCATTACAAGCATTCTCTATTTTTAATTTGGTTTAATGCGCATATAGAAATAGATTGTTTCACACACATTTCATGGTTCAATGGTTTGAAATCATAGATCTGTGATTGGTAAAAAAATTTGTGGTTCAACAACAGAAGTAACAACTGATCAAACAGTTTATGAAATAGATTTCTAGGTTCTTGGGCATGAAAAGAATAATGAAGAACAAATCCATTTTTAGAATGTAATCGATGTTTAGATTCATAAAAACTGCCACAATGATGATCTGTCAGGATGGATCCATGATTATTGGTGAGATAGAGGTTGGTTTTTGAGGTAGAATTAGTACAAGAACATATGGAATGAAGAACCTGGGTTTCTGAAAAAAAAAACGTGATCTAAACAACATGTAATCATGGATTACATGGTGTGTGGGGTCGTCCATGTGGAGACTATGGCTCCAGGATAGAGATAAGTATTATAAGACATGTTACATGGTAACACGGAATGTGACCTCTCCCTAATTTCTTAATATGTACCTCATAGGGTACACCGAAATGGTTTGGAGTACACAACCACATGCACGTTCTGTGCTCCCACAAGGATATGACATGTCTAGGTGTACAAGAGAATACTCTTGTACGTGTACACGGGAAGAGTACAAATTATTTTGCTAACTATTTATTATTACATGCCAAAATTAATGGACACATGCTATTTACATGGTCACATGGAATGCGACCTCTCTATAATGGCTTACAGGTACCTAAGAGGGTACACCAAAATGGGATGGAGTACACAACCACATGCATGTTGAGTGCTCCCACATGTATAGGACATGGCGAGGTGTACATTGGAATACTCTTGTACTCTTACACGGGAATTGTACACAGGCTTCAGCACACTATTTATTATTACCTGCCCAAATTTATGGACACATGCTATTTACATGGGAAGGACCTGAGGTTAACGGGACATAGTGGGTGACCCTAACACATGCCATATACTCTTTTAATGTTGGAATGGAGACATCTTCCTCTATATCAGAAGGTTGTTTCGTTAGGGTGTGTTCCCTATATCAATTCCTAGTTGGTTAGTATGGAATTGAGTCCCATAAATAGGGGAATGAACCCTTTAGTTTGACTTCGTTGTTATTTTTTTAATCCAACTATTAGACTTATAGTGAGACCGTCTAATCATCTTTTTGACTTAGGTGGAGTTCCTGGTATCATCATAACCAACACTATTGGGTTTTCGACCCATTAATTAGTAGGTTAATCCATATTGATTTGTTGGTAAACCCCTTGGCCTTGGGTGTGATCCTCATATGATTATCATATACATTCACACTTTTACCATATTCTTCCTATGGTGATACTTGACATGCATTAACTCTTATAAATGAGTCATTAGTGTTATCATACTCATGTAGTGTATTCTCCTAGATGACTTTTTTATGGATCCATTGAACTAGAATCCTAGGGTAGCATTGTGGTGGTGACATAACATTAGATTGTATTTATTTATGGAATATTTATGAACTTTATTTTTTTGTAGACATATACGTATGTAGATATTACTATTATTCGATAGTTGAATTCTTTTTGGTTAGATGGTGTCCAAATAGGAAATTTTTTATTCACCCCTATCTGAGATTTGATTCATGTGTCATGTCATGTGTAGTCTATCAAACCTTTGAAGCATCCTAGATGTACTAGGACCAGATGTTTCTTGGTGGGACCTAATAGACTGATGTGTGTTCTGGATGTATTGTATCATTAAAAAAGTCCCTATCCTTATTTTTATTTTGATCATGTTTTCAGACTCATTGTAGGGTGGTTTTATGTTGAGCTATTTACTTTAATTCATGTCATACTCTAGGTGTGGGATTTAGAGGTATGCATGCAGGGTTGTTCAATTAATTTTTTCCTTTTAGAATTGTTTGGGAATGGATATGTGTGAGTGTATATACATACCTAGAATAAGGATTCCCATTATAGTGATATTCTAGCTCATCACTAGTACCCATCCTATGGACTATTGGAATTTGGTTTGGAGTGTCATGACACATGTCCCATTCTGATGGGTCATAAAAGAGTGGCATGGGAGGTGTTTTTTGTACCTTTAGGGAATAGTTTTGGGATTGTTTTTGGGGAAATAGTGTTAATTTATTTGTTTTTAGATTTCTAAAGAGAGGCCCCAGTGTTGGTGCAACAAGTGACAAATCTATACACTAGTAATATAATTACCCTCCTTTTGACTCGATACATGAGAAGATTAGTTTTAGGGAAAACAATGGTACATCCATCATATAAGAATGGGTTGTGGTTTTCATGTCCTTATTGATTTATATATCCAGATATACACATTGACGGTGGCACATATTTTTTATTTTTGGATGTCTTCAGGATGTATGCTTGCTAGTATTCAACATTAGAATCATGAGGATGATCCCCTCAGTGATGAGGAATCGATACATGTACTAGTTATAGAGGAGAAACATCCTTGTGGTCCACCACCTTTACCACCACATTTTTAGCATCTAACTGTTCCTGTAGTACTGGAAGATTTGGTGTGTAGGCCGACCACACATCATGAGTTTTTGTAACAGACACACCACATTTTCTAAAGTGAGCATAACCCACAGGTGGTTGAGATCTTTCTTGAGGTGGTGGTATGAATTTTCTATTTGGTCTGGAAACCAGTAGATGTGATGGTGTTCCCCGTGGTGAGCCTTTTCCTTGGATTTATAGGATGATGGTGGTGGTTAGTGACCCATAATTTTGAAGGGTAAACACTTGCATGGTTAGAGTTTTAACAACTTCTTAGAGAGGAGATCTCTATAGCTAAGCTAAGGGTTGTACATATCCAGGATCTTCTATATCTCAATTAGTACAACATTCTATTTAATGAGTATTCACCGCAGATTACAAACCTCAGCATGTACTCGATGGATATGGTTCGTAATCAATCCTTTTAGGATCGGGCCTTCAAGTGAGGACTCTATAGATAAATTGGACCAAATTTATACGTATATAAATTTTTACTGATTTTGGGGTTCTAGAGTGATATTTTTTTCTTGAATGTTTTCAAACTGGGAATACAGACATAGTGGTTCCCAAAAATGGTCCCACATAAGTAGAAACATTGGTCTCCGGGAGTTGACGATAGTCTCATAGACCAGGTCTTGTGATACCTTTCAGGAGGTGGTCTTATGATATAGGTTATGGGGTTTAGGTGTCCAAGAATGGGTCCAGTCTACCTAGGGAGAGGAGGTTATACACTTATGACGGTAGATGATATATTTATGGAGATTTTATGAACCATCATATGGATGATAAGGATATCTTGGATGGGTCTCTAAGGACGAGATGGTGGTAGGAACATATAGTTATACAATGTATAGGATGTGGTAGAGGAGCTGTGAGAGTATATGAATGTGGTAAAATTTTTGTATTATTACCCCCCCCCCCACGTGATACATGCTAGGTTCATGAAGCTAGATGACAGGGATAAGGACAACTAAAAGCTGTCAAGGATTTTGTCCCAGTGGCTCCAGGAATGGTTCGAGATACGATATATGTGTTTTATATAATATATGTAGTATTTATAGACACATGTATGAGTAATTCCATTCTTTCCACCTATCTAGTTTAATATATGGATATTCTAGTTGATCCCCTGGCCTGACCCTTATGCTTGAAGACACATACTAGAGATGACTCAGTGATCACACACCAGTGATGAAAATGTAACCTATGACTTGGAGGAAAGTGTTCTATTGGTATATTTTTTTAGAAATTATGAGTCCTTATGACTTCATCTTAGTTAAGGACAGGTTATCTATAACTTAAATCTACATTAACTATTTCAGGTAGAGGATGTGGTGTTTTCTTAATGACGGGACTAGGAATTCTATTGTGGGTGAAAATAAAATCCAGGAAGTACATGAGGGACTCATGCATAGGTTGATGCACCCGATTACTCAATATTTGGATGGCTCGAACCTTGGTGCAGTGGATGTCATGAGTTTCCACTTCCTTAATGTGGTAGAGGAGTACGATGTTGTATTTTTCAAGGATGATCCAGTCTTACCTCTCCCCTAATATATAGACTTCTTAATTTACCTACACCTAGAAATGAAATTGATATCTGTCCCATAATATTATATGTATCCTATAAAACATCATGAGGTGAAGATGCAGTAGGATGAATTGCTAATGATTGGCTTTTTTAGGCCCAGTGCTTCACCCAGGGTAGCCCCTGCTATTCTCGCCAAAAAGGATGATGGGAGGTTGAGGTTGTGTATAGACTATCGTCACATTAACTATGTTACTTTTGAGAACAAATACCCACTATTAAAGATAAATTTCCACATTGATCATTTGATAAGGTCACGATGGCTCCCGATGGATGACAATAGGTTAGGCTATCACATGTTGTGTATATGAAATGAGGATATACCAAAGATAACATTCAGATGTCTCTATGGTCACTATGAGTACATGGTAATGCCCTTTAGAATGATGATCTCTCTAACAGGGTTCATGGGACTCATGGAACAAATATTTCCCCCCATACTTGTAGCGACTCAGGTTTTGGCCCAGGCATACTTTGGAATCTTCCTATGAATAATTATAGAGCTAGGCGCGAAGGCTGCGTGCGATTATAAGGCCGGATGTGCCCAGATTTAATGTTTCTTATAAAAATATTTAGTATTTTTATACTATGAACATGGAGGGGTTGTGTTTTCTCCTAAAGGGTAGCTCGGATCAGAAATCTAAGGTCATTGTTTCATTTGGAACATAACGTTTACCCTAGGTGGGGTGTAAAAGTTGCAGGTGTGGGCCTGTTGTGAGAGATGTCACCCAGAGGAAAAATCGTAATTTTAAACTAATGACTTAGTGATTTTTATCAATGGTGTTCTTTTAGAATAAAATTTGAACGAAGTATCGTAATGGAAATCCGAGACTTCTGTTGAGTTCAAGATGGGGTGTTTTTCTTAGGCATGATATATGATAGGTGGATGAGGAGGTTTCAGAATCCTCACCTGTCAGTAGAGTTTTAGAGAGAGTTTATAAACTCACTTGAATGTGGTATTAATGGAAACCCATTTATCTCCCTCTCTCTCTTTCTCTATCAAGCATTCTTCTGAGTTTTTTTGCCATTCTTCACCTGATTGAGGAGAAAACTCCGACGGATCGAAGTGGGATCGCAGCGGGCATGTCGCCAACGTCGAACGACCAGATCGAGGTAGGCTTTCAGTTGTTTTTCTACACCATCATCAATTTCTTGGGTTTTTGTAAATCCGTTCATTTAATTCTGTAGTTTTAGAATTGGGATGATAGACGAACGAACACTTCCACCGTCCAAGTACCGTTATAAATCCTGCAATATTTATCATTCTTCATCCGAATTTTTTGGATGTGCCAATCAATAATCAGATCACTGATCGGGGGAAGGCATTGCGAAGGAATCGTCCCAAGGATCCAAAAACTATCTTCAATTTTGATTTTGGTCCACCGGAGTGGTGGTAGAGGCCATCTGATGCCCCAGATCTGGTAACGATGGTGGCCGGAGGTTGGGGTGGAGTAGTGGTGGAGCTGTCCAGAGGCGTTCGGTGCAGCGCGGTTAGTCCGAGGCAGAGAATGAAGGTCCAGCGTGTGGTGGACGGCAGGAGAGAAGGAGCTCGGATGGGCTGGTCTGCTGCGGCGGTGTTGGGTGTGGCTGGTGCAGACAGGGTGCGGCTGGGATGAGTCGAGAGTGTCGGGCGGAGGCGGCTACCTGCGAGGTGTAGCGGGGACCTGGCAGAGCCGGCTAGACTGGTGGAGTAGTGGGGAGCCTAGGCGGACGCGGTGCAGGCGGCCGGCCTGCATCAGTGCACCCGGCTGGTCGGGAGGCGGTGGCCTCAGCCGGTCGCTGTCAGGGCTGAGGACCTAAGGTGCTAACCTTGGGGGTGCAGCGCAATAAGGACCCGCGTTCGGCGAGTCTTGATGGTGAGGTGTGTGGGGAAAGTGACCAGTAGTTCAGCTGTTCTATGGAAGAAGCGGACCCCAGGGGTCCGGTGACATCAAACAAGCCTCGGCCAGCGGGCCACGGCGAGCTGGGCCGGACCTGCGGCTGGGTCGCAGGTCGGCGGTCTGGGCTGGGCCGACTGGTCTGGACCGGCCCATTCTGGGCCCCTTGTGTTCAAGGGGTCGTACCTTCTAAACGGTGTGTCCGTTTGACGTGATGTCAGTGGCTGTGGGTTCTCCCTATCGAGGCCGACTTTTTAATTTGACACTCGTTATTTTTAGGTTATGTGACCAAGGTCGGGTGACCCGAAACGCTTTAATTTAATAATAATAAATTTTTATTAAAGCTCACAATAGACGCGCCTTTCGAACCGGATGTCTGATTGACACACCATCAGTGGTAGTGTGACCCTAGTCCTCGTAAAGGATTTTTGAGGTGATCCTTTCAGTGTTCAGTCTAAATGAAGGGTGTGGGCTCCACATGACCCAGTATATACGTTTTACGATGAAATGTCACTTCTTCACCCGACATCCGTTTGGGACGATCAAGTAGTCGATTCCGTGTGTTTTTAAGGGTATCAGAGCGGTATGATCCTCTTGATGAGTTTCGGGATCATATTATGGGACCCACATGAGATAGCTTCTCTAAATAGTGACTTTTGCACTGTTTTTTCATTTTGGACGAGTGAATAGCCTATCCTCTATGTTTCTTCGTGTGGATTGTGATGGTGGCCTCAGTATTGGCCTTGGAGGTGCACAGTGTGGAGTTGTGGAGGGTCGCTTGGTTTAGCGATGTTTGGACCAGCAGTGGTTGAGATTACTCCATTTGTTTGTTCATACGATGGTTCACGCGGCATCACAACCATAGCGTAGGTTTGTGATCCTCTCAATGGTATGTTTAATCTGTTAGAGTTGTGGCATCCCTCTATTGGGCCCATAGCGGGATCCTCTAGCATTGGATCCCTAGACTGGGTTCTTGGTATCGTTGTGACCATTTATCCATGGGTTTTGATCCCATATCTAGCGGATTAACCCTGTAGGGTTTGTGGCATCATTGGGAATATGATCCCCTACGCGGTGGGCCATGCTCAGTAAGGTTGTGGCATCGTCGGGTTTACGATCCCCTACATGGAACGAGGATTAATGTAGGGTTGTGGTATCATTGGTTATATGATCCCCTACTCAGCGTGTGGTTTCTATAGGGTTGAGGCATCATCAGTTCGATCCCCTACAACGTGAGATCTACCAGATAGGGTTTAGGTATTGTCGTGACTATTGTGAAATAGGTGGTGATCCTCTATCCTAGTGATGTGTTTCTGTCGAATTCCTTATCGGGTTGTGGTATCCCCCCAGTGGATCCTGGGTGTGATCCCCTATTTGTGAGATCTTTAAATACCAATGTTGGTTTTAGCATCCCGTAGCTGACCCTAGGATTTATCCCCTGTCTGAGGAATTTGGTGTTTTTTCTATTTCAGCTTGAGGTTCTTTGTGACGCTTTTCGATGAGTGTGTATCTCTCAGATGAGTGTCATCTGGGATGATAGATCTCATGGAGTGTGTTCTCCTAGATATGTGCCTATTGTGGGTTATGAGGTCGGAACCTCATTAGGCTTGGCGCATGTTTGACTATATCTAGTTGTTCATGGTGTACATATGGGCATACACCTGAGCTGAGCTGACTAGTCGTGTTTAACCGAGTATATCCTCGAGATGGAGTTTCTCTCCCTTTTGGGTTCCCTCTGGCTGGGATAAGCATATTGTTTCCTTTCAGTTGCTCCCTTTTTTAAGGTTTTTGGGGTGACTACCACGTATTTTTATACTCACCCCTGCATGGGATTTTACCACACATTTTTGTATCTTGTGTAGACCACATGCCTTTCGACGGAGTTCTAGGAGGACCCGGAGCATGCAGATCTTAGTGTGCACGACCGACCAGGGGGGTTTACTAGAGTCGTGCTGAGGAGCTCACCAGCAGGTGCATTAATCAGCATTTCCCTCCTTCTGAGCAGGTTGCATGCTTTTGTATTTTTCTTTTGGTGGGCCCTATTTTTCCTTTTTTGTACATCTGTTGTACTCTTATTTTGGGATAGTTGTATGCATGCTTTTACATTTCAGTTTTATATATCTCTACATTGTTTCATAGAGGTATATGTGTGTGTGTGTGTGTACAGGTACCGTACTCTAATGTCTCCCATGTGTGGGATAGCCTACTCAGCGCTAGTTTCCAACCCCTGGCCTATTAGAGGTGGTCTTGGGGAGTCGTGGTTCGAGCCACGTTGGGTCGGGTCGTGATAGAGTGGTATCAGAGGAGGTTCCACCTTTGGGATCTCATAGCTTAGCTGCTCTAGCTGTGAGTTTGGTTTGTGTTGTATAGCGACAATGCCAAGATGTTTCAAGTTTGGCTTTCAGGCCAGGGACCCCAGCGTTGGTGCAGTGGCCAACATATCCATTCACCAGGACTCTGATAACCTGCCTTTCGACTCAGACTATATTGACACTAGTCGTAGGGACATAATGGTTCATGCATCATATAAGACTGGGTTTTTGGGTTTCCCTTGTTATTCTTGAGTTATCTCTCCAGATATACTCTTTGACTATGTTGTGTCTAGATCGTATTTCAGGATGCCTCCACAATGATAGCTAGCGAGAGTTCCGTAGTGGGATTGTGGTGATGATCTTTCCCATGTAGAGGTTGTGGGCGAGGGCGTAGGTTCAGAAGCTGGATCTTCGAGTGGTCCTCATGTTGAGCCACCACCTGTCGAGCAGCTGGTTGTGTCGGTAGTGCATGATGGGGTAGTGCGCAGGGTGAGTGCACTTCACGATTCCCATAGGCAGGGACCTCTAAGGTTTCGTGGGGATCAAGACCCCTAGGCAGTTGATGACTGGCTCGAGGCAGTCACCAGTGTTTTATTCCCGGTGAGGACACCTCTAGATCAGATGGTGGTCCTAGAAGCGAGCCTTCTGCATGGTTCGGTCGGGTGATGATGGGGCCAAGTGACGCAGTCCCACGACGGGGAGACACTCATGTGGGTAGAGTTTGAGCGGATCTTTCTACAAGAGTTCTATCCCATGACATAGAGGTCAGTGCGGATCCAGGAGCTTCTGCAGCTCCGATAGGAGGGCATGACTATGTCAAAGTACTCAGTGAGGTTTACAGACCTATCACGCTACTCCATAAATATGGTTGGAGACCCATTGTTTAGGGCTCAGACCTTTGAGTAGGGGCTATGCAAAGACATTTGGGTAGGTGTGGTTTCTTTGTGTCTGCCCACCTATGCTGGAGTGCTGGAACGAGCCTTGGTGGTGGAGAGCTTTCTGGCTGAGCAAATTCATACCATCAGTGTAGGGCGTGTGGTATATGGGAAATCAACAGCTCATATCCAGCGGAAGAAGTAGGGGTCTGGGAATGGCTGATGTTTCAGGATGTGACCCCAGAATGGAGGTTCGGAGGCTCCAGGCTCACATGCCTCGTGGGCCAGTTTTGATCCGCCACAGGAGAGGCAGTGTTATGATTGCGAAGTCGGGGACATCTCGCAAGAGATTTTTTGACCCATCAAGCTGCTGAGGGTGAGCTAGTCGACATGCCTCCGGGGAAGTGGAAACATCTTGAGTTTTACAGTCTGTAGGGTAGCGGATGATGCGACGGAGTGGGTGCAGTAGTGGGAGGTGTTAGTCGGTATCAGATTCCACCACCACCACCCCCAGGTGGTCCATGTCGTGCTCAGTGAGCTGGTGGGTGAGGGCAAGGACAAAAACATTCCCTATAGGTTGTTGACCCAGAGGCTCCGTGTATGGATAGGGGTACACCTTGTTCCCTTTTTACATTCTGTAGTAGTTTTGATAGATACTGTTTAGCGATACTCTTCAATTTCTATTTATTTCTCGATTTATGTTCATGGCGTTGGTAAGACCCTGCGAGGGTGTTGTTCAACATGCTTCAAATGTGTGAGAAAGAGGGATCCTTCCTCCACCGAGATGCATTTTTGTGATGTGATTAAAAACCGTGCGGGTGAGTTAGTGCCGCTCAAAGCAGGTAGTGTTGAGATTTCTTGAATGAGTCCCTTTGACTTATGCATTCAAGCAGGGGTGTTTGATGGTAAACTCACTGGTATGGGAGACACATTTGAGAGACTAGTTACTTTACTTGTGATTATGGTTTTTCAGGGATGAAAAGATATAAGTTGGTAGTGATGTATGACTTGGGTTTTGGCCCTTTCATACTTTGGAATATTCAAATGAATAATTCCAGATCTAGTCGCGAAGACGAAGTGCGATTCTGAGGCCCACTGTGCCCGGAATTAATTTTTTATAAAAATATTATGTATTTTTATACAATGCTCAGAGCATGGATGTGTTTTATTTTAAACGGTAGCTCGGATTGGAATCCTGAGGGCACGGTTGTGTCCAGAACATTCCGTTTACCCTAGGAAAGGTGTAAAAGTTGCAAGCGCGGGCCTGTTGTGGGAGATGTCAACCAGGTGAAAAATCGTCATTTTAAATTAGTGACTTAATGATTTTTGTCACTTGAATTTTTTTTGAATAACATTCAATAGAAGTATCGGAATCGAAATATGAGACTTCCGTTGAGTTTGAAATGGGGTGTTTTTCCTAGGCTTGATATAAAATAAGCAGGAGATGAGGTTTTAGAATCCTCACCCGTCGGTAGAGTTTCAGAGAGAGTTTTTAAATTAGATTGAATGTGGAATTTAGGGAAACCCGTCTCTCTCTCTCTTTCTCCACATTGATCGTTCATCAGCATTTTTTGTCATTCTTCACCAGATTGAGGAGCGAACTTCGGTAGAACAAAGTGGGATCGCAGCGGGCGTGTTGCCAACGTTGAACAGCTGGATTGAGGTAGTATTTTGGTTTTTTTCCACTAATTTGTCAATTTCATGGGTTTTTGTAAACCCATTCATTTATTTATATAGTTTTATAATTGTGATTCTGGCCGAAGAAACAGAGACACCATCCGTGTCCCATTATTAAACCTGTGTTCTTCATCATTCTTCGTCCGAATTTTTCGGATGTTCCAATCAACCGTCGGATCATTGATCAGGGACAGGCGCTCTGAAGGAATCATCTTGAGGATCCCAAAACTATCTGCGGTTTTGAGATCGGGCTTCAAGAGTGGTGCCAGCGGCCGTCAGAAGCCCCAACTCTGGCAAGTGCGGTGGCCGGAGGTCGGGGTGGGGCAGCAGTGCAGCCGGCCAGAGGAGTTCAGTGTAGCACAGTTAGTCTGAGCTAGAGCTCGAAGGGCTTGGGTGCGGCAGTCAGTAGGTGAGTCCAAGCTCGGAGGGGCCGATCCAGTGCGGCGGTGTCAGGTGCGGTTGGCGCGGATGGGGTGCATCCTTGAGGAGTCCTGAGGGCCAGGCGGAGGCGGCTGTGGGCGTGGTGTAGTAGGGACCGTGCAGAGTTGGCTCTACCGGAGGAAAAGAAGGTAGCTTGGGTGGCCGCGGCACAGGGGGACATCATGCGGCAGTGCACTCGGATGATCGGTAGGAGGTGGCCTCAGCTGATCATGGTCAGGGCGGAGGACCCGAGGCGCTGACCTCGGGGTGGCAGCGCGACAAGGACTCGCGTTCGACGGGTCCTGCTGTTGAGGTGCACGCGGAAAGTGACCGGCCGCTCGGCTAGTTGGTGGAATAACTAGACCCGAGTAGTCCAATTGTATCGAACGAGCTGTGGCCAGTAGGCCGTGGTAAGCTGGGCTGGACCCATGTCTGGGCCGCGGGATTACGGTCTGGACCAGCCCATTCTGGGCCCCATGTGTTCATGGGGCCGTAGCCTCTAAAAAGCACGTCTGTTTGACATGTCGTCAGTGGATGTTGGTTAGTCTCATCGATAAGTACTTTTTTGTTGTGATTCTTCCAATTTTTGGGTTCTACACCCGAGGTCGGGTGACCCGAAACGCTTTAATTTAATAATTATAATTTATTATTAAAGCTCGCAGCGGACGTGCCCTACGAACCGGGCATCCAATTGATGCGCTGTCAGTGGCATCATGACCCTAGTCCTTGCATGAGATTTTAGATGTGCTCCTTTCATTTTTCATGCTAAAGGAAGAGTGTGGGCCCCACAGGGAATGGTCTTCACGTTTTACGATGAAATGTTGATTTTCACCGGATGTCTGTTTGTGATGATCGAGTAGACGATTCTGTGTCTTTTTCGAGGGGATCCCAGTTGTATGATCCGCTTGTTGGGTTTCAGGATCATAGTGTGGGCCCTACATGGACTGGATTTGGTGATTAGTGACTCTTCTACCGGTTGTCCGTTTCGGGCGAGTGGATAGCCTATCCTATGTGTTTTTCCTTGTGGATCACGATGGTGGCCTCGGTATCATCCATGGAGGTGTGCAGTGTGGCGTTGTGGTGGGTCGCTCAGATTAGTGGTGCATGGACCATCAGTGATTGAGGGTACATACTTGGTTCATTCCTACAATGGTTAATATGGAATTTCAACCTAAGCATAGTTTGTTGATCCTCTTGATGGGATGTTTAATTTTTTTGAGTTGTGGCATCCCTCCGGTGGGCCCGGGGCGGGATCCTCTAGCATCGGATCCCTAGATCGGTTTCTTGGAATCACTGTGACTATTTATCTATGGGCGGCGATCCCCTCTCTAGAGGATTAACCTTGTAGGGAATATGATCCCCTACGTGGTGGGACATGCCCTGTAGGGTTGTGGCATCTGTGGGTATACGATCCCCAACTCAGCATAAAGATTAAATTAGGGTCGCAGTTTCGTTGGTTATATGATCCCCAACTAAGCGTGTGGTTTATCTAGGGTTTTGGCATCGTCAGTTCGATCCCCTATAGTGTGAGATGTACCAGATAGAGTTTTGGTATCATCGTGACATGGGTAGAGATCCTCTGTCCAGGTGACGTGTTTCTGTCAATTTCCAGATCGGGTTGTGGTATCCCCCAGCAGATCCTGGGAGTGATCCCCTATCTGTGAGATCTTTGAATACCAGTGTAGGTTTTGGAATCCTTCATTGGACCCTATGAGTGATCCCCTATCCGAGGAATTTGGTGTTTTTGCTTTTTTAGTTTGAGGTTCTTAGTGGTTCTTTTCGATGAGCATGTATCTCTTGGACGAGTATCATTTGGGATGACAGAGCTCATGGAGTGTGTTTTCCTAGATATATTCTTGTTGGGGGTTGCAAGGTCGGATCATCATGAGGCTTGGTGCATGATTGAGTATATCTGGTTGTAAATGGTGTACATATGGGAATAAACCCAAGCTGAGCTGAGTAGTCATGTTTAGATGAGGATGGTCTCGAGATTGAGTTTCTCTCTCATTTGGGATCCCTCTGGATGGGATGTGTTGACTGTTGCCTTTAAGTTTATCCCTTGGGGGGGGGGTTTGGGGTGACAATGGAGTATTTTATACTCACCCCTTCACTGGAATTTCCAGAACATGTTTGTGTCTTATGCAGACCACATGCCGTTTGACGGAGTTCTAGGAGGACCCAGAGCAGGTGGAGCTTAGTGTGTCTGAATGACCAGGGTGATTACTGTAGCCATGCTGAGGAGATTACTAGTAGTTGCTTTGAGCAGCATTTCCCTCCGTCTGAGCAGGTCGGACAATTTTTTAGTTTTATTTTCATGGGCCTTCGTTTTCCCTTTTTGTACTTTTTCTGTACTTTGATTGTGGGATAGTTGTATGCATGCTTTTACCTTTCAGTTTTATATATCTCTACACTGTTTCATGGAGGTGTATATGGGTTCGTGTGTACAGGTACCTTAGGCTCAAGCCTCCCTTGTCTGTGATAGCCTACTCGGCACTAGTCGCCAACCCCTGGCCTATTGGAGGCAGTCTTGGGGTGTCGTGGGTCGAGCCCCGTTGGGTTGGGTCGTCACAATACTAGACCAGTTCAGGGTATTCATTATCAATGATATCCATGTGTACTCGGTACTTGAGGAGGAGGATGTGAGACCCATAAGGATTTTTCTAGACATACTCTGATAGAAACACATTTACAGGAAACTCATGAAGTGTTAATTATGGATTTGGGAGGTTCACATTCAAGGATATGTTATCACAGAATATGTTCTGTTAGTGGACCATGCCAAGGCCAAGAGATTTTTAGCGTGGGTTACACCCAAGTGTTTGATGGCGGTGCGAAGCTTCCTTAGGTAGGATGTTTATTACCTGAGACCCATACTTTATTTCTCTAGGATTTCACCAAACATGAAATATTTCACCCAAAAGGGTCATCATTTTGTGTCTATAGAAAGATTCCATCATGATTTTGAGGAGTTGAGGTTGAGAATGCGATCACTCCAATCATGAGATTTTTATGGGTGGGCATCCAGTACATAGTGTTTGACAATGCATTAGGAACAAAGATTGGTTGTCTTCTAATTTAGATTAAGGTAGTGATTACCCATGGTTCACATCAGTTGAGACCACATGAGAAGAACTATGCGACCCATGATCTTGAGGTATCAATAATAGTATACGCACTAAATATGAGGTGACACTAGCTGATGGGTGGGTAGTTTATCATCTATTCTGATAAAAAGAGTCTTAATTTTATCTTCTCCCATAAGGATGTAATGTTTAGATAGAGGGGAAAAATAATTTTCTTCTAGGTCATAAATTCAAAATTTTCTATACTCATGGGATGGTGAATGTTGTAGAAAATTCTCTTAGTAGGCGAACTTGTTCATAGATGCTAAATGAATACCTAGAGCAGTTGTCCTCATTTTAGTTATAAGTTGTTGATAGAGATGGTGTATCTGACATACAATTAATGGTAATTAGCCCCACCAAATTTTCAATGACATAGGGGGACATCTAGGGGACACTAACTATGATACCTTACGTACTCAAATATCCAATTGAAATGCTCCAGATGGATTTTCTTGAGGTGGGGATCATGTCGTTATTTAAAGAGGAAACTTTATGGTACAGTTGATATTGAGGGAGGAGGTTATGAGATAGTTTCATACACTTCCAATTTTAGTAAATCCAAGTGTGTAAAAGACATACCAAGACCTACGATGTTAGTTTTTGTGTCCAGGGCTCAAGAAGGGAGTTGGAGAGTTAGTCTCGCAATGCCTTACTTGTCACCATGTAATGGGTGAGCACCATGTTCTTCAGTGTTTAGCTCAAAACCATAAGGTTCTAGAATAGATGTGGGATTTTATACCCATGGAATTCATTGTGGGATTACCATGTATCTCTAGGGGACATTCTTCCATCTGGGTGATCATAGACTGACAAAACATGTCGGCCCACTTCTTATCCATTCGAGTGAAATTTTTAGTAGAGAGCTTGCGATGTCTATAATTGTAAAATATAGTAAGAGTACATGGATTTAAATCAATTATAATTTATATACATGATTATTACTTCATATATTTGTCATACAAGGTAGTTCAGGTGGTGTTAAGAACTCAGTTACAATTGATCACAATGTTTGACACACAAACTTATAACCAGATAAAGTAGAATATTCAAGTTCTTGAGTACATGTTGCGATAATGAATGTAGGAAAGTGTCAATAGTTTTGGGGATCACTTATCACTGGTGGAAATTTTGTACAATAACAAAAACCATTCACCCATTGATATGGAACCATTCGAGTCTTTCTATAGAAAATGTATATTTCATCACTTTGTTGGACTAAACCGAGAGAGTCAGCACTCATGGACCAAGAGTTATTATAACCAACTACCGAAAGTGTTAAGATTATATAAGGGTGGATAAACACTTCATAGATCTTTAAAATGTATTCTTTTGATATTTTATGGAGGCCTTTGGACTTCATGTTTGGATTCTATGGGTTTATATGGGTTTCACCTCATCATGGAGTATATATATTTGGACATGGCGACAAGTTGTCTCTAAGATTCATTGACCCTTTCCATGTACTAGGTAGAGTTGTAAAGGTGGTGTACCACATATCTCTAACTTCATAGTTATAATGGGTACATGATATCTTTCATATGTCGCAGCTGAGGAGGTACATGAATGACTCATCACACGTTATCAACTTGGGAGATCTCGACGTCAATAATGGAACTATCTTTTTATAGTGCCCAGTTAAGATTAGAAATCATTATGAGGGGACACTTCAATGGTTATCGATTCCTTTAGTGTGTTTCTAGTGGTGTCATGTAAATCATGAGGACATAACATGGAAGTAGGAGGTTCAGATACATCCACAGAGCCCACAACTCTTTATGTAACCTTGTTTTATCTATTTAGGATGTAAATCCCCATGGAAGGGGGAATGTAATTACTCAAATGATGAAGTTATAATATTAACATATTTTATTCTATAATTAAATGTTTTAAAACCCATAAAAATGATAATTTATGTGAAATTTTCACATTTTCTAGTTCAAGAAGAATTTTGATCATAAATGAAAAAATGGCTTACTTTTGAATTTTAAATGTTCTATTATTATTATGTATTTAGGTCATAAATTTATGTACATTTAATAAAATGGAAAAATTAATCTATTTTAGTCTTCAATTTATATTTGTACTTATTTTTTACTTCTGGATCCAAAGACCAATCAATCTTATGGGGGACCAAAACTAGCTCACAATCCCAGCCTTGAAAACTTTGTACAGTTCTGGACATGTTTGAAGATTAGCTTATATCTCGAACAAGGATGGCCCAATAGAGCTAATATTATACAGGGATATTGATAATGAATTATTTAACATCATCAATCAATAATTATATGCATAAATCCCCCAATGTCATGGTCATTATTTCTTGGTCACTAGCAACATTGGAATATAAAGGGTCATATGAAAAGAAGTAATGTCTTGGATTAAAGCTGTCATAACTCATATATCGAGTTCCAAATCATGGAGAAATTTTGATGGTATAGTTGGAAGATAATTTTTAAAATCATTCATGATGTAACCTTTCCATTATTTAGCCAATTATTTAGGGTGCAATGCAGAATAATCTGGTTTCCAGAATTGGAGACAAAACTTTTTCAAACCATTTTCTATAAATTATCATCCCTTCTCCCATTTCAATGTATATTCATTTCAAGGTGTAAAAGGTCATGTTTTGTATCTGAAATAGTTTTTTATATTTTCAATATATTTTTTCTTAGTTATTATTCTTTTCCTATGTATTTATGTTCTATTTCATTTTCTATTTTTTCCCCTCGTAGTGATCCTTCTAATCTCTATGCAAGTGTAGAACTAACTTTCGTTGTTGTTTATTGGGGGAGTAGTGGTTCTTGAGTTCATTCTAGCTAAATATTAATCTTTTCATATTCTAATAATTTCATTATATTTGAAATGGTTTTTATGTAGGGTTAAATCCACATTCTATAATTTTGAGTTCTTCTTCCCATCTTAATATTTTTTCTCTCATTCATCATCATATTGTTGCATCCATGTGGGAGTAGCATTGTAGTGATGATGTGAGTGTGTATTATCTTTCACGTGGAGGGTCGATGTGCAATAATAAAAATTAAAGGTATGTTTTTGAGTGAAAAGTTAGATCTCAACATTAAGTATAATATTGAGAATAAATATTTATAAGGAATAATGATTTCAAAACCATGATCTCACACGAAAGACAACAATTCTTCACTATCTTCTTTGTGTCATATCTTCTACATTTTTTTTGTTTCATTATTGGTTTTTTTCGTTAATTCATATATATATATTATTTTCATTCATTTCAAACCCAACATTATTTATATTATTTTAGTAGTATGATTGTTTTTTTAATATCAACAATAGTAGAATCGGTGTGTGTAAGTGTCCTCCATGAGAGATCATCCCTATAGTGTAAATAATATTTCATTCTAAGGTAGTAATAATTTATTAGTGAGGGATTCATTATAAATATTTCTAACCAATTCGGAGCCATTTTTGGGCAGTTAAATCACTTTACCACATTATTTTTCAAAAAAATCATTAATACCCAAAAAAAAATTTGAACTTCATTAGATTTCATTATTTTCATGGTTCAAATAAGGAATTTCAATGCAATTTATGAAATAATTTCATTTTAATAAAATTAATGAGTCTATCGAACAAGTATCTCATTAAAATCATTTGGATAATATTGACAAAATTATAGAATATTTGACGAAAAAATGCATTTATTTCATCTTCCTTGATGGAATTGGCAGGTCAAAATGCAGCTCAATAAGAGGAATGAATTTTTTTCAAAACTTTTCTATTTAAGAGACATGTGAGATAGAAAATATAATGTAACTAGACTCGAACCTATATTTACCATTTCTAGAGGAAGATAAAGAAGATTAATTTCCGTCTAATTCACATTTGGGAGATCAAGCTGAATTGGATGAATATTAGGCCGATTTTATAGAAGCTAAAAAGTTATGTTTTTCTACCATCATTGATAATGATAAATCAGAACCTATACATACATCTCATGAATTGAAATATTAAGAACATGATTCAATTGATGATATTTACATACCAATGGTCTATCTCGAAGAGATCAATTTCTAGGTAGACATACATGAAAGGTAAGATTTAATTATTAATTCATCTTGGTTTAGTCTTATTCAAGATAAAATATTATCTTGTTTCTTCCTTTTTAAAATTAAAAATACAACACAAATTGATTAGGCCTTTGATATTAAGGAATACACCAACCATTTAGTGGTGGTCAAAGAAGAATAAGTGATAGAGAAACATGTTGTGTGACAACCTCCTCTATAATAACACATATACCACATGGAGGAAGAAACCAAAAAAGTCAAAAGGTAGTACCAATATCTTCTTTTATACCCCCTATTCACTTCAAAATATGACATTCATATCTTCTGGGGGTTGGGGATATTTTTCTTTTCACTAGGGGTTCTCACTCCTTCCATCTACTGAAGGATGTAAAGAGAGATAAAATGTGGTAGTTTATAAGAATGAATCCCCATACACCTTTAGATTTAGGTTAAACAACTAAAACTACATAACTTTGGTCAGTAATATCATAGCACCCCCATGGGGGTACAACCCATGTTCTATCATATTTTCCATTCCTTTTTATTTTTCTTTATTTTCATTACGTTTTGTTCTATTTTATTATATATAGATTAAGGAGTAGAATCTAGAAGTTAAACACAAATATTCCATGAAAAAATAAAGTCCTGTTGTATCTCTCAATCCATTTGTTTTTCTGGCCTTATTTTTATTTATTGTTCAGTTGAAATTATAGGTAGCAGATTCTATGTGTGGGGGAAGTGCCGACTATATCAGTTTTTCTCATGGGTTAATTTTATTGGCCTTTTTCAATTTCATTTTTTGGAACATTGAGCTTCAATGAATATTCTAAAAAAAATTCACACATCATTTTGTTTTGATAAATTTGAAAATATTTTTGAATCACTAGATTTTATATGATTTTTGATGTGGAATATTTTTCCATGATTTGGATTTAATCGTTTTTATGATTTTGATAGAATGTTATAATCCATGATCGTGAAACACAAACTTCAAATATTTTCCCTATCCTATGTGGTATTCTAAACCATTTTAACATATTTTTTCATATACCCACACATTATTTAAGGAAACATGGATTTTTTGGGAGAACCATAACATGTTATTTTTTCTTATTGAATGAATTGTATTTCATGGATTTTTTTCACATGATTGAAGTACTTGTATGAAAATCCACATACATAACTTCCTAGGTTTTTGTGTTGGGTCGAAAACCCCCTATTGATTTGAGCTATTGAACAAGTAGTGATCTTACTTGGTTTTCATTGATAGGAACACAATTAGTAGAGTTCTGTTGGAATTAAATTGTTTTATGGGTTATTTTAGGGGCTAGAAGAGTGCCTAAGGTGTTTGGAATGGTTTCAGGAGCATTGGAGGCCCAAATGCCTAGTTTTTTGGAAGCATATGCAGGTGGACGGTTTAGAGAAACAGTGTGACTGTAGGTTTATGACCATGAGGGCTCATCTGATAACTTTTTAGAGGGATACCAAACATTGTTCACATGGTTTGTCAGTCTATGTGGGGTAGTCATGCATAACTACAACCATAGGTAGTGGAATCCACACAGTCTCCATACAGTTTGAAAAAACGTGGGGGTAAACCATGTGGCCAATACTGGGTGTTTTTTCATTTTTTATTTTTCCTATTACTTCTTCATTCCTTATTGATTTTTTTAAATAGGGGAGAGTCCCCCCTTTTCTCTTTCCACTGGTTGTGATCTATTCTCTCTGTCTGACCTCTATTATTCTATCTATCAGAAGCTATAGTATAGCCTTAGTAAGGCTAACCTCACGTATACCACTTATTCATTGATCCTTTGTCTTACAAACTATTATTTTTGTCTGATCCAATTTCTAGGTAAAAGGAAGAAACTCAGATCTATGTCTACACACTTCGATTTGGACTTTGATATCGTACATGCCTACACCTATGAGTCTATTATAGGTGGTTCATACCTTGTTTTGATTTTTCACTGACCATCAAGGATGATTCATTTTAGTGCAACAACGGGTTTTGAGCGAGACCATGCTATAGCATATTAAATTTAGTATTATACCATGTGGGGTGTTTTGGGCCGTCCCTATACTTGGTATTATTGAGGGAGGTTGGGTGAGAGGCTGTTACTCATTGGGATATTTTGGCTGGGGTGATCAAATGTTTTTAGTGGAATTTTTCAGATTAAAACTAGTATGTTTAAATTTTTAATGTTTGATTAAGTGAATTAGAGGCAATCAAGACCTCCATCATGATATTTTAGAACTGGTTTCTTAGTCAATTCAATTTATTTAATTTTATTTACTTGATTAATGTTCTTTAATATGTTTTATATAAATTTGATGCTTGATATTACATATGCTGAGACTCTTGTGGTTGTGATGGGTAGGCCTGAGGTTGGGATGTCATAGCCATCAAGATTGAGTGTTATTGATCAGCGGTTGGGTGTGTCATGGGTTTCCTTGGGTGGTATTGACCATAGGATTGGGCATTGTGGATGAAGGTACAAGAAATTATGACTATCAAGTTGGGCATGGATTGACATACAAGGATGGCATGACCATCCAATTGAGCGACATGGTCACAGGGGCACGAGGTGATAGAGATGGTGTGGATTATGTTCTTTTTATTTGGTGATTACCACTCACAAGTGATGGCCAATGTGCCAATTAAGTCATGTGTACACAGATTGATTATGTGATGATGTGGTTTTGACCAATCAGGTGTTTAGAGTCCCCCAATATTTGTGTTTTAGGTATTTATTGTTTGGGGATGCTTGAAATTGAATGATTTACGGAAGGTGAGGAACCTTTAATTGATAGTGATAAGACCTCCAGGCTGGGGGCTGAGGATCTCTATGATTTAGGCCATGGGACTAGATATTTATTATAAGATAGATATCATTTTTCCTCCAGTTGTCATTCCAAGGGCCGATGTGAGGTTTCATGAAGGGGTATGGGGGACTAGGATAATATTTTTTGGTTGTTCCATTTGGATTTCGGTACATTGAGACACGAGGTATCTGGAGGCCCATGGTGCTAGGCTATATGTTTGAGGTGGAACCTAACGGTTCATCAGGACATTGTGACTACAGTGGTACCATGGGCCCTAGGCCAACAACTCTCTTTGCTTATGAGATTCTAACATTGGTTGAAGCAGGTGATACTCCCTGGTGTCTTCTGAGCACCAGGGGAGGTTGTGTTTATTATTGCATTATACGGTTTGCTTTTCTTATATATTATTATCTACTTAAACACATATACTAGGTATGAACCATTTCTTGGTATCCAACATAGATTCATCTCACAAACTACATGGGCCCTTCGGGATGTGTAAAAACATTATATATTTACATATAAGAAAAGGATCCGCCTCATGGGATGGATCATGGTATATATTGGCATGGAGATTGGAATTGAACTTGAGGTCGCACCTAGCTAGAGTTTTACTTTTTATAAGCTTTCACTCTTGTTTTTTCATGCTTATTTTTATGTATCAAGATTGGTTAGCCATGATCTCCCTTTGTATATTAACAGGTATGGCCTGTTATAGATTCCTTCCTTGTTTTCATTAGTAGTGTTTACAAATGGTGTTTGGCCTGATGATCTTTTTTTTCTACTACTTATATTTATTTAGATCATCTGTTGTTTATTGAATTTGGATGTGCTTCTACTTTAAGGGTCAAGCTTGATTCTACAGAGTCATTAATTTCAACTTCATGCTATCTTATTATTATTAGACCATTATATTATATATTACTAGAGGGTATGTCCACCACTCTATAACTTCTTACACCCTCACTGCTATTCAGAAGGCTTCAGCATTCGGGGAGGTGCGCCTAAGTCCAGTGGTACCCAACCCGTTATCATTTTTCGGGTGGCCGTTCGGGTCAGGGTTGCTACAATTGGTATTAGATGAGTTTATTTTACCTCTTTTCTTTGTATTACTATTTGGAATTATAGTAGACTAGAGATAGGTTTTTGTCGAATTGGATTTCGAACTCATTCTTGGGTTCCTGTAGACCCAGGTATAAGGGATGGTTTGACTTACCTTGGGGGGGTTCTGCTATTTTTCGTTTGCCCATATTACAATTTATATGATTTCCACCTTGGTCGATCACTTGGTTTGTGATGATAACTAGTTTTGATATGTGTCCCTTGACCTGATGTGTTATGGAAGAATTCGACCCTGGCACAATAAGTCAAGGCATGGTTGTTTGTATATAGATAGAAACAATTTTAGGGTATTTCAATTTCATATATGCACATATGCTTTGTGAATTGATAATATCATGTGAATAACATCAAAAACCATATAGACATGTAAAATTCCATGGTTTAAATTCTTTTGAAATGCGAACTATGATATTCCATGCTTTAAATATAGATATGAAATTGCATGTTTCATGAGGTTTGGGCTCGACTCTTATAGGAGAGGGAATGTATTATGATTGAAGTGATTTTGATCACTAGGATTTGGTGACTAGGTCATTAATTAGAGGCAATGTTGACTGTCAGGACATGCATGGCTCATGGATATTATGATACTTGGATCTATTAAGGGCGGGTACGGAGGCCATGAGGCCAAGATGCTATGGGAGTGTTTATGGTGGTGGAGAGTAAGGTTAGTTGTCATACACAACTATTTTTATGATTTCCCTATCTGCAATATATATATATATATATGGGTGTCTACCCATTTTATAGAATTCAGCTGGTTTGTCCAAGACTGATCAGATAGATCATCTGGTGGTTGATGTCATAATGCTCTAGGAGAATGATTTGGTTTAGTCCCATGAGGGGCAGACTGAACTAGAGCCACAGGTACCGGCTCAGGAACATGCTCAAGATTAAGATCCAGTGTAGGTAGGGTAGATTCTGATTTCGATAGCATTTGGTTCATTGATAAACAAGCAGTTCTGATCTAGCATAGTACTAGTTTTTAATGGATTTGACAGAGTTCCCATGGAACAGACCCCTCTATGTCATAACATATGCAGGAGTTCCATTCATAACCCCCACTAATTTTTCAGGGTGAGGGTGGTCAGCAGGTGACTGAGAAATGGATAGAGAGCATACAAATATTTTTGACAAGCTGTATATGCTTTCCGGGTGGAGGGTCGTGCTAGAGACATATTGCTCAGAGGACCGTAGAAATGCTGGTGGGATGTTTAGGTTCAGGCCCATAGACACGGGTGACTATCCTAGTAGTATTTTGAGGACAGGTCCTTCCACACCTTTTCCATTAGACGTTGAAATCAAAGAGAGATTAGGAGTTCTTGAGCCTTCAGGTGGGTGACAAGTCGGTTATGAACTATGCATCTACTTTCATTGAGATATATTTTTTTGTACAAGGTATGGTAAACGATGATACCTCAGGGGTAAGGCACTTCAAAGATGAGTTACAACACACCATTTGGGTGTAGGTAAATCTTTATGAGGGATTCATTCTTAGAGGCATTGAATCAGGTACTCATATTTGAGGGTAATATGATGGACCAGTCTCACATAATCTAGGTGGTGACTTCAGGTGATTATTCATATGGTATGAAACAATGTCAGGATAAGTTCCAATAGGGTTGTTGGTCCAATGACTTAGCAAGACCACCTAGTATGATCTCTATGATGTTTTTTATTCACTGTGGGAAACCAGTTCATGTCCGTACATAATTTGAGCAGCCTCCAAAGGGGTGTCTAGTGTGTGGGAAGGAATGTTATCTTGATTTTTTCGATAAGAAGACATTTTAGATAGCTGGTAGATAGGGATCGAGGCATGTTCGGGCTTCATAGATTGGTTCCGGACTGGTACCTGGAGGGGGTAGATAAGGTTAATCTACACATGGAGGAAATGGCAGATAAAATGGAACCTTGATGTGGGGTTAGTGTATAGTGGCTAGTGCAACACCATTGGAAGGATAGGCTTCAAGAGGCATTGTAATGTCCCACATTTTTTAGTCGTGTCAAAAAACTATGTCGATTTGAACTTTTCATCTATAAGCCTTTCAAATTTTTTGTTGTTGTTCAGAACTAAATTCCAACAGTTTTGTTGGCCTCAAAATGGTGGTTTTGGGTTGGTTTATAGGCTACGAGAATGTCATGGGTGTTAGGAATGGTTTCTCGAGCATCGGAGGATAGATGGCCTAGTTTTTTGGAAGCAGGTGAAAGCACACAGTTTAGGGAAACTATGCAACTATAGGCACACAACCATGTAGAATCTTCTGAAAAATTGTAGAGGGATGCCACACAGTTTTTCACACCATTCTGGGTAGTCATGAAGACATATAGCCTTAGGCAGTGGATTACAAACAGTTTCTGCATGGTTTGGAAAATTGTGTGGGTAAACCATGTGGATAGTTCTTGGTGTTTATTTTTTTCCATTATCCTATTTAATCTTTCATTCCACTTATTTCTTTCTTCTTGGTTGTGCATAGTAGAAGAGCTCCTCCCTTTTCTTCTTATACTAGTTTTTATCTACCCTCTCTGTGTGACCACTCCTATTCGATACTTCAGAAGCTGTAGGATCACCTCAATATGGATAACCCCACATGTAACTCTTCTTCTATGATCCTTTATCTTACAGAACGTTGTTTTGATCCAAGGAAATTTTAGGTTTAAGATGAAAAATCAGATGTATGTTGAACTGCATCAAATTGGACTTCGATATTGGATGTTTCTACGCCTATGATTCTAATGTAGTCTTCTTATATGTTGTTTTGAGTTTTTACAAACATTTAGGCTTGTGGCCTTTTAGAATAATGGTGGGTTTTGAGAGAGACCCTAATATAAATTTTAAATTGATGTTAAGACCATGTGGGGTGTTGTGGGAATGACCTATACTTATTACACTTGAGGAAGATCCGGTGAAAGGCCATTTCTCATTGGGATATTTCTATCGGGGGTTCCAAAATGGTTTTAAATTAATTGTTTGCATTTAAACTAGTATTATTTAACTTTTAATGGTTAATTAAGATAGTTATAGGCATCTGGGTCCTTTATGATGATATGTTTGAACTGGTAGCTTCAGAAATTCAATCTTTTTATATTGATTTTCTTGTTTAATGTTCTTTAATTTGATTTATATATATGTGTTGCTCGATTTTACATAAGATAAGACCCTTAGGGTTGTGAATATAAAGTCTCAAGGTTGGGATGGAACGAACATAGATATTGAGTTATATATATCACTAGTTGGGAATGGAACGGGTTTGATTTGGTGGTTCTGACCATAGGATTGGGTGTTGTGGGCATCGATTTGAGGTAGTGTGACTATCAGGTTGGGCATGGCCGGAGATTCATGGATGGAAAGGCCATGAGTTTTGAGTGAAATGGTCTTAGGGGTATGATGTTCTATAGATTATGTGGATGAGGTTCTTATTTGGTGATTTTCATTCACCCATAATGGCCAAAGAGCCAATTGGGTCATGTTCACATAGGTTGAATCCATGTTGAGGTGGTTTTGACCGCTCGTGTGGGTAGAGTCCCCCGAAAGTTGTGGCTTAGGTATTTATGGTTTGGTGTAATTGCCGTTGAAAGCCTTGTTGAAGGATAAGATCCTTTAGTTGATTTCGATGAGGCTGTCGAGTAGGGGGGTGAGGTTTTCCATGATGTCAGCCATCAGACAAGTTATTTATTTTAGGACAGAAATAATTGTTTTTTCTATTATCATTCCAAGTGTTGATGTGAGCTTTCGAGCAGGGGTATGTGGGACCAAGAAACTATTGTTTGAGTGTGCCATTGGGATGCCAGTACTTTGAGACATGAGGTGTCTGGGGACACATTGTGTTGGGCTATATGACTGATGTGTAACCTAAGTGTTCATCAAGACTTTGTGACTATAGGGGTATCTTGGGCCATGTGAAAAAGGAATCTATTTTCTTTTGAGATTCCTACATTGGCTAAAGTAGGTGATACTCCCAGGTGGCAGTTGAGAACCATTGGAGGATGGGTTTATTACTACATCATAGTGTTTAATTTTATTAAATATGATTATCTTCATAAACAAATATATCTTATAGGAATCATTCGGAGGTATCCTACTAAGATTTATCCCATAGTGTACACAGGTCCTTGAGGATGCGTGTACACATTATGGATTTACATACTGGTAAAGGATCGACCTCAAAAGATGGATCATAGTACTATTTGGCATGATGATTGGCATGGACCTTGAAGTCATGCATAGTTGGAGTTTTATTATCTTTCACTCCTATATTATCATGCTTATTTTGTATATGACTATAGTGTTTAGCCATGGGTGCATTTTTTTATATTTACATGTATAAATTTTTATGGATGGATGATTTTTTTTGTTTTAGTAGTGTTTACATGTGGTGTTTTCAATTTTTATCTATTTACATTACGCTACATCTTCTATTTATTGGTCACTTCCATTGTTTATTGATATTGGATGTGCTTCTACTCTGCATGTCTAGTTAGAGTCTGCTAAGTCATTTACTTCTGTTGCATGTTATCTTATTATGCTGGAACTAGTATATTATCTATTCTTATAGGGTATAGCCTACCCACTATACCTGTTTACACCCTCAATTCAATTCAGCAGCCTTTGGCATTCGAGGAGGTGCACCTAAGGCCAGTGTCACGCAGCCCATTAGCATTGTTCAGGTGGATATTCAGTTTAGTAATACTAAATAATATTTATCTTAAGACCCACCCTTACGTCTATCCATCATTATAAATTGGATGATAGAAATTTCCTCGTAGTTTTAAGACACATTACAAGATGATTTTTTCTAATAAACCATAACTCTTGGTATTTATTCATTGATATTTCAGGTTTGAGTGTGGGGGATGGGATTTTCATGTTTGTCCTATGGGATTTGTTTCATTTTTGAGTAGTGTGAGGTGTGTGTAATAATTTTGGGTAGTGGTTAATGAGATATTTGATCTTGGATCATCATGTAATAGTTCTTTATTTGTTTTATCCAGTTCTCTTTCAAAAAAATGATTGAAACATTTTAAAAAAAATTAAAACTTATGAAGATAATCTTTAATTTATCATTTTAACTCCTTTTATAACTAATATAATTCTCTTAAATAATGTAAATTATTTTCATTCATTCATTTTACTCAATTTTTAGCTCATCCTCCATGAAAAAAATTCAAATAAATAATAATGGGGTTCCTTTCTAGATTATCACAAAAAATGAGATAATTGGAGAAAATGGATGATATTATTCGATGTAATAATTTATATTATGATATCCCATGTAATAAAAAATGGGTTTTCTATTGTGTTTCATTCTTTAAAGGGTATTTGAGTGAGGTTCTTCTTGTGTTTTCACTTGAATATTTTTGTACTTTACTTAATAGTCAAAACCTCCGCTTTTTGGCTTTAAAATTTCAATTATTTTCCAAACAACCCTAAGACATAGAATTAAACTAGAAAATACCTCATTATTGAAAATATTTTCATCGCTCACTCTATTGAGATATGATAATTTTCACATGTATCTGGTGATACAATAATTTTCCATGTATGAGCATAACTCCAGATTTAATTTCTCATCATTTAATAGTGACATAAAATTCAATGTGAGGTAGGTTGTGATCTGGATATGGATGTATTTATGAGGTTGAAAAAATTTCAATGGGAGGAATGAAAAGGAACGGATATTTTTTATGGATAAGGGAAATGATATTATTCTCTTTTGGATATGATCATGGATGTTTTTTCATTTTTTTATTATTATGTGGATTATGAATTGAATATATGATGATTTCATGGGAGTACAATGGTTAAGTGTGGTTGGAGAGACGAAATTATCATTTTCATATATTTTATTCAATAATTATATGTTTTAATACCCACAAAAGTTATTTTTTTTGGGAAATATTCAAATTATTTTGTTTTAGAAAAAGGTCAAGCTTAAATGAAAAAATGTCACAATTTTGGATTTTAGATATTATATATTTATTCTATATTTCAGTCATAAAAATTTATAAACCGAATAAAATTGTAAAATTAATTTTTTTAGGATTAAATACATATTGGTCCTCATTTAATCCTATAGTAGAAAATTCTCAATCCATCTTAAGGAGGCCCAAAATCAACTCACAATGTGGTCTTTGAAAACTAAGTACATATACGGACATGTTTGAAGATGAGTGTATATCTCAAACTGGGAAAACATAATGAAGCTAAAATTATACATGGATCTTGATAATGAATTAATTAAAATCATTCATCAATAATTCCATGAACTAACCCTTCATTTTGATGGTCATTATTATGTAGGAACTCTCTGTATTGGAATACAAAGGGTCACCTAGGCAGAATTAAAATATCAGAGTAAATATTTCATAACTACTATTTTTAGTTCCAAATAATTCTTAATCTTTGAGGTTTATCATGGGAGGTAATTTCAAAGAACATTAATGAATGACCGCTTCCAATATTTGTCCATTTATATGGGGTTAATTCCATCACAATCTAGAGGAAACAATTGGATCTAAAACTTTTTCAAATAATTTTCTACAAATTCTCATCTATTCTCTCATTTAATAGGATATCCATTTAAAGGAGGAATATAAGAGATTAATTTTTTTAATAGTTTTTTAAAATATCATTATATTTTAGCATGTTTCATATTCTTTTTCTGTGTATTTCCCTTCTCTTCCATTTTTATTTTTTGTTTTCCTATCACGATCCTTCTAATATCCATGAAATTGGAGAAGTAACTCTCATTGTTATTCAAGTGGAAATATTGGTTCTTGTGTTTGTTGTGCCTAAAATATTCTATTTATTTTATTCTCATAATTTTGGTACTGTTTAAACTCATTTGGTGTAGGGTTCACACCATATTTAGTACTATTGAGTTCTTCCTGTTTTAAACTTCTTCCTCTACTTCATCGTCACAATATTGCATCTAGAGTGGAGTAGCATTGTGATGATGATGTGAGTGAGTATTATCTTGAATAGAGAGGGTTGGTGTGATATAATAAAATTTAAATGGAATGTTCTAAGTGATATGGTTGATTAAAACATCGAGTATCCTATTAATAATATATTTTTTAAAGAAAAATGATTTCATCACCATGATCTCCCATGAACAAAAATGATTCTTTAATAAATTCTTTGGGTATTTTCTTCTCCATTGTGTTATGTTTATATTTTTTTATTGAATTAATATATATATATATATATTGTTTTCATTAATTTCAATCACCTTATTTCATATTAGTTTAGTAATATGTTAATTTTGTTTTCCAATCATAACATTATAAAAATCATTTCCTATAAGAGGCCTCTGCCAGAGATTGACGCTGGGGTGAAAAATATATTGCATTATTTGGTAATAATATTTTAATGTCGAGGGATTAAAAAAACCCTCTCTTCATCATATTTTCAATGAATTATTTTTGGATATAGTCTGGATTATTTTTTAGACCAAGCGTTGAGAAGGCATGTCATTCTAAGGCTTAGTGTGGCCAAAGTGAATGGTTGAAATATATTAAATATATTATATATCACATGCTGTCAATTTTCTTGAATACATATAATAACTTATAAATGGGGGGGAATCATAAATTTGAGGGCACTACTCTGTTTAGAACATGTGTTTTACCCTATACGTGATATAAATTTTTTTGTGTGGTCTGTTTAATGATTACTCATCACATACATTAAATTAATAAAATACTTAAATAAATTATTTTATTTTATTTCATTGACATAGTGGAATAACCTATTCAATAAAGAAACATTTTTGGGGAATTCCTATGTCTTGCTGCTAAAACCTAATGATCCCTAAGGCCGTCGGAAAGTCATCGAAAAAGATTCCATTGGATGATGATGATCAATTCAAAGATCGACAAATAGTGTGAGTTGAACTTATATTATCTCAACACTGATCATGGAACAAATCCTTTTTTCATTACTAATTTTTCTGATTCGATGTAGGGCATTTTTTCTTTGCTTTTATTTCCCTTTCTTTGGTTTCTACAATGAATGTGAACCAATTGACAAATGGATTGATTCAGGGATTAGTTTTTTTATGATATGGGATTTTATTAGGGATGTATTCGGAAATTTCCTTTGTTATTAATTGTTATCTCTACATTAATCATTTAAACATAAATTAACTGACATTAACACAAACATCAAATGAGTCATATTCCTCATGGGTTTTCTAGGGATTTTCTTCCTTGATTCTTGGTTCATCACTGGTTTTCTTTGTTTGGTATGTGGATCAACATCCACTATGAAATCAAAAAATTTACACGCATTTCTTGGTTAAATGGTTCAAAAATCATTGATCTAGGATCTACAAAACATGATGGTAATGTGATAATTAAAGCAATAACGAATCAGATGATTTAGGTACCCAATTCTCATGTTATTTAGTGCCCAATGAATAAAAAAGAACAAGGAAATTTTAAGAATGGGTCGAGAGGCATGATTATGGTGAATGGACATGGTGGGACATGATTGAGATGGATACGTGATTCCTACTGAGAATGAGGATATATTTTATGGAAACAATATAGAGAGCATGTGCAAAAAGAATAACCAGGGTTTCTGAAAAAAACCAATCCAAATAAAGTGTGATGTAGGATTAAATAGACTTTCAGGTTCTTATATACAAGGATAGGGTTCTAGGATATTTTTAAATTTTACATGATTGGTGATAGGTCACATATAATTTCACCTCTCCTTTATGGTACAGAAGGTACCTCGTTGTGTACATAGACATGGGATGGAGCATACTGGCATGGGAGTGTCATGTAATCTCACATAGACAAGGCTTGGATAGGTTTACAAATGAATAAACTTGTGTTGGTTCATGGGTAGAGTACATTGGCAGCTGCACACCTTGTACTGTTACACAAACACAAACACAAACACAAGTTGTTTACACATGCAGTGCCTTAGGTCCAAGGGACATATCATATGACCCTACTACAAACCATGTACTCCCTCAATTTTTTATTGGACCCATTTTCCACTGTATATCCAACAATTTTCATTAGGCTGCATTCCTCTTATCCTTTCTCTAATGGTGAGCATGGAATAACCTCCAATAAATAGGAAAAAAATTGATTCAGTAGGATTTCTTTGATACAGTTGTTGGAATCCTCCTATGAGGCCCAATGTGAGATCCTCTATTAATCTTTATTCCATATGTGGATTTCTTTATATCATCATGAATAATAATACATGGGAACTATTCCTATACTTAGTGGGATAATATAGACTGAGTTGTTGGTATACCACATGACCTTGGGTATGATCCTTGTGTATGTAACATATCTCTTCATACATTCAATGTGTACATCTTATTGTGAGACCCGATGAGTATTACATTTGGGATAGATTTCATAAGTTCTATTAGACTTATGTACTGTGTTCTCCTAAATGACTACATTTTTTAACCGTCGAGATTGAATCCTAGGATAAAATTATAGTTGAAACTTACCTTTAGACTCTGTGTATTTGTTGAGTATATCTGTATATTTTTTTTATATTTTCTATAGACATAAACCTAATGACAGATAATTGTTATTCATTTGTTAAATGCTTTATGATTATGGGGAAACCTAATGGGTATTGTTATAATCACCCCTACACGGGTTTTCTTGCACGTTTCGTTTCTTATGAAGATGATCAACCTTTTGACAGAGTCCTAGGACTATGACTAGATGCTGCTTAGTGAGACCAGAAATACCAAGGTGTGTTCCTTCGGTATCTCTACAGTAGTCCCTATCTTTACTTTCAGGTCGAAATGGATTTCAGACTCTTTGTGATGGTCTTGTATTTGGACATGGTTACATTCCTTTACATCCTGTCATACAATGGTTGTGGGATTTAGAAGTATTAATACTTGTTTGTTTAGTTTTATTACATTTCAACATTGTTTTGGCTTGTATATGTTTGTTTATTTTCATAGGTACGTAGGCTAAGGCCTCTAATGTTATCCATATGCGTACTAAAAACTATTATCCACCCCCTAGCCTTTTAGAGGTGGGATTGGGGAGTCACAGCACGGGCCACATTGTGACAATTTGGGGATTATATTTTGAATAAGAATATATCATTAATGTAAGTAAGATACTTCGGTTGGTGCATTGAATAAGGGGAGTATAATTTTGTTGTGTATTTTCATCAAAATCCAAAGGGGATGATTGATAGCAATCCCAAATGTCAAATTCAATATTTTATGAAAATAATTATGAAAAAGGTTGTTTCTAATAATATTTTCATATTTTATTGGAAGTAAAATAATCAATGACGATAAATAATATGGGAATTTTTTTATCATGATGCAAGTTTTATTTTTTGAAAACTCATGTGGAAGATAACATTATGGTGAAGTGATGTCTGAGAGATTGTTTGAACCCAAAGTGATAGTCAAGGGATGTTTTGACAATCAGATTCATAGTTCTACATGTTTATGTGATGCAAATTTGATTAATGGTGAAGGGGAGAAGTCTATACTTTCTTAAGGGTAGCATGGAATCGTATGTAAGGGTAGAATTCGTTACATAAGGGTAACATGTATGGTTTTGTAAGGGGAGAATTCCATGCATAAGGGTAGAAAGTAATCTTACATAAGGGTTGAATTCATTGTATATAGGTATCATAATTCATCCATGTATGTTTATAGTTAGAGTCATGGGGGCCACATTAGGGTGCCCTGTCTTGCCTAAGGGTCACATACTTTTTCCATGATAGGGAACAAGAGGTGTATTGGAGGCTATGTAAGGGTACTAATGTAAAGCTACAAAGATGATTAAGTGTACCTGGGTAAGGGTACCTACATAAGGGTAATAAGGCTATGTAAGGGTATTTTACTTGAAAAAGCTTATAGGAAGAGTCTTTTTATGGTTATTTGGATGACCTGCATAGTATTATATGGATTGATTCATGATCCCTACATCATAAAAGAATATACCACAATGCATCCTTCAGGGAGATGAATTATAGAGAGTTTTTACATTCCATAGAGTCAAGGATTTCACTGTGGAAGATGTTTGAAATGAATTTATAGTGATGGTCACACCATAAATAAACCACCATGTTATAAGATAAAGGTGTTTTCACCATGGAGATTATGTGTATGACACAATGGTGAGTGTGAATTATATTTATCATTCTACCATTTAAGAAGTGTATAAACTATAAAGAATAAGATATATTATAGAATTGTATGATGTATTATGAACAGTTCGCTGGTAAAGTGGTATGTAGTGGAGGCAGTACCACATTGAAGAATTGGTAATTCTCAAATTAGAAGATTATGGGGATATATATTCCAATATAAGGTTTTCTAATCCCATATTTTAGTTAGAGTTATTTTCATAAGAAAACATCATTGCTCTGAGAAATCGGCTATGTCCGACGTAGTTCATGAAGAAGGATTCTGCAAAGGGTGAAGTGGTTTGTGGGGAAGCAATTTGACAAAAACTATTTCAGGGAACTATAGCCCGAAAATGAAATGGAACATGGATTATGAATTATTGGTATGAAGAAGAGAAAATATCCATAGCATTATTGATCTCTAATATCTTTAGGAAGCATGGTGGTACGTGAAGGAGGCTAGGCGGTTCGCAGAGGACTCAGGGAAGCTTGCAAAAACTCAAAAAATGTTCATGAATGTAATTTCTGCTACCCTAACAGTACAAAAAAAGTGGATTTCATCTACTAGTGAAAAATGGACTTTAATAGAGCATCTACATGTAGTTTAGGATGCTTACTTTTATGAAAATTAGGGGACCTACATGTACATAAACTGTGTGTGGTTCCCTTCGAATAGTAGTGAGCGAAGAAAGAGGAAGATAAAGATCCTTTCAATCAGTAGTGAGATAAAGAAGGGGACATGTGGAGTAATACATGGGAATGAAATGATAATACCCTTAATATTGTAAAGATATTGCCCCTAGGAATTGAATATCCAGCCCGAACATTGTAACCGGCATTGAGCATTTGTGAATTTTTTATATTGAAATATCACCATTGTATGACCATTGGATGTAGCCCAAAGAGGGAGAACTACGTAAAATTGACGTGTCATGTGCATGATTTCATTTATATACATATATTCCCATGAAAGAAAGGGAGAAGTTTGTTTTGTTTAATAACAAAACAAGATCAGAATGGGTAGTTGTTTTAATCTATCAAACCCTAATTCACCCCCCCCCCATCAGAGTGTGTAACCTAGTGCACCTAACAATTGGTATCATAGAGAAAGTTTAAAAGTTAGTGGTTCTATCTTAGTATAAAAAATAAAGTTTGTTAATCACAAATTAATTCTGATATTTGATGGGAACAATTTACAATGATTGATTATTTGGACTCAACACTACATCCAATCATTAAGAATGGATGTCTTCATAGAAGCTAAGTGGAATATCAACCGATATCAATAGTGGGGATTTATTAGAATCTGAAATAAGGTACTTGGATGCTAATGCTAAATGGTTTAATGCTTTATGGGGTCCTGATCAAATACCATTTATACGAAGTTGATTTCATGTAAAACATCACATCATATCTAGGAAAAATTGTTTTATATTTATGAGGGAGGCTCAAAAGTGAGAGAAACAATGGTGTTTGTTTTATAGAACAAGTATTAAGATCTCATGATGAACCCCAATGAGTTAGGTGATTCATTTTTAATAGGGTAAATGATGTTGTGGAAGTCATTCAGGTTCTTATAGAAGTCATTGAAGATATACATATTGTGAATCATATCTAGAGGAAACTTCAACCTTAATTAAATCCAAATGTTTCTGTATTGGAAGATAATGATCTAAATATATGACATTGGATACCTTTCAAATTACCCTTGTAACATATGAAATGAAAAATGATGATAATGATGAAATGGAAAAGGGGATGTCTAATGAAGTCTCATTCAAGGCCATGAACAATTTCTTTGTTTATGACTGTTAGGAGTATGATATTTTGGATGATGTCATGTCATTTCTCTCTTCAAATCTACAAATAGGAAGAATAAAGTTCAATGGTAAACATCTAATTGCATTCTTTTGATGTGGAAAGATTGTACATTTTTTAGTAAAGTTTCCTAAAAAGTATGAATATGGAAATGAATACAATAAATAAATTCCTTAAAATAATAACTCATCCCGTGTGAAATACATGAGAATTTATAAGATAAATTACTTTATAGATAAAAATATTCTTTCAAAATAAGATGAAATTTCTGATGAATATGATTCAAAATATTTTGATGATAGCAGGGATCATAATGTAGTTGATTTGGTGGTAGGTGATGGAAATTCATTAACAATAGAAGAAATCAACAATGAAGATGGAGAAATATATGGAAGAGTTAATCTTTAGGCTGCATTAAAAGATGATCTTGAAGAGATATATGTTTGGAGAGCCATAAGAAATAAATCTAACAATGTTTTGGGTGATGAAAAACTCTATATGAAGTATCCAGAAGAAGGGAGTTTGGAGATAAATTAAAAAATTTAAAAAATGAAGTCTGCAATGCCAGAGAGCTCGAAAAATGTGGTTGAGTACAAACTAAAAATTGATGAATGGAGAAGAGGGATTAATAGTATGATTGAAACTGGAAAAGATCAAATAAAGGGTATCGAAGAACATGAAGAGAAATTCATTATCTTGAAACAATGTTCAATAGATTGAGAAATTGTTTTGAAGCATAGGACAACTTCGGGAAAGTAGATAACAAAGGAACCAGAAAAGATGAAATTTTAGTATAATTGTATAGTAGGAAATAAGAAATAGTCAAATCAAAATTATAATGTGGGTATAGGGCTTGATCAAAAATAGAAATAAGTAAATATTTAACTCATACTACAGGAACCAACTTTGAGAATGAATATTGATTTCGGTACGAAGTACAATCATAATACTTAGAGAACCCAAGGGACGAATAATGGTTCATTATTTCCACAAAACAACATACTATACATAAGACGCTATTGTTTTGGAAATATAGGACACTAATAATATGATTATTACATATAAAATATGTATCAAAGGGAACATGGAAAACAGAGGAAATAATTTAGAGATCAGTTTTATATGTAATCATTTGATGGTTATTGTTTTAGGTGTAGAGGATTAAGACACATGGCATGATATAGATCATCAACCATATAGAGGAATGTGTCAATAGAGGCTAATATTGGTTGTAAGCAATAGAAAAATGTATCATCAAATGAGATGAAAATGAAAAAATATAATTTCATATCTACATGATGAATTTGGTCTATTATATTTCAAGGAATTTCAAGAGTATCAATCTATACCATGTATGATGTCAAAAAAATTTGACAAAAATATATAAGATCTAAGCAGGCAGTGGTTGTAGAAAATTCATTTAAGTCATCAGATCACACTGGGATATGGATCATTGATATTGGATTCACGTCACATATTCTAGGAAACAAGGATCTGGTGATGATAATTAGGTATAATAAAGACTATGTCGTATGGTTTTGAAATGATTTAGGGTTGAAAATTATTGGTTCTAGGAGAGAATTGTTTTAGAGAAATACATGAGACATGAAAATGTCTTGGTTGTTGATTGTCTTAGTCACAACATGTTGTGTGTAAGTCAATTATGTGAATCAGAACATGAAAGAATCTTTTCCATGAAATTGTGTGTCATTAAGGAAAAATATGGTTTTGTTATGTTGTCTAGAATGTGTATTAAAGGGAATACCTACCTTGTGAGCAGAGAAGAATTTGTGTGATTTATGTCCAAGGAAAAAAGAAAATAAGTTGCGACATAAGTTTCTTGGCCACATGATTCAAACATCCTTGGATGATCTAGTGAAATATGATGCTGCTCGAGATCTCCCTAGATTATATCGTGATTGTACACATACGTGTGATGTATTCCAACAATGGGAGATCATTATAAAGAAAAATAAGAAAAAGTGAAATGGTCAACAAGATTGATTAAGTTGGTTTTTATTGATGTCTGTGGACCAACATCCCCCAGATATCTTGATGTGATGAGATAATATGTTCTCTTATTTGAATATTATAGGAGAATAACATGAGTATCAATAATTTCCCACGAGTTAGAGGTATTTAGATTCATTAAAATATGTCGAAAAGAAGTAAAAAATATGCTAGGTTAAATAATCCAAAAGGTATCAATAGATAATGAAATAGAATTCAAAAATTTCCAAGTGGATTACAATCTCAAGAAAATCTGATAAGGCATCAAGTTTTAGTGATATGCACTCCATAGTATAATAGAGTATTTGAGAAGATAGATTTGATTTTCAACCACAGTGCTATAAAAATCCTCATTGATAAATACCTTATTAATAAATTCTGGAAAAAAGCGGTGATGATGGCATTCAATGCATCAAATAGATTGTTACTGTGTCCAGAAAAAGAAAATACTCCATTTGAGATATTGTATGGAAAGAATCCATTATTGAAGTACTATCTAATCTTCAAAATTAAGGGATTCATTCGATATAAGGATAAAATTAGGATGTTTGAATCCTGTGGATATAAAGGGATATTTCATGGACACTCAAAGATAAGAAAAGAATATAAATGCTTCAACAAGAGTCATGGAAATAGTATTGAAATCCAAAATGTAACGATTGTGGATAATGATTAAAATCTTAAAAAATACACGATCAGCCTTTGGATGGTAGTGATGAGGAAATTAGTATATTAGTGGATTCTATAGTTCTAGAGACTGATTCAAAAGAAGGATTGGATCCTAACAATGATGATCACAATTTATTATGTACACAAAGATAGAAGAGAATAGTTGAAATTGATATACATAAAATAATTGGTGACCAAATAGATCCATTGCAGATAAGGAGGATGAAGAATATATAGTAAGAATTATACCTATCACAGGTAGATAATAAATGTTTTGATTATATATCTTGTGATGGGAATTGGTTCTAGGAAATGAATGAAGAGCTTGAAAAATCTGAGAAAAATCATACATGGGATATTGTTTTGAGACCAACATACATGAATGTTATCAGAACAAAATGGGTCTTTAATAACAATATTAATGAATATTGTGTGTTGATTTGAAATAATTAACAACTAGTCTACAAAGGATACTCCCATATATAAGTAATTGATGTTGATGAAACATTTTCACTTATTCTAAGTATAGATACAATCAGATTATTCATGGCCATAATAGTGAAATGAAATGTCTAGGTTTTCTAGATGGACATCAAGTCATCATTTTTTAATGGGATTCTAGAATAAAAAGTTTAAATTGATTAGACAATTATTTTTCTTATTACCGATGATGAGAATAATGTTTTTCAGTAGAAGAATGCTTTATATGGTTTAATGCAAGAACCAAGAGCATGGTATTCAATGGTAGATCAATTTATGATGAAGCATGGTTTTTATCGTGGTGGAGTTGATTACAATCTATATTTAAACCATTACAATAATAAAAGGTTGATGGTTCTTGTATATGTTGTTGACATGATATTTTTAGGATCAGATGATGCACAATGGAACCAATTTTTTTGAATTCAAGAAAAGTGACTTTGAAATATCAAATATTCGTGAGCTAATGTTTTTCCTTGGTTTATAGGCAACACAAGGAAAGAATGGAACATTTATTTTTCAATATAAATATTATAATAAGGTTTTTAGAAGATTTTTAGTGTATAATTCCAATAATATGAAGACTCTGGTGGCTACCAAGATTAAACAGTCAAGTGATAATGAAGGTAATGCTGCTAATGTTACAGAATACATAAAAATAATGAGTAGTCTACTATAAATGACATCAATGAGACCTTATATGGTTTTTTTTCACATTTCATGTAGCATGGTGTCAATGTAATCCCAAGGAAATCCATATTCTTGTAGTTAAAACAATACTTATGTTTATAAAGAGAACTAAGGATTTTAGTTTTCCGTACAATGAAAAACATAGAAAGACTTGTTTGGATATACAGTTGCAGATTATTTTGGATCATCATATGATAGGAACTCAACTTCAGAATGTGATTTCTATCTTGGTGGGTTGTGTATTTCTTGGCTGAGTGAGAAACAATTTTTTTTATTGAGTATCATGGAAGGTGAGTAGACAATCACCACATAAGCTTGCACAAAGTTATTGTGGATGAAGCAGTAGCAAGATGATATGGGAGTTGAATTAATGTTTCAAAATAGAATCCATTGTGATAATTGAAGTGCTATAAATCATAGAAAAAATATAGATCATAAATCTAAGACAAATTAACTATAAATAAAACATAATTATACCAAGTTAAGGTTTTTTCAATTGATTGTGGAGTTGTGGTATGTTCCTATAGAATAATAAGTTTCCAATATTCTAAAAAATTCCTAATGAGAAGAAAAATTTGAAAGGAATTGACAAGCTCTTTGAGTCCAGTCAACTCCCCAAACATGAAAATGTGTTGATGTGGTCTTTTCACTCTCCTAGGAATGGTTTATTTTTATCTAATATATTTATGTGTGTTCGTTACCAATTTGAGGACAACAATGATGTTACTTCTGGTTTATTGACTATGGGGGAGAAATTGTGCTATCAAAAAGGAGAAAATATCTTAGTCAATACATGGGGAGATGTTTATATGTGGAGTATTGAGATAGGGGGAGTTAAATCTATTAGGGGGATAATTAATGTAATGGGGGTATTTAATATTATAATGCTAGATGTGATCAATCAATTGATATGTATCACAAATGTTGAGGTTTGTGATGAAAATAAATGTGTGGTTTTGGAAAAGAATTAAGTGATTCATTGATTAAATTTTCATTATACTCTTATTTATCATGCAGAGATTGCTCATGTACGATTAGAGTATGTGTTAATTAAATACCTGATAGATAAATTAATCACAATAAGTGAATGGTAGATGAAGTTGGAAGAATATTTAATGAGATAAAAATTTGAGAAGAATTTTCAACAAATCCAAAGGGGGATATTGTTGGGAAAAAATCACTCAATGCGTCTTCTCAGTATGTTTTGTGCATGATTGTGTTGTTTAAGGATAGATGAATGTGAATAAGAATGAATTTTTACATTCGATAGTGTTTTTAAGGTGGCATAGTTTCCCAACGTTATCCAAATTTTTGGGCCTCAAATTGGGAGTTTGTTTTTTGGAAATGGACTGATTTATGCGTAAGGAGTGATAAAGATGTAAAATGGTGGAGGAAATTGATTGAGGAAGGTGTCTGCGTAGCACATGAAATGAGCTATTTACCAAGTACTGTGAACGGTTCACGGACCATGAATCATGATTCATGGATTACAAAGGAGGTACATGGTGCGGTTGGCAGAAGGAAAAGAGTTCATGAAAGAGGTTTGCGTGATGGAATGTGGTTCTCATTGAAGGCTTGTGGTACATGGAAGTCATGCGGTACGAAGATGTATTACGACATGTGGGATTAATTCTCATTCACGGAAACAAGGTGTGGATTTGAGAATCCAGGAAGGGTGTCGTTCGTGAAACCATGATGTTGATTTGGGCTACTGCGAAGGAAAAATGATTTCACAGAGACAACGTAGGGAAGAATGGTTCATAGGTAAAGTGGTGCATAGTGGAGGCAATACCACCTTGATGATGTGGTAAATATCTTATTTGAAAATTTTTTTGGATCTATTTTAATATATAAGGAGTGCTAATAACATCATTAAGTTAGAGAAATTTTCATAATAAAACATCTCTGCTCCGATAATTTGGCTAAGTCCGATGGTTGTTTGCAAGGAAGGATTCTGCAATGGGTGAAGCCGATTACATTGAAGAAATTATGTTGAAGTTTTTTGTAAGAAAATATATCCCGCAATGAAAATTGAACAGAGAGAAGGAATATGTGTTACATAGAAGAAGAAATCCGTGTAGCATACCCACTACCCAGTATGATGAGAGAGCGATATGGTACACTATAGAGGCTATGCGGGTGGAACAGGACTCATGGAATCTTGAAAAAGCTGAAAAACAGTTCACAAAAACTATTTCCGCTAACATAATAGTTAGAGTAATAGTGGCTTTTATCTATGGGTGAAAACGTGACTTCAACAGAGCATTTCCTTATAGTGGACTATGTATTCTTTTATGAAAATAAAGGGACCTAAAAGTCCATTTACTATGTGTGGGTCTATTCCAGGAAGAGTGGGTAATGAAAAAAGATGATAATTATCCATTCCACTGGAAGAGTGCTAGAGAATGAGATAAAGGGAGAGACCCTTGGTAATGTTGTGAGTAGACCATAATCTTGTAAAGGCATTAATCCTGGGCATAAAATATCTAGCCCAATCATTATAATTGGAAGATAGTTTATTGGAATTTTTAAAACATCACATTGCCGTTGTATGAAACATGGACGTAGCCCACTGAGGTTCAACCATGTAAAATCACTATGACATTTGAATGATTTCATTTCTATTCATATATTTCCATAGGAAAAAGAGTGAAGTATTTTTTGTTTAACTATGAAACAAGATCTGAATGGGTTGTAGTTTTAACCCATCATACCTTGAATAACCCCCTCCCCCTTCATGGTATTTAACCTTATGGACCTAACAATGCCACATAGATTTTTTTGGATGCACTATACATGTAATAGAAACATTGTACTATCTATTTGAGAATATGTGATGATATTTTAGGAGACCCTTAATTATCCAAAAAATAGCAAAAATGTGAGGTCACTCTTAAATAGAGGGTCATCCACATTTTCTGATGGGTTTATGACCATGGTCCATGCATATTAAAAAATTATAACATGTGTTTTTTATAGGTGAAATGTCATTTTTTATATATTTATATATATTAAAATACACACTGTGACAATATATATGTTCTCAAGTAGTTATATCTTTCAGATATATCCTTGAAAATAAAAATCGAGATACATGGTAGAGTTAAGAGTCATTTATGACTCTTAAATTTGTGGTTACAACACAAGTTATAATGATTGTACCAAATTAGATTATCTTCATCACATTATAGATATCTCAGTAAAAGAGGGATTTGTATATAAAATACATTTCCATATCCACTTCTCGGATAGAAAAGAGAGTTTGTTACCTTGAGGAGTTGGGTGTCTTGAAGGATTGGAAAAAACTTAAGATCCTTCCATAGTGGAATAAGGGGATTGGTGTGCCTAAAATAAATAAGAAATTATATAGAGGTTTTCTAGAAAGGATAAACTGCCACAAAGGTTTTTTCATATGTTATAAAAGAGATATGAAAGGGACACCAAAAGTGATTCTAGCTATAGTGAAAAATGAATTCAATGATAGAAATGATAAAGAAGGCGCATAATTTCTATAAATTATAAAGCTGATCCTTGGATCAATAATAAGACAATAATGTGACATCTGAGGGAGTGATCCATGGGATGTAGCTTGATATCCCGAAACCTTGCAAGGAAATGAGCCTAGGATTAGGAATGAAATAGTCGGAAGCCTTCCAAACGATGATCTTTATAGTGATTTTAGTGCATCACACAACATAGATGAATGAAACATAGATGTATCATATTTATAATGAATTAAGTACATATTTAATTTATACATGCACACCAAAGAATATTAAAAAACTTAATAATTTTTTGTTAAAGAGAGTAAAAAAGTGACCCACAATTTTGTGAGGTCAAGATCTTATTAGGTAAGGGGAATAGTTTGTAGAGGAAGAGTTTCAACTAAAATTGATATTTTATATCTTGATTCACAACTGTAACACCCCATGATTTTTTGATTTTTTTTCAAATTACTTACTTTTTGACATTTTTCATTTCACACAACATATAAAATTGTTTTTTATATTAAATAACTATGTTTGGATTGTGTTTTATGCAACAACAAGTCAATCATACACTACACACAACATAATGATGATTTAGATCTACATGGAACACAGAAGTAATCATACGTTACACTCAAGAGGGGATTTCCTTGATGGGTTTCTTAACACACAAGGCATTGTTTTAATTAAATATAATATATTATTAAAAATAATATTATTTAATACAATAAGATATAAGATAACCATAGAGTTGGTAATTATGAATCACATTTACTAAATTATGAAAATACATTGCTGAATTCATTTTTTAGAAATTAATCATAAATGAATATAAGATGTAATTAAATATAAATTGAATTTTTTTATAAAAACTAATTTTATGACCATAATGATATTTTATCCTAACAAAATACATTAATTATAATTTTTGGATGATATAAATCAAATATATATTTTATATATTCATTCAATTTTTTTCAACATTTATAAGATATATTTTATATCCATAAGAAATGAAGAAACCCAATATTACACATTAAAACATATATTTTTATAAAAGTGGTATTACCTTATTTTAATTGAAAAAGAATTTTAAATAAAAACATTTTATCTTTTATGAAAAATTATTTGTCAAAATAAAATTTATTGTTTAAAAAAAAATACAAAAAATTAGGTTATCATGAGTTTTTGGTATTTTTCTATGAAGTTCCATTTTTTGATGAATAGAGAAATATACTAAATTTTAATTCAAAACTATATTTTGATATAATTTATTTATAAGTTAAATTATATTGATAATTTATTTTATAAAAATATTATTTCAATTATTCATAATGTAATCCATTTTAGGTAATTGGGATCAATTTTACTTTGAAATTAGATAGAAAAACATTGGATACTTTTTAACATTTTTACTTTTAAAACCTGCATTGTTGACCCCCATGTATAATTAATTTTATATTAATTTACTCCAATTTTGTGATTGGAATTTGGAAAAATGGATTAAATATTTGGAATCAGAATAATTTATAGTTTATTTTAAGTAAAAAATATTTTTATTTTTTAAATCTTAGTGATTGTAATAAAAAGTACTTTGATTGGTTAATTGGAAAACTAGACTAACGAGGGACTATGCCTTAAACATTAGTTTAAAAATGACGTGAAAACAATTATAAAATCAACTTTATGATAATATTTATTAAATATAATCTATTTTATCTAATTTGGTGAACTATTGGAGCAATGTGACATGGAAAAAATCTGGGTTTAATTCCCCATTCCAAAATATTCAACAATGCCACTTCTCCTACACTCTAAAAAGGATCTCACCCGTATCCATTACTTACATCTATGAAGCCATTTTTATCAGAAAAAATATTAACAAATAATCTCCCAAAATCACACAATTTATCAAATAATCCTCCATTTGGGATGGAATCAAACTTTGGAATATCTTTGGTACCAACCAAGTGGAGTTTTCCAAACAGGAGACAATATCCTTCCTCAAAATCCTGTGTTTTATTTTCATTCTAAGGTCCCTAAACTATTTTAATCCAAGATTTTATTATAAAATTATTATCCTCAATAAATTGAGACTTTATTATTATATTACTTCTATGTACACTTACACACACATCCATCTAATGGGTAACATCCATACCATTCTTCTGTACGAAGAACTACCACCTCAAGAAAAGACATTGTTCGTTTTTCCTTTACCACCTCTCGTGGATGGAAGTTAAAATATAAACTCTATATTCATATGATATTTATGATATTTATGATATAATAATTCTTATGGAATTATAAAATAACACAAACCATTATTCTTTCCAGTTTGTGTAATCACAATAATCTCATTTGGGGATGTGGGGATTATAGCCTCCTCAAAAGCATGTAATTCACTCCTAATCTACATGGAAGGTATTAAGGATGGGTTCAATGATATTATATTATATATATACAACATTATAATTATACTATAATGATATTATTTATGTATATATATATATATATTTATTTCATTTACTTTCATTCTTACAATATGATAGTAAAATAGAAACAACATTCATATGTACGTACGACCTACCGTCTCCATGAACCGTGTATTTAATTTTATATTTCTATATTTTATAGATTATAATAAATAAATATATAATGAATATATATGCTCATAATATCATGTTTTAAATTTTTTATATTTTTCAATAATGATCTATGTTAGAGGATCAAGAATAACAAGTCAATACCAATACAAAAATTAAGTGTATATTACCTAAAATGTAACATTTACATGGAGATGTTAATGAACTATTAATATAATGACATTAAAAAATATGGAATTATATATAATAATATTGTTCCTTGGTTAATATATAATAAAAATTTATTTATTATAAAATAGTTTCAAGGGTGTATAACGAATGTCAAAACTTAAGGTAAGGGAATTTGATCTCACTTTTTTACTTCCATGAGATACATGACTTATTCACCAATCATTTTTTTGTGGTTTGAATATTTACCATGGATGTATTGTATGATTCAAATACTTAACTTTAATGGTATTTACAAATCCATTTTATTATCTTCATTTAATGGGGTTTATGTTTTAAAATTCACTAAATTGGTAATGTAGTTCTATCTTAATTTTCCTTCTTTGAGACACATGACATGTTATGCAATTATATTTTTTAAGAGGTGTATTCACTAACATTGAAATGTTATATCAAGAATTTCCTAATATTAATGATCTTTTATGCTTTATTTAATATTATTCTTTCTATTATATTATTATTCAACATCCCCAAAGTGGTAATAGTTTATTGAAACAATCTGATCATTTATCGAGATTCTATATGATTATGCTTGCATTGATGAAATAGTAAGACCCATATCTCAAGAAATACTATTAATTTTGTTAACCTTCTTTTATTCATGTTATATCCATGTAATGGTATCATTTTCCTAATCTTTGGATCTTAAGATTATTAGGATTTTGTTTTATAAAAATCTGACTTTATTTCTCCTTTCAGTTAGAAATATATGTTCTTTAAAAATTATGTGTGGTAAAAATGATATTTAATAATTTTTAGTATTATCCTATTATTTTAAAATTAAATTATTACCCTTGTTTTACATTCTTATAGAATAGTTTTAAAATGGAATATTCCTATCAGTTTTTGGTTAAGTCACTTTTTGAAAACATTTAAGTTTAAAAAGGAATGTTCAGCATGTATGGACTTAAACATTTTCATTACCATCACCTCCTTGAAGCATACCATATAATATTATAGGATTATTTTTAGAATAAAATATTTTCCAAATATAATGTAATATTTTTTATTTTATGTGGTTTTCAGAAAATGATTTATACTCAAAATTAATTTAAATTATATTCAAAGATCCCTTTATATGATTTCAAAAAGTTATTACAATGAAAAATAATTGAAATGATTTAAATATTGATTTGTAAGTATTCAAATAATTTTCAAATAAATATTGTTTAAAAAAATCATGCTTCTTTTATAGGTTATTAACGAAAATGTTTTTCAAAATGTTTTCATGATTCTTTTTAAGATTTCAAGTTTATTTTTAAGGAAAATATTTTTCAAACTATTTTATTTTATAAAGGTGTTAAAATATATTTTCATAAAGAAATATTTTAAACAAAATTATAATATTTATTTATAAGAAAAGGATTTTGATATTGTTTTATAAAAAAATATTTTCAATAAAGGCCATTTTCCTTGAGTAGATTTTTAGGTTATCTTTTAATATTTATCTCTGTCCAAGATGAGATACATTGTTATAATTTATGAATTACTAGGTATATGATCCATGAAAATCATTAATACTATTTCTGGAATGTTTATGGTTTTGATCGAATGATGTTTTTGCACTGATTTTTCTTTCGTGGGTTATATTCTCATAAAACCCGCAACATTTCATGAGTTATTCTTTGATGGAATGATTAAGAGACCTATCTTTTTTTCAAATGAAATGATATGATGAAATGATTACATTACTTATTTGATTGCATGGGTTGTGATATGAGGTTTATAAATCCATTCCTTTTTTATAGTTCATGGTATGATGCAGGTTTTATTATCTGGTGGAACATGTATGCATGATTTTATTATGTGACAGGTGAGGCCTATATATCTTTCTAATGCATCGGTTAACAATAAATGGTATATGAGCTCAAATGATACAGAAGGTGTAGCCCAATACCACAAACAAGAAGGTACATGTGTTATAGCACAAGCCTAAAAATTAGCAGGTATAAAGATTGTTGACCATGCCAAAAAATTAGAGGTAACATGGGTTGTTAGAATAGTCCTGAAGTAGGTAAATGGGTGATTATCCCAGGCCTAAAATGTTATGAAGGTATTGGTTGTTAACCTTGAAATTATATTTTCTATGATTATTTTTTTTTCACAAATTCAATGTCTTATACATATGATATGCACACATGGTTCATGTTCTTGACTATATTACGATTCATAATATATGAACTTCTAATATTTTTGATATGCCTTATTTTTTATCTATGTTTTTAGGGTATGATCATTAAATGTTATGATCTTATTATCATACCCTTATCTTCTTGTTATTCCTACATATTTCATTTATATACCATTATTGGGCATTCGATCTCAATCTTTCCTTATGTTTTCCCCACGTTATATATCAAGGTTTTATTTAGGAGTACTAAATGGGAAGAAATTAATGGGAGATGTCCATGATCATTCACCAAACTAACACAATGTGTTATGAGTTTCCATATACACTAAAATATTATACTACTCAGGTATGTACATTTTTAATGTGATGAATCTTTATATAAAATGATATCATATCCATATATGTTAATCCAATTTTATTATAGTTGCTATCAAAGGAAATTTTTATTCTACCTTTGGAAAATTCGATGAGAAAAAAATAGTGATATCCCTTGGTATACATCTAAGGATATGTCTAGGGATATCTATGAAGATATTTCTATGGACATGGAAATGTATTGTAAAATGTCATGGAATTTTGGTAAATGATAGAGTGAGTGATTTCCCAGAAATAGATCCTTATCTGGATACTAAAAGTAAATTTGGTTCTAGAACAGATGTAAATAAGTGTAACAACTCTGACAGGGTGCATAAAACTTACTTGAGCGTAACCTGGTATATGACAACGAGCCTTACATCGCACCTTGGTTGAAACTCACGGGGAATGTGATTTTGGAATTCACAAACACTTTTTGAAACATCATGAAGGATTTATATAAAATATTAATATTAATAACATTTTATAAACCTAAATTTTCATAGATTAATGAAGTATGTGTCACAGTTTAGACATCCTATAAGTGGTTTTTCATGATTATGAGTTTTCTATTATGATAAATTTTTCTCACACTATGATATTTGGTCTTATTCAATAGTGAATACTTGATTAAATTGGGTTAAAATTGAATGTTTCAAATGTGTAAATTTAATGAATTGTACAAATAGATGTCCTAAGTTGAGATCCAATGAAGTGAATAAGGAAAATGATTTGAGTATTGGTTATATTTATATAGATTAAGAGACTTCCAATGAAATGTGAATGGTATGGTATGTTTTAATAGTATTATTTACATTAAACATAAGAGTCAGTATTCGATTGAGGATAAGGAACCTTAATACCTTAGACATATTCCATATTCTAGGAATGGGGTATTAGTGAATTAGGTGATAAAGTCTATGTTAGGGTTTATGAATAACAATATTTGATTGAAGTGTATATGTTTTTGAATTAAAAGATTATGTTATTTGAATCATGAAGTATACAGGGATCATTTGTAGATGTTTTTCGTTAATTATTTTGATGAATGTGTTAAATGATTCTGATGGCGTATAAAATTGATATAATAGAAATGTTATATTATGTGAAAGTAAACCTCAACATGTTCTTGGTGATGAGAAAATAATTTTTTTTATGGATAACGAGATTGTGATATAGGTAAAGTAAATTTTACAGTATTTATGAAATCAGTGCAGATAAATGATATGTTTACAAAGTGTCATATGTTAACAAAAATGTTTTTTTAAACTTCCAGGAGTTTTGGAATAAATCTAGTAATCTTTTTAATAAGGAGGAATTCTTTTTTCAAAACAGATTTATGGTAATTCATCTTATTACCATGTTTCAAGAGAATATATTATGAGGGTATTGACATTTTTGGAATATGAAAACTAATATATACCTCATGATATATGGTGGATCAATGTTAATCCAATTTATTGACCCTCTTTATGTAGTTTTGGATTTTCATATTCAATAAGGGTTATAAGGTTAACCATGTATGAAATGGTTTAAGATAAACATCAGATGTTGTTTGGGAGATTAAAGTGGTGTCTCACCATATGATGATTTATGAATATTGGATAACCTATGATAAAAATTTATTGTGATGATAACAAAAGTCATATGGAAATAAATATCATTTTATTCATAGACCTCGTGATCTCCAAATTTTTCCAGAATGAAAAATTCACCTTCACTTATTAGAATAAGAAATTAAGTGGATTTTGATCAAGGAACAACAAAGGGAGAGGATGTAATAAAATCGTGAAATTATATCATTTCATTAAAATTATTCATCTTTGGGAAAATGATCTAAAAATAAAATGTTTCCCTCATACCTTAATTTTTGTTGAACCAGTGTTCTTTTAAATGATAACATATTTATGACATTGAGGCCATCAACATTCCAAAGATCACTCATTTCTTAATTGATGAAATCAATAAATCCCTATAAATACATACACTTTTCCTTTAAGTTAATACTTTAACATACCACCAAATTTCTCCATTGTGAGAATTGAATAATTTCACTCTTGGTAGCCATTAGGTTTCCAACATTTCATTTTAAAAGTATATTTTTGTATTCTGTTTTACGATGTGGGTTTCTATGAACTAAACTTTACAGTATAAAACATTTTATAAACCATAAGCATTTTGAGGGAAAAAATCATATTAATAGAAGTATAAAGTAACACCTTGATATTTTGTGAAATATATATTTTTCATTTTTGTTTAATCTTTTTGATATTTTTCATTTCACACAACACTGAAAATAGTTTTTTATATTAATAAACTATGATTGGATTGTGTTATTTTAAAAACCAAGTTAATTGTGTACTACAGGAAAAAATATTATTATATTTCTCTACACGAAAAACTAAGGTAAGCTTATGTTACACACAATACTAAATTTCCTTGATGGCTTAAGTAACACGCAAGACTATGTTTTAACAAACAAAAAAATATTATTAAAAATATTATTATTTAATATAATAAAATATAACCTAGTAGTTATGTTGGGGGTTTTTAATATTATTAACTAACTAATGAAAATAAATGGTATAATTCATTGGTTACTAATTAATTATAAATTAATTTAAGAATTAATTTAATATAATGATAATGTTTTTTAAAACCAACTTTTACGCTCATAATCGAAATTTATCCTAATAAATAAAATAAATTACTCTTGGTGTATGATATTAATAAAATATATATTTTATATATTCAATAAATTTTTTTATTCATCAATAATATTTGATAGGCATAAGATAAGAACAAACCCAATATTACACATAAAACCCAATATTTTTATAAACGTAGTATTACAACGTTTTAATGGATAACCAATTTTATATATAAATTGTGTATCTTTTATAAATTATATGTGAAAATAAAATTAATTTTTTAAATAGAAAAATAAAAATTTGGTTAGGGTTATTTTTTGTGTTATTTGTGAAGTTTCATTTTTCTGATGAATAATGAAAAATAATAAATTTTAATTCAAAACTACTTTTATATATAATTTATTTTAAAGAATAAAATTTATGTATAATTATTTATAAATCCTAATTATATAAATTATACATTAATTAATAAAATTTATGACCTTTGGGTCAATTAAATGTAGAAATTAGATATAAAAACTTTGTATACTGATAAATATTTTTACATTAAAAACACAAATTCTATTCCCGCCTGAAAGATTAATTTTAAATTAATTTATTCCACAAATGTGATTGGAATTTTAAAATCTGATTTTAAATTTAAATTCTTTTCAATTTATAATTTATAATAATTTCAACTTCGTTTTTGAAAAAAATATTAGTGAATGTAATTATAATTAATTACATTAATTAAGAGGAAAATTAGCTTAACAAAGGACTAAACCTTAGATATAAGGAAACAAATGACCTCTAAACTTGCTCCAAATCAATTTTATATTCATATTTATACCCTATAATCTATTTTATCCAATTTTTTCCATTATTAGAGCCATATTACATATGAAAATTATTGGTGGAAGTTTCATTCCATATATTTAAAAGAATGTCACTCCAGATACACAATTAAAAAGAACTCCCATCCCTTTTATTGACACCTATATATTCCTTTTTATTGCCCAAACTCTTCTCAAATAAGCTCCCAACATCACTGCCTTCATCATAGATTCCTAACTTTGGGTAGAAACCCAACAAAGGATGCTATTTTGTGAAACCTAAGAGAAGATACCCAAAAGGAGGTAACATCCTTCCGAAAGATCCTTTATTTTTTTTATCATTATATACCCCCTCTAATCGCCTTATAAAAATTTTATATAATAAAAAAATGTGATAAATATATTTATATTTTGGTATTATATATTAAATAATTAAATTGACGAATACTTCCATCTAATGGGTAATGAACATTCCGTTCTTATGCAGGATAAACTATCACATCATGAAATGATGTTTTTCATTTTTCCTTTACCTCCTATCAATGTTGGAAATTATGATGGGAAATATATTTTTAAAATATATATTTATATTAATTAACATATATTTATTATTCTTTAATTATAATATAACACATACCTTCATTATTTCCAATTTTTGAAATCAAATAATTTTTTTGGGTAAGTGTGGACTACAACCTACATAAATTTATGTGATCCATTCACACTCTACATGGAATGTATTCAGGATTGGTTTTGTGAAATTACATGATATATATGAAATAATAATGCATATTTTATATTTTCATATTAATATATACATATATTTCATTTAAATTCAAATTATTAATATGACAATAAAACAAACTACATCAATGGGTATGTACGGCCTATCATCTCCATGAACGTTGTCATCCATTTAATATTTATATATTTTATAGAATATTATAAATAAATTTTAAAGTAATATATGTTATATTTATATCGTGTTTTACATTCTACAAATAACTAAATCATTATCTAATTAAGTGTATCAAAAATAAAAAATTAAAATATATACAAAAACAAAGCGCACATTACCCGAAACATGATACTAATATGAAGTTATTAATAAACAAGTAATATAATGTCATAAAAAATATATGGTATTACATATTAGAATATGGTTTTTTTATATTTATAAAAAATATATTTATTATACATGACATTCTAATGTGTAAAAATAAATTCAATACTTAGTGTAAGGGAATTTTATATCACTTTTCGTTTTCATAATATACTTACCTTATTCACCGCTCATATCCTTTGTGTGGTGTGTATACTGGCCAATGATATATTCTATGAATCTTATAATTTAATTTATTTATATTTAAATATCCATTTTATTATCCTTCTTTCATTCTGTTTAGGTTTTATAATATACCAAACCAGTAAATTATTTTTGTCCTAATTTTCATTCTTTGAGATACATACCATGTTACGCAACAGTATTTTTATATGAGGTGTTTCTATTACAATTTTCATGTTATATCATAAATCTCATTATTTTAAAGATATTAAAGGATTCATGCAATGTTATTTTTTCCATTATATTATTATTCAATATTACCAAAGTGGAAATGGTTTATCGGTAAAATCTTGTTGTTTATCGATATTGTTTTTGATTATGCCACCATTTATGCAGAATTACAATAGATATCTCAATAAATCCCTTTAAATTTATTAAACTATTTTAATTCATTTTATATCAATGTAATGGTACTATTTGCCCACTTTTTGGTACTTAATATAATTAATAAAAAGTTTTCGAAAATCTGACATTAATTCTCCTTTCAGTTGGAAATCATTATCCTTTTAAAATAATATTTTCTTAAATAGTTCAAAAATTGTTGAATATTATCATATGATGATTAATGGAAAATTTTAAACATTATTTACCTTTTTAGAAACCTTTTTGAAAAATAATATTCCCTTTGTTTTTCTGTTTGGGAATGTTTCAAATATTTTAAGGTGCAAAAGGAATATTTGACATGTATGGACTTACCCATTTTCATGAATGTAATTTTCTTGAAGGTTGAATTATATGTTTACATGGTAAATTTTTTATAGAAAATGTTTTTTTAATATTATGTAGATCTTATTTATTTAAAGTTCATTCCATGAAAAATGTTTTCGAAAAGGATATTTTGTTTTGTAAGTGTTTTATATTATTTTCAGAGCTTCCATTATATGTTTCAAAATGTTATTTTAAAATAAATTCATTTCAATGATTTCATGATATCTTTATATTTTAAAATTAAGCTTAAAATAAAATTTATTTTAATATGTTATAGTGATTCTTTTATAATATTTCAAGGGAAAAAGGTTTCAAAATGTTTTCAATCTTCCTTATAATGTTTCATGGTAATTTTTATTGAAATTTTTTTCCAAAGAGTTTAATGTATTAAAGAGAATAAAATATATATTCCTTGAGAAATGTTTTAAATGAAATTTTAAAGCATTATTTATAATAAAAGTATTTTGAAATGGTTTAATAAAATTGGTTTTCAATGAAAGGCTAATTTTCATACGAAATTTTAAATGCGATACTTAAAAATACATCTCCATCTAAGATAAAATACTTTGTTACAGTTTATGCCTTAATGGGTATATAATCCAATACCATCATTCATTTACTTCATGAATGGTTTATGTTATGATGTAATGATATTTATAACACATGTTTCTCTTTCATGGGTTATATAATTTTGAAACCATATTCTTTTCACTAGTTATTATTTGATGGACTGTTTATGAGACCTATCCACTTTCCATATGTAATTTTATGATGAAATTATTATGATACCCAGTTCATTTCATGGGTTATGATATGTTTTTTATTAAATTTATATCTTTTTATGGGTTATGGTATGATGAAATTTTTATTATATTGTCTAACATGTATATCTGATTTGATTATGTCATGTGTAGGACCCATATCTCTCTCCAATACTTTGGGTAATGATAAATGATATATGAGCTCAAAGGGTATATGGGTAGTATCCCAATCCCAAAAAAAGAAGGTACATGGGTTTTATCCTAAGCATAAAAATATGTAGGTACATAGGTGGAATCTGAAACCCAAGAATAATAGGGTACATGAGTTGTTAGCCAAAGCATGAAGCTGGTATATGGGTGAGTGGCTCAAGCCTAACTTGTTATGATGGTTCTGGTCAGTATCCTTGATATAATATTTTCCCTATTTATGTGTTTTCCACAGATTCTATGACTTTTAAATATTATATAAACATAGGGGTTCATGTTCTTGATTATCATATGATTCATTTCATAGGAACTACTAATCTTTATGTCATGTCTTGTGTTTCTATTCTTTGATATATGGGCTATGATCGTCAAATTTTATTCTCATGTTCCCATACACTTAGGTTCATGTTATGCCTATGTATTTCATTTATTTACCATTATTGAGCATTTGACCTCAATACTTTATTATGTTTCATTTAAACATGTTTGGAATAAATGTTTCAAGTTAGAGTACTAAAAGGGAATATATTCAAGGGATATGTTGAAGATTGTTCACCAAACAAGAAGAACATGTTCTGAGATTCCAACGAACTTAAATTATTACAGGCCTGTAGAATATAATTTTATAATATGGTAAATATTAATCTAAAATTATGTAATATCTGTCTATGTTAAAACTGCTTCTCTATAACCTCCCCATTTAGGGTAATCTCACTATATGTACCTAGTTTATTTATAATAAAATAAAATTAAAATAATTATTATTATGAAATAGATATAGTTAGTTCAACATTTTTCTAATATTTTTTTGGGATGATCATGGTATGATTTTTCTATGTGAAAGACAGAGAAATATGGGATATAATTAATCCTTGCAAATCTACACTCCCCAGTGTTTGTGGTTGTCTGATCTACAGAAAAATACTTCCGAGTCAATGTTTTTCACTATGTCTTCTTTGCATATTTTATAGAACAATGTTTATGAATAGTTGGGTTCTTATTTTTTAATACCATTATTATAAACAATTCTACATTTGTGTCAAATTTTGGAAACTAAATTGAAAATTTTCATTATTTAATATTCTTTTTCAGGGTGTTTCCAATTATGATAGTGAGTTTTTAGGTTTAATTTCTTTTAGAGATTTAGGATTTTGGATCACTTTTCTAAAGTTATCATAACCTAGATATTGGTATTGGTATAGTTTTTAGGCATATTCATTTGTTTACCTATTATTATTTTAGTAAAAATGGAGAAATAAAAATTAGATAATAATTTTGATTAGGAACAAGGGAGATTCCAAAGGATCTATACTTCCCACAACTGTTGTAATAAAATCATCTTCTTAACCTTATTTTCTATTCTTTTTTTAATCCCAATATTTTAATATTTGAATTTTCAATTCTACTCTGTATTAGTTAAAATCATTTTCAAATAAAAATCAGTAATTTAGATGAAATTTATCTACGAAAATAAAAAAAAACCAATGTGGAAGTTTGAAACATAAGCCTAACAACTTTCTTGATAGTGAACCCATGGAACCTCTTTCCTGTATTCTGTAGGGGATAAAAAATATTAATAATTGTACAACAAAAAATTCATCCATCAGTTGGATTTGTTAATATGTAAATTCTTTAGTTCAATCTATTTTTTTTATTTTTGGAAATTGTAAACCCAATATATTTCCCTTAGATCTCGAAATTTATAGAACATAACACTCTAGGGAATGATTAGATAGGAATTACTTTAAACTAGTTATGAATAAAATAATTGAATAAATATTATTAATCCTAAAATACCAATGGAAAATTTTTAACGGAATTTTTTTATCCTATATAGATAATCAAAAAACAGTATATAATATTTGGATACCCTTTCTAGTTTGTAAATCCAATCAAGTTCTTATCACTAACTTCAAATATTTAATGGAAAGCAATGTGAAGATCCAAAAAAGAATCTTCAAGATGTTACTTAATTTTGTTTCAATATAAAATCCAATGTAATAGATAGAAATATAATTTAATTTGGATATATTCTTATATATTTCTAAGTAGTTTCAAAATAATGGTTGTTTTATTCACAATCATTACTGTCTTGAGATAGTAAATAGTTGAAAAATGTATTCTTGAAACATTTTCCCCTTCTTTTGGAACTAAATACATTTCAAGTTTTATTACAAAAAATTGACAAACCCAAGGAATTTTTTTCTTGAATACTAGAAAATATTCAATAAAATTTGATGTTGAATCACTTATCTCTAAATAATTGAAAAAAATTATCAAATTATTTTATGGAGGATTGTGTCTTAAAAACAGGATTATGATTTATTCTTAAAATAGAGGATATTTAGTTGTTAAAATAACCACTGCAAATAGAACAATAATTGAAAACATGGGCCAAAATGTTCACCAGTTTGTGAAGAGAGGCTAGTTACATATTAAATCCATCTCTAAATTCCCCAGTTCCACATCTAGATCCAACATGATTATAAGTAAACTAAGTGATTTTAATACCATAAAATAGTCTATGATGCTATCAAAAAATCCACAACCTCACCGAAAACCAAAAATAACCATTGAAGTTCAACTCCACTATGGAATATATTGTTTAAATGAATCTTTTGGTGATTAATTTACTTAAATTAAAACATCCTTCTAAAACTTATAATACTATATTTCCTAGAAAAAAAATTTTCTCTAACCAAAAACACGATCCTTACAACCCAACCAATATTATAACCATGGACAGAATAATGAATATTGATATAGATTTAGATATATTAGGCAATTGAAATTATTTTTCTAAGGAGATTCATGTAATTTAAAATTAATATACATTAATTATAAATATAATTCCCAACCAGGAAAAAGTTTCATTATTTCTTAATATGTCCAAAAATCTGATAATAGCCCTAAAGAAGCTATAACACAACAAAAAGTGTTGAGGAATATATTGATGACATAATTTAGTAAATCAGGTGTATATATTTGTACGAATAAGAATAATATTATGAGAGTTTTAATTTTACAATATCAAGTGAATCCATGGGATAATGGAATTGAAAATGTGAGTTTCATTGAACATAAGAACAACACCAAGATAGAGTACAAAATATCATTATATTCCCATAAATTTATGAGAACTAAAAACCTATTTCACCTATTTTACAACTAATTGTAGATAAAAAGACTACTAAGGATCTTACTGAATGATTGAAATTTTTAAAAAAACAAAAATCTATTCTCAAAGATTTTTTTTAATAAGTGGTTTTTTCTCAAAAAAAACCAAGAAATATTGGAAAATCATTCCATGTACTTATGTTCAGGATGATCAAAAAATTATCAAACCACAAATACCATATCCTTAGAGTATCGTAAAAGAGGAAAACATTAATAATTACTATTTTTATAAATATATTTTTGAATCATTTATAAATGTGCGTTTCAATATACCATTATTAGATGTTGATTAAAAATTTTCCCAAGAAATCAAAATTATTTAAATATATGTGTTCCCAAAAAATGGATATTATGCGTGGAGAGAAAGTGAAAAAATAGAGGAATATTTTAACATTTATTCAACATTTTTATGATGTTAAATTTTAATATATAAGAAAATACATCATTCCTTTTACCATAGGACAATTTGAATTTAAGGATTAATTCCTTTACATTAGAGATTTTAATTATATTATCTCACTCTATGTTTAATAATCATTAATGGTTGGAAAACTTAAATCTAGTGGAATAGTTATAAAAATTTCTAACTAAAGAATCATGAATCCAACTAGATTTATTAAACATGTGATGGTTTTTGTTATAAAATTCACCTTCCATCTTTTTTTGTCTTAGAAATGGAATATGATTTATTTATCAAACATACACCTCAAATTCATGGGTGACTATTTAAAAATATTTATAACCCCATATTTAATGTACACAACAGTACATCATCACCTAAAATTGATAAACCTAATACTTGGAAGCGATCTTTTTTTGAATGTGTTAAACCCATTATTTATTAATAAGATAAATTTAATAAATTATTTGAACCTATTTTCATCACTATGAATAAAATTGATAAATGTGACTATCATACCAATAATATATGTCTGTAAATTAATGACCTTGCTTAAGAAAATTTAGATATTTTAGATCAATTAAAATATGATATTTTTCTATGATTTTACCATGTAAATATACTACTATACAACATGTTTTCACCAATATAAATCAAAATTATTCGCATTTAGTGGATAATTGAAAGCTTAATTTGGTGTTACTAAATCAAACACCCATTCTATTAGCAAAGAAAATTTTTCCCCAGGATGTAACTATAATAATTAACATAAATACTAAAATATTCCATTATTGGATAAAATTTAAAATTATCATTCATTATTTCTGAAGATATATCAAAATACCATGATAAAAACTATTTTTATTCTTTAAATCATATAGTAAAGGTTTATAATTGACCCTCAATTATCATAAAACAATGATACCTTTCACTTCCATGCATAGGATTATAGTAGAAGAAAATTCCTAGCATTTGAGATTATTTCAATAAATATTGAACCCGGGGTCGTTATAATATTTCAATAATTAATTCAACACAATATTAGTTTCTAGAATAATATTATTCATCTCAAATAGTAAATGAGTGACCCTAATTCATGTTGTCCCTAGAAAAGTGGATTTACAATTTTAGAAAGTTAATTTAGTGAATGTGTTCCTATTCTACTTACAAAATGGAAGAGTATATTTATTGGCTACAGAAAACTCAATTTGGTTACCCTGAAAGATATTTAACCACTACCATTTCTTGATCATTTACTTGAGGGGATAGCTAGATAGACTAAATATTTTTTTATAGATGGTTTAATTGGTTATTTTAAAATCCATAAAGCACCTGAGGATCATGAGAAAACATCCTTTATATGACATGATGGTAGATTTGATTATAGTAGAATTACTATTTTTGTGATATGCCCTAGGAACTTTTCAAAGTGTCATGATGAGTATTTTCATTGAATTCATATGAGATTTCATTGAATCCATTATGGGTATTGTCACTATATATGGATTATATTTTAAATATTTCTTAAAATTATTGTCTAATGTTCATGAAACATTAATAAAAAAACACATTCCGAATTATAAAAAAATGAACATTCATGGTAAAAACGAATTTTACATAGTAATGTTTTGGACAAAGATGAAATCCATGTTGAAAATTAGAAATTTGTGGTAATTTATTCACCACCTTACCTGTAAAGTTTGTGAAATGTGAGATCATTCATTGGACATTCCAATTTTTATATAAGATTCATTTGGGGTTTTAGTAAAATGGAATTTCCATTTTTCATATTACTTAAAAAAGAATAACAATTATTATTTTATAAGAAGTTTAAAAAATCCATTGAAGAGTTTAAATAAAAACATCTTATTATACCCATTATTCAACCACCCAATTATAATCTACCTTTTCAAACAATTATTGATGATGTTGAATTTTTCATTGGGTGAATTTTTTATCTATATTTATAATTGAAATATCATGTAATTTTATACCCCTAAAGAACATTAGATCAATCCCATGGAAATTATACCTCAACTAAGAATGACCTATTGGGATTTGTCTGTTAGTATAAAAATTCAGATGTTTTATGTTGGTCACTAAATTTATTGTCTTCACAGGCCATTCCGAAATATAATTTCTAATAAAATATAGTAATTTCAAACCAATAAATTTTTAATTGACCTCGTTTATACATGAATTTTATCTTGAAATATAATAAATAAAAGAACTAAAAATATTTTTTTAGAAAATCTAATCTAGATACCCACTATGTCATATATAAATCTGTATATCCTTCTATAAATAAAGAAACCCTTTATTGGGTAGCTATTTTTTACTTTCGTGAATGAATAAACGTGTTTGGATGAGTTAGTAAATTTCTTTGATGATGGTGAAATACCATATTGGTTTTCTAAATAAATAATTTCTATGATTTTTAGTAATTAAAATAGTTTCATTTTGGTTGTCCCTTACATTTGGCATATTAGTGGTGAAGAAATGAAAAGAAGATGCATTCCTAATTCTAAATTTATATTATTCCATGATTTTTTGTTGCACGTTAAGCTCTATGGGTCATTTTGTATCTCAAATAAATACTCAAAAATTGATATATCCCCATTAATATTAGACCAATATTTTCAAATATTCTTTTGAGTTATACAACTGCTAAGAATAATGAAAATTTCAAGGAAATATTTCAAGGAGAAATGAAATGCCATAACAAACCCTCTTGTTTTGTTTTGTATTTAATGTATGGGGAAAGTGTTTTATGAGACCCTTTACCAATTATTTTTTATACCTTTACAAACATAATTATATAGATAAATGAATGGATAAAATTAAATCCCATAATAAATTATGATGGGAAAGTTGTTTCCAAATTTGTAAAAACAAATCTATTTTATAAATTCCATTATACCAAGTTCTTAATCACTGACCAACACACCCTATTCTATAATAGGACCATAGAAGTTGTGATAGGTAAATACAGATCAACTCATAGGGTTTAAAAACCCAATAAAACAATAACTATTTGAATATATAAACACTCAAAGAGAGAAATAAAAAAAATATAGAAATAACCATGCACCCAAATAGAAAATACTAGGGTCTTTGGATATATGATTTTCAATGAGACAATAAAACTACCTAACCCCAATAAAATTTTCAATCATTAGATTATTAAATTGCATGTATTATCACATAACGTTTGAGTTAGATCCCAAGGTTTTTTATATGAAATCGGGTAACATGATCATGTATTCTATTGGAAAATAAAAAAAAAATCTTGTAGGAGAAAGAAGAAATTAAAAACAACTATTATTAATATGCGAATATATACAAGTAAAAAAGTAATGTTTTTTTATTATAAAATGATTCTAAGAAAATATGTTACATTAAGAAAAAAATTTATATTATATTGAACATTAATGAAGCTCTTTTCAGGTAAATTACATTCATAGTGGTCAATACCTTGTATTTTTATTCAAGTTTTTCATTTTGATTCCATTTAGATTAGAAAACCTGATGAATAAAACAATTAAAATTTAATCTAAACTAGATTAATCTATTCCAAGATAATTTTGAAGAGCCTTCTAGAGTGGAAATATTTCATTAAACTAATGCGTACCTTGAGAACTAGGTTATGTATTTCTTTCCATTTATTCATCATTATGTCCATTATTTCTAAATTGAATTCTCTTATTTATCAATTATTATAAAATGATGAAATTAGACTAAGTAATTATGGGTTAATAAAGGATAATATTTGGTTAATTTATAATATTTTTATGAGTTATTTTTCATTCAATTATTGTTTTGTATTTTATTTTTATGTACTTATTTCTACTATGTTTTATGGAATTTTAATATATATTTTGATGATTTTAAAATCTAAAATTTAACACGTTTGTAGTAATTAAAATCGAGGAAAGTGAGTGAAATTTTTTCCCATATAATTGAAATTAACTGTATACTGAAATAAAAATGTTTCAAATTAAAAACTCAGGTATTTCATGAATGGTATAGTTTCCCAATCCTTTTACAAATATTATTTCATGTTTCTTAACATAAATATCCATTTAATACTACCAAATGATAAACAATCCTTGTTTATTTGGGAGACTGGGTTCATAATACATTAAAGTGAAGAAGAAATAAAATGAATTTACTTTAATCACAATAATAATATCCTTAATCCATTAGATCTCCTAAAACTATATTGGATAACCAGGAGAACACATAAGCAAATGGGGAGATCTATAATTCATAGTAAGGGAATAGACATGTGAGTGAAGCATAATATTTGATTAAAATTGAATAACATTATAAAATAAAAGTTATGGCTCATGAATAATAAAATTGGAGTGTAACATAATTAATACAATATCATATGATAATGGAATCATAGTAATGTGGTAGAAAACATAACTCAAGTATAACGGCTAAGACAACATCTAATGGTGGAAAGAGTCCCATCATGGATTAGGTGTACTCTCTAACCCTTTACATACCATATCATGAAATTAAAAAAATACCTAATGAATTGGATTATTTCCAGGTGCACCCATCATACCTTGTACACGATTATATGGTCCACTAAAATTAATATAATCATAAGGAAAAAATATAAGAACTACCCATATAATGAAATAGGATTCATAAAAATGTCCTATAGAAAAACTAGAGGGATAATTGTAATGGATTACATGAAATAAGGGATTAAATCATTCTTGAGAGTTAGTTGGTGAGAAATAATCACATACCAAGAAAATGAAGACCGAGAAAATTGAAGATATAATGTTTATTAGAGAATTCATTTGGAATTTTTTCTTTGATGAGGGGTTTATGAAAAATGGTTAAATAGTATTGAAAGATGGTATTTTAAAAATATTTATATAAAAACAAGAGTTTACCAAAAACATAATTCCATATATAAATAAACTTATTTATAAAACATTGATGTTTTTTACATATCATTATTTGATACTTTGAAGGAGAGAATAAAGATTGAGCAGTTCCCTTAAATTACATTTTCAAATGAAATTGAGAAGGGAACCTTTAAAACAATTTATATCCTTATTAAGGAATATTTAATTTAGCAAGGTATATATGTGATAAAAAATATACAAAATATAGGATAATTAAATGACTAAAATAGTGTGATAAAGTGAGGTAAATAGAGAGAAATGGAAACTTAAATAAAATTGGGTGGTGTAGAGAGATCACTTACTTTGTGTTTGAGAATCATTCTACAACTAATCTTAATGTATAACAACTCTAATTTTTATTACATTACTATTAAATAATATTAATGATAAAAAACATACAAAAATTAAACAATAAGGATCGAATGTTTTAGTGTTTTTGGAAAACTAGTAAAATACATAACTTTTACTACATAAAACTTAAACATTTATTTAATTTCATCTTGTTTATCTTATTATTGTTCCTTGTGTTATTTTTAGTACATGTAGTCACCAGAGGAAATAAATCAAAAAGGGGTGAGATTAAAATCCCAATAAGGGGATAGATAAGATCCAGATACAATATGACAGGGGGTGATCATAATAAGAACATCATCATCATGAGGGGAAGCATTAGATAAAGGATCAGAATGTGGCAATGTATAAATATGAAACATTATGTCATAGTGGTAAAATACCACACATAGTTGTGAAAAAAGATAGAATCAAGTTCACACATATTATAAATTCCTCATGAGAGAAATTACATTACCACATTAATTGGGGAGATATACAATTCTAGGCTTGCCCATCACATCTTATCATTTACTTTTCTCTATATAATTATTTGTGCGACCATCACATCATGACATTTACATTATCATGCATGGAACATAGAACATATATAAATCTTAGACATAAAATTACCCATGTAATGGAATGGGTTTCATCTTATAAAGAATATTGTCATAAACATTGGGATCCCAAATGAATGAAGGAATAATAAACATGATATATGAATAATCAACTATTGGTGAAGAAGAAACAATCTCGAGAAGTGTGTTTTTTTGAAAGAAGTGTTCTTTTGGAAAATATAATGTTTGTAATAATCTCACATAGAAACAATATATATATCCCATATATATTAATATAATTATAAATATATTATATTTATGGAATGTATATATTGAAAATGGGGTAAAAGAGGGGAAACCCAAAGAAAGAGAGTGGGTTTTGAGAATTCCCCTTTCTTTGTGTCTGATTACATCCTTCACTATAATATCCTATATAATAAAATTAGGTACATTAATTAATAAATAAATAATATTTCATACATGAATCTGATTCATTATATTTTTATTATGTTCATTTATCATCTTTTGGAAGAGTTATAGAGTAATTTCATCGTTCTGGAGTGTTCATTTTCATACTTTTCAATATCGGTTCACTTGTATATATGAATGGAAGTTCGTTTAAAATGAATATGAATTTATAAAATTTATAATATAGGTTATTAATGATAATCCATAATCATAAATTATCATGAAAATATATTTTTTTTATATTCCATGATTATTATGCATTATATAAATGTTAATGATGATTAGTTTAGGTTAAGTTTGGCCATATTTGGATCACAACAAACTAGTTTTGTATTATAATTTAGTATTATGGGTATAAGTTATTTCTAGAACATAAAAAGGGTTATACAATAAACTTTTAAATCTATTTTATCCATTTAATGGTCTTATTAACATACTTGAAGGTGTTTAAGGAGGATCAAAGTTAATTTCCCACGATGTTAGTAAATTGGCACAACACGGGCGACAATTTCATTTTTAAGATAAAAGGGAGCGATGGAGGAGTTTAATGTTGTATACACTATTAACATGAAATAATACCAGAATATTGGATGTATTAGAGTTATCATACCATTTGGAGTATGGTGGGATAGGATATAATATTAAAATAAATTGAAATTGAAAATAAATAAAAAGAAAATAAGAGCAGATTTAACCTCTTGAATTCTGCTCATAAGATCCTCCTCAAAGAACCTATGCATGATTTTTTGTTGAGACTAAGAGATCATGTATTTTGGGAAATGTATAGAGATGATTTTTTGGTATCATGTTTGCAACTGTAAAATCTTGAGATGGTTGCATCATCCATTTGGGTTTCTGTCTCTAACATTAACTGGATGATATGTCAAATACCTTAAGATATATTCCACAATCTCTTTTTTCATGTTGTCCCACCAAAAGTGTTCTCTAAGATCACAATATATCATGGTACTCCCATGATGGATAGAGAAAGATTAGCTATGTGCATTTTCCAGTAGTTTTTTCATTATCTTAGTTGATGAAGGTAGAAAAATGCCTTGATCCAATCCAAATCAAACCTTCATCTTTGATATTTAACTCTTGTGTCTTCCCTTACATTACTTCATTCTCCTTCTTTTGTAACTATGAGTCATCCCTTTGTACCTCCTTAATCATCTCTTAGATAGATGGATGGGATGTCATTTGTCAAAGTTAATATTTATTCCATAACGTTATGATTTCCAAATCAATCTTTTGTATATCCATGAAGATGTGGTCTCTATTAATACACAATATTGATAGTGTAGTAGGTTCTTTTCATCTAAGACCATCAACTACCATGTTCACCATGCCAAGATGACAATGAATAGAGAAATCATAGTCTTTAATTAAATCTAACCATCTACTATGACACATGTTGAGAAACTTTTGATTGAATATAAGTTTCTAGCTCTTTCCATTGGTATATATGTAACACTTCTCGCCATACAGGTATTTCCACTAAATTTTGAAGGTAAAAGTCCTAGATTCAAGAACTAGATCATATGTTGGGTAGTTCTTTTCATTGATCTTCAACTCCCTTGAGGCGTAGGCTATCACATTATCATTTTCATGAGTACACAACCCAATCCTTTCTTGTAATAATCACTATATATCACAAAACATTCTACACTTTTTGGTAATTTTAGTACACATGCCTTGATCATCATTCTCTTTATCTCCCTAAATATTTCATCTCATTCTTCTATCCACACATACATTTCCCCTTTCCTTTTTATCTTATTTTGTGAGCTTGATAATTGGGAAAACGTTTCTTAGAAAACGTTGATAGTACCTAGCCTATACCAAAATACTATAGTATTTTGTGACACTATAGGGTATTTTCCATTCCACAATGGCCTTTTTTAAGGGTCCATATAAATTCCCTCAATTATGATCACATTTCCATAGAATGTGACTTTCATTAACCAAACATTACACTTTCTAATGTTGGCATACAACTTCTACTTCCTCAATGTCGCCAACACAAGCCATATGAGTTCTTAATGTTTATGCGTTCTCTTGGAGTATATGAGAATGTCATCAGTCGACACTACCACATATTTTTCGAGGTAATTACTAATTAATATATTCATCAAATCCATGAAGATAACCAGGGGATTATTATTTCAGAAGGGCATCACTAGAAACTCATAGTGCCCATACCTGGTACAAAAGGCTTTCTTCTAAATATATTCCTTCATTAGCATTAGCTGGTGATATCAAGAATGGTGATCTAACATTTAGAATTACTAATCTTCTATGAACTAATAGAATAAGTATTCAATTGTTAGAAGAGTATAATTTATCTTTATGGTGATCCTGTTGAGTTTTGGATAATCGATACATAGCCTCATTGATCTACCCGTTTTCTTTAAAAAATAGCATTGGTGAACTCCAAGGTGATGAACTATGGAATATGAACACTTTCTGTAAGTTTTCTTGTAACTACATCTTCAACTCCTATTTTTCTATAGCATACATCCTAGTGGGACAAATTGATATGAGAGAATCTCTGAGTATTAGTTCTATTGAGAACTCTCTCCCACAATCCAGGGGGAAGTGCAAGTACCTCTTAAAAAAATACATCACCTTATTCCCCCATGATGGGAAATTTTCCAAGGTTGATACCTTCCATTGACTCAACCATTTGAGTGCGGTATAACTCTTTAAAGGGAATAAACTCCAACACATTTGGAGGATTCTACGATGGATATTCATGATGTTACTTGAATTTTTTTGGTAAAATGTGATGGTTTGGGATATGAAAATATATTTATTCTTATTAATATTTTAAATGTGCTCTATATAATGTGAGCCAATCCATTCCCAGTATAGTTTCAAGTTCCACCAAAGGAAGTATCACAAGATTGGCTGGACAATGCTTCCCACATACACCAACACGAGAAATTTCTACCACTTGTGTTTTAATGATTTCACCACTAGGTGTTTTTAGGGATATCTTTACTTAACGTATTTAGGTTTTTGATTAAATAGTTCTAGAAAACATTAAATATGTAAAAGAAAACATGATTCTATAATCAAATAATAGTTTTTTACATTCTTGATTGAATAGTAATTTTACTTTGTATGGCATCATTTTCATTATCCACTTCTGTAGTAGTGATAGAATAAGCCATCCATTACTCCTATATCTTCGGTGGATGATGTTATGGATTACCTTTGACAACTCGAGATTTAGTGCAATGGCTTGCCTATTTACCTTTCTCCAAATTGTTGTGGCATTAGACAATGAGTACAGTTATCCTTTCCTCCACCACATTGTCATGTTTCCTCATGTATTTTCGACATTCATGAACTTGGTGGAATTCTCTCTAACACTAGAAGCATTTCCCCATACCATTGAGTTAGTTTCCATGATGCCTCTTCCCGTATTTTTTACAGATGGGTGGTTGAGCTTCTATTCCACATTTATTATTAGATCTTATTTCTTGAGACTCCATCTATCATTTATTATCACTATAGCCATGATACTATTCTCCAAACTCTCTCTCCACTTTAAGATCACATAAAAAAACTTCATCATAACTCCTAGAGTATTGAATTAGAAGAACCTTTATATGGTGTGGTTTTAAACAACTAAATAATCAATCATTGTTTCTTCCATTCTTGATAAACAAACTAGAAGCATACCTTGTAAGCCTTGTTTAATTTTCTTCGTAATCCATGAATGATTCACTGTTCATTTTCATAAGCTCTATGAATTTTATATCAATGTTTTTATTATTTTTTTGATTGAAATACATGTTATGAAACATTATCTTATTGTCTTCCCACTTCGTATCTTCAATTTCGTCCCTCAATTAGGTTTTCTTAATCAAATCCCACCATTGTTCGGCCTCTCCATGTAGAAGATAAAAAGAGAGATTGACCTTCTCCATCATAGAATAGTGATGAACAGAAAATATCTTCTCCATCAAGTTGCCATAGTATTATAAAAATATTGTACTGAAAGATCTACTAATATTTCTAGGTCATTTCCACATAAAACGCATGATATTTTGTTTCTCCCTCTTTGGTGAAGGAGGAAGTTCCATATTATTATGTTTATTGTTCATAACATGAGAAATCTTGGTATGCATCACCATGAAATTTTGAACTCCACCGCCAAATGAATTGGTGATGTTGTTTAGGAAATCACTATATTATCCATCGCTTAGGTTTTTGGCCTACTTTTTCCTGGTTCCCACCATTATCTATAATATAAACTGTTAGAAAAAAACTCAAGTAGTCATCATTAAATTATCCCTATGCGAAATTTACTATAAAGGAATATCTTATGGGATCCATATTTTTAGAAAATAATCTTGTGTTACAATGTATACATAGTCTCAAACAAATTTTTTCCCTAAGGTTCTATAATTTCACATCCCAAATTATCTAAACTATCCTCTAATACCAACGATAGAGACCATTTTTTCTTACATTACAATTACAACATTTTAATGTTAAAAAAATAAAAATAATATACAATGAGGATCCAGAGTATTATTGTCTTGGGAAAACTATTAAAATATATATCTTTTCCAACATAAAACATACATATTTATTTAATTATTTATTCTCTAGCTTCTTATTGTCCCTTTCATTCTCATTAGTACATGTAGTTACCTGAGGATATACACAAGAAAAGGGTGAGGAAAAAATCCCAAATATGAGATAGATAAAATTTTGAAACAGTATGATATCATGTGAGTATAATCATAACATCATCATCACGAGAGGTATCATTAGATAAATGAATAGGATGTGGAAATGCATAAAAATGAAACATCATGTCTTGGTGGTCAACTACAACACATAGTTGGGATCAAAGATTTTATAATGTTCATTCATATTTTTCCTTCCTCATGGTATAAATCACATTAACTAATGAATTGGAGCTCTATATAATTCCAAGCACACCCATCATATCTTGTCATTTTCCTTGTGCTATATAATTCATGGTGCGCCTGTCACATCATATCATTTATATTGTTGTGAATGACACATATAACATATATCAATCCTGGACATAAAATTACCCCTGGAAAGGAATGGGTTTCATTTCATAAATAATACATTCAAAAACATTGGGTTCCCAATTGAAATAGGGAATAACATACGTCCTCCAATGACCCGTGGGCCTTAGAATTTTTTATTATATGATAAACCCCCTTTTAAGGGAAGAAGGGGGAGAAACCCGAATAGACTTCAAGGACATAAAACAAACACAACTTGAAGATCAAGAAAATAAAACTCAGACTGACACCTTGGCTCCGCCTCTCCCCATAATTAAAACATGATAAGGATCTCCACTGTTGCAAGACTGTATGGCTAAAAAGTGTCCTGTGAAATCCTACAGGCCCGATCTGATGACTGACGCCATACCCTCTCAAACATTCAAATCCATGCAGCCTACATATGTGAACTGTCTGCTCTGAATCAACCTCTGAGGCCTGTTCCTTGATGTCAAGTCCAGCTAAATCATCAAAATCTGAGTCACTAAACCCAACCCAACACAATTCTGAAAAGATCCTAGCATACGATTTTCCATTAACGCCATCCTAGAAACAACCCTACTGCACTCCACAAGACACCCTAACATCCAAAGCCAAAGAATCATGAAAGAAAATCCAAAGGATGCAAATCCAATCCATCGTCACCTAGGACTGGATGGACCAAACCCATGCCAAGGGAATGCCACCGATGAGGGAATACTAATAATCCTGCAATAGAAACGTCACTCTAGACTTGGATCTACTCCAATCTGAACCAAGACTGCACCCTAAATGGGTTCCGAAGCAATCCGAGGTGACCAGAGAAGCGGGAAGGGGAAGGGGTAAACCAACCACAACAATCCAGAATCAAAACATCAAATTCATAGCATAAAACAAATCCACTGGAACCCAAACCAAAGAGACAGAAAAAAACAAATAGCCACATCAACAAGATCCTCCCCCCTCCAAGCACTGCAGATCTAACATGGTACCACACCGGGAACCCGCGGAAGACAACACCTGTCCAAGATGGACAAAAAGAATCGAAACCATACTGTTGACGCCGAACAAACCAAGCCGCACCGAACAAAGCCGATCAATGAAAAGCCTACCCAAGACTTCATCGGTAGGTTAAGTCACAGAGACACAAAATACCAGGCCAGGATGACTTCAGAAGAAATCCTCATTGACGCCTAAGCAGAAGGCCATTCCGCCGAGCTATGATGACCGAAGACTCCACCATATCCTGTCGCGCCACACCGAGATCAGATGCGCCTCACCGAGTCGACACCATAGAAGCCGTCGATCTGATCTAGGCCATAGGGGGAATGGGAAACTCACTCGATTGTAACCCAAGGTGCCGCGGGAGGAATAAAACGAGCCTCTCCGAGGAGAAAATTTAATTCCTGTCAATAGGGAATAAAATACTTAATATAAGAATCGTCATCATTGAGTTGAGAAGAAACAATCTTGAGAACTTTGTTTTTTTAAAGAAGTGTTCTTTTGGAAATCAGTGTATATTTCATTGTCTCAATTAGAAAACATGTATATCACATAAAAGGTATGATAATGATGAAGAAATTATATTTAAGTAATATACATAATGAAAATGGGGTGAAAGAGGGAAACCCCAAAGAAAGAATGTTGGGTTTGAGAATTCCCCTTACCTTCTGTCTTATTACTTCATTGACACTAATTTCATGTATAATCAAATTAGATTGATTAATTAATAAATATATAACCCTTATACATGAATTTTATTAATTATAGTTTTATTGTGTTCATTTATGGTTTTTTGAGGAGTTGTAGAGTTTAATTGCATCGTTTGGGAGTGTGTGTTTCCAAACGTTTCATGATCGATTCACTTGTATAGATGAATGAAAGATCATATAAAATGGGGATGAATATCCAAAATTGACAATATAGGTCATTAATGATCTTAAATAACCTTAATTGATATTATAAAGGATTTATTAGATACCATGTGTATGAATCATTAGATAAATATTAATGAGGATTGTTTTATTAAATTTTGGTGTTGTTCAATCACAACAAACTTCTTTTGTTTTATAAATTACTATTATGAGTATAAGTTATTTCTAAAACATAAAAACGGTGATAACGTGAAATTTGAAATATATTTTTAACCGTCTATTGTTATTATTAATATCCTAGAATTTTATTGAGGAAAATTATGGTGCATCACCCATGATGTAACTAAATGCACACATCACGGGAGAAGATTTTATTTTTAGGATTAAAGAGAGGACGAAAGGATTTTAATGTTGGATCATCCATTAAAAAGATCTAATTATAGTGTGAGTAAGTTAACAAAGATATAATTCAATTTTGATAAGGTAAATGAAGAGATAAAAATAAAATAAAATGAAATTGAAAGGAAATTAAAATAAAAAGAGAGAGGATTTACCTCTTGAAGTTTCTTCTTGAGATCCCCATCAAGACACATAGGCTTTGTCTTTTTTATGAGACCAAGAGATTCGGGACTTGGGGAGGGGATAAGTAGGATTATTGGGATGAATTTATCATCGTTTCAATGTTTTATATGTCTGAGGAGAAGATTCTATGAGTGGCAGTATTTGAAGTGGAGGAGAGGGGTGTTTTCTCAATAATTTAATAATAAGTTAATTATTTTGGATCAAGAATATGAATAGTTGGGGAATTATCAAAACATATATTAATAAAATGAATTAGAGTCTATTAGTTTGGTCTTATATCATCTTTACATCATCTATGACTCCAAAATTCATGTATTTAGCTTTTTTGTATATAATCATATTTCACTATTCTTCAAAAAATTCATGTTTTTTTGAAAAAAACAAAAAATTAACCATAACCATTTATTGATATATATAATTTAAAAATGGGTTCAATTTTATAAAAAATAATTATTTAAATAATTGAAATTTAATTTTTAATTAATATCCTCATTTACATAGAAATTATGTGTTTTAAATTTTAAAATGGTTATATAACACTTTGAAAAATTACTTAAGGTCTCAAAAATTATATTAAAATAAAAATACATGAAAATATTATTTTATAAATATGTTTTATGAAAATATATTTTATTTTATATTATTAATTTAATCCACAATTTGGAATTAACAATTTTATGACTTACGAAAATATTGACACATAATTAATATTTTTTTAAACATTCATTTACATAGAATCTGATATAATTATACCATTATTTTATTTATAATATGCCTAATTTTATTTATTATTTCATGGGGGAGGTTACTATATCTTTGGATGGTAAACTATTCATAAGGGTCGTATTGCTATTCCTATGGTCAAGTTATTATTTCAGTTGTTTTGGTTCCTTAATTTCTATAAATACTTCGTATTTCATTAATTAATCCTTTATAAACCTTTTTTATGGACTATATGAGATTTTATGTGATTTATACTATATTCCATTACTATAAGAATGGATGAATTACATTGATTAAAGATTGTTTCATTACATAATTTTCTAGATAATCAAATTAGTTTAATAAATAAATAAATTAAGAACATTTTCCATCAATATTTTATTCATTATAATTTTATAATATTCTTTTATAATCATTTTATTGAGATATAATATTTGATTTTACTTTTCTGAGGGTGTTAATTTCATGGTTTAATGGAATGATCACTTTTTTGTTATTATGGAAGTTGTTTTAAAATCGGACCATATCTATAGAAGTGAAATGAAATTGTTTTAATTAATATTTACAAATTTAAATGGTTCCATGAATCAATTTTTTTCTCTTATAGAGATGATTATTTTAGTAATATTTTTGATATTATTTAGACAGTTCATTTAAAAAGTTTTATCATCCATCATAAACAAAAATCCATTTAATTAATGAAATTATTATTAAAACATTAAATGACATTTGATATGTTATTCTATAATTTTTATCATCATATTTAACCATAATAATATTCTTATTACAATCCTTGAAGGTGGGGAAGAAAAAATAAGTTTGTATTCATGTAGGCAGCAAACCGACCATATTGTAAACAATGCATTCATTTAAGAAAAACAAATAAGGGATTATTAAAGATTAATATTTCTTTAAGAAAAAAAATCTACTATATTTATAATATTATATTAATTATGTCATTCTATATTTTGGAGTTGAGGAGAAGTTATAAGAATAAATAAATTTCAAATAGATAAATTGAGAATATTACCTCTTAAATGTCACATCCATGAAATACTCCTTAATGCACTTGGAATTTGAATTTTGGTGAGAAAACAATCTCTAGTATGTTGGGGAGGGGTTTTGCAATGGTATTTTCTTGAAATTGGTCATGTTACAAGTTTTATAAGTTGTGAAGATAATGGGTGGTATTTATAAGGGGAGAAGTGGGGTGTTTTAAAATATTATATTCATTAGTTAATTATTTTGGTGCAATACTATCAATAATATTGGTTCTTGTGATTATATACAATAAATGATTTATGTATGTTTGAACTAGTTGTTCTTAAATCATTCATGACTCAAATATTCATGTATTTACCTTCTAATGTTAAATTTTATAATTTACTATATTTAAATATTCACCAAAAAAATCATCTATTTTAGAAAACTACCAAAAATTAATCCCATCTATTTTCAACAATTAAAATAAAAAGATCAATAAATTTTTATGATATCTATCTTCTAAATATTATAAGTTTATTTTTTTAAAATAAAGTCCACATTTATATGAAATATTCTAATTTTAGTGTTATGATTGAATTTTTTGACCCTTTGAAAAATTACATATAGTCTCCAAAAATTCATTTTTCCATTATAATAATATATAATATTAATTTATATATTTTTTTAAAATAAAATTTTCATTGGTTCATTTTATTTATTATAAAATTTTCATTAAAATATTTATGGTTTACAAAAATTAAAACACATAATTTATCATTTTTATAACAATTATTTACTTTTACCATGATTTTAATATATCATATTTTAATTTTATATGAAACCTAAATATTATTCTACCCTTGAATGGGTGATTGTACTATTGTACCAGTTAGGTTACTATTCCAAATTGGGATATTACTATTATAACGACTAGGTTATGACTCCTATGATTAGATTGTTATTCCAATAGAAATATTTGTAAGGGGAATATAGGTTCCCTAATTTCTTTAAATACCTTATATTTCATTATTTTTTAATTCAATTCTATTTCCATAAAGGTTATATATATTTTAATTTTAATTTTTTATATTATATTACTAATATTTTGTCTCATTTATATAGTATCGTTCATCGGTACGATTATTCTGGGGAATCGAGTTGATTAAAATATTCATATCGTCATTATATTATTTTATATTTTGTGACCCATTTAAGTAATTTAAATTTTATGGACATCTTTTTTTTCTAAATGAATTGTTTGAATTAATATTATAATTTGTTTGGTCTTATAATGTTCAGTGATTTTGTTATATAATATAATATTACGAAATATAAAACAACTATATATTCCAAAGGGAAGTTATAGTGATGAAATATTGGGTCATTGCAAAAGGACCAATCAAATTTTTAATAACATGTCTAAAAAACTACAAAATTTTAAAATCACCTACATGTGAGGCCTCTGAAACATCTTGTTAACTTCATAAAATTCATATTTATTCAAGAGATTAATAAAAAATTCTTACTTAACAAGAATTATCTTTACATCAATCAAAACCATGTAGTTTGAGACACATATGATTAAAATTATTGGGGATTATTATTTTAAAATGATGTCAAATTTTACTGAAAATTATTTTTATTCAATACCACATGTACATTTTATAAAATTAATTCCCTTATAATCCATGAACAACCTACTAGTTAGCCACATTATAATACTTTATTTCCTATCTACTCTACTATATGAAGTAAATTTTCAAGACGTTGTTGAATTAAAGTGTGAGGAAGACACCTGGTTATTATCTACATCATTTCATGGTGATTTCCTGAGAAATATTAATGGGAATAATTTTTCTTCTAAAAATTTTATTTTACTAAAAGTAAGGTCTTGCTTGATATTTTCAAGATGATTTCTATAAACAAATATTGATAAATTTACGTAGTTTTGGGGATTTTAAAAATGAAAACAAATATAATGTTTCTAATATAATCAAAATATTTTCATTTGAGAAGGAGGATGACAGTTTATACCACAATCAAGAACATAAAAATTCCTCTCTTCCCTTCACTGTCTAAAAAATGTTGTAAAATTCATATATGAACAAAAAAACAACATAAATATTATAAATTGAAAGGATAGTGAAGATAACAAATGTTTCAATTGATTTTATAATGTTATGAACTATACATTGATATTTTTTTTATACATGAGTATATAGATTTCTAGGATAATTAGGAGATACAACACTTTAACAAAAACTGATTAGTGCATTTTTTCTTCTATGTTAGCTAAAACACCCTTATTCTTCCGATAAATTCTTCTCATAAAAAACCTACCACCCAAATGCTTTAAAACATGATTGAACAATCCCCCATCATTTAATTCAATTACAAGAATCAATTTTGTTGGATATGTAGGAGTTTATCAAAATTATGGTGATTCATTCATTGGTTTTCAAGATAAAAAATATATTTAAAATCTATACATGGGGTAGGATTGAAAATTTCATGTGTGGTATTTGTTTTGTGTGAATAGAAGGATAAATTATGTGGGAATGATTTGATAGAGCTAAATAGAATATTTTGATGTAAGTTTACTAAAAGGGCATGATATCTCTTTGTTTCTTAGTATTTAATCAGTGAATCTCATAGGTTTGTGTTTTTAAAATTATTTTGGTGTGATATTTATTGATTATATGTCCACTTCTAAGAGTCCAAGAATTTTTTGTACATGAATTAATATAAAATATATTATCAATCCTTTTGATATGTATTTTAATGAATAACCCCCCCCCCCCCCCCAATTTTTCATTTTGAGATAATTCAAATAATTTAAGATTTTCAATGGTATTTTGTGAATTTGAATGAAAATGGATTAATTCGTATTATTATGTTTTTTGAATCACTTTATTATTAAATTTATCAATCACTACATTTTTATATTATAATTTTTTTCTGAATATTTTAGATTTTTGAACTTGAAATGAGAACATTTGGATATGTCATGAATGTAAATATTTATAATAAGGCATTGTACATCGTAATCCATTGTATATATGATTATAATGATTGAACACAAGCCTTATATACCCTTGGTAAATATTCGAACTCCATCATAATACTTTCTGCATTTTAAAAAATTCTTGGAAGCTAGCTTCGTAGGTATTTTTAAACCTTAACCATAAATCATTGAAATCCACCATAAGGATTCAAATGCATCATTATACAGAAATTTAAATGATTATTCATCCAATGGTCCATGCTCAATACATTGTAAAGATTCAAAAAATATATGTTCCAGAAAATTCTTCTAATATTTCACAAGCATCAACCCACATTGATACATTTAATGATAAGATAAAGAGTATCTTCTTAAAGGGGATTTAGTGGGAAAATAAACTACAATAAATACATGACATGAACATGAATGTTTAATGATTTTAACTCATGTGTGTGCATGGAAAGTGATCTTTTTTATACCGCCACCTAGATAATTCAAGGATGAGTTTTTAAATGTGTGATACTTTTCCTAAGATGAAATTGAAGTATGGAGTCTAATGTCAATAATTTACCTTCTATTTCTCATGGAATAAATGGCATATTAAATTATACAAGAGGGAGAGGTAGTGTAAGAGGGTAGTGATGTGTTTGGGGATATGCATGATTCATTATGGATGTATGGATGAATGAGGAATATTGAATCTGATTTAACCATTATTAGATAAACTTCTAGGTTGTTGTGGTATTATAAATTGTGATTTTTTTTCAATATCTATATTTTAACTATATATTATTTACTTATTTTTTGGAACTATGTTTTTGAATAAAGGATTACTTCTTATTTCGTGAATGACTTTCTTCTAAATTTATAAAAATATTTGTCCAATTCTTTTAAAAGAAATATTGTTCTCATTATTTAATCTTATTTTCAAAGGTCTTTCTCATTAGAATTTGATGTTCGGGCTGGTTTAATATCATGGATATCGTAATTATTTTGATTCAAATTTATATAGTTAAAAATATATATACCAAAGTCTTGGTATAATGATTATAATGATTTAGTTTTTTACCTTGAGTTCTTCAGGTAACCATTGAGAAATATAATTAGATAATCATTTAGACAAGAAAGAAGAGAGATTATAAAATATCCACCCATTCCACTATAGCAACTTTAAAATCAACATCTTACTTTTCTTTTGATTTTTTTAATCCTAATATTTTCATCTTTGAATTGTCAAATCTATTCTATTTTTGTATAAAATAAATTTTAATCAAACCCCCTAATCTAGTTAAAATTTATCTACAAAAATAATAAATTGAAATGATAGTTTTCCACTATTTCCAACACTTTTGCTGGGGCGCACGTGTCCGTATCGTTCGGGGATGAGAGACACAGCTTTTTTGGTTTCCCCGCATTCCAGCTTTCCAAAGGTGGGCAGCATCTGCTCCTTATTCTAGGACGTTTTCTCCTTGATCGAAACAGGATGATGGGATGTTGGTTCTTCCTTTCATGGATTCCTCCCCGGAACTCGTCACCTACTTCGGATCTCCCTCATAGACTTATGAATTTTTTTGGGAAACTCTTCCCAGCGCCATATCTTCATGGACACCAGTTAATTATGCTACTTCTGTCAGGACATTCCAAGAGGTCCGACTAGGGCAGCAACCTTCAGTTAGGGGAGTAGGCACGCTGGGTATCACTGGTGTGTCTAGTGATGGGGATTGGTGTGTCTGTCTTCTGTCCCTTATTATAGGGCTTCTCGAGGGCGTGGAAGCCCGAGCCATCGCATATCGAACGCGGGGAATCGTATGCCAAGGGCATGTATCTGAGGTTTTCTTCATCTTCCTTTGTTTAACATAGGGTATACCGCAAGTTTAACATCCTGCAAAGAAGGATCGGGATGATCAGAACACTGACTAGAGTGGATCAAACGAAGGAACCCCCAGAGGGAACACTGATATTGGGGCCATCACATGGGCGACCTCCCGAATTCTATTAGACGGAATGGGGAATGGAATGGCATGATCCCACAGGGATGTAGTGGCTCGGGTAAGAATCAGGATGGATAATGGAGTGGTTGATGGGGATGGTGAATGTGATGACAACGTCATGAGGATAAATATGGTTTTGGGCTTGAGCCTCAAAGAGACTTAGTACGTACCTCACCTTGGAAATGATCAAAGACTACGTAGTTCAAATGTAGGATACAGCTAAACGTAATGCAGGAAGGGGGGAGAATCGACGTGAAGATGGTCGGAATGACTGGGTGGTGGTCTTGAACCTCATGAGGCTTCCTACGTACCCTACCTTGTCAAGGATCGAAGACCATTTAGTTCCGGATGGCACCGGTGAATTGACGTGAAGGTGGACCTAGGGTCGGATGGTTGTTGGGATTGAACATCATGGAGACTTCCTACGTACCATGCCAGGACATGGATTGAAGTCCTAATAGTTCAGGATGGTGTTTGGGGCTTACACTCTAGGCTACCCAAGATGTTTGTGTACCGGTGTGGAGGAGGACATGGCGTCTAATGGTTAGTGGGCTTGAACCTCGTGGAGGATTCAAACGTACCATGCCTTGACATGGATCAAAGACCCTGTAGTTTAGGAGGTGGGTGTGGGGATTACATTATAGGCTACCCAAGGTGTCAGTGGACAGATGTGGAGGAGGACCTGGGGTCCAATGGTTAGTGGGATTGAACCTCGTGGAGGCTTCCTACGTACCATGCCATGACATGTATCAAAGTCCACGTAGTTATGATTGGGAAATACAGTTTAACGTCATGAGGGATGGATGCGAACCAACGTGATGGTGGTCGGAATGAGCAGGAGGTGGTGGGATTGAACCTTAGGGAGGCTTCCTACGTACCATGACTTGACATGGATCAATGTACATGTAGTTTGGGAAGGGGAATACAGTTTAACATGATGTGTGGCGTGGTTAATATGTTATGGTCGATGCTTAATCTAAGTCCACGTGAGTCATGCTTGGTGTGAGAAACAAGAGGCAGCAAAGGCCTGATGACCACATCGCGAAAGGGGTGTTCGTGGGAGGTGGTGTGGGGCATACGCGTGGAGTTGCCCAAGGAGAGAAAGATTGGGACTTACTCTGGGATGGAGGCCCAATGGCATCAAAGCGCAGTGGGAGAGGGACTTGGGATCGAAAAAAAGGAGAAGCATCATTCCCTACCAAGACCTTCACTGGACCTGGTGACCGAAGATGAAAGCAGTAGGGTTGTTTCCTCCTACAAGAAATCTAGGGGCTTACCATGAGATGGTTTCCCTTTACCCATGGAAAAACTCCACTCTCAGAAGGAGGATATCATCCCCTATGGAGACCAGGGGGCGTTGAAAATGTCCAATGTGGGGGCACCCTGTGTGTGAGGCATGGGGAGAGGTCACAGTATAATGTCATGTGTTGAGGATCATAGTGCTTGGCAGTTTAACATCTTGCAGCTTGGACAAGGTGGGTTGGCTCCCTACCACTAGGACTTGCATAACTGGTACTCTCTGCTCCTTGTGGAAGGGAAGGCATTGACAATGCTGTGATGAGGGGGTGTCATGGAGAGAACCATCGATGAGCCTCCATTAGCATGACTATGCAAAGAAGCAATAGTCAGTAGCGTGACTATTCGAAAAAGCATGACGCGAAGCAACGCAATGGGTGGTGTCATCTAGGAGAATCTATAATCACATTGTGCAATCATGGAGGGTCGCACGGGGATGGTAATTGCAAAGCATAGGGGTTCATAGGTAGGTGCCTTTTGAAGCTCTGTTGCTCCGTGTAGAAGAGATCACTTGAGAAGGGGTGTGCCTCCCGAAGTGGGGTGCCTCAGCCTAAGGATAAGGAAGAGGTGCATATGTTAGGTGCTTTGCGAAGTGGAGAGGCTTTCGCGGAGCACTTCCTAGAAGAACAAAGGTTCCTCAAAAAGCAATGTTTCATGAGGCAATGTGCTTCGTGAAGTATAGTGACCCTGCCTTAGCATATGGATCATGTGTATATGAAGGGTGATTCAAGAAGCATAAACTCTTCGTGATGACCTGGGTCCCTTGGGGATCCCCTTCCATCATGAAGGACCATAGGCTTCATGAAAGGCATCCCTCTTGGAAGAGGAGATCAAAACAAGACATAGGGGAGGCACTTCGGGGAGCAGATGTACCTCGCACAACTGATGGTTCATATAGCAGAAGGACGCTTCACGATTCGGGAACTGGGAAGTCAAAAGGTCGGATTTTCCATCCTTTGGGCTCAAGGGGAGCCCAGTATTTATAGGAAAGAGGTGCTGTGAAGCGGAGCTCATGTGGCGTGAAGAGGGACTTGGTTGCTTCGCGGTGGGTCGCGAATGTCAAATGCAGCAGTGGAGCATCCCGCCTCCTTAGTCCGTGGCGGACTCGCGAATGAAAAATGCCTTCATGGAGTGGCCGGCCTCTTTGCTTCACAGTGGGCTCACGAACGCCAAATGTGTTTGCGGAGCGGCCTGCCTCCATGCTTCGCAGCGGTTGTGGTGCTGGGGGGGGGGGCTCCTCAAAATGGCATTGCAAGGCAGTCAATGGGGCCTTCTTTTGGCTTCTTCTTTGTCCTGAATTTTGGCGCCAACAAATTTCCCCCCTCATACTTAGAGCCACAGATAGATAAAGGGTCATGGTCTGAGGGTAATCGCCAAAATCATAGGCTATTCACAATGTTGGCTCGTGAAGAGGGATCACGATGCTGATAGGGGATGCACGGGCCGAGCGCGCCGCGAAGCTCCTTACGAACTGGATGTGCCGCGATGCTCTGAAGGCTATTACCTTTAAATAAGGGGGGTGTCTATCTCTTTTTTTCCTTCTCTTCTTGAAGAATTTTTACTTTTGCGCTCTCGATTCGTGAAGCTCCGCGTACTCCGTGAGTGTTCTCTGCGAATCGAGTCTTCGCGGTGCCCAGTGAGTCCAGGAATCCCCATTTTGAATCCGTGATCCAACGCTTAAACACCTAGGTAGCGCTCTACGAACAGTCTTTGCAATGAGTCTTCATGATCACTCTCTGCAGATTAGCATCAGAAACCAGCCACTAAATCGTCCATGCTCCAGATCAGAATGGCCCACCAACAAGCTTCCTAGGGGGTGCTTGTGGATGTCGCCTGGACAGATGAGATGGCGAACAGTCTGGGGCTAGGAGAGTTGGTCTGTAGCCACTTAGAGCATAGTTCGTTGGTGGAGCTGCTATCAAGGATCCAAGAGAACTACCCGACGTGCAAGAGGTTTCCCTTATATTGATTTGGGCTGAGGGATGACGTCTTCATCCCTGAAGCTGGTAAAGACGAGCCAGCTTACTGGTTTGGGATCACGTTGTGTCAGTGCCGATGGTTCAGGGCATCTGATAGTCATGCATGGGAGGACATTATGCCCATCATTGCAGACTACTTATACAAAAATTTGAACAACGTAGACAAGAAGGCATTGCAACTGGAGACATCTCCTCCTCTTTACTGAACTCTTCTCAAGGCAGCGATGGGGAACCCGAAGAAGGGGTGGTCTGAGGAATGAGACCTTCGCCAGGGAGGAAACTTCACTGATGATTGTGTCAGGGCCTACTGGGTAGGTGCCTCGTGTGAGGAGTTCGGGGATTAGCAGAGAAGAGTGGGCATGTATGAGACAGCTTGGGCTTCCTAGATCCACATCTACCAACCGAAGCAGATATTGTCGGAGCTGTTGAGACAGTGGTCACTGAGGACCAATACCTTCCACCTGCATCATGGGAAGGTCAGCATCAGCTTATGGGATGTGCATAATATCTCAGCGGTCCCGATACTAGGGGAGATGTAAGATTAATTCCTCCCTTCTATGGGTGTGTGGGAGGATCTGGGGCAGATGTCATGTCTGGAAATGGCATTGATGGAGCTCGTGAGAGGGGAGGATAAGGAGGTAGTGAGGGATGTCCACTTCAAGCATTGGTTAAAAATGTTTCTAAACTTCCCGATAAACCATCAGTTCCCTGCTAGACATCAAAATTTTCTAAAGGGGGCCCGGACTAAGGAACACTCGTACTGGCGGCTGTTGGAGAATAGCCAATGGAAGACCTGGGGGTTCAGTGTCAGCACTGAGAAACTACCAATGGTGAGGCAGGTGGCCTTCATCGCAACTCTCATATGTGGTTTGATCATGCTGGATAGGGATACCAACATGGTAGTTCAACCAAGTTCTTTCATCATGGCGTCCACATTAGTGACAGGAGGGCGGGTCAACCTAAGGATCCTGATGCTCGCCAATTTGTATAAGATGTTGTGGCACATCAGCGAGGGGAAGATACCAAAGAGGGTATGAGGGTTGTTCCATCTCTTGTACAGGTGGATATCAACGCACATCAAGGGGATATATGAGTATCTGAACCCCATATCACCTCCAGGTTCGAACTTCATCCCATCGATCCTAAATGTCGCGGGGAGCTTTCTGACCAAGCTGACCACACCATCGGTTCTGTACCGGGTGTGGAGGGTGGAGGAATTCATTCTCCACCCATTTCTATTGTCGACGGGGCCCTTCATGGATGATGGTCGGGGAGCGGAAGAGCACCGGGCCTACTTCATAGCCTTTCAAGGTGGAGTCTTGGTGGCAAGGGTGGACTGTGAACGCCTCTGTGAGCCACACACCCCACACAGGTTTGTATGGAAATTTTGGTTCCTACAGTGACTGACCCTGCAGGTCTACATATAGGTGTGTTAGGAGGAGTACCCGTGTGTGATGAGGCAGATGTGGCTCATGTTCACAAAGAAGATGGGAAGATGCGGAATGAACTGCATCCGCCGACGGTCGTCCTCGGGCAGATAAAGTAATATTCCCTGATATGGGAGGCGGCCTACCCAGGGGAGATGTTGAAGTGGCCAACCACTCTATTCAGTGATGGGGAGCCTCCCCGACCTCGATGCCATGGCCGGAAGGTGACAACGGAATCCCACAGTGGTGGGGTTGCTGTAGTGACGATGCCCGAACTAGTTGAGGGGGACGCAGTGGTGGCAGATCCGGCAGAGGCAGCGAAGACGGTGGTCCCAAGTGAACATAGTCATCCGGAGAGGCACCCACCGATAGGATTACACATGATTTTTACTTAGGCCCCAGGGAAATGACTGCACCATATTGACATGTCGAAACACTTTGTCTTCTTGGAGGCCTGTTACATCTGGGAAGTCAACTGGAAATTCCTCATCCCATCTGAGTTATGACAGCACCTTAACCACCTCGTGATAGACTTTCCAAAGAATTGAACTATTAGAGCTAGTTTTATAGTATCCCAGGTGGAGGTGGAGTAATACATAGCTGAGCTGGAAGACTCTATCAACTCTCGGGGTTCCCTGCACCCGATGACAGACCAGGTAAGGGTGTTGTTGGGTTGTATGGTCCTCTGCAACTATCAGCTGATGGCCCGTGGGAGTGGTTCCCTCTACCTAAAGAATCGGACGAGTCCTACTGGGGAGACAAGGCCGGTAGAAAGAGTCTTCCAGAAGAGGGTGAAGTCGGCGATCAGTCCTCAGATCTCAAAGATTTCGCAAAGGCCCTAGAGGTAAAATCCCAAGTTCCTTCTTCATGGTTTGCTCATAGGTTACTCTAGATTCCTTATCTGTGTCTACATTGTGCAGGAGGTCCTTCTGTATAGACCTTTTTCCCACTCCTCAGTGGGTGCCGACGCGGGACCTTCTGGATCCACGCCCTTGGCCGCATCAACTACTGTGTCTAGCGGGGTTGGGAACAAATGACATGTAATAATAGTTTACATTATAAAATTCAATGAGAACAAATGACATGTTTTATTGTAATATGTGTTGAACTCTAGCATATTCATTTGATGTTAGAGTGCATAAACTATTGGGAAAATAACTTTCTCTAGAAATGGAAGGGAAGATTCCAAATATCAATTTAAAAATCAAAACTAAATTTTTTTTACAGAAGAGTGATGCATCTTATCATTGATTAGATTTAGTGTTTGAATCCAGAGTCAAGGTTTTATTTTGAATATCACTATGGAATGTTGTTATAATATTTTTGATGAATGTAAGTTTTATCCCTAGATACATTGGCCCTTTAAAAATCCTTGATCATGTGGGAATTATAGATTATCATCTTTCTATTCCAACAAACTAGTCCCTAGTGAATTATTCAATCTATATACCTATTTTATGGAAACACATACATAAACCTTTACATGTACTAAGCATTGAGGTTGTGCAACTTGAAAAGAAATTTCATATAAGGATAAATTGATATAAATAATTGATTATAGATATAAAGTACTATGAAACAAATCTACTAACCAAGTTAATGATTTTTGGGGGAACCATAAGTTTTAGGAATATTCATATGAAATCAATGATACAAAGAGTCATAAGTACCCTCATTTTTTCATCATAGTTCAAAATTCATGGGGGAAATTATTTTAATGGTGTAGAATACAATACAACACAATATATTTATTATAATTTTCTTAAAAGAAAATACTATGTTTAATATCATGTTTCGCACATGAAACATTATGGTTTTAAAAAATCTACAAAATGGAATGAAAATTCTTGAATAAATTTGATAAAGGGGATATATTGGGGTTAAAAATTGAGGACAATATTGACGAAATAAAATTCCCAAAACGAACCAAAGTAGTCCACATAATGGATACCAGGAAAGGCCTTGGGAAGCCACATACTAAATTCCATGTGATATAATGATAGCCTATGAAACACTATCCCATGAAGCATTATCCTGCAAACCAAAACATTCACGTATGAGATGAAAATAACAATCCATGGAGCTATAAATCTTTCCATTGGTGAAAAAACAATAGAGAAGTAAGTCCCTGCATACTATCCCTGATGACTGAGAAGTTCGTTGAAACGGTAGGGCATGAAACATCTTGTGAACCGTGTCATTCATGGGACTGAGGTGGTGATTTCTACCACCATGAACCGCAACATCCTACAAATCTCAGTTGACAGAGTCATTCGTGGGTCAAAAGATCCTTCCTTTGGATTCCACAACAAATATCATGTTCTTATGCATAGAGATTTCCCAACAAACTCTAAAAGGACTACCATGGGAATTGAAAAAGGAGAATAGATCTAGAGGAGGGGTATTTTCAAAGAGTGTGATGTTTATGAGTGGAAGACATTGAAGGAAAACGATCGCCGATGTATGGGACTGCCAATTGTATCCAATAGGTATATCCCAACGAAGAAACATAACATGAAGGAAACATAATAATAATCAAATGTTTGAAAACCTAATTGGAAAACCACACACCATAAGCCCTTCGTGGATGAAATTCTCATTCACCGTAGTCACAGTTCCCCTCCTTTAGTCTAGAGAATTGTGTGGATCATTGCTATGAAGACAAGACCATAAGCCACATAGCACCAGACTACGCAGATGGAACCTGAGACTGCATACCACCATGGTTTGTCATGAACCATATCTTGGACTTTGTACCACATTGGTATTTTTATGACCCCTTATCCTGCATAGTTTTATGCTATGCAGGGAATCCCCCATCCTGAATGAGAAAATGTCACACGTAGTGGGGTGTATTTATCTTTTCCCCCTTCTTTCTCAAATCTTTTCCTTTCATTCATGTCCCACCCTCCATGGCCACTCTGCTAACCAGTCCAACGACATCAGGCCAAAGCCTCTTCCAAATCCACCAGACCCATATTACTAGACTATCTGGGGGCTTAAACGTGCCCTTCAAAGTATACATACCTGAGGTAAGAATATTCCCAAATGCAGTTCCCACAATGATTTGGACCCCTAGGACATCCTTATGTCTACATTCCTGAGGTGACCTAAAGTCTAACCTTGGGACGCAGATATGAACATCCTCATTCTAAGGAACAAGGGTAATCATTAGATTTTACATACAATTAGGGGCAACGAAAAGGTAAAGGGATCATGAAAGTTATCCTTTTGATGAGGAGAAATGCTCCCCCCCTTTCCTAGAACTCATTTCGGGGCACTCCTCCTGAGGTAAGTCCCTAGACTTTTTATCAGAGGTGGGTATTTCTCCCTAATCTAGACTGACATGGGAAGTGTCTGGATATCTCACTATACATGAATATCCTTGATTTCAACATGGGTGAGGTACTAACACATTCAAATCCCCTTCCCCTCTCTTGTTGGGCTCATAGACGATCCCTCATCCACTATCTCTCTCCTCCTTTCTCCTTATTAGGGAAGGGACTATTTTCATTTTTTGAATATTTCACATCCTCTTGATTTTCACACCAATGATGACTCATGTGGGCTAAGAGGTCTGTGATGATAGGACATTTACACAACCAACACATGTTATATTAGAAATTTGATTCTTGACACTACTGGAACACATAAGAAACAATCAACTAGGCCTGATCTCTATATCATCTCATCAATGAAATGAAAGATCATGATCCCTTTAAATTGGAAGCTCCCACAATTAATCCCCAATCATGTTACAAGCCAAAATTGATTTTTGAGAAATTTGATTCCTACTCTAAACAGGATACATACGACACCTTTCTGAAGGCCGAAGCACAAAAGGGATTCTTTTAAATGGACAAGCCCTTATCATGTCCCTACAAGTGGGCCTCCTTTACAGTATAATCCCTAACATACACCCAACTACAAGAAATTTGATTCCCAACTAACTGGTATGTGTAGGAAGCCTCTCAGAGGTCCAAATCTAACACCCAAATCACCCTAGTGTTCACCAGTCCATATATATGATAGCTTCATATACACCTATGATACCATGCCTTTCTCTTAAGAATCATGGTCTACTTCTGTGTACATCGAATGTGAAATATTCACTAGAAATCCTCTGCCTACTTTTCCTCGCTTCATGATACTATTACCACAAGGATGGTTCCCCGTGACATAGCCCTAAAAGGTGATGTATCTAGTTAAGTGGCACCGAACTACATGGGTTCTGATTCCTATCACTAGGATATATAGGAACACCATATTATGGGTTCGATACTGATTTCCAATGAACATCCATCCTCCATGGATAATGGTAATCTCTAGAGTTCCTCATCCTAGGGTTTAGCTAACATTATCTCAGTAATTCCTGGAAAATGCGTATATATAGTTAACCATGAAACCCTGGAGAAACCCGTTGAGAAAAGCTTTGGATGTAACCAAAGATTCATGGAAAAATGAAAACTACTGAAATCTATAACATAGTCCTATAGTAAGAAATAATTCCCCCCAAAAGTGTGTGATGAGCCCGAACTCCCATCCTCTCGACCAATGGAGTCCTTAAGTGTTGTTGGAAAAATCATTATCCAATGAGCATTTGGATTCGGAGAGTAACCTTATGAATTAGGTATACAAGCATTGTTGGGAGTTTCTAGATCCACAAATAAACTCATTGGATTCCATCCAAGGACATCATACTAGACATGAAACCCTTTATAATAATAGGTAATGGGTCACTATCCATCGAACCATTTCATCATCCCCCAGTGTGATGCGTTTTGGGTGAAATTAAAATTGGTGAAACTGATATGAATCCTTTACCGGGGGGGGGGGGGTTACCCCAATGTTGAAAAACAAAAGAATATGAAAATTAAGACCATTTTTTTTCCTCTATATGTTATAATGCGAATCAGGTCAAAAAATGGTGAACCCGATGTGAATCATTAACCAAGGTGTCGGGTCACCCAACATAAGTCACTTTCATCCAAAAAGGAAGTGGGTGGAGCAGGATTACCAATCATGAATGTGATCATGAGATTCTACCTTGATGTGATTTATTTTTAAGTGAATGTTTCATGTATCTATGGTTTCATTGACCTATCTTTGATCCCAATTGCATGTTGAAAAATTTCTCAGAAACACGCGCTAGTTTCTGTATCAGTGATCAGATCCCCGACGAACAAGAATGTATCACCTACCGATTGTCTTAAATGTTGGGTTTCAAATAAAATGATCAAGGATTACCACCAAAATAGTGATCTCATCGTAGTTTATGCTACAAGGCAGGCCATCTAATCATTGAAAGCTCACCATCCGCCTCTTCTACCCCAGATAACAATATAGCACAAGATGACTCAACCTACTATTTTAAATTGTTCTGGAAGATTTTCACCAGAACATGACCACGAGTTCCACACTTATATTTGGGAGTTGGATGAGGTCATCTACAACGACTTCATCCCAGTTAAACAGGAACTCTACTCAGTGGTTCCTACCAGTGGATATTACCACCAGCGACGTACGACCCAATATCCGCGCTCAAAATACTATCCCATGATGAGGGAACCTATTGAAGTCAAATGAGGGACATTGGCCCCTCGGGATGCTCGATGAGGGGGGAATATGTATAATAAAGAGTAGGTTATCACCCTATTTCCCGAGGATGAGGTATGCCACACGAACGTGGTGGCATATAATGTGCAGGCATACAATTTTGACCCAACTACTAAATCATGTCATGGAAATACGGTAGCAATCTATGAGAAAATTCATATCTTTTGTCACTACTATGAATACCACCATGGATATATGGTGTAAAATATGAGCAAATTAATATTCCTTCCATTTCTCACTGATCCCATTGTGCAAACCTAATAGAAAATTATAGGTGATATAAATCTCTACAAATGCACAAGAATCCCATCATCTAAAAAGAACAACAACCAGCTGTAAGTAGGTGAAAATTTATATTGATTCATATTAATCCCTCTATCAAAATATGATAGAAAATTCTGGGTAGTCATACTAAACATCAAGCACATATGAATCCCACCATCCAAACATGTTGTAAGAAAATATACATAGATTTAAAATATTATGGATGCAAATCCATCCCGTGAGAAAAATCTAGCAGTAAATGAGAAAATGAATATTATTTCACATAAATACAAATAACACTCGACAAATATAATAGAAACATTAGAATAGATTTGATAGTATACTCGTTCTAATTCATAGACATAGAAGAAATTCCAGCACACATGCGCAACACATGGAGGATGGAGCAGACACAAAATCTTTCTCGAAAATCAAAATTGGAATTCAAACTAATTCAATCCAAAGTTGTATCATAGAATATCCTTGGAATGTTAGAGGATCAAACATGGATTAGATACCATATCCTCTAGACTTTTTAATTCATCATTGTGTTTGGGAAAAAAGAGAGGGTCAAGGCCCACAACCCAATCTCTTCAAGTGGGGTGATTCATTGACCAAATCATATAATCACTTCGAAGTAGAGTAGAATCCATGGTTCAGTCCAGGAGGGTCGGCATCCATATTTTGTGATACAAGGACACAAAAAAAATAACCACTCCAACAGGAGGACTCTGGTCCAACATCGTGGCCTCTCCAAGGTAGGCATATATTCTAGCCAGAACTCAAGATGTTTGTCGACGTGTCCTGTAGACCTAATGGGATCCAATTATGTAGAGACATGTATATGAATGTCATTATTAATATAAGGAGACCCCAGATTCCAAAAAAGAGAGCATAAAAAACTAAACATTCCAAAGGCAATTGGAAAATGAAGATCACACTCATGGTTCTTCTCTACTAGAATATGATGTTATTGATGTCATCAAATATCTATCAATAGAAACTCAATATCATGTTGATCCATTATAAAAATATGGATGTGAAAAATAGCTTTTGTGAAGGTCCTCCCTGAAATGTCACTACCAGAATATCTAGAGGTCCTCCCCAGAGCAACTATGTGGGCTTCATCCATGGGAATATAATAATCGATCATTAGAACTTATCTCTAGATGTGTATCAGGGTAGCCCTCAGAGGATTGTACTGTAAGTAGTCCATCCGATTTCTATAGTCTGCCCAGATGATCCTACCCAAGGTATAAATTTTAGATATGTTTCTACATGTATTCATATGTTAAGCTGGGATGGTAGTCCTCACCATGATAGAAGTCACTAGAAAGGCCCTCCCTGTAATGAAATTTAGCAATGAGAAGGTCCTCCCCTCATTATAGTATATCCTTATGGCCCTCCCCAAAATGTAAACTGTATATATTCTTCCTACAGCTAGAGCTATGATGGTAATCCTCTCCATGATATATTTTATTGTGAAGGTCCTTCCGTCAATGATGCTAAGCAGCAAGAAGCTCCTTCCCTTACTTCGGTCCTCCCTAACGGTCCTCCCCAGAGTATACACCATAGAATTCATCTCTTTGGTCAAGCACTAAGCTACGATGGTAGTTCTAGCCATCATTTAATTGAATATGAAGTTCCTCCTTGTAGCATCATTTTCACCATTGAGAAGGTCCTCCCATCATCGGATCAAATGCAAGTAATCCCTCATATGTTGAGGTGCTTCGAAAAATGGAGTACAACATATGGGATAATCTCTCCATGAAAAGTGATATCCATTCTCAACCAGAGGTTGGATGAGGGACACACTGATCTAAAAATCCATCCTCATACCATTAACATATCAACGAGTCTCCCATTAACCCTACTTCTTGGAATTAAATCATTAAGGAGTAGTCAAATCAGGCAGATCATGCAGAAGAGTCCCTGGAAGAACAACTAAAAGATATGTTTCTTGTGTGAAGAGAACTCGTCTGGGATGACATACCAATGATGTGTTGGACTATGACCAATTATAAATTAATGTACCAAGAAATTTTGCATAAAAATGTGTGCATAACATTCACCTCAAATAAGTGTATACAGACCATTTAATATCCTGGTAGAGATTTTTTGTTAGGTCGACCTATATGGCCTCCCGTCTACACAGTAGCCACAATCAGAAAAGAGAATGAAATACATTTGGTTGGAATGACTCCATGAACTTCACAAGTTTCACTGCCTTATCAGTAATTCCATGTGTGGTGAAAAATTATAGGGATGGAGAGACCATTGAGCTCTAAAATTCACCCCACATCCCAACAAACATAACCAACTAGAAATTACATCATGTTATGTCATCATCCCCATACATAATTAAAATGATTTCCCTACTCAAGAAATGTGGAACTCTTGATAAGAACCATACTTGAGTAAGTATTAGAAACATCATACCCGACGAGAGAAATCCATTGAGAATCTCTTGATCCAGGCCACCAAGAACATCCATCAGGACTCCTATATATGTGAATCTAGGCAATGAGCTCTAATCATGTCCTCAGAAGCAAGTTATTCCCATGTAGACCTGGTGCGATATCCTGATCAGAACCATATGGGAATGTGTGCGATCAACATGGTAGAAATAGTAGTCACTGCCACAACAATATAGGACTGGCCCTAGCACGCAAGGTAGTGGGAAATATTAACACAAATTCACCACGTAGGACCGTATAATCTGGTCCGAGTTACGTCAACAGAGGAATGTGCCCAACCCCTTCCCATAGTTCTGGGGAATTTTTGACCTTAAATTCATACACAACATGTTACTGTAAAAGGATGGATAGAGGGGTCACCCTTTCCATCCCATCTTGTGACCCAGATCTCTTAGAATGGAGGCACAATACAAGGTCATAGCTGGGCTCCCTCCAAGTTATTATTCACCAAGAGACATGAAGAGTTTCAGAAAATGGCCATAGAATATCCAAAAAAGGACGTAATAAGCTCTAATACCATTTATCACCTGGTACACCACCCCAAATGTGGTATTCATTGATGAAATTCATGGACATCATCCCCATAGATCTCGCTGAAAATGATAAAAATAATGACGAAATCAGATAATATGTTTCCCACCTAGAGATGATTCACATCGAGCCTAGATGTGTGCACACTAGAAACCAAATATTTGCCTTAAATTTGGGTGCCACTTCATTCAATATTTCACCACCTCTCGCATGAATCCCCAATGAGGATAAGAATAAGAACAAGATTTATAACCCACAACCTCCTCCTTATGAAAAAAATTACCCCACACTTGAGGAGAGATTCACTCGATAAGATAATGAAATGAATGTGATAATCTGAATCAATTATGTGATATTTCAAGAAATTTGTCATACTCAATATATTCCAGAGGAGGAGCATCAACACACACTTCAATAAAATTTACCGTTACCTCATAGGCTCATCCGGCTAGGTGAAGTAAGGCTAGAAGGATCATCAAAGTTCGTGATGAGACCATCAGAATATCTGAACTCAATCCCAGTAGGATATTAATAATTTCCTCCATTGGGGAAGAAACAAGAACAAATTCTAGAAAATCCCAAGAAGATTCCCCTGGCTGGGTATCCACCTCGAGTTCTATCAGCACATGCACATCCAATATTTCCTCCTACTACACCCGCACATGCTTAGGTCCCAAAAGACATGCATTAAGGGATCTTGAATGCCATAGAGTTATTGAAAACTAAAATAGATGAAATGGAGGGGTGATGTTCTATTATACAACTAGAAAAGAAACCTTACCATGACATGGTGATAAACTTCCCACCTCCACAAATTTTTTGTAATCCCTTATTCATAGTGTTTAATAGAATTTAGGATCTGGAGAATCATCTAATGGACTACGCTTTTTACTACAATTACATGATGGGAACAATGGAGTATCAAGAACCTTTGAATCTCAGGTGATTTGTGCAACCCTTGAAAGGTTCAGACATTGTCTAGTACACTAGTTTCCCAGCTAACTCAATAACCAAATTGGGGGATCTTTGGATCCAGTACCTATTTCAGTTAAGCATGACATTCCCAAATACAATAATTAGTAATCTCATGAATTGATAACCGTAACAGAACAAGTGTTCTTCATAATTAATCACTAGATGGAAAGTTATGATTCACTCATTGAACATGCCACATCCCCAATATGATATTTTTTCCATGATCATTGACAATCTACATGATGAGATAGGAACACCACTTATTCATGTGAAATATACAACTAGGTGTCGAGACTTCTCTGTCATCGATAAAAGGATATAATATTCCATGAAACAAACTAATATCATGTCCCACGCAACCCCAATAGCCCCAATAAAAAGACCATGGAGAATTGAAGTGGTTTCTATCAAGCTTACACCGCCCCCTACAACATCTCTAGTTCTTAGGCTCTCGCCAAACCATTCAGGGCCTTCTAGACATCAGTATCGACCCACACCCTAGAATGAAGATCAATGGGGAGCCCAAAGAAAACAATTTGAGGAATGTAGATATAGTGTTTACTTGTTTTGAGAGAATCAAGTTTGTATTTACTTCATACCCACTATGAATTGTAACTTGCTTTTGTTACAAGAGCCGAATAGAGATGATGATATACATGTTGATGACCGGACATATAATCGTCCCTTCTACTGGATATTGGGAAACTCTATCTATGAGTGTTTCTTCTTTAAGGAACTCATGAAATAGATGATACATTCATTATAGGTTAAGCTGGGACCACTACTAGGGAATGTGTCACGTGTTTCCACTAAAGATCTGGATGAAGAAAGGGATTGTAAAATGTTTTTAACAAAAGGGAGAAAAATATTGATAGTTGGATGAATCGAAAAATAGTCAACCGAGCTCATGGAATCTCCCATGAATAGCTTAAGTAGCTAATTGTCCATTTAATTTCTCCTGATAAAACACAACTGACATTCTCGGACACACAATCCTCTAAAGGCCTATTACCTAAGATGTAATCCAATCCGAAGGGAGGAACGAAAGTGTAGGGAGATAAAATTGACCCAAATAAAAACTTGTATTTCAATCTCTCATATTTTATTTCAACATATCCAAAGATATGGGATACACCCCGCCAAACGAAAACATAGGGGGAGAATGATATGGAAAAGTCATCATCATAAGAGAAGCGGATTTTTGATTTTATCAATGTCAACCACTTAATCAACCCCTTCCACGAGGTTGAATATGCTTTTGAACCAGAGTTATAAACACCCAATTGGTGTATTGGAGGAAGAAACCAAAAAATCTAGAAATATCAATAGAGATTCATCCCTAGAAGAAATCATTCTTATGGCCACAGCCCCACTCAAACAATTAGTGTTGCAGAAACCCATAGAAGGACCCTGCAGCGGTTCTGACAGGGACATGAAAATTATCCTACCCACACAAGAAGCTATCCCAAACAAATCCTTCAAAAATATATATCATAGTAATAAAAGAAGACTAATTTCCCATAATAGGCAAGGATATCTATTTGGCTCAATCAACAAAGGATGGAAGCTCCTCCAGCTCCAACCCTAATGGACAACCCATCTTAATTAAATGCTTAATCCCATAAAGTGTCTACGAAAGAGCATCCCAAATCTTGGAAAGGGAGGCCTTTAGATAAAATAATATGACATTATGAAGTAGTTAGAATTAGTACTAGCTAATCTTCCGATCACGGATACAATGAATATATCATTTGATCTTAGGGAAGCACTCATTGATTAATCTTTGAGTCCCCAAAAGTTTGAATATGAAGTAGTAGCCACTGATTTCTACCAAACAGTGACCAATCATGTAGAAGTCCACATAGTTATTTCCTTCGTGGATCAAATAAAGAAGCCACAATGAAATGGAATATAAAACCTCTATATGTTTCTAGCATAATAAATCGAATCGATATCCAAAAATTCTTCATCGAAAATGGTTCTATGGTTAACATCCTACCACTATAGACACTTAGTCAGCTAGGCTAAAATGAGTGTCATTTAACACCCTATATGAAAAAAAATTTGGGCTATGAAAAAATAGAGAATTTGACATTGGGATAAATCATGCTCGAAACCTGATTCGATGACCTCATAGCTCAACCATAATTTATGGTGGTCTAAAATAATACAACCTTCAACACCCTACTTGGGAGGTCCTGACTGCACAAACACACAAACAATCCCCTCTTTGTACCATCACTACATGAAATATATAAATAATGGACATATTAGGACACTAAAATCTAATAAGAATCCCTTTGGCTTCTATAAGTCACACTATATTGAGGCAGGTTTCTTTAAACCAAAGGTGAAATAACCCTCAGCGGATAGAATTTATTTGACCACTGCCCCAAACGGTTTGGGAATGGTTCCCACCGATCCCCTCAAACAGCTCAAGGAAGAATACATACTTCCCATATATCAAATTGAAATCAAAATTCCATATTCAAATGAATGTTCATCGGTCCTCATGATTCCATTTATGGATGTTGAGCTGGATAATGTTCAAAGGCTCATTGATTCCTAATATAATAGTGAATGTTCGAATAAAAATTCCCCACACCTATCATAAAAAACCCATGAAATCCCTACCTCACCCATTGAGGTAGGAGTAAGTATCTCATTAGTCAAATAATAGGAGGAAACGATTTTACCAATCACTACATATTCTCTAGAGAAGTATCAACTAATGGAAAACACAAAAGAGGCGACTTTGCTTCCTGGACACCAAAAGTATGAATCTTCCCCAAATTATGGAATTACCATTTCAAGGATTGTTTCCACTTTAAAAATGAAGAGGAAGATGATGAGTATACAGAGGAGGAATTATTAGACCTTAGGGATTCCACTTCCACTTTCGAAAAACTCTAGTTAGTGCAGCCATTCCTTCTGACGATCAAGAGGCATAAGCCTCTTTAATAAAGTATAATTGATTTTTTTCACATTGAAAAATACAAAAATTCCATGTATCGATCCTGAGGTGGCCGCTCACCACCTAGGACTTCCGGAATAGAATCGTGGCTACAAGAAAGTTTCCATAAGGGAACACCTAACCCATGCTACCAAAATAGATGATGACTTTGACATGAAAATCATAGATAAATTCATTCAAGAGTTCCAATATCCCATCTGGATAGAAAACATTATCCCTTTCAAGAAGAATAATGGGCAGATCAGGGTCTGCATTGATTTCGGGGACCTTATCTATCACCACTTGAATGATAATTTCCTTGTCCTGATTATAGAAATGTGGATTGATGAAACTATCAGATATGATGATATCTCATTGATGGAAAATTATTTAGGGTATAACCATATCAAAATGTCATTAGAAGAGGAAAAATATACCCCCTTTAGGTATCCCCCGGGAGTGTTTTTCTATAAGGAGATGGCTTTTACTTGAAAAATTTTGGACACCACTTATTCGGACACCATGCACTTCATTTTCAAACCCATGCTGGGAAAGGTCATTGAATTCCATGTCAATGATATAATGGCTAAATCATGGAAATTCTTAGACCATCTCGAAGAACATGAAATTGTCTTCAACAATCTATGATATGAGAGTCTGAACCCCCCCCCAAATGTTCTTTTGGTGTTACCTCAAGAAAAATCATAGGCATTGTTGTATGCCACTATGGTATCAATGTCGACCCTGAGAATAAAAATTCCACCCTTAGAGTTTCACCACCTCAAAACCTCATTGTGCTGAGTGGACTCCAAATACACCAAGATTATATTTGGTGTTTCATGAAAATTTTTTAAGGAAAATGTTTTCCCTTCAATAGGTTGATGAAGAAACAAGTATAATATCAATGGAAATATGATGGTCCATAAGAATTAGATAATTTGAGGAAATATCTCTTGATTCCATCAGTCCTAATGCTTCCTTTTGATAAAAGATGACTCATTCTATACATAACTTCCTTGGAGAGATCACTAGGTGCCTTACTCGAACAATAGACTAATACCTACAGCAAGAGTAGTCTCTATTATCTAATATTAACCATGATTAATGATGAGGATTGGTATTAAAATATTGAAAAGAGTTATCTAGGATTTTCATTATAGTATAGAAGAAGAGGCATTATCTATAGCACCATGATCTCCACTTAGGCTCTCATGGAAAATTGTACAAGTACATTATCAGTTGTCCAATGATAGCTGGGTGCATGTCGCAGTGGGAGTTCATCCTAAGAAAGTTAAATATATGGTTCATACCACAAAAAGTTATCAATGGCCAGACATAATAATATTTAATGGTAGAGGATCCCTCAATAGTGGTGGCTTAGTTTGATGTTGAGTTACCTGATGAGGAAGTTTTCTTTTTTCAAGAGGATCACCATATATGGGAAATTCACTTTGAAGGTGCCTCCCTAATCATGATAGGAAAAAGAATGAAAAACCCTTGACTCAAAAAACTAGGGCTGTGAGTCATACTTGTGTCCTCGAAAAATGTAGTACAATCTCATTCTTTCCTACTATCATAGGGGTGAACAAAAAATGAATCCAAATATCAGGACTGTATCATAGGTCTTGAACCAGTACTCCAAGTCCTAGTAAAAACATGAAGATAAAATTCAATTCAGAACTATTCATCAAGAACGTCAATGGTGACTATGCTATCACGAAAGAGGAGATGATACTTTTGATGAAAAGTGATTGAGAATTGCTGGAATAATTTTCATCAGATCTGACACTGTCATATGTCCCTTGTTCATTGAATATGAAAGATGATGAGTTAGAAAATATAGCCACTGCTCTAGACGATCCAGATTATAAGGAAATTTTCATCATAATATCCCATTTCTAGATGGTTTTACCATATGAAAAAACTAAGCTGGAAGAAATCAATGAGATCAGTCCCATCTTTGAGTCGTATGGTCATTCCATTGGCTAGATTACCCCCATTATAGTATATCCTTAAAAGGGAGAAGTTCCACCAGATAGGGCTAGAATGGAACATATCTAAAGAAGAGAAGTTAATTTCATGTTGTAAAATGATATAAACTAGTAAAAGGTATTTTATATCTGTGGCCTTGATGAAGTCCTTATCAGGTACATTGATAGAGGAGAGACTATTTCTATCCTGAAAGAAGTGCATGTTGGATCTTTTGGGGAACACCAATTAGCATCCAAACATTCTCATCAAATTCTGAATCTTGGGTACTATTGGCCCACCATGATGTAGTATTGTTTGGATTTCACAAAAAGTGTCATTCCTCCCAATCCCATAAAAATTTTATTAACCAAATATCGGAGCAACTTCACACAGCAAGGAATTCATTCCATTTTCCATATATGAAAATGAAGTTATGGGACTATATCCTCCTTCCATATCTAGAAATTTATTGTTTATTCTCCCAACAACCGACATCTTTTATAAATGCGTAGAATTTTTACTCCTTAAATAAGTTAGAGAAAAAATCATTTTCAGCTTTATGAAAGCCAATATCATCACCATGTTTGGTTTCCCTTACACAATACTAATAGAAAATGACACCAATTTCTACTTTATTGAATTGTACAAACTCTACAAGGAGTATGGTATCAAAGCCACCCATTCCTGAAGCTACTATGTAGTGGCCAACAGATAGATATAGGCATTCAACAAGACAATATCAAACATAATCCAAAAGATGGAAGATAAGGATAAGGAATTGTGGCCGAACAAGATTATTCATTCACTTTCGGCTTACTAAACCACAACCTGCAATGCCACTCAATGACCCCTTACTCAATCGTATACAAGACAGGGGTGGTTCTACCCATTGAAATTCAACTATCTTCACTTTGTGTCTATATCTATGATTAACTATATATAGATGATAAATCTCGAAAATGGTTTTATGAGTTGGTGCTATTCAATAAGAAATGATTGCACACACTTCATCATCTGGAAGTCTAGCAAAATCGTTTTGTGCGAGCCTTCATATTTAACTATGTCCCATAGTGTATAGGGTTCACTCCACATTTCCTCATTTCCATAGTCAATTTTCACTCATATGACCATCACATTGGATATAGTCTCATAGTGGAATATGTTAACATCCTATTCCATCATTTTATTTGTTAATGTTCACTTTGAAGACTATATTTTTTGATAGATTCCCTTAAAATCTATGTTCACTCCCTATTACAGTACATATTATCTAATGAGATATTATTATTTACCAAATTCATTTAAGAGATATATAATTTTGGGAACCCTCATCATATTAAGAAAACCATAAAAAAATTGTTTTATTAGATAATACAATAATTATAAATTTAATTCTAGTATAACCCATAATTAATTAACATATTTCATAAATATTCCATTATCACATAATTTTCCTAAAGGAAAGTAATATTCTTCATATAATCATCCTCAAAACATCATTATCATAATACACATCAATAAATAATGTTTACTGTATCATTATATCATATCCATAGTAAAGTAAAACAATACATAAAGGATGATAACATTGTTGAAAAATACAACTAAAATTAATTTTATCATTTCATTGAATACATGGAAAATATCATTTTATTTTGTTATCTCTAAACAAAATAAAATCTTTTACTATTTTGAAATATGTTTTATTTGAAAATAAATGTGCAAACATTTAATGAATTATATAAAGTAAATAAAATTTACGATGATGAGAAAGCTTATTCGTGTTGAATACACTAAAATAGATCATTATTTTCACACTTTTTCAAAAAGATAAAAGTTATTCATACATTAAACATTTAAAAATATTACATTTTAAAATTTGTAAATAAATAAAACGTTTGTAAAAAAAATATTTCAGAAATAATTATTTACCTATAAAAACATCCAAAATATATTTTGAAGAACATTTATATAGAAGAAATTGTTTCTCTTCCAAAAATGAAAATATGGTCAATTTTTATCAAAACATTTTATAGATAATTTTAATCATCCAAATAGAAAAAAAATTAATTATACTATAAAATTTAAAGAACAAATAGATTAGAATAAAATATATATTCTATAAAGGATTAGAACAACATATTTTCCTCAATTGAAATTATGGGTAGAAAATCCTGAAAAGAAATGGGATTGTAACATAAACCCTTATATAATATCCTTATAATTTCTAGAGTTATCTACGTTATGATTTTAGGTACTATTTTTCCTTGTTTTGAAATCATTTTTGGGTTTTACATTGGGGTGTGTTTGGGAGAAAAGTTTGACAAATATAATAAAAAGGTGTTGTGCATCGTTGGTGTATGATAAGAAAACAATGTGAGCCCAGGCCTACGAAACCGTGTAGCCCTGGACATGGAGGATTCACTTAGATGGATCTTGATTTGAAAAAAAATGCACCCTGAAAGTAGTATTGAAACAATAGGTTCATGGTTAGGGAAAATTGTGTGCCCCTACCTTGGAAACTATGAATGACATTTAATATGGCCTAGAAATTATTTTTAATATCTCACAAACCTGCAAAGCTCACCTTTTTTTACCTACATTCATACCTGGAAGGTATTTCACATTTCTATAGATTTTTAGCGGGATTCCAAGGTAGTCTGACCACAATTATTCATAATTCAATGCTCGAATTGATGATCTGCTACTCTCCCAGTATGTGAATGTAATCCTGATATTTTCCCATTGGACCTCCTTTCTTCTCTTTTTATTATAAGGGATTTTATCCACTATTTTGTTAGATCTAGACCTTTTTGGTTAGATCAATATCTAGGATAGTATAACTAGATCTAGATTCAAATGATATTGATATATTTAATATTAATATATGGTTTTAGATATGGATCACAATCTACATCATTGTGCTTCTCAATTCATTGAGATTTCCATTCAGAAATAGTCATCAAAGAATTAAGGTTGGTGGTTTAATATTAAAATCCCATAGTTTTGAGTTTTATTTAGTTTATTAAATGGTTGAATTTTTTCCCTATTCAAGAAATTCAAAATTCCTAAATTGAATTAGATAATGTGTTCAATTAACCAATTGATGAATTATGGATTTGATTTAATATATTAATTGTGGAATAAATATAATTAATTAGTGAATTAACTAATAAAGTATTGAATAGTGAAAATTGTTATAATTAATTGATAGATTAAATATAAAAATTTTGAATTTTGTAATTAATGATATTTAATTGTTCAGTTAATTATTATGATGTTAAATTGTGAATTTGAAAATAATTAATTATCGGCTAAGTATTAGATGTTGTTATGTGAAAAGATTAATTAATTTATGAATTAATTATTGGATTTGGATTAATTATATTATGAATTAATTAATGGATGTTGTGATTGACAATTTTGATGTGGGGATTTATTTTGATTAATCATACTTAAAGAGATATTTTAATATTGTGACATATCTAAGATAAATGAGCATGCGATAAATATGTCAGGGACATGGTCTACTACTTCCAAAGCCTCTAGATATAAAATGTGTATTAAATATGTCTGATTCATGATCTACTTTGTTCAAACCCGATAAAGATAAATTGTGTAATAAATATGACTAAGGCATGGTTTCCTTCTTCCAAATCCCATAGTGATGAATTGTTGTGATAAATATCTATAGGAAATACTATTCTATTTATAGTAGGATTTTAATTCACCTTGGTTGATGAAAATTTTGTGTGATGTGGTTATTGATTCTGGAAGTTGATAAAAATTGACTCATGGACCAGAAAGGAATGAGGGTTGAGTCTACGTGCTTTATTCTAGGTGCTCAGGGTAATTGTGACATGCATCCTTTTTGGCATGCATGGGATCTTGGGTTATAGGTAAATTGTAGAACATTGACTAGATTTTCTTGCTTGTAAAATTGAAATGATAATGGTGGTTAATATGAAATTGAGAAGATAAAATGATGCAAAACCTAAGTAAATGAGTTTATAAAACAGAAACTTCATCAAATGAGAATTTGTTTACCCTTGTTAAGTAAGAACTAGGTGTAGAATGGTTAAGGGTTTCAATAGAACCTCAGTTTTGATTGTGCGTTGAGGTTTGGGAAAATAATTGATGTAGACCATCATATTCCCCTGTTATGAAAATGTTTTAACATTGTGAAAGAAGTCCAAAGGATCAGGTTTGTATTATTAGATATATTCCTTCATGAAGACACTCATTGAGAGGATGACAAGAAGACATGGAAATGAATGATCATTTATTATAGGAAAACGAGGCACCTATAGTGATAGCTAAGGAATATGGGGTGCAGTTCCATGATAACATCCCTTGCTTCATGTAATTCTTGGAATTTTACCCAAGGTAGGTTGTGAAAATTACTTCTGATCTGACAAGGGAGTTTTAGTTGAAAAACACTCTGACTTTTACAGGAGAGGGTGGACATAAGAGATTTGAGTTCTGGATCGATTACATCTTGACTATACTTGAAAACATGGAAACTCCCACCCAAATTGATTCAAATTAACTACTTACATGTTATGTGGACAATATAAGTATTGGGGTGGACATCAAAACATGGGGGGGGGGTAACTGGAAGCTATGTAATGGAAGGAAAACTTAGAGAAGATTTTTGGTCACTCTTATCTAGAGACACTAAGATTGGAAAGAGAATATAAGTTCATTATGTTGAATTACGGGAGCATGTATGTGATTGAATATGTTAGACGCTTCATAGATTTGCAGCTCTTCGGTTCTACATTGGAAGGAGAAGATGATACTGTGGAAAATGGGTTTAAGGGTGGAATTGGTTTTAAATTATGTCCCAGGTGTATATCTTCAGGTTTTAGATGTTATCAGAAGTGGTAAATCATGGTCTCATCTCATAAGTGATACTGAAAGAGGATTCTAGTAGCGAATGAGTGGTTTCTTCATCATGGTATGGATGTGAAACATCTAAATGTAGGAAATGTCATTATGATAATATCTCCTATTGTTGAGGAAAAAAGGGTGAATAGAGGGAATTGTCAGATACATAAAAACTTATCCCAATGTTTTTCACCAGTGTGGTAGGAGATGATATTTTGATAAACATTTTCCCTGATCACCACTTGAGTTTTGAGCATGAAATAAGAGGGGATATCTACGGAGGTTTTATATGAACCTTAGACAAATGTTTAGTAAATGAGGATAAAGAAACCAAGGTGTGGGAATGAGGTATTCTATACCTTATCATAACAAAATATAATGTTATAACAGATACAGCTATAGAGGCAGTTGGTGTGGTGGTTTGGGGAAATAGTTTCCATGTCAGTAGAGTGGTGAAACTCAGAGTACTCATACGACATCATATTGAATAAGGGAAGGATAGATACATGAAGTTCACCCTACACTATATTATAGAGAGGCTAGATTGTCAACTGTGGTAGGTATTATTATTATATCTTCTAAATTATCTAGATCTTTATTTGATACTGGTGTCTCTCATTCCTTTATATCTACATATTTTTTAATGGTTTTATCCTAGATGTGTATTTTGTTAGTGGAACATTGATAATAGAGGCACCATTGTGTGTACGGTCTAGAGAAATATGATTTTGCAAGGTATTTTCTCTAGAGATCATGTAATATCATTTTCCTTGGAATATCTACATTATTGAAATGCCATGATTCAACTTGATGATGGGAATGGAATGGATATATTCATACTGAGCCCACATCTATTGTTACAACATGAGAGTGAAATTTATGTCTCCTATGTGTGAAAACTAAATTCACCATGGAATCTGGGATATCCAGGTAGGATAAGTAAGGAATATAACTTAGAAACTGGTAGATATTGTAGCCTAGGTTTTTAGTCTTTTGATGGATGATATAGATGTAATGCATGATATCTTTAACCAATGGTGGAAAAGTTTTAGGATGTTTTTTCAGAAGACTTATCATGGTTTTCCACCATAGAGGGTTGTAGAACATGCTATTTATTTCATGACATGGGTTGAGCCAGTATCAATTCTATGAAACATAATGTAACTGATAGAGCTTTATGAGCTCAAGAATCAACTGGAGGAGTTATAGAATAAAGGGTTTACTTGTTTGAGTACATCACCTTTGGGATCACCTGTGTTGTTTACAAATATGTCTAATGCTAGTTTTGACTTATGTGTTGATTATCAGATGTTGAAAAAGATGAATTTAAAGAACCACTTTCCTCTTCTTCATATCAATTATCATTTTGGATAGTTGTGAGGAGTATGCATGTTCTTGAATATTGAATTGATATTAGGGTATCGTCATCCAAGAGTTTAGACTTATGATATATCATGGAATGATTTCTAAAGAAGTAATGGCCTATATGAGGTCATTATAATTTTTTTTGGGTTGAAGAATGCCCCATATATTTTTATTAACATGATGAACAAGATCTTCCACCTATACCGAGATCAGTTTGTTGTAGTATTTGTGGATAAAATCATGGTGTACTACAAGACTCATGAAAATCTTGCACAACATCTTGACGTCGTTCTGAGTACACGGAGAGAGAAACGGTTATACACCAATCAATATATGAGTCAGTTTTGGATTTATCAAGTACACATATTAGGTAACATCATCTCAGAGGAAGGTGTGTCAATGGACCCATAGAATGTTGAAGCATTGGTTTCTTGGGAACTACCCAAGAATGTGTTCGATATCCATATATTTCTGCAATTAGATGTATATTACAAGAGGTTCATAATGGAATTTTCTCATTTTTAAGCACCTATTTTAGGATTCAACATATAGGTAATAATGTTTGAATGGTCCGAAGCCTATGAGAAATCCTTTCAGGAGATAATGAAGCACATTACATTGACACCGATATTGATCCTAACCAATCGGGGTGAGGAGTATACCGTGAATTAGAATTCTTATGGAATCAGAATCAGAGTAGTGTTGAGACAGGGAGATTGAGTCCTACCATATGGATCTCGATAGTTGAGGCATCACAAATAGAGCAACCCTACACACAACTTTGATTTGCATCAGTTTTTTATGCCTTAATGTATTAGTAGCACTATCTATTGGGTGAAAAGTTTACTATGTATACAGATGAAAAAATATTTATGAATATCTTTTCAAATTGATATTTGAATCTATGGTAGTAGAGATGGGTCGAATATATGAATTAATTTTATATTGAGATAGTATATATGCCTTGAAAGGGAAGTCGTGTGGACTACGCTTTGAGCCGGAACACCCAATCCCATGTAGTTCTAGAGTCTATTGTTGAGTGGAAAATGGTGACAATGCTGGCTGAGATGCACATAGTGGTTCTGGAGAGTCCAGAATAGATGACTCTCGTATCATTTTCACTAGAGTGTACATTTTTATATGGATATGATATATGTGGTATGAGAATCCAGAATGCTTGACCATAAGAGAAATAATTGGAGATGGAAAGTCACCAACCAAGTGGATCATAAATGAGGATGATATCATATATGCTAGGAATCAGGTTATTTTGTCTATGAGAATGTGAGAAAAGATCATGCGTGAATTTCATGCCTCAAAGTGGGCGGTATATATTGAGGTGACCAAAATGGACCATGACCTATGATGAAAATTTTGGTAGTCTGGCATGATAAAGGAGATAGAAGGTTTTGGGGCATGATGTTACCCATATCAGTATGTGTGGGGAAATCATCACAGACCTAGTGATTTCCTACAGTCATTTCACATTTCATAATGGATGTGGAATCATGTGCCAGTGGATTTTGTAGTGGGACATTCAATGAAACCAAGGAATACTGATGATATCTTGGTTTTTTTGGATCAAATGAATAAATGAGAACATTTATTACCAATATATGAAAAAAATTTATAGAGAAGATAGGATATTTGTATGTATGGGAGTTAGTCCATCTAGAAGGGGTGGAATGGACTATGGATTCATATCTTGATTAACAATATGCCTCATGATTCTGGCAGGGCTTAATTAATGTCCTTGGTACACATCTATTGTTATGTATGACATTCAACCCACAAGAAGTTGGGTAATTGGAATGTACTATATAGGTGCATGAGGATATTATGTGGGTATATGTGCTTGCATTTGGTGGTTCTTAGGAGAATAATTTGGACATTGAATATTTTTTCTATTATAACAGTTTTCTAGAAACTATACTGATGGAACCATATGAGGATCTTTATTACAGCCCATGTAGATCACCACTATGCTGGATAGAGGCAGGTGAGTTTTAGTGTTTGGGACTGAGTCTCGTATATGAGACAATGGAGTAGGTTCATCGGGTTTAGAAACATATAGTTATGGCTCTGTTTATATAAAAGTCATGTGCTGATAGACTGAGTTGAAACATTGTTTTTATAGAGGTTTATCTTGTATTTCATTGGGCTTCGCCTAAACTGGTTCTCATCAATCTATAGAGATAGAGCAATTTAGCACCAAGGTTTGATGGGTCATTTGAGGTTTTAGAGATAATTTGGACCGTGTCATACCATTTGGATCTTCCAAATAAATAAATATATAACTATGCATAATTTTTTCCATGTATCACAACTATGATGGTATGACCCCGACCCTTCTCATGTGATTGATGTGGGTGTAGTTGACCTTGAGATAGTTACATCCTTTAAGGAGCATCTGACACATTTGTCAAATTGTAGTGATAGAGTATTGCGGGGAGAGACAACACTGATAATTCATTTATTCTGGAGAGAAGAGTGTGTTACGGGGGAAACATGTGAAAAAAAAAGAAAATATTGGTGCTCAATATGTCGATACTTTTTGCTCGGAATATTAGAGAAGATTGGGAGTGAAACTCAAGGAAGATCTGTTATAAGGTGGGTATATTATAAGATATCATCCTTTTCTAGAGTTATATAAGGCTTTATTTTAGGTGCACCATTTCATTATTTTGAGTACTTTTAATTTCAGTTTTACACTGCGGAATGGTTTTTGTAAAAATTAGGGAAAATTGACAAAAATATGCTTGTGTACGACTGATGGAAGGTTATAGAAAACCTTGTTCCCCAACCAAGGAAACCGTGAATCCCTAAATAGTGAGGGTTCACACGGTCAGCACACGGTTTGACAAAACATGCACCCTAAATAGAGAATCTATACACCCCCAAAAACAACAAGTGCACGTATATCGCACGGTTAGGGAAAAGTGTGCACCCCTACCTAGGAAACTATGCATGACATTTAATGTTGCCTAAAAATTAATTATAAAATCCCTCTAACCAATGGTACCCACCAAATTAACCCTCATTCGACAATAGGAGTTCCATCATGTTTTTTGGAGATTCTAGATGGATTCCAACACCACATGACTTCTATATTTTCCATTGAAATGCAGAATTTATGATCTAATCCTCTCCTAGTAAGTGGATATAATCCCGATGCTTTCTTGTTCATCAACATTTCTTCTCTCATTCATTTGATAGAAGTTATACACTATTTTTTATATCTAAACTAGGTAGGTGAGATCTAGATATATGATTTTAGATATATGTCTATATTTATATGATCTTGATTTTGGGGATTCGATCTGGATCCCAATCTATATTATGGTGATGCTCAATGTTGCGGATTTTTATTTGGAAATATTCATCCATGAATCAAGGTATGTGGTCAAATATTGAAATCCCATATTCATGATTTTGATTTCCTGTACGCAATTATTTAATTTCTATTTTTTTAGAAATAAGAAATTTATAAATTGAATTAATTAATGTGGTTAGATAATTAATTAAGGATTTTAGGATTTCATTAAATGGTTGAATTATGGAATTAATATAATTAATTAAATAATTAATAATCAATGTATTGAATGGTGAAAATTGGAATAATTAATTGATAGATGAATTATTAGATTTATGATTTTTTCAATTAAGGATATTTATTTTTTGAGGTAATTATTGGGATGTTAAATTTTGAATTGGTAAAAATTAATTGTGACTTAATTATTGGATGTTTAGATGTGAAATTATTAATTAAATTTTGAATCAATTAATGGATTTTTTTATTAATTAGTGAATTAATATACGGATGTTACGATGAACAGTTGGGATAAGAGGATTAATGATAATTAATTGTTCTTGATGTTATATTATAACATTGTAACATATCTACGATAAATGATTGTGTGATAAATATTCCTGGGACATGGCCAGCTTCTTACAAATCCCATAGAGACAAATTTTGTAATAAATATGTCTGGGACATGGTCTACAACTGATTTCATGAGGTTGAATCTAGGGAGGAAGTCTGTGATGGACTATGATGGACGCTTCACATATTTTCAACACTTTTCTCCAATGTTGGTAGGAGATGACGCCACTATAGAAAAGAGTATTCAAGATGGGATTTAATATTATATTAATCCCGATGTGAATATTTTCAGAATGAATATGTTTTTAGAAGTGGTAAATTAGGCTCTCATCTTGTTGGGTAACCAAATGGATACATCTAGAGGTGGTAGAGGCAGCGGACATTTTGCATCTAGGAAACATCACCCACATTAATAGAGTGTTGAAACTCATGGGAATGAGTTGCATCATAGGGAATATGGGTAGGATAACTACATGTAGTGTAGCTTAGACTTATGGATACAAAGTCTTGAACATCAACTATGAGATATACAATTTTTATATCCTCTATATTAGCTAATGATTTCTTTTATATGACAGTCTCTCATTAAATTAAATATGAAAACCTGTTAATGTTTTGATCCCATAGATGGAGTTTTGAGTGGAAAAATGATGATATATAACCCATTGAGAATACATTATGGAAACATTTGATTGTGAAAGGAATGTCATACATATATTAGGGGTATGATTATTTCTAGGATATCTATATTCTTGACATGTTAGGCTTCAACTTAATAATGGTATGGACAGTCTAGTCACATACTAATCCCACATCGATTGATACCATAGAAGAGTGAAATTTATGTTTCCTATGGGTGAATATTAAATTCACCACGAAGAGTGGGATATATAGGTAGGATGAATAAGGCCAATCATTCAGCAACTGGGGGAGCTCACAACCCTAGTTTTATGGATTTTTCTGGATGATGGAGATGTAAGGAATGATATCTTTCTAATAGTGGTGGAATAATTTTAGGATTTCATTCCTGAAAGAGTATTAGGATTTCCACCTGAGAGGGATGTCAAATTTATTATTGATCTCATTTTAGGGGATATGAAATTAAAAATTCCAACATATAGAATGGCATCAATAGAGCTTCACCGTCTCAAGACATGGATTGTGGTGTTGTAGGATAAATGGTATATTCATCTGAGTATGTTTCCTTGGGGATCACCCTTGTTGTTTGAAAAGAAGGATGATGAGAGTTTACACTTATGTGTTTATTACTATATGTTGAACCAGAGGACTATAAAGAACTATTATCCTTATTAATGTATTATAAATATTTTTGACCAGTTGATAGGAGATTGAGTTTTCTCAAACATTGACATGAGATTGTGGTATCATCATATAGAGTTTAGATTTATGATATAATGAGGAATATTTCCAGATGTAGGTATAACCTATATGAGTTCATCATAATGACGTTTTGGGTAGGTGAATGAACTAGCTAGGTTTATGGCCTTGATGAACATGATCTTACACCCGTACCTGAATTAGTTTATTTTAATATTTCTAGATGACATCTTGGTGTACTCCAAGACTCATTATGATCAATCCCAATATCTTTACATCATCCTGAGTACATATAGGGAGACATTCGGCTATACACCAAGCTATCCACATTTCATTTTTGGATTGATCCTGTAAATTTATTTGGACACATCATCGTAGATGAATGTGTGTAAATAGACCAAGATAAGGTTCATGTAGTGGTTTCATGGGAACATCCCATGAACATGTTTGATATCTGTAGCTTTTTTGGATTATCTGGATATTAGAGGAGGTTCATCCTGGACTCTTTCTAATTAACAGAACCACTTTCAATCATGTCCAAAATTGGAATAAAGTTGTAATGGTCTAAAGATTTCTATAAATCATTCTATAAGTCGATGAAGCCATGAAATCGATGTTGATGTTGATCTTACCTGATCTAGGTGAGGCGTATTCATTGTGTTGTGATACATTTTGAATCAGATTCAGAGGTATGTTGATGTTGGGAGACTCTTCCATAACATATGGGTCTCGGTAGTTGAGTCCTCACCAATGGAACTACCCAGTACATGACCTTGAGTGGGAAGTATTGGTTAATTCCATCATGTTTTAGAGGAACTATCTTTGGGTCAAAAAGTTCACTGTGCATATGGATCACAAAATCTATAGGTATATCATTTCACAGTGGGATTTGAATCATCAAAAATGGATATGTATTGAGTATATGCAGACATTTGATATTGATCTATCATGTATACCCAGGATGGGAAATGGTGCGGATGATGTTTTCCATAGGAAAATATAGACTAAGGAATTTTAGGTTTCTCATTATGAGTTGGTTAAAGAATACTTTGTTGGCTGAGATACACATTGTGGTTCAGCAGAGTCAAGAATAGATTTCCCTTGTATTATTTTTAGTAGAGTCTACACTTTTGGGTTTGATCCATGATAGGTTGTATGAGGATACAAAATCCATGAACTTGAGGGAAAGCCTCAAAGATGGTGATTTATCTTCTGATTGGGGCATAGACAAGGATGATATCATCTTTGTTAAGAATCAGGTTGTTTTTCCTAAAAGAATGTGAGAGGAGATCAAGCATGAATTTCATGCCTCATGGTGGGCGGTACATCTTGGGGCGAAATCGTTGTATCGTGACATACAATGATAGTTTTGGTGTACGATCTTGATAAAATGGATAATTAGGTTTGTGACATGATGCTAAACCTATTAGGAGGAGATGGAATAGTATGACCCACCTCGAAATTTACTATATCCATTTCCCGTTTATAAATGGAAGTGAGAGGATGTGATAATTGATTTCTGTTGGGTCTTATGATAATTAATTGGAATAATGAAGCTAATTGGGATGTTGTGGATCAACTGATGGAAGTATAACATTTATTTCCTATACAAGAAACATTCTATGTTGAGCAGTAAAAATATTATTATGTATGGGAGATAGTCTACCTGCACATAGTGTCATAGACAATTGTTCCAAATTGTGATTCACAAAATAATTCACTTATCAAAAAGGGATTCCTTAGGTTTCTTGGTATGATGGTATTATTGAGTATTACATTTCACCCACAGATAGATAGGCAGTCATAGCGTACTACACATGTGCTTGAGGATCTGCTATGGGAATGTGTTCTTAAATTTTAAGGGTCTTGGGAGAAGAAATTTTCTTTAGTAGAGTTTCCCTATAGCTACAGTTGTCCAGAAACTATAAAGATGGAACTATACAATGCTCTTTATGATAGTCCATGTAGATCAACACAATAAAGGATTGAGGCTAGTGAGTCAGAGTTATTCGGACCATGACTAGTGTAGGAGATTTTAGAGAAGATTTAAATGATTCTGAAATGTATGAATATTGCACAAAGTGGGAATAAGTTATATTCAACTTGATGGATATGACCCATATAGTTTACGTAGGGTGATCTTGTATTCCTTCGGGTGTCACCTAGATTGGGTCCCCACAATATACGTAGATATGGAAAGTTAGTGCCTAGGTTTTGCGGATCTTTTCAAGTTGTGGAGAGAATATGGTCAAGGGAATATCATTTGGCTCTTCCTCATAAATGCATGCTATTGTAGATATCTTCCATGTATCACAACTATTAATAGTATCCCCCTGACCCATGTAAAGTGATCGATGTGAATGAGGTTGACCTTGACATAGATGTGTCCTTTATGTAGCATCTGATACATGTGTTGGATCATAGTGGGAACATATTATTGGGAATTCCATGTTAATAGTTTATATATTATGGAAACATGGGTGTGTGCAAGAGGAAACATGGGAAAGGGAGGTAAATATGAGGGCTCAATGGACCAATCTTTTTGGATCAGAATCTTAGATAAGAATGAGAGTGTAGCTCAAGGATGGGATGTTATAACAGGGTGAGATTGGAAGATCCTAACATTTAATAGAGTTATCTCAGTTTTAATTTCAGGTAGTCATTTTCTATTTTTGGACTACTTTTCACTTGGGTTTTTCTTTAGGGTTTGTTTGGGTGAAAATTATGAAAATGGATAAAAATGGGGCTATTCCTGGCTGGAACATAGTTAGAGAAATATGTGTTCCCCACCCCAAGAATCCATGCACCCTTGGACAGTGAGGGTTCACATGGAGAGCACATAGATTGAAAAAATGTGTTCTCTGAAATGAGAAACTATTCACACAAAAAACAATAGGCACACAGTTGGAATATGGTTAGAGAAAACCATGCAACCATTCCCATGAATCCATGCATGAAATTTAACATGGAAAAAAAATAATTTTAAAATCCCATAAATCCCAATAACTCACCTATTTTACCTTCATTTGACTAAGGATGTCTTTAACATTTTTTGAGCACACAAAGGGATTATAAGGTCATCCAACCTATGTTCGTCATGAATCTATGTACAAATTGAATTTATGCTCCTTTCACAGTATGAGTAAATCAACCAGATTCTATCTTATTCATCCTTCTTTCTTCACTCATTTTTTGATAGATTTTATCCACAGTTTTGTTAGATCTAAACCTATTTGGTGATATGTAGATCTGGATTCATAATATCATGATGTATTTAATCTTTTTTTTAGTTTTTTATATTCTAATTATAATCTATATCATTGCGCTCCTCAATTTTGGGTATTTCCATTGGTAAATATTCTTCCAAAAATCAAGGTAGGCGGTCTAATATTCGAATCCCATAGTTGTGATTTTGATTTCGTGTATACAATTGATGAATTTTTAGGGTTATTTTAGAAATTATAAATTTCTAAATTGAATTAATTAATGTGTTCAATAAATTAATCGATGAATTGAAGATTTGATTAAATGGTTTAATTGTGGAATTAAGATAATTCACTGATGAATTAATTATCAAAGTATTGAAGGATAAAATTTGGGAAACTTAATTGATAGATTAATTATTCAGATGTTGAATCATTCAATTAAGTATATATATTTGTTGATTTAATTATTTGGATATTCAATTAAAATTTTTTAAATAAGTAATTCTGATTTAATCATTAAATATTGAAAGGTGAAATGATTAATTAATTATCAAATTAATTAAGGGATTTGGATTAATTAATTTTTAAATTAATTATTGTAATTTTTGATGAACAATTATGATAATGGGATTAATGTTGATTAATCATTCTAGATAAGATATTATAATATTTTGAGATATTTAAGATAAATGAAAGTGTTATAAGTATGTCTGGGACATGGTTTGCTAATTCCAAATCCAGTTGACATAAATTGTGTAATAAATATGTTGGGGACATGGTCTGCTCATTTCAAATCCCATAGTGATAAATTGTGTAATAAATATGTCTGGAACATAGACTTCTTCCAATGTACACTGTGATAGATTGTTCTGACAAATATGTGTGGGATATAGTCTACTACATCCAAATCCCACGTGTGTAGGAAATAGAATGTTGTTTCTAAAGATCGTTGTGATTAATATTTTTGGGATATGGTTTGTTATTTCCCAATCCCTTTGGGTCTTATAGATGATGAACTATATCCATATTTTTGGTAATCAACTATGATTCCAAATAGCTATACTAATGAAATGAATTGAAATGGATAATTAAATCCTATTTATTAAATGAATTGTGAGTTGATATTATGAAATGGTTTAATCTTCTTTACGGGTTGAAGTAGGCATTGAGGCTTGGGAATCCACAAAATCCCACAGTTTTAGGTTGTAATATAATAATTAATTAATAATGTAATAATTATTTAGTTACTAATTGTAATTATTTTCCCATAAAACCAAATATATTATTATTTGACTAGATATTTTTTGTAGACATCATTGGTGGTGGCCTACTAAGTTTTACTGAGATGCTACTTGGGTTGCCTGATCTGGTACCTGAATAGACATTATGTTTTCTAGACAGGTTAAGGGAAATGCCCTGAGTTAGATGGCTAAGTTGGGATGGAGCTCAGATGAGGTGAACGGACGTGGTTTGGAACCTTTTTGGAAGACGTTAGTGTCCTTATTTTCAATTTTCATTTTGGACAGTGGACATCAACATTATCATAAATTGTATCAACTTTGGTAGGATATTTTATTTCTTACAATGATTATTATGAGTTGATGGTATTTTATATAAATATATATATACTTCTACTATTTTATTATTATTTATGCCAGTGTTTAGATGAGTAAATATGGATATAGTTACTACATGATTGAATTATCAATCCCTCACTTCTAGTCGATAGCCTTTGGTTTATGGCGATGTGCTCTTGAGATCATGTGATCGACTGGCTTAGGGCACCGATTTGTGGCAACCGGGCTAGACGTTGCACTATACCATAAGTCCCACATTGCTTTATATGAATTCAAAAATCCAATATAATAAATATTGGTTTATCATACTTATATTCTATAATAACATTGATTCATAAATTACTATTTATCATTCCTTTATAACTTCTTGAAACCCTTTTTTATTAATTCTTCATTAAAATGAATATTTGGGTTTAAACCAGTCTTTTTTCATTACATGTTTCTGTTTGAGGATTCTATTCCATGCACATGTTTCATCATTTCATCATCTATATAATATGAATCATGTTATACGAATCATATTATTTTATTATAATAACTGTAAATATAAATCCGAGATTAAAAATGTATTATATACTTCATGAATCCTATAGTTTGTATATACACACAACTGTTGATAGATGGAATGAAATTAAGGTAAATAATAATTATCATTTAAAGAATCCTAATTATATCATAAATAGCAAAAATATCTGTTAAATCCTTCCATATTACTATTAAATTAAAAAGGAATGGAAATACAAATCGCATTGCTTTTGGAGGTGGTAATCCATACACACGCACAAGGAATGTTGTCATTTTACAATGGAAGACAATGAGATATACATTTTATTTAAATGAAACATAAAAATATATCAAAATGTTAAGTATACTAATTATCTCATGTTAATAAGGTTATATAATATTTAATGGACGCATTATTAGAAATAAATTTTAAGATGATGGGTAATATGTATGCCTCTTCTTCGAGTACACCCCTTTGAAAAGAATTTTAAGGATTCCAGAATATCTATTATGGAATGATAAGATTATAAAGGTAATAAATAATTCGGGTTTTTAGGTATTTTGGTATATCTTGGTTTATATTATATTCTAAATTAGTGTGAATAAGAGAGGATAGGAGGTTCCCAACTATAAGTGAGGGGAATGACACAAATGTAATTATTAATAATATTAACAAATAATAATTTCACTCTCATCAAACAATAGATCCAAATTAAATCCATTTATAATGTACAAAGATATATGATCTAAATAAATTAATTTTATAGGATTTATACTAGTTTTTTGTTCATTTTATCCCTTCTCTATTTAGTTTAACGCCATATTAATCCTTATAACCTTTACCATAGTGTTGAATTTTTACCTTAATTATTATTCATAATTAACCAAAACAAAATTGAAGTCATTAAAAAATTTGAAAACTATAATTGATAACATGGATACCATTTTATCATATTCAATTTTTATATGTATCATAAATACATATTACAACCAATGCATCTAAGGGAACAATAGCTCTTTTTTGAAAAATTCCTTTTCAAGCATAAAACATATTTTAATAAAATTATTTTCTATGTAAAAACAATTATATAAATGATAATTTATTTGATTTATCATAATATATAAACCTATAATTAAAACCATTCATAATTAATCACTAATTTAATTTATTATGATAAAATAAATTACACATAAGAATATTGTTTTTCAAAATATATCAATTTTACCTTCAAATGGTTTTTTATTAACTTATATCGAATGGATAAACAATTTTTGAATGTTTATTATATTATTTATATTAAATAGAAATATTTTTTATCATGTTTCGATTTCATTAATCATAAATAAACATATTATATATTAAAATACAATACTTTTAATGATTGATATTTGAACATAAAATAATAATATTTTTTTACAATTAAAGTGGAGCAATTATTTACTTATCATTAATTAATACCTTTTCCTTTTGTAAATATTTTATACATACTTTTCATAATTTGTTCAGTCATATCCATACCCATAAATCCAATGAATAGGTGATAACATTCTTATTCAGTAATAATATTTCAATTGTATATCATGGTTCTTTTAAATTCCTTGTTTCATGTCATGAAATCTATCCAAGAAATCAAATTTATTTAAATTAAAATATATCATAAAATATTAGGTCGTTAAAAGAATATCATTCCGAATAGTTTCCAAGTGTAAAATTATAACCAATTATATTAACTCAATATCCACAAGTCCATCACTTACCTATACATCAACTGTATCAACATAACATGTGTGTGCACAATTCCCATGCAGGGGTGAGTATAAATATTCATAGTAGGATGCACCAAAAAACATAAAGGGAGACTATATAAATAATTAACATGGATGCTAAAACATGGGGTGTATAGTAGGTTGATAATATGGTAAATAAGAATATTAATTTCTCTAAATATTCGTGACAAAAAGGAGTTTCCAAAAAAAATTAAAGAAGAATAACTCAAATATACTCAAACATTAATGAGATTAAAGGCACTGAAATGTCCCATTCATCATTGATCTGATCCTCTAAAATCACCATGAATTGGTATATGGAGTTTTTTGATACACTAAAGACTATAAATATTGATTTTGTTAGGAAACCACAACGTCATGTCTCCAATACAATCCTCATGGTGTTGAGGAATCACAATACTCCTAGGATTCAACATTATATAAGATTCTAGTAACCACACCACCTATAGAATATAAGAAGGGAAGTATACACATCATGGAAACATGGTTGACCTCTTGGGTAGTACATGCTTAATGATGTCAAGGGAAATCCTTAAATATGGTCACATGATGTATTCAAGCCTTAGGGTAAAGGATCAAACATTCATGTAAACAAAATAAATATGAATTCATAGCTTCTATATGAGAAGAATAAATAAACCCACATGGTCCTTCCATAATATAATGTTATAGGATCACTATCACTTGAATGTCGGTGAATTTAATACTCTAGTGGAGGATTTTAATCACATGTGAGCTCAATAGTTGGTATAAATACTAACTCCATAGATAGAGGATCCTTGTTCTGTAGTATGGGTAAAATCACAACTATATCTAATTTAATAGGTATAGGATCTCAAACTCATGCTTACATGAGTGGGATAATAACTCCCAAATAGGATTCCAATACATATGGGTGGAATACATACTCCACTATGGAATAGTGAGGGGAAAATTCATGTCCGAATGAACCATTCCAAGAAAAGGGGAAGAACATGTCATGTCATGTGGGTATGCAGTGTGTTATCCCATTCTGGACACATATTCATATTCTTTAATTCTATATGGTGTGTGTCAACACAACTAAATGGTGTCTATATGTGTCATAGGTTCTATCCTTTTTGTAGGGGTACTTAGAATTTACCAACCTAACAAATGTAGTATAACTTTAATGGTACACATGGGTGTATCCTAACACACATAGCATGTTGGGCCACATGGATTATTAATTGTGAAATTTCAATATGCACTTAGTTATTTAGTAATGTGTTCACACAAGTTTTTCATCAGTATCATGACTGTGCATATTTAAATTTTTCCCAATACTCAATAATTGATACAAATTAGAGATATGGTGTGTGTTATTTTGAATTACATGTTATGGAGTCAGAGACTTTTCCAGAATACCTTTTTAACAATATGTCTAATAAATATCATACGCCATACACCAAATCCTTCATTACTCTAACCCAAATTTATTATAAAATACATTTTATATCATCAATTGTTTGTCAGAAGTCAGATTCTAGCCACCACTCATTGGAAAAAAAGTCTCATCGCCTACCAAGTCATATTAAAGCCTCAGATTTCAAAATTTTCATCCTTATTTCATCCTTCAAATCCTACAATCTCCATGAATATGCCTCCAATCCCAAATTACAAAAACTAAACTTGCATTAATGATCCATATAACTAATGATTTACCAAGAAATGAACTGGGTCCAAGGTAATGGTCGAACAACCAAATAAACTTTAACTGGTGATGAATTCCCATAGAACAGATAAAGGAATCCATGAAACAAAATAATTAACTATCTAGTGATGGCCATGTTCATCATGGAAATCATTTGTTTTTTGAAATAAAATATATAGGGATGTAATCACAATAAACAAGACTAAAAACTTTATATATCTAACAAAAACCATACCCCAGTTGGGCCAATGCAAACTCATGGTCAAGGAGTTAATTTTGGATAAGTAAAACAATGTTTCAAAGAAGAAACTAATAGGGGTGGGAAAGAGTTTTAAAACACATAATTAATGGTAAATTTTTAATTATTTAATCAATTTTCACAACCATAAAATCATTCTTTATCACCATCGAAACCCATCCCTAGACATCAACATGGATCTGACCCTATTCTTCGACCCACCACCATTAACACCACATTTCACCATCTCATGTCCACTCCCTAGGGGATTTAAATGACCCAATTAATATCACTAAATAATTTAATAAGGAATATTTAATATAAATGATCTAGGTATTATCCATAAATTAATACAATAAATTAAATAAAAAAATTATTTAATTAATTTTCACATGAAAGTGAGCACATGAAAATATTGAGGGAAATAGAACTAAGCTAACACATATGGTAAAAACCCCATTATGCAATCAATGTTGTTCTTCTTTCCCATCCAAGGTCCCATTCAATGTATTAAAGTATTACATAAAAAATTATCATGCATTGAATAAAAATAATATCATATTTTTGTTATATTATTTTTCAGTCCACAAATACTAGCATTATTATGATTTCTCAACCTTGTGAAAAAACACATATTCTTGAACAAAAAATCCCCATAAAAAATTAATAGTTTCAAATTATTGGATAAAATGGTCAATTTTCTCTTTGGATAGATTTGGGACTTCAAAACCAAAAATCAAATTGAGTCCCACTTGGCTATAAACCCAAGTCAAAACATCTACCCCACCTTAAAACGTTTCCTCCTAAAAATAAAACAAATTTTGGTGAATGAAAAAAGTACCAAAACAGAAATCCTGTCGAATCTATAAAAAATTTCAAATTATACCATTACCTTCTAGACACAATCTCTCAAAGACCATATTACATCCCTATTTATGAATGAGGAAAACTTCTTTCACCAGTAATGATACTGAAATCAGTCTATCTAGAAAAAAGAATAAATAGGGGTATAAATCCACATATGTAATGAATGAGATAGATTTACATTTCATTTTATATTATCTATAACTCTTCATTTTTGATAAATCCTACAAGCCTCCAACTTTTTCCTCCAAATGATCATTGACGTGATCAATGCTGCTGGGAGAGACATAATACCCACATTTTAAAGAGTGTTCTAGAAGGTCATCATAGAGGGAACCCCGTCTATGATACATAACCACACTAGAAACATTAATATTTTTTCTTTTATTATATTCTGATAACATAAAAAATTTAAATCCGCAAACTCTTCAAGATTCCATTAAGTAAACTATTCTAGAAAGATCTAGCAAGGAACAAGATCTATCATTATTAACTTGCATCATAAGGGAAACACAAGCCTTTTAATAAATCCTCAATACCAGAATTTCTATGGGTTTTAATTAACATTATATCTCCAACTGTCTCACATACTCAATTAAATATATCCACATATGGTCTTCTCCACTCATTTTTGAATGAAATCAATGATAGAATCCATCAAAACTAAAAAATATGTTGACTGATCAACATCACTCCACTATTTAACGGCTGATCCAAGCCTCCACTATTCAAACTAGATAGTCTTAGATATTTAGTTTTCCCTTTTTCTATCAACTCTTGGAATAGGGAAATAACCTTCTTGAGAAAAAAATATCAATAATCCACCCATAGAAATTTCCCCTCCATAAAATCTAGTTTTCCCATGGTATGGGTATACCCAAACCAAACCATTGGGTATGACTCACCATGGACAAGACAAGAGAATGAATATATTTTATTACTATTCCAATCACAATATAAATCAGTTACACACTGGAAAATTCTCTATCCACCTGAGAAAGTGGATGACATGATTCCAACATTCATGGAAAACCCTTATGAATTCAATATGAGAATATATTTTTAAACAAAAGATCTTATTGAAGTCACAATCATATCATCCTTTATATAAAGTAATGGTTTGATGATACCACAATCATCTAAATTCAATAAATGTATCTATTTTTTCCAATTAGAAACCAAAATATTATAGATAATTATCCATAGAATTCTACAATTCCTCATACACATAGAGTATTCCTAATAAATTCCCATCCATCATGAAAAGGTAGCACTAATATAATCTCTAAAACCTCAAAAGATTTAGTTCGAATAGGCCCAGTTACTTTACGAATCGGGATTTCATACCACAATAAAATAAGGATCTATAGGCTCCACCATTAATCATCTGAATGAGTGATTAGATTCACTGCATCACAACTCTAAAAAGGAATCCTTAATTTCTTGTATATAGGTCGATGCATGCACCAGATTCACTCCAATGACCAGCCATAAGGCACACATATATAGAATTTAGACATTTTTTAAAATTAACAAAGCCTAAATGTACTGTTTATCCACATAGTGCATAATCCATGATAAAAAACTTATGTCATTATAATTCAATATCTAAATGATTTGCTTCACCTTCCACACCTGGGGATTCTTTCTCACTCCTATGAATAAAATTATCACATCTATAGATAAAATCTAACCAATGAATAATCATTCCTAGAACAAACCTAATAAATGGGTATTTATTCCTTTACATGAAAGGAGTCTCTCTGGTAGACTATGATCTTGCCTGAGGAACCATTTTAATCCTCTATATTTTGGCCACATGGAACTTGGAAAATAGTATGTGCATGTTTAAAACATCATGAAAGAACATGGGGGAACAAACATGAGTCACACTCCATTTCACTTCAGTTGACTCCCAAACATAATCATCCATTGTGTGTACAATCGTGAACCTCATGTCATTATAAATCCATGTTGGCCTCTTCCAACAACCTCTTGGAAAACATAGAGGACTACAAAAAGTATATTACTAGATTATTACTCCATAACATGGAATTCTATCCACAACACATTTCTATAAAACATAAATGGAAATGATAACATGCCTCTTCCCATAACCATTTTTCATCTCTATAAATTCTCACTCAGGAGACTCCAACATAAGGGGTTTTTCATTGAAGTTCATCCATAGCCCAAAAATATTTTAATATGTTGTCTCCTCAAGTCACCAATCCTAAAATATTATGTCTACCCAATACTCTTACACATTATCACACGATTATAAAATATAAATATCCATTAATACCACACAAGGATAGTAAAGCCCTAGTGAATTTTTAATACTAGTTTTATAATACATCAAATGTAACTAAAACACAGAATCCTTAATTTATTCTCCATAGTGAGCTACTAAAAACATTTATGATCCTAAATATAGATAGGATAACCTGGTGAATACATAAATAAATGTGTGAGAGGAAAATATTCGTAATAGAATAATCATGATAAAGAAGCACAACAACTGAGCCAATGCGATAAGAAGACATCATAAAAGTGAAGGTGTATGAATGAAAAATATAAATCATAACATTATTAGCATGGTATCATAAATTCAAGGAAACACGGTAAAAAGTAAATTTAATAAAACATGAAATAAACATAATTCAACCATAACTTCCAGGACAACATCAGATGGTGGATAGAGTCCCATATTGGATTTGGTTAACTACCTAATCCCATACATGACGTCTTATTGGACTAAGACATTATCCAATGAATTGGAGGGATATATAATTCCAATACCACCCATAACATTCATTTACTGTACATGAATATACATACCAAATACTAATATCAATCATGAGGTATTAACATAATAATTTCCCATTGAAATAAATGGGTTGCACAATCTTTGCTCATAACATATTCAAAAGAAATTTATTAAAGAAGGAATTTGAGAAATGGTCATTATGAAAGTATTACATCATCAATGGAAGAAATATTTTTATATTTAAACATGAAAGATATATATATTATAATTTAGTAGCATTCCATAACAAAAATAGAGATAATTTGAGTTATATTGATAATGGCCATAACTAGATGAAAAGGGTGGGTTAGAAAATCTCATACCTCAAGATCAATTTTTCACATGTGTTCCATATATCCATGAATAAAATACCTAAATTAATTATATACTTTATTAATAAACTTTTTTAAATTTATTATTCATTTTATTTTAATTTTCACCATGTCATATTCAAGTACTAACCAATTAATTCCACATCACGCGTTTCAATGCTTAAAAGATCAAATGTCTAAAATCTCTTTTGTAAGATGAATACGGTAAAAGAGAATAGTAATTATTCGCCTATATAATTTTAATAATGAAATAATTATCATTTTTAAACGTAAATTATAATTTATAAACCTGCCATAAAATGTGGTTATGAAAAGAAAATTATGATAAAATCAGTGAGACAGTAGGTCGTACGTACTCGTGAGTTATGATTCCATTTTTCAAAGATCACGATGGAAATAAGTTGAGTGTTATTTTATATTTCTAATATTATAATTATATTGTAAGAATCATATTATTTCCTTAATTACCCATACTTAAACAATCCATTTGATGTGGTAATAAAAAACATTACATCGCTTCGTGAGATGACAGTCTAACGTACACACGAATGACATTATCATTTAATTAATGAATGATAAGTTAATAATATATATCAATTTTTTAAAGAATTTTTAAAATTAATTAATATCATATATAAAAAAATTAATCCTTTTTACTTTCCACATAAGGTGTAAGTGAAAAATGTATCACGTTGCTTTTTGAGGTGGCAGCCTACCATACACACGAACGATGTTATTGTTTATTAAATTAATAGTAAGGTTATAATTTATATGATATATGTATTTTATATAATTTTTAATATGGAATTAATTTAATATATAAACATAATATTAATACATATTACATTAAATGTAAAACCTATGTGAAATCATATCACATCATTTCGTGAGGTGGTAGTCTCCCGTACACACGAGTGACATTATTGTATTCTCAACAGAATAGAAAGTAAGAATTTATATATGATATTATAATTAAATAAGTTTAACTATATCATATTTTCTATACATTAATAGTACATACTTCATTAAATTCAGTTGCGTTAAGTGGTGATGGAAAACAAATTATGTCAGTTCATGAGTAAGCATCCCACCATACACACAGTCAATGGTTTCATTTACCATTTAAGGTAGAAGGAGATAGTTTTAGGTCATTAAATTAACAAAAAAACATATCAATTTATATGAGATACTATGTTTAGTATATAATCGTGATATAATAAAATTGTAATGTGGTCTAGAAAGATATAATATAAAACACCCGCAAACAGATGTTACTTCTTCTCCGTATGAAATCTTTCAGTTATCACCACGAGCCATCATAGGTTGTATTTATGACCAATACAAAGCTTCTAGGATTACAGTGGGTAATTAGAGAAGTGGTTTTAATAGTTAGTGGCCCACAAAATGTGTCTTTTGTTGGAGTTGGTGGTCTATAACCAACTACTTTGTACTTTATTCATTAATAAAAGCCTTATCACATTTTGATTATTCTTCTGCGTGAAAATTCATGTGATAATGTCCTAAGGATAGCTGTTGCATTAGAGGGTCATAGCGGATCCCTGTTATGATGAGAACCCGGAAGTTCCATAACACTATTATTGAAAGTATGCTAAATGGCCGGATGATATTATTTGAGTGGTATAAATAATACAGGTCATTAGGGGTAAGGACTCATAAAACTTTGAGGCACCTTCTCATGGTCTGCTCCCTTGGTAATATCCAGGAGGATGTAATGAGAACGAGACCCGCCAGTAGGAAATCCACATTTCATAGTGCCATTGGATGTTCCTATCTTCGGACGTGTGTAATGGTCCTTAGACATTAAGATTATTATTAATGGGTATTACAACTCATAAACTTAGATGTATTGAGAATAACTGTGACGAAACACTGTTCGCAGTGAGGTAGGACACGTTGGGTGCGTCAAGAGTAGTACTACATTAATAGATAATGCAAGAAAGGATTTGTCACTTCTGTTCCATAACGGATGTAGATATCTCGGGCCTTTTGATGGAATTGATATAGCCTACATAAATCCATGGCCATGGTAAGGTATGGGCGAGTTCAATTCCGGGAAGTCAAAGAAAGAATAATCGAGCACATTGGTTGATGACACTAGCATGCAACCCACTTTATTAGAGATATCAAGGCAAAGGGATTATATTACTAGGTAAGCATTCGTAGGAGGTGACACATCATTGCGGCGTTAACTTCTTTCTCTATGGGTGCCTTGGTGTGTTTCTAGACGCTAACCTTGGAATTTAGGCAGGCTCCGCCTAATGGCACTAAGAAAGGGGCCTAGAGGGTCACACACTAAGTGTGTCCATGTATCTCAGTTAAATATTAATTTAACAAGTTGAATAAAGATTATTCCCCATAGTGGTTTAATAATTATTCAAGGATGTCTGGTTGCATTTATTTCGACACTAGTTGTTCGAGAGAATATATTGTGGGAGAAATAATATATATTGATTAGCGAGTAATGTAGTTACATTTATTTAAGAAATAATTACCCATTACTCAAGGTCTAATAAAGGAGGTGGAGGAAAATAAATAAAACTGGAAAAATAAAAGTACACACCCTGTATGTTTATACATACACGCTGTGTAGTTTGTATTTTTGGGATTCGTGAGAAAATATTGTTTATTTAATTAAATGATATTAAATGTGATACATTGGATTCATGTCAACTAATAATGATGGTCAACTGTCATTATTAATACATGGGGTATTACTAAGAATTAAATGAAATATTTAAATGCTTCTGGGAAATTAATTCATTTTATTATTCTAAGTATTATAAATCAAAATTACATTATTCTCATGAGGGTTAGCCATTTTTGGTTGTGCACAAAGGATTGGAAATACTCTCAAGCCAAGAGAGAATTCCCTTTCCACCAAGAATGCTTTCAAGTTACGAAATGAAGATCCTCCACCAGATCAAGGCGATTGAAGACGGACATCGCAAGCGAAGGATCTTCCGCAGTAGCACCCGGAGTTCCATTTGGCGACGTCCGGAGATACATGGAGCACGTGTGGATCACCACTAGAGGAATCCTGTACTTGGATTCTATGATGCAACAACGGATCTCAATATCGTTACTGGAGGCATCAATGAAGAAAGAATTCCATCGAGGTAATTCTTATGAATTAATTAAACTAATTATAATCAACATATGATGATCCTCCTCAAGGGTTTCAAGACTCGTCTTTCCTTTTCGTTCTTCGTTTTATTCCGAAGATTCGGTGTTTTATAACGTGACGAATCATGGATTGAACGTTGTTGAACGTTAAAATTAATGTTGGGAAAAACCAACCAACGCGCTTCCGCTGCGCCTGGAACCTACAAGTGGTATTAGAGCCGGTCATATCATTGATTATAATTATTTAGTTTTTCATTGGTGATTTATGAATTTAATAATTTAGTTATTTCAATTCATGTTTAATCATTCTGGAAATCTGAATATCGAGATTTGTTCCTCCTCTGTCGTTTCTCATTCACCTCAAAGAAATGATTTTTTCTTTTAATTATGATTAAAATAAAATAGAGGAACTCATCTGGAGGAGCCAAACCTTTCTGGACGTACAACACCAGAATACACAGTGTGTATTCGGAAGTACACGCTGTGTAATCTAGGTTCAATGCACTGACCGATCCACCAAATCAGTCCATGTATTGAGGTCATTTATGACACCGTGTGTTGACCGGAAACAGGTGGCACATGGTTTCCGGAATACACGCGGTGTGGTCCAACTGAAAACGTCGTGTAGTCCCTACGGGTTCTGGTTGGGCCGTGTACCCCATACACATCTTGCCTAGCTGGAAACCATGTAACGTGGAAACTACACGACATGTGTCCACTGAACATGCTGTGTACTCTGAAAATTTTCGATGTTCACTAACAGGCTATATCCCCGGGCATGTACTTCAGATGGACGGTGAAGAAAAGTACACGTCGTGTAGTCAGAACTACACGCCGTGTGCTCACCCAAATTACACAGATTATTAAAATTTAATTATTATATTATACAAACCCTTGATACATGTACCAATGTGTAGGCGTAATGCTGAGGCACAACATGTGATAGATGTTTTATATATATGTTAGTTTAATTTAACATCTACGTAATGAACAAGAATTCACCGGGTTGCCTCCAAGGTACAAGTTACATACAAGGATAATTTAAATGAATTTATTTGTTTAAGATTGTGATTTATGAGAATCTCTAGGAAGTTCAAAAACTGTTTAAGAGGAATGTTTTAATTAATTAAAGATAATTAATTGATTTGAGCGTGATTTATCTTAAACAAGACCGATTAAAGAATTGAATGCTAGTTTTATTTATGCGTAAATATTTTTTCATGTATGGATGATCATGAGATAGACCGAGCCCTTTGTATGTGAATGGTTTATTTTAATTTATTTATTTAAATTAAATTTGTTAGCCTACGAGCCATCTCTTCATTAATATGTAGGGCATGCATGCCCAAGGTTTATTTTATGTAAAAAACCATCTTTACCCCTCACCTTCATGTGAGATAAATGCATATGTAATGGATGGAGCTCCCAAGCTAGTGGAGGTGGCTCAAGTTAGGAGCTGAGGTGAAACCAATCCAAGGAGATACAAAGGTGGACAGGTGGAAAGCTGTAAACACAAACCCGCAAGGTTCAAGGTGTTTCTCCCCTAGGTCTTGGGTTAGTTTATCAACCGCTAGATAAACTAACCAATAGAAAATCTCATGATCATACCATTTATTTTATTTCTATCAGTTTCATGGTTTTTTTATTGTGGGTGTGTTGTCATGATCACAAAATTAATGAACTAAATGAGCATGCAAGATGGAACTAAAATAAAACTTGCTTATACGTAAATATTATCTTAGACATGGTTAATCAAATAAGTATATTACACTTAATAATTACAAGAATGTAATCAAGGATAAAAAAATAGCAATTTACATATAAAGATAAAATCCCTCAAAAGAAATATTAAGTCGGTATAGCCTTCCATAATCTTGGTTAGAATCGAACAATAGTTCAAAGTGCTTGACCAACCCTAGTTGGGGTGCTTTGAATTATCGAGGAATTCTAATTCAAGGTTTTGGGTTGACTTGACTTGGTTCACATCATGGGTTGACTGCCACAGTAGGACTTGGTGTTACCAAGAGGCAATGGTTGAGGATATCCAAAATAAAAGGATTTCAGGATTAGGGAGTCCACTCAGCGGATCAAGGAGATTCGAGTTAATGTAGTTGGCATTTGGAATGCCTACCTAAAACCCTTCAAGTTGCTTGACCAACCCTACTTGGGGTAATGTGAAGGTAAATAAAGAGACTTTCCACTAGAATATTCAGGCAACAGAATATTCTGAAGTCAATGTTGAGGGCTATTGGATTTCGATAAAAAAGTGGGAGACTAATAAGTATTAATTTATTTATTTGTCTCAATTTTTGTAATAAAGTACTAAACCATTTCTCATCATAATTTGTAGAAACGGCTGGAAAATTACGTCAAACATATCATTGCGCACCATACTCGAGAAGGAAAACCTTCTCACCAACACCAATTTCCAAGAGTGGTAGAGGCGTTTACGCATCGTCCTTCGCCACGAAAGGAAATTGTATGTGCTAGAAGAGCTTATTCCAGTTGCGCCTGGGAAAGAGGAATGTGATGAGGAATTGTCTCTCTATATGAATCACATGGTTGACTCCACAGATGTCTAGTGTTTCATGCTATCGGCCATGTTTAATGAGCTTTTGAAGCAACATGAAAACATGGACGCATATAGCATGATGTCTCACCTTAAGGATCTCTACCAAGTGAAGGTGAGACAAGAGAGGTATTCGATCTCCAATGGTTTTTTCAACACGAATCTTGGATATTCTGTGCTAGCTGGGCCTCAATTAGTCAAGATTAATGGCTACATTGAATGCCTGGACATCTTTGGGATTAAATTCTGGGATGAGTTGTGTATAGATCTCATCCTATCATCACTGCCCAAGACCTTTTATAGATTAATTGTCAACTATAATATTAGTGGAAATGAGAAGAGTCTATCAGAGCTTCTGACCTTGATTCACCAGGTAGATAAGGACATGGGGTGTGACAAACCCGCGGTCCTTATGGTGAAGAAGAAAAGGGAGGACAAGGCAAAAGGGCTAGAAGCTTATAAACGGTCTAAAGCCCCTGAGCACCGTCCCTCTGAGAAGGGGAAGATCCAGAGGCAGGGCAAGGAATGGGAGGCATTGTTTTTTTCATGTGGCAAGCAGGGCCACTGGAAGAGGAACTGCACCCAGAAGTGTGGGGACACTATAAGTGCGTTCGTTATCGAGTGCAATCTTTCTATTTCTATGCATTGGGTATTAGATACAGCTTATGGGGCTCACATCCGTATTCAAATTCATGAACCCAGTAGATATAGAAAGATCTCCAGAGGAGAGGTTGATCTTCGAGCTGCCAATGGTGTAAGGCTGGTTGTGTTGGCTATTGGTGACTACCACCTCTCATTGCTGACTGGGATGATTTTGGTTTTACATAACTGTTATTTTGTGACTAGTGTTACCAAGAACATAATTTCTGTATCTTGTTTGGATATGGATGGATTTGTTTTCATGATCGGAAATAAGGGTTGTTTCTTTTATAAGAACAACATATGTTATGGTATGGAACATTTGAATAATGGTTTTTATGTATTAAATTACGAAAACCATGTGTTGGAAATCGATAACGAAACAAACTCACATGACTCATACATCACCCAGTTGTGGCATCACCGCCTTGTTCATGTAAACGAGAAGTCTTGACAATGCTATGTCAAGATAGCTATTTAGACTCTACTTATCTAAAACCACTTGATAGATGTCACGCTTGTTTATAAGGTAAAATGACCAAGCCGCCTTTTGGTGGACAGGTTGAAAGGGCCACAGAGCTTCTAGGATTGGTACACACGGATCCATGTGGACCATTTCCAGTAGAATCTAGAGGTGGATATTCTTACATCAGTTCTTTTACTGATGATTTGAGTAGATACAGATTTTTCTACATAATGAGGTATAAGTCAGAAGCCTTAGAGAAATTTAAGGAATTCAAGAATGAAGTAGAGAATCAGCTTGGTAAGAAGATAAAAAGATTCGATCGGATCGAGGTGGAGAATATCTGAACTAGGAGTTCATTGATCTTCTACAAGAGTCTAGGATTCTATCTCAGCTCACTCCTCCTAATACACCACAGTTGAATGGTGTTAGTGAAAGGAGGAACCACACCTTGTTATACATGGTGAGGTCGATGATGAGTCTTGCGGATCTTCAACTATCCTTTTGGGGATATGCATTAAAAACTACAGTATACACATTAAACCGAGTACCAAGTAAGGCGGAAAATGGAATTCCCTCCGAGGTATGGAATGGAAAGAAACCCATTTTGTCGCATGCACGTGTATGGGGATGTGAGGCATTTGTTAAGGCCTTCTCAGGCAACAAACTAGCACCCCGGTGCACAAAGTGTATCTTAATAGGATATCCTAAGGAAATGAAAGGATATTACCTATATAACCCTCAAGAAAAGAAAGTGAATGTCGCCATAAAAGCCATCTTTCTTGAGAGGGAGCATGTCCTCATGAAGGATAGTGGGAGCACGATTGACTTCGATGAAGTTGATGCTCAAGATACATAGGAGTTGGTACAGGAACAAGTTCCACAGGTCCCGCTGGAACTGGTTTTGGAAACACAAGTACTGTGTAGGAGCTCAAGAGAGGTAAGGGAACTAGAGAGATTTGGTTTCCTAGTCACCGAGGATGTTGAATCATTATTGTTGGAAAATGACGAACCTCTCTCCTACAAGAAAGTAGTAGAAAGATCAGAAGCTGCATGATGGCTAGAAGCTATGAATTCTGAGATGGTTTCCATGTATCAGAACCATGTTTGGGTTCTGGTCGATGATCTAGTTTATGTAAGGCCTATTGGATGAAAATTGGTATTCAAGAGAAAGCAAGACATGGAGGGTAAAGTTAGCACCTATAAAGCAAGGATAGTGGCTAAAGGATTCAGATAGCATCAAGGAATTGACTATAATGAAACCTTCTCTCCAGTTTCCAGGTTAAAATCCATAAGAATCATACTTTCCATAGCAGCTTACCATGACTATGAGATTTGGAAGATTGATGTCAAAATGGATTTCCTTAACGGGAACCTTCAGGAAGATGTCTATAGGACACAACCAGAAGGGTTTGTGACACCAGGTGAATCCAAACGGGTTTGCAAGTTACAAAAATCCATTTATGGATTGAAGCAATCAACCATGTCATGGAACATTCGATTTGATGAAGCCATAAAGGAATTTGGTTTCATTAAGAACGGATGTGAGCCATGTATTTATAAGCGGTTTAATGGGAATTCAGTGGTTATCCTAGTAGTATATACTGAGGACATATTGCTTATTTGAAACGACGTACTAGCCTTACAATCAGTTAAGGACTGGTTGAAAAAGTGTTTCTCCATGAAGGACTTGGGATAATCAGCCTACAATCTAGGGATCATGATCATTCGCGATAGATCAAAGAGGCTTATTGGACTAATTCAGGGTACATACATTGACTAGATACTAAAGAGATTTTGTATGGAAAAATCCATGAGAGTATTGGTTCTAGTGTCACATGGATTACATCTTTCTAAGAAAATGTTTCCTTAGACGCAACAAGAGAAAGATAGGATGAGCAAGATCCCATACGGCTCGGCTATAGGATCCATCATGTATGTCATGTTATGTACCAGGTTTGATGTTGCCTATGCACTGAGCATGGTAGGTAGATATCATGAAAATACAGGGGAACAACATTGGACTTCTATTAAGACTATCCTTAAGTATCTAAGAAGAACTAAGGATATGTTCCTAGTGTATGGAGGTGACGAGGAGCTTATCATAATAGGGTATGCTGATTCTGGTTTTCAGAAAAATCAGAATGATCTGAAGTCGCAATCTAGATATGTTTTCTGTCTCAATGGAAGAGCTGTGAGCTGGAAGAGTTCAAAGCAGGCAGTTGTCGCCGATTCTACAGCGGAGTCCGAATATATAGCAGCTTCTGATGCAGCCAAGGAATCCATCTGGATTCAGAACATTGTCCAAGATCTTGATGTGGTGCCTAGCCGTAAAGATCCCATTACATTGTATTGTGATAATACTACTGCGATGGATCTTGAAAAAGAACCAATCTCACATCAAGGGACAAAGCACATACTTTTAAAGTACCACCTATTGAGGGATTTCTATCAGAGGGGTGAAGATGCAGTGAGAAGAGTGTCCACGGAAGAGAACATGGAAGTCCCCATGACTAAAGGCCTATCTCAGCAGAAGCATGAATATCATGTGAGAGCTAGCGGGTTAAAGGTTGTTAGAAGTTGGCTCTAGTCCAAGTGGGAGTCTGTTGGATTTGGTGGTCTAGAACCAACTACATTGTACTTTATTAATTAATAAAATCCTTATCACATCTTGATTGTTCTTCTGCGTGACAATGAATGTGATAATGTCCTAAGGATAGCTGTTTCATTAAAGGTTCATAGCGGATCCCAACTATGATGAGAACCCGGAAGTGCCATAACACTATTCTTGAATGTATGTTCTATAGCTTGATGATAATATTTGAGGGGCACAAATAATACATGTCATTAGGGGTGAGGACTCATAAAACATTGAGGCACCTTCTCATACTGTGCGCCCATGTTAATATCTAAGAGGATATTATGAGAACGAGACCCGCTACTAGGAAATCCACATTTCATAGTGTAATTGGATGTTCCTATCTGCGGACGTGTGTATTGGTCCTTAGACTTTAAAATTATTATTAATGGGTATTACAACTCGCGCACTTAGATGTATTGACGAAAACTATGACGACACACTGTTCGCAGTGAGGTAGGATACATTGGGTGTGTCACGAGTAGTACTGCATTAATAGATAATGCGAGAAAGGATTTGTCACTTTTGTTCCATAACAGAAGTAGATATCTCAGGCCTTTTGGTGGAACTGATATAGCCTACATAAATCCATGGCCATGGTAAGGTTTGGGCGAGATCAATTCTGGGAAGTCAAAGAAAGAATAATCGAGCACATGGGTTGATGACACTAGCATCCAACCCGCTTTATTAGAGATATCGAGGAAAATGGATTATATTACACGGTAAGCGTTCATAGGATGTGACACGTCATTACGGTGTTAACTTCTCTCTCTATGGGTTCCTTGGCATTTTGCTAGACGCAAACCTTGGAATTTAGGCAGGCTCTGCCTAATGGCACTGAGAAAGGGGCCTAGAGGGTCTCACACTAAGTGTGTCCATGTATCTCAGTTAAATATTAATTTAACATGTTGAATAAAGATTATTCCCGATTGTGGCTTAATAATTATTCAAGGATATATGATCTCATTTACTTCGACAGTAGTTGTTCAAGAGAATTTATTTTGGGTGAAATAATATATATTTATTAGAGAGTAATGTAGTTACATTTATTTATGAAATAAATAGCCATTACTTAAGGACTAATAAATGAGGTGGATGAAAATAAATAAAATTGGAAAAATAAAAGTACACACCGTGTATGTTTATACATACACGCCGTGTAGTTTGTTTTATTCAGGATTCGTGAGAAAATATTGTTTATTTAATTAAATGATATTAAATGTGATACATTGGATGCATGTCAAGTAATAATGATGGTCAACTGTCATTATTAAGACATGGGGTATTTCTAATAATTAAATGAAGTAATTAAATTCTTTTGGGCAATTAATTCACTTTATTATTCTATGTATTATAAATCCCAATTACATTATTCTCATGAGGGTCAGCCATTTTTGGTTGTGCACAATGGATTGAAAATACTCTCAAGCCAAGAGAGATTTCCCATTCCACCAGGAACACGTTAAAGTTACGAAAGAAAGATCCTCCACCGGATCAAGGTGATCGAAGACACACATCGCAAGTGAAGGATCTTCCACGCTAGCACCTGGAGTTCCCTTCAGTGACATCCGGAGATATATGGAGCACGTGTGGATCACCGCTAGAGGAATCCAGCACTTGGATTCTACGATGCAACGACGGATCACATGATCATGATCAAAGGAATCAACGAAGAAATAATTCCATCGAGGTAATTCTTATGAATTAATTAAATTTATTATAATCCACATATGATGATCCTCTTCAAGGGTTCTGGGACTCTTCTTTTCTTATCGTTCTTCGTTCTATTCCGAAGATTAGGTGTTTTATATCGTGATGAATCTCAGATTGAATGTTGTTTGAGGTTAAAATTAAAGTTGGGCAAAACCCACCAACGCGCTTCCGCTGCGCCCAGAACCTACATCATTGATGTGTTGTGGGAATAAGAGATGGGGTGGCCATTTATAAGAGTGGGAGGGGGTACACTTAGAAATTTTGAAATGAATGAATTCCACCCACATTGTTCTCATGAAAAATAGCTCCAAAATAGACCATTTGAAACCATTAGATGTTATAATGTCAAAATATGACCATTACAATGAACATGAAAAGTTAAGTGTCATATATTACCCTTATCACTTTAGTTTATCCACTAATAAAACCATTTTTACCATAACTATTGTAAATAATTTATTTTGGTTTCACTTTTTATTATGGATAATAATTAATTTAAAATTATTTTGAAATAAAAATTATTATTATTCCAAATATTTAATCTATTTTTTAAATTAAACTAACATAATTGGAAGAATTTAATTTAAATTTAATCCAGTGAACATGATGAAAATGTAAATTTTCAGGAAGTGTATTTTCCAAGAAAATGATAATTTAATATTATCTGTACGAATAATAATGATCACTGAATGAATTTAAATTAATATCTATTTATATATAAAATATAAATTTCATTTAAATTATTCATATTTATGGTTTTTTAAATTAAATAAAATAGGGAAACATTGTTCATTTATAAACAATTTTTTAGAAAAGTCAAAATCTTATTCCCAAAAACAATACTATAACATAATCCAGTATAAATATTATTTAAATGTTTTTAATATTATTTTGTATAACTAAATAATAATTAAATTAATTATAAATAAAATTATAGAAATGATTAGACATCATTTAATAAAAATAAATGATAATTTTATAAAAAAACTATATTATTCATTATTCACTGAAAAATAAATATTATCTGAAAAATCTGAAAATTTCACTACATGTTAATATATATTTAATGATTTAAAAAATAATTTAAATTTTTTAAAATAAATTTCGATGATTGGTGAACATAAATATTAAATTATCTATTCAAACCATGACAAAACCACCGTATAGAAAAAAATATTTTTTTTTCAGAAAATATTATTTTTTATTTGGAATAGTAATAATTTTATTTGTAATTAGTAGATAACTACTGAATTTATTTTATACATGAAAAAAACATATAATTTTCTTAATTAATTTATTCTTATTCAAACATTCCAACATAATTACTAGGTTATAAAGGCCAGGTTTTGAAAATATTTTAATAGAGTATGACAGTTCCATTAAACCTGGTGTTCTGTGAAACATAAGTTATATAAGTGATAGAATTTATTCAAAAATAAATAAATCATAAATTAACTTGGTGTTAAATTATTCCCCCATAAATAATTTCACCCTAAAAATTTCATATTACAAACTTTGGTGAAAATATGTGAGGGTAATTTTGCTTCATCAAGTCTTCTGATTACTAAGTTGATTCCTCAAACTTGTTGTCTCACCACTACACTTTTTCCATGTGGGTTTTTTTGTTTTGAATAAATATTTCTTTATGATCCAGTATCTTGACTGGTTACTCCTCAAATAAAAAATCTTTCTCCAATGTAACCACCTCTTTTTGAGGACATGCAAGGGTTATTGTATATATTTTCCCAAGAGGGATACATGGAACACATCATATAATTGATATAGGTTTGGAGGGAGTTATAGATAGTAAAAAACCAATATGATTTGATTAAGGATTTAAAATGAATTTATATATCAAGGAATAATATTTTCCCTTCTTTCCAAACCTCCTAACTTTCTTCCAGTTTGAAATATATTGTAATCTCTTATCTCTTACCTCAAACTCTATGTCTCATCAGGAAATGACTACATTGATTTTCTATTGAATTTCTGTAGATTCCTCATGATGCTGGATGGTTTAAGGATTCTCTGTCATCTTTTAAAAAATATATGGTCCAATCAGCTTCTTTTATCCAACTTCATCCCCACATATTGGAGTTTGAAACCAATTCCCATATAGGGTCTCATACGGTTCCATTTGAATACTAGAATGGAAAAGGATGTTATATGAGAACTCAACTATGGGGAATTGATGAAAAAAAAATGTGTGAAAAAATATTTAAAACTAACATGGAATATCCTCTAAATTTTAGATTGTTATCTCAGACTAACCATCTGTTTGAGGATGATAAACAATATTAAAACTGAGGTATGTATCCAATTTATTTTGAAGGCTTATCATGAACCATAAGATAAACCTATGATATAAATTAGATATAATAGAGAGCGGAACTCGATGAAATTTTAAAAATAACTTTATGCATATTTTATTGAGCTGGTCAAGATACAATTCTTCCATAATAGAAATTAAATGTTCCAACATTATAAATTGATTGATTACTACCCATATAGAGTTTTCCCATTGGGTGTCCTGGAGAGTCCAACAAAAAAGTATAGGGTTATGTTTTTACATTTCATTCTGTTATGGGAAAAATATTTATCATGCTCTTACAATTATATCATTAATCCATGAATTTTTGATATACTAAGAATTAGGATACATATTCTATAATCTCCCAATTCTTTTTATTCCACCAAATTTGTTTATTTAAATATATATACATATTACTGAATCCTAGAAAAATTTAGTAATATGGTCTATAAACATCATCCAAAAGATCCCACTTTATATACTGTTTTTATGGGACACATATCTGGGATTCAAACCATATTACCCCATCTTTAGCAATGTTTAACTCTGAAATACTCACTATTTTTTATCTATAAATAGTATTTTTATAGGAAACCTTAATCATATCAATAATGGATTATTTAGTAGTTATTTGAGAAATGTTTGTTGAAGATACTATTATCTTTTCTATATCCATTGAAATGAAAAGAATATTGGATCCTTCTCAACTCTTATTATTGATAAAATCAGAGGATAATGTCTATTGACATAATCTTCTAGGTTTTTTTATTTTAAAAGATGGTAATGGATTGAGAAGTCATAATCCTTAATCAACTCTAACCATATTCACTAGAGCATGTTATGATCCTTATGTGTGAATTTATAATTGTGTCTCTTGTGATCAATGTATATTTCACACTTTTCCCCATATTGAAAATATTGTAGTATTTTTAATGAAAATATCACTACAGAAAACTCCAGATCATGTGTTGTATAATTATACTCCCGAACTTTAAACTACTTTGAGGAATATGAAATTAATTTATCATTATATATTATTACTCAACCCAACCCCTTATTTGAATCATTATTGTATACCATAATGATTACCCCACCCGAGGGATGTGTATGTACTAGTATAGTGTTAAACATATTTTCAACTCTTTAAATACCTCTTAACATTCAGGGTCCCAGAAAAACATTAGTCCCTTCGATTTTATCTTGATTAGTGGGTATTTTAATCACAAAAAGATTTTCAAAAATCATTAGTAATAGAAATATTGTATAACAAAACAACAGATCTCTATTACAGATGTTTGACAAGATTAGTCCTTGATTACCTATTTTTTAAGGGTCCATATATATCCCTTTACTGGTGATAATATTCCCCAATAATGATGATTCCTTCATCCAGAACATACATTTTTTGAACTTTTCATATAGATTCTTCTTTCTCAATTCCATTTTCAAATAATTCAAAAGAACCTCATGCTCCTCCGTGTTATTGTATTATATCCAAATGTTGTCTATAAAGACTATAGAAAATTTTCTATGATAATACCTTAATAATCTATTCATTAAGTCCATAATGATTTATAAGGCATTAGTGTGTCTGAATGGAATCATTGTGAACTCATGTTGTCTATAACTATTTTTAAAGGGAGTTTTAGGGATATATTCCTTCTTTTCCCATAATTGGTGATGTCATGACCTAAGTTCCACCTTAGAGAATTGATGAGTAAATGTATTTGATCAAAAAAGTCATCAATTCGTTTTTTGAGATACATGATCATTATATTGGTTTTATTGAGCTCATGATAATCAATGTAGAGGCACATTAACCCATCTGTATTCTTAATAAAGATGACTAGTCCACCCCATGATGAAGAACATGGACATGTAAAACCGTTATCCATATTATATTATAATTACTTTCTCATCTCTTAAATTTAAACAATGGCCATTCTATATAGTTTCTTGAATATTTGAAAGGATCTTTGTATAAACATGAAATAAAATAAAACCTCTTGACTAAAATGAAGATTTGGAAACTCTTTCAAAAATACATCTATCTAATCCATCATAATGGGAATGTCTTAAATAATTATTCTATCTTTAGTATCAATCAGTTATGTATGATGAAATAGCTAATAAGGAATAAAATATCAATGATTCATATGATCATGCCAAATGAGATTCATCCTCCACCTCACTATTATATTGAATCAGAGGGAAATTTATAATTTTGAGGGAGATTTACTTCTCTTAGGAATTTATATTGGATCAATATATGTAAATCCAATCCATTCCCATAATTGAATAAAATTACTCTAAAGGAAGTCTGAATGTTTTATTGGATTTTCAACCCACTAATATTGATAGGTGATGAGTTATATTCTTGGGATACTATATATGACCCATTCACCATCATCACTAATAACTCAAATTCCATGTTTTGATGTGATTCGTGAATTGTTGAACTATACTTAATTTATATGAAGGAATTATTATCACTTGAATTAGAAAGAACATTCTATATTCTTGAATGAATATATAGTATACCTATTACAACTTCATTATTGGGATCCAATTCCACAATTGTGAGGGAATAAGCTCTCCTATAATATCCAGGCCTTAGAATTTGTTATTTTTGGGTGTTATCAATAACCATTGTCTTATTGAATTGGTTTACATTGAATCTATTTTCATTTTTGTCATAACATTATACAACATATTGAGGGTTGATTGGAGCATTCCATTATTTCATCAAATTGGTGGGTTTTTTCCAAAGGAAATAACAAGCGAAGTGCCCTTCCTTTCTGATCCTAAATCACTTAAGGATCTACTTAATGAAATTTCCAGTTTATTCTTTCCACACTTTCAATTAGTTGGATGTTGAAATTTCATTCCACCATTTCATTTACGACACTTACCACTAGAGTTATGCTGTATTTTCCACTTATTATCCCAACCAAAGCCTTGAGATTCACTAATATCTATCTATAATTTGATGGAACATCAGACAATTTACTCATTTCTATCGAAGATTAAAATTTAAATATTTGTTCATTGAATCATTTTTATCCAACTAAATATGTGGTCAAAATTACTTTCATGTGACATGACTATGCCAAAGCTGTGTCATGAATGTCCTGTGTTGTTTTCTTCATACACCTGTTGACGCTCCTTTCGTCACGGAATCTAAAGTTCGGAAAAGGGAATATCTGAGCTCAAAGTGATTAATCCTTTGAAGAAACATCAAAAAATCGACAAAGGGATGAAAAAGGAGAACATTGCCCAGAGGTCGCGCAAGTTCCCTCTTGGTCGCGCAAGTACACTTGCGCGCCGCCTCAAAACTTGCGCGACCCCTCATGGTCGTGCAAGGGACTTGCGCGACAGATCTGGTAACCGCCCAGTAACCGCCCGGGGTCTTCTTTTGCCTATAAATAGACCCTGTGGGCCCCCCATTCGGGGAGGATCAGTTCCCAGAAACTCGGATCAAAGCTCCCGACGCCCAAGTCTCTTCTCAAAGCTTCCAGAACACTTCTAAGGTAATTTCTTACCTAGAATGGAAGATCTAAAGGGAAGAAGGAAGGCCTAAGTGTTGAAACTTATCAAACACTTGCGCGCCGACTTAATTCCTTCAATATAACTTGCGCGTCCCCCTTCTGGAAGAACCTCAAGAGGATGGGAAAGGGTTTAATAAAGAGTCGCTCAAGTAATTCAACTCTGGTTGAAAATCGCGCAAGTATCCCTTATGTCGCGCAAGTATACTTGCGCGACCAATACTTGCTCGCCGCCGCAGGACTTGCGCGACCTTCAATACTTACGCGCCCCTATCTTTTTGGGTGCCCATCTTGCCCTTTTTTTCACCCCTCTTAAGCCATTTCACCCTTCCTATTCAAGATTCAGTCTTCAAGATACTCTTCAAAGCCATTTATGGCATGATTTCTTGATTTGACATCCTTATCTGAAAGGAATTATGTGAAATATCTCTCAAAACCTAATGATTTAAACATCTTTATGTCACCAAAGATTGAGAGTTCATTCATTCAACCTCATCCTTTAAGATGAGAGAATCCTAACCTGGGTTTCCTTTTCAGGAATAATCCCCAGTTATAAAACCTTTAAACTTGGGCATCTTCCTTAAGAATAAGCCCCAATCAAAGTCCTTTAAACTTGGGCATCCTCCTCAAAGAGTAAGCCCCAAACCTTAATCCCTAACCTGGGTCTCCTTTTCAGGAATAAGACTCAGTCATAACCTTGGGCTTCCTTTTCAGGAGTAAGCCCCAAGTCCCCTAACCTAGGCTTCCTTCTCAGGAATAAGTCCTAGTCATAAATCTTGGGCATCTTTCTTAAGAGTAAGCCCCAAGTCTCTTAAAATTTCTCTTAACCAGTCATAAATTTCCTTTGATTTGGGTTTCCTTTTCAGGAATAAAACCCAATCATAAGTCCCCTCCTAACTTGGGCATCCTCCTTAGGAGTAAGCCCCAAGATTAGAGTATTCAAATCTCCATGAAGCACATATAACTTTGTGGACCCTGTTCATGGATTTTCTTCCTAAAAGTAAATCCTAAACCTTCGCCTATCTGGGCAGTCATCTATACATAAGCCCCAAAACAAATTCTTATGATTGCATCTTTTATGGCACAATTGTCTAAATTTTACCAATACCTCTTGTTTCTCACACCGAGCATGACTCACGTGAGCTTAGAGTGTAAAAGTAATTATGACATTCATCTTTGAGCCATCAATCATAAAACATCATATCCCATTCCTCGAACTACGTGGGTTCTGATTCCTTTTTTCAAAACAAAGGATACGTAGGTAGCCCATTCATGGGTTCGATCCCAACATTGAAATAATCTCTGTCCTTCTGAATGATGATAAACTTCAAGTGCCCCACTGAGTGGCTTTAAAACCAGCCTGGTCATCAAAATGACCAAGAGACTTTTATATAAATGTTTTGAAGGATACCATTGACCAAGAATCTCTAAACAAATATAGATGATTCTATATTGATGAAGAACCTCGAATACATATAAAAGATTCTCTAAATTTCTTGCATATTTAATCATTGATTGTTAAAACTAAAGGAAAGCTCATTTTATACTTGGTAATGTAATAAGGATTCACGAACTTAACTTAAATCTATAAAGAGAGTCCCGGAGTAGACAATAATTCCCCTCAAAAAGGTGTGATGAGTCCGACCTCCCATCCTCTCGACCAATGCAAATTCCTAAGCCTCATTAGCCAACAAGCTAATGAGCGCCTGCCTTTGGAAAGTAGGTCCAAACGGATGTGGAATCATTGGATGTTTCCGGTTCTACGAACAAACCCGTTAGAAACCGATCAGAACGTTTGAATCTCCCGTCCAGGAGGTCATCCCCGGATTCCGCGCGAAACAAAAAAATGGTGAACCCGACGTGAATCCTTAACCAAGTTAAAGTGATGTTCTTCTTAGATGTTAGGCCTCTTGGGCCAACAAGGCAATCATTGACATATGATCATCCAAAAGATGCAGTAGCCGGATTCATCTTGATTATGTCTGTTATATGGAACAGGCACTATTTTTTCAAGATCTTCTACAAAAAATGGCTTTCCTTAAATTCACCCCTGTGAATACTGCTGCTGAGAACACCTCTACTGTGAGGTCTACTGCGATGAAAACCAATGCTGCTACTCCTGCTGGAACGTCATCCGCTCTGAGGATGACATCACCAACTCAGCGTCTTCAACGCTGTGTTTCAAATGCACTGGTTAAGGAGTACCGTCGTAACGGTACTATCCCAACTCTGGAGGCCGCTCGTCAAGCCCTCCAAGTTAACAATTCTACCTGGTCGTCCGGACAACGGCGACCAGCAATCAAGAAGCAGGCGGTGCTGACTACCGTCTCCAACCATTTCGGGTCGTTATCCCCGGAACGCAATTTCCATTCACTCCCTTATTCTGAGGAAGTGAATGAGCAGGTCCCGCAGGACCTTAATTCAAAGAGACAGGAGTCCTTCTCAAGGGCTCCCATCAACAATCGCCGCCAGACTCATGCGGTAGTGCACCCTCAACATGATGAGGGTACCGACTCCAGGCATTCAGCTCAGGTTCCTCGAACCCGAGCAGGCAAGATGAATCACCAGAGACGGAATCCGGTTAATAATAGGCATGTTGTCATCCCTGCCATCTCCGGAGAAGTCCACCAACCTAACTTGGTGGCAAACAACGAGCAGGCACACACACCTGCCCGTTTTAATTCAGCTGTCCAGCAGACTCGTCTGGCAGCATCAAGCTGATCCCGCCAGGCAATTCCGGCGGAGTACCATAGGCAGGAAAATACACCTGCTTATACATCAGCAGTTAGTCAGCAAGCTCGTCTGACTACATATGATGGATCTCGTCAACAGCGTTTGACGAAGTGTAATCAGCAGGCACATACACCTGCTAATACTAATCAAGCCTACCAACAGTCTCGTTTGGTAGCGCACAGAGAAGTCAGTCGGAAAGCCCCGACGACAAACAGGAGGCAAACTAAACTCTCTGCCTCCACACTTGAGTACTGTCAGGATTCACTGACAGGAAAAGGAGGACAGGAGAAGGCACATACACCTACTCCAAGCCCGGAATGGACGTATATCCCTGTTCCGGCGGCTGAAGTCACCAAACATATTTTGTCAATGGTGAAAGAGCAGAAGCAAATTCCTGCTCATATTCTGGATGCTTGCCAGGATATCATAACAGCTTCAGCATCATCTCAGGGACAGACACATAAATCTATCCCTAGCAGTGGAGTGACACATCAACAATTCACTCCGGAACAGACACACACATCTGTTCCAGTCCAAGAGGGTTGTGGGTCCTACTCCCCCATATCATATGGACAACCAAGTCAGGCACATACACCTGATTTGAGCGATGATCGTCAGCCTAACCTGACCATCTTTCCTGATCAGGCACATACACCTGCTCAGAGCAATCACTTTCGTCATCAAGTGATTTCTAAAGCGAGTAAGAAGGCATCTAAGAAAAAGATCCGCCCAGCACAGTCAGGAGATCAAAGGCCAATCTGTAACAAGGCCTTGCTCGATGCTGGAGTTCTTGAAGCCCTCAGACATTTATCTGTCAGAATTCAAGATTCTACTCCCTCAGTTCCCAATAACAGGAACATTAATCCCGAAGGTCTTCAACAGACACTTCCTCATGAAGACTTGCTTCATGAAAATTCGGCCAATCTTGAAGTTTCTTCTTCAGATGAGAACCACAGGAACCCTCTGTGTGGTCAGAAGACCAAGGAGCAAGAGATATCATCTTTTGCTGTAACCCATCATGAAGGTCCTCCTCATGGTGATGAACTTCGCTGCGAAAGTCCTCTCCGCAGTAGTGATTCACATTGTCTCGAAAATTCTTCAGAAGGCAATGTAGTGACGAGAAAGCCCTCCTATCTCGAGGCACTTGCAAACGTAAAACCAGTCATGTCTGAAGTTTTACTATCGGCAGGTGAAACTCTTTCTCCATCAGAAGATAGCTTGGGGTTCAGGTTATTCTCTGAACCTTCCCTAGGTCATTCATCTTCCAGCATGAATAGTGATTCCTCTACCAATCTTGTTGAATCCGATGAAGCAACAAGGAAACACCAACTCTGGTCCAAACAGGTAGAAGAATCTTCATTTAATGATAAAGAGGAAATGCTGAACATGAGGAAAAAACTGGCAAAAGGTGAAGTACCAGTCATGTTTTGGCCTTTGGCTGATTCACAGTATGACATTCCAAAGATGTTGATGGATGATGGAATCCATGATATTCGTCTTAACATATGGAAAACTCTTTGTCAATTAAAGAAGAAGGTATTATCTTACGATGAATATGAAAATCATCTTAAGATAATAGAAGGGTTACAACGGCAGATTGATTTGGCATCTCTATCAGTCTCTCGGTATCCGAAGGCTGAAAAGCAACAGAGAACCCTTCAACGTTCATGCCTTGGCGCGCGGAGAAAATTGCGTCAGTTAATTTCCAATGCTCCATCTAATGTTCATATCAGAGGATGGGGTATTCACGGAGCACTACATTTCACAGTGCTTTCCGGTCAGCAAAGCCCGCCGAAAATGGTCTCATGCAATGTTATTGCCCATGGCCGGCCACAGTCAATGGGCTTTGTTCATAATCAAAATCTTGCTCGAGATCAAGCTTCAACTAGTTCCTCTCAAAATCAAGTATATAGAGAACAGGTTGTTGAATTGCTCCTACATCAAGCAGGCGAGAATATTGCGCAAGCCTCTCGTCTGGAGCAAACACGTCATCAAATGACAGAAGTTTCGGAAATCATCCAACGGTCTGTTGAACCAGGTGATAAAAGTGGATACAGGTTAATGCATCCAGCTAATTTCCGAACTAAGATCCGCAAGATCAAGAGAGATTTCAAGAAGATCTCAGACATAGCATGTCAAGAGACACCCCAGCTTGCCAGACTGGGGACTTCTCTAACCCAACCCTCAGAATCAACGAATGGGATTCGAGGAGTTGAGCAGAAGCAACAGGAACACCCCCAGTCCACCGGACTGGGGACTTTTTCAAATCTTCAATCCCTCCCTCAGAGAAAGTCAGTATTCTCTCGATTAGGGAATAAGCCTCAAGAGGAACGAAGAGCCAAGATGTCAGGAGATTCTCTCCAAGTGACGGTTCACAAAGAAATTCCTGAGGGGTCAAGTCAACGGAATGCCATGTCTTATCATGGACATAAAAGGAGACAATATCATAGAAATGCTGATAGAAAGGATTTCATGAAATATGCATCCATTAATGTCATCACTGCCGTTGCTGCTGATTCACCAGATGAGGCTCAATCAGAGGGATCAGATGAAGAGGTTCCTGCTCAAGAAGTTGCGCACACAGACCTAAATGAAGAAGGTGTGCGCACACGTAATCAAAGGCTTACCCAAAATTTGGGTATTCCTTCAAGTAACCCACTTCCCCCTCTCCGAAAAGGATCCAATAAGGGGAAAGGAAAGAATCAGGTTACTTCTCACCCTTCCTCTGAAGGAGGTCAATCGCTCTCATTAGAGCAAAGGCTTGCACAACAGGAGGAAGAAATGAAAGAATTAAGAAGGTTGAATGCAGAACTATTTCAGAGTAGTCTTCTTCTTAAGAATGCTGAAGTCCGACAGCCGAAGGAATTTGTTGTAACTACTGAGATGGATCAGGAATATCCTCCTTTATCAGTACACCCACAGAGGTCTAATCCTACGGGTCAAACGCAACAACGGTTGGCAGCACTACCATTTGTTGCAGCACCAACCTCCACGGCTGTCCAAGCTCCATTCATTGCACCTACCCAAAACCAAGTTCAACCTGACGTTTCTCAAAAGTTAATAACTACTATTGAGTCATTAACAGCTCGGTTAGAAACTATGGAAGGGAAACGGGCGCAAGTTCAACCTGAAAAGAAAGTTTACCCTGAATGGGTAGATTCAATTTCTCCTCCATCCAGTTTTGGAAACCCTATTTTCCCTACTTTCAATGGATCAGGCGACCCTGAACAACATTTGACGCATTACGTGTCTTGTTGTGATCCTATGATGGGAACTCCAGAACAACAAGAAGCAGTGAAACTCAGATGCTTCGTGCGAACCTTGCAAGGACCAGCTTTTGTCTGGTATACAAGCTTGAAATCCCGGTCAGTCATCGGATGGGAGGATCTTCGTCAAAAATTCCTTCTTCAGTTCAGCTCAACTTTGCCAAAAACGACAGTTTTCGATCTTACAAACTGCAAGCAAAGGGAGAATGAAAGAGTCTCTGATTTCATTGCTCGTTGGAAGGGATTAACGTATTCCTTGAGTATATCACTCCCTCAGGAGGAATTATTGCCAATCTGTGTGGCAAATTTGCGTGACGAATTACGCACGCCATTGATCCCTGTGAAATACACAGGAGGGTTTCGAGACCTTACTTCAATCGCTCAACAGATTGAAGATTCCCTTATGCAGGCTAAGGTTAAATCTCGTGTAATTCCATCAGCTCCAGGAAGAAGAATGGGTAAAGCAGAAACTGCTACAGTTATGCTTAAACAGGCACCTGTACCTATTTCTACTTCAAAACCTTCATCTTCTCGAAGGGCTCCACCTCCTGAACGCCAACAACAAAGGCTGTTTCGTCCAAATGATCAAAAATATCAACGACGAAAACAATTTGAGGATATGAAGAGTAAAACATACTCTTTCCGAAGTGAGCAAGTTCCTGGTTACTTCATTTCAGCTCTGGAAAATAATTTGGTTCAATTACCAGTGCCGAAGAGACCAAACAAGGAAGGAGATGAAGATCGTCCCAATTATTGTCCCTTTCATCAAATGTTGGGACATCCCATCCAGGAGTGTTTTGTCTTTAAAGACCTCCTACAAAAGATGGTTGACTTGGGACAAGTCAAATTGAAGGGTTCTTCAGCTCATGTAGCGTGTATTACCGCTACAGATCCAGAGGAAGGAGGCGAGTGGCAGGAAGTCAAAAGCAAAACTGCGAAAAAATATGATGATTGGATGGTCAGAAAGACAATCAATCGGACCCATTCCATTTTGCGAACACAATTGAAGAAGCCAATTGTGTCTCCTACAAAAGCTGCAGTAAAGCCTCCATCAAAGGACAAATCCTCAAAAGGGCAGCGTAATTCAAAGAAGAAAGAGGAATCAGAAGAAGATGAGTATGCATCAAAGCCTAAATTGTCTTTGACTCTGGCAGATTTCATGCCATCTACTTCAAAGTCACGGGCACCGTCCCACCAAACGGCACAGCCTAAACAGGCCTACCAGGCAGAGTCTTTATCAGACGAAGAATTGATCTTTGGTTCTGTTAATATGATTCAATTAACAGATTCATATTCCAGTCTTGATGAGCCTGAATTCCCTGTATCAAATAAAGGAACCCGAGGATGTTCTAGAGGTTCAGGATATAGGGGAAGACGTGGATATTTCCGAAGCCACTACTCTAATTCTACCCCTGCTAGCACTGTATATGCAGCAGAAACTCGTGGTAGAGCCCTTCAGCGAGCTCAAAATGAACAAGCAAGTTCTTCTGCTAATGGCCAACTCAGCTTCGGCACAATTATTTTGGAGGACCGATTAAAGGTTCCATCTTCTTTATCTCAGCAAGCAAATGGATTTAATCAGTCTAATTTTCCAAAACCAAAGATGTTGCCAACTTCAATACAAGATGCATCAGCTTCCAAAGCATCAGCTTCCAAGATACCTGCTAAACCACATATTCCTATTGGGAAACGCAGGCCTCTAGATCAAAAGTATGATATATTGAAACACTTGGCCCAAGTACCAGCCAAATTATCAATTTTGGATGCTTTGAATCTATCAAGAGATCTTCGGGAAGCACTCATCGAAGCTTTGTCAAGTCCTCAAGAGTTTGAAGCTGAGATTGCTGCAGCTGAAATTTATCACATAGAGAATAATCCTGCAGAATGTCATGCAGTGATATCTTTTACTGATAAAGATGAGGATGATGTTGTGCATGGGCACATAAAACCTTTGTACTTATCTGGCAAAGTAAATGGTATAGATGTTCGAAGAGCTTTCATTGACAATGGTTCAGGAGTCAACCTCATGCCCATTCGCACACTTCGTCGATTGGGCCTCACAGAATCTGATTTATCTCCTTCTACCATGATGTTGCAAGGATATGATAAAAATGAACAAGAACCACTGGGAGAAGTTACGCTCAGAACTCAGTTTGGAGATCTTGTTTCCAATTCAGATTTCATGATTGTTGATCAAGACTCAGCTTTCAATATCTTGCTTGGAAGACCCTGGTTACATCAGCATGCAGCTATTCCGTCATCATACCATCAATGTCTCAAATACTGTTTCGATGGTCAAGTTGGAACATTATATGGTGATAAGGCCCCGTTCAAAACATGTGAGTCTCAATACATTGAGGCGGAATTTAATCACATAAAGGGAAGAGAAAAATCTACAATGAAGGAAATTACCAAAGTTAATGCTCCATATGGTTTGGAAAAAATTCCAATAAATCCATTTTCACATGTGAGTACAGATTATGTGTTACCTATCAGTCAAATTGACAAAATAGGCCCAAATCAAAATACTCTTATGGAAAGATCCATAATGTCAATTACGGCAATCGAGCCAGACAACATGGGAGAAATTGGTAACTTACCAAGCAATGATGAAAGCATAAGTGGTGACGTTTTCATTTCGTCTGCTGAAATCCAACAAGTCTATACATCGCTAATCAGGCCAGAAGAAGTTATAGCAACACCAGAGGTGAATGTTGATGTCGATTCTCAATCCATCATCTCCTCTTTATTTCCCAAAGAAGACCCTTGTTCATCAATAGGGACGGAAATGGAAGCTTCTTCTTCAAAATGTGAAAATTTTGACATCTCTTATGATCATGAGAATTTCGTTTTTTCATCTACTTTGCAAGTAGAAACGGAAGATATAACACATGATGAAGAGGAAGAGGAAGATCTTAGAGATGCTCCTCCAGCATTTGAAGAGGGTATCTCTACCACTATGGATGAACTCAGAGAAGTAAATCTGGGTACAGAGAAAGATCCACGCCCCACTTTAATTAGTGCGGCCATGACCCTTGAAGAACAAGAGATGTATATTTCTTTTCTAAAGCAAAATAAAGATATCTTTGCTTGGAATTATACAGAGATGCCTGGCCTTGATCCTGATGTTTCCACCCATCATTTGGGTTTGCCAAAAGAACATCGAGGATTCAAGCAAGCCGCGAGAAGAACACACCCAACCTATGCTTCCAAAATCGAGGCTGAAGTGGATAAGCTTATCAAAGCTAACTTCGTCAGAGAAGTTCAATATCCCAAGTGGTTGGCTAATATTGTCCCAGTAAAGAAAAAGAACGGACAAATTAGGGTTTGCATCGATTTCAGAGATCTTAATCGGTATTGTCCCAAAGATGATTTTCCAGTTCCGATTACAGAACTCTTAATTGATGCGACGGCTGGCTATGAAGTACTTTCTTTCATGGATGGATATTCTGGATATAATCAGATCCGAATGGCCCCAGAAGATGAGGAATATACAGCCTTCAGAGCTCCTCAAGGTGTGTTTTGTTACCGGGTGATGCCCTTTGGTTTAAAGAATGCAGGTGCAACATATCAACGCGCCATGCATCGTATCTTCAAACCTTTTCTAGGGAAATTTGTTGAATGCTATGTAGATGATTTGGTGGTTAAATCCAAACAACGTTTTGATCACTTGGCTGATTTGGAAATCATATTCCACAAGCTTCGACAACATAATTTGAAGATGAACCCCTTAAAATGTGCTTTTGGGGTAACCTCAGGAAAATTCCCCGGCTTTGTTGTACGCCATCGTGGTATTGAAGTCGATCCTGAGAAGACCAAATCAATCCTTGGTATGTCACCTCCTCAGAATTTGAAAGAATTAAGAGGACTTCAAGGACACTTAGCCTATATTCGGCGTTTCATCGCCAATTTGGCAGGCAAAAGTTTACCTTTTACCAAATTATTGAAGAAAGGAGTCACTTACCAGTGGACTAAAGAATGTCAAGAAGCATTTGATGTTCTCAAGAAATACCTCTTAAGTCCACCAGTACTCATGCCACCTGTTGAGGGTAGACCTCTTATCCTCTATGTGACAGCTTTAGAGCGATCATTGGGTGCCTTTCTCGCTCAAAAGAATGATGCTGGGAATGAAAATAGTCTCTACTATCTCAGTAGAACTATGCTTGAAGCAGAAACCCGGTATTCGAGTATTGAAAAATGCTGCCTAGCATTAATCTTTGAAGTTCAGAAACTGAGACACTACCTGCAACATCACGAGGTCCAATTGGTATCTCGTAATAATCCACTCAAATTCATCCTTAGTCGTCCAATGCTTACAGGACGTCTGGCAAGGTGGGCGGTTATTCTACAGCAGTTCGACATTCAATATGTGTCTCAAAAGGCAATTAAGGGCCAAGCTCTGGCTGATTTCCTGGCTGAACACCCTTCAGTGGAAGATACATATTCAGATATCGAACTCCCTGATGAGGAAGTTTTTTCTATTCAAGAGAATCCTCAAACATGGGAAATGTATTTTGATGGTGCTTCTAGAAGTCCAACAGGGAAGAAAATGGAAAATCCTAAATTCAACAAAGTTGGTCTAGGAATTGTGCTCATTTCTCCAGATAAGGCAGTGTTACCTTATTCCTTTTTGTTGTGGGAAGGTGGTACCAATAATGAAGCTGAATACCAAGCTCTCATTGCAGGCTTGGAGTTAGCGCTTCATGCACAAGTGAATCACTTAAAGGTAAAAGGTGATTCAGACCTGGTAATCAAACAAGTCAATGGGGATTATGCCATCAGAAAAGAAGAATTAATCCCTTTGTATGATTACGTTAGAGAGTTAATGTCGGAATTCCCTTCAGAACCGACATTTTCTTATGTCCCAAGATCACAAAATGCTCAAGCTGATGCACTGGCTAATATAGCCACAGCTTTAGCAGATCCAAATCGGGACGAGACAACCATCGGTATTGCCCACCGTCGTGCAATTTCACCTTATGTTCAAGTCAGAACAGAGGAAATTAATGAAATTAGTCCCATTCCTGAACCATATGGTCATACTACAGGATGGATGTCACCTATCAGGGAATACCTTCAAAATGGAACACTTCCACCTGATAGAGCCAAGAGAGAACAAATTCGGCGACGTGTGGTCAATTTTACTCTTTATGATGGTCCAAACCACCTCGAGAAAATTCTCTACAAACGTGGTTTTGATGGAGTTCTCTTCAGATGTATTGATGGTGAAGAGACAATGGCTGTCATAAAAGAAGTGCATGCAGGAGTCTGTGGTGCCCACCAGTCTGGACATAGATTGTCTGATCAAATTCGAAGACTTGGATACTTCTGGCCTTCAATGATACAAGATTGTGTTAATTTCACAAAGAAGTGTCATTCATGCCATGTATATGCCAATTTCATTCATCAACCTCCAGAGTTGCTTCATACAGCTAAATACTCATGGCCATTTTCCACATGGGGAATGGATGTGGTGGGACCTTACCCTTCAGCTACGGCCAAGCAGTTTAAGTACATTCTTACTGCTACTGATTTCTTTTCCAAATGGGCAGAGGCAGTACCTCTCAAAGAAGTCAGTTCTAAATGCATTGTTAGCTTCATCAAGTCTAACATCATTACTAGATTTGGTGTCCCTCATACCATATTGACAGACAACGGCACCAACTTCTGCTCTTCTGAGGTAAAGAGATTGTATCAAGAATACAACATTAAGTCCAACCATTCATCTCGATATCATGCAGCGGCTAATGGCCAGATAGAGGCCTTCAACAAGACTCTTTCAAATATACTGCAAAAGATGGTGGATAAAGATAAGAGGTCATGGCCTGATAAACTCTATCATGCTTTATGGGCTTATCGGACTACCACTCGCAATGCAACGCGGTCTACTCCATATTCATTGGTATATGGAACAGAAGCAGTCTTGCCAATTGAAGTCCAATTGCCCTCACTCAGAATAGCCATTTGTGATCAGTTATCAACAGATGAGCAATCCCAAAAGCGGTTGAATGAATTGGAACAGTTAGATGAGAAAAGATTGTGCACTTTGCACCACTTGGAAATCTATCAGAATCGAATAGCACGAGCTTTTAACAAAAAAGTTCGTCTTCGTTCATTCATTCAGGGAGAATTGGTATTGGTTCTCAGAACACCAATGATACCAGGAAAGAAGCCTCCCAAGCTTGAACCAAAATGGGAAGGACCTTATTCAGTACATAAGGTCTACTCCAATGGAGCGTATTCTATGATTTCAATGGATGGAGAACACATCACGACTCCAACTAATGCCAGATTTCTGAAGAAGTATTTTGTATAAACACAAAATATTGTTCACAGAACTAAGACTCTTACATTTGGTTCATACAGCAATGGTCCAGTATGACCTTAAACTACAACTACGTCCAGCATGACGATAAACTATATGGTCCGTGCATATGACCTTAAACTATTCGCACTTATGTCCCTGCAACATGACACTAAACTGTGCAGCACCAATAGTCCTAACTGCAAGACTTTAAACTGCATAGTCCCTGATTTTGTCCTACATGACAATAAACCGTATAGAAGTTCTTATATTTTTGTCCGAGATGACATTAAACTATATTTTGTCCTAGCGACATGACATTAAACTGTGTGGCACTTTCATCGTCCAGCATGACGTTAAACTGTGTTAAGTCCCTTATTGTCCTACATGACACTAAACTGTATTCTGTCCGAGATGACATTAAACTATATTGTGTCCTAGCAACATGACATTAAACTGTGTGGCACTTCCAATGTCCAGCATGACGATAAACTGTAAAAAGATCAGAACTGATATCCTCATATTGATTCACCTTAGTCTTAGCTACATGACTTTAAACTGTACAGCATCAGTTCGTCCTTGCTATATGACGCTAAAACTATACAGCAATGGTCCAGTATGACTTTAAACTGCAACTTCGTCCCACACGACATTAAACTGTGAAAAAGTTCCATAAACAGTCCAGCATGACCTTAAAACTGCATCATTCCTGGTCCATGTATACGACCATAAACTATTTGCAAATATGTCCAGCAAGACGTTAAACTGTGATGTCCTAACTACATGACGCTAAACTGTACAGAAAGTCCCTTTTTTATGTCCTACATGACATTAAACTGTACATCGTTAAAGTTGTTATTACCTCTTGTTTCTCACACCGAGTATGACTCACGTGAGCTTAGAGCGAACATCAACCATAACACTCCCTTTGGGCCACTAACCATGTGTAAGTCCCAACAACATTTTTTTTTATCATTGTCCACAAGAACAACTTGATCATTAATTCATTCTTTAATTGAACTACACAGACTTTGATCCTTGCCCTCCAGGCTGGGTATGTAGGCAACCTCCCAAAGGTTCAAGCCCAAAAACAATCTCTTCACATTGGTTCACCACAATCTCATATGATGATGATTTGTGAAACCACCCTTGGAATCAATATCTTTACATTGATTCACTTTCGTCCTTGTTATATGACGTTAAACTATACAACACTTTTGTCCAGTACGACAATAAACTACAATATTCTTTGATTTCCTCATTTGAGAAGGAACCATTATTAAACATTGATTCTTTTTCAATCATGGTTTTCATTTTCAAAAAGACTACGTACATACATGGTAATGCCTAAACTTTTTATCTTAGGTTAAAACCATCATTGCACTAAAGTCCCTTTTCACCCTTCACATGTACGAACCAAATTTGTACAAAGGGTAGTTTCTAGAACTACGTGGACTTGATTCCCATCTTTATGGGATACGTAGGAACATTCGAGTGTCCCTCGAATCCAGTCCCAAGTCTTTTGGGCCTAACCCCAAATTTCACTTTCAGTCCCTTGGCTGAAAAGTCCTCATGAAAACACACACTGTGTATTCATTATTATGGTCCGAATTCTATGACCCAAAAAACTAAGATCACTCATCCTTTCGTCCTGCACAACGTTAAACTGTATTTCAAGAACTACGTATGGCTTGATTCTCATTCTTATGAGATACGTAGTGAAGTCCAAGTTTCAATTCAGGACCCAGCCACAACATGATTATGGTTTTCATTGACCTATGTATCTCTATATACATTGGAAAATACCCATCTTTATGTATTATAATCCTAACTTTAAATATTTTCAGATCTTTATAACCCCTTTCATGACTTATAGTCACAAAAATGTCAAACTTTTGAGAATTCTTTTGCCTGACTATGCAGCACGTGCCCATAGGTGGCCTTCCATAAACAGTCCACATAACAGACTTGTCAGCCAAGAGATACTATTTATTTGACCATGCAGCCAATGCCCATAGGTGGCCCTGCATGTTTTCAACCCCCTAACGGGTTTGTTAAATAATAGTAACTTCATTCTTGGTAAGAATGCCTCTTTTGTCCTTATTTGTCTTAAACGACAGTATGTAGGGATCCGCAAAAATAGCCATCCTTAACATATTTGTCCCATATCCTTTTTCATGATCTGAAAGTATTCAAGTATATGGTTTATTCTCCTTCCCTGCGTTTGGGTCAGACCTTCGTAGGAGTGATATTCATCCAGTTCTTTGATATTCTTATTTGGAAATATCTTCTCCATATTCAAGTACCTCTTTCCATACAACAAAACTCTATGCTTTAGAAAATTTGATTCTCCATAAACTTTCACTGGCTTTTAGCAATAAGAAAGTAAATTTCTGAGAGTTCTTTTGCCTAACTATGCAGCACGTGCCCATAGGTGGCCTTGCATAAACAGTCCACATAACAGACTTGTCAAGCCAAAAGATGCTATTTTATTTGACTATGCAGCCAATGCCCATAGGTGGCCCAGCATATTTCAACCCCCTAACGGGTTTTGTTAAATAATAGTAACTTCATTCTTGGAAACTACTTCTTCTAATGCCTTTTTAGCTCTTTTTTCATATCATTCCTCAGATTCAAATATTCTTAAGCCATAGTTTACATTTTTTCCCTCATACTTGAGTATGGTAAATATGTTTTCAGATAAATTGTCAAGGAATTGAATCCATTTTAATCCATTTTCGGTCAAAGCTATTTCGACCTTAAACATTAGCCCCTTTATGTCCGGCATGCATGACTTTAAACTGCCCACACAAAAGACAAAGGAACTCTGAATAAAAGTCAAGTTCCAGCTCACTAAATATACATTTTTTTGTATGATTTAGGTAATATTGAGCAGTTAAAAGATTCAATGTTTGTAGGGTTATTTGTAAATAATCCTAGTAAAAATCAAACTATGATTACTAGGCCCATTGGCTTAAGTAAATTTGAAGCAGGTAATGAAAGAATGCAGGTACAAATGATTGGAGACGAAAGTGTTTTTCATTGATACACAAGAGTTAGAAGGACATCCACAGATTGGAGTCTCTTCTCTTTTTCAAGAATTACAAGAGGCTTTCATCATAACACTTCATTTGATTTACGGCATCCCGAGCTTCATCAGCAACCACCTGGAATTCATTCATTCAACTGGAAACAAAAAGGAGATGCAGTGATACCAGCTCTTCTTGGAACAATTGTAAAAGGATGTTCTTGAGTGCGGTTTGAGAAAATTTTCTGCTGATCAAACAGTGACTCTGTTTCTGTCCAAGAGACTTGGAAGATGGATACATGGATTTGAGAATGGAGCATTGGAAGTAAAGAGCCATTTGAAGAGAGTACTCTTTTCAGATATTGCTCTAATACCATGTTTGTCTTCTCTCCACCAACCGGTAGTGGAAAACATTTCATCCCATGGGTTTGCCATTTTCATATCTGCAAGGAAATGGCATGCAAGGAGAATTTGAAAGTTCACACCATTGTTGTTGCTTTTAATGCACAGCATAACCGAAATGAAGGAGTAGCAGCGCAGCTGCATTTCAGGTGTATAGTTGTTTGCATTTGGAACATTGACTCCTTGCAAATGACCATGACCACATAGAGACAGGTAGATGCTCTGTGGGAAATTGAGATGATATTTCTTCAAGTACTTAGCCAAATCTGGAAGAGTGCTGTCGCAGATGTCATAGTAATCAGGGCCAATGATGTTCATCATGTCATCAATCCGCTTGCTAGCCAGTTCATAAGTCGTTCCAATTCCCTTGGGAACCACTGAATCTGCACAAAAGATGAATAAACTAACTCTTAAATGGGTTTATTTTTCATAAATTTTGTGAAGAAATTTGAAAAAATGGCTAAGGCATTAAGGCGCGCAAGTCTACAAAATGGCGCGCAAGTGATCACGTGTCGCGCTAGTTTTCGTCGCGCAAGTATAAACCGCGCAAGTACGAATACCTTTACAGGAGCGCGACATCAAGGAAAAACAGAGCAGACTTGCGCAGCTTAGGTGACCTGCGCGGCGAGAGCTCGAGAAGGTATGAAGTCCGGAAATCCGGATACTTGTACGGAGGTGAGGCCGTATATTTATAGGCCAGGAGGCCTACCTGCGCGCCATACCAGAGGGTTTAAGGCCGGCGCGACGCAGACTTGCGCGCCTCCCTCTGCGCACTGAAGACTTGCGCGCCTCCCTTTTCCTTTAGAGGGATTCGATTTCCTCAGAGTCAAATCCTCATTTTCTCTCCGGATCCAACTCTGAGGGGGGACTTTTGTTGACGCTCCTTTCGTCACGGAATCTAAAGTTCGGAAAAGGGAATATCTGAGCTCAAAGTGATTAATCCTTTGAAGAAACATCAAAAAATCGACAAAGGGATGAAAAAGGAGAACATTGCCCAGAGGTCGCGCAAGTTCCCTCTTGGTCGCGCAAGTACACTTGCGCGCCGCCTCAACACTTGCGCGACCCCTCATGGTCGTGCAAGGGACTTGCGCGACAGATCTGGTAACCGCCCAGTAACCGCCCGGGGTCTTCTTTTGCCTATAAATAGACCCTGTGGGCCCCCCATTCGGGGAGGATCAGTTCCCAGAAACTCGGATCAAAGATCCCGACGCCCAAGTCTCTTCTCAAAGCTTCCAGAACACTTCTAAGGTAATTTCTTACCTAGAATGGAAGATCTAAAGGGAAGAAGGAAGGCCTAAGTGTTGAAACTTATCAAACACTTGCGCGCCGACTTAATTCCTTCAATATAACTTGCGCGTCCCCCTTCTGGAAGAACCTCAAGAGGATGGGAAAGGGTTTAATAAAGAGTCGCTCAAGTAATTCAACTCTGGTTGAAAATCGCGCAAGTATCCCTTATGTCGCGCAAGTATACTTGCGCGACCAATACTTGCGCGCCGCCGCAGGACTTGCGCGACCTTCAATACTTGCGCGCCCCTATCTTTTTGGGTGCCCATCTTGCCCTTTTTTTCACCCCTCTTCAGCCATTTCACCCTTCCTATTCAAGATTCAGTCTTCAAGATACTCTTCAAAGCCATTTATGGCATGATTTCTTGATTTGACATCCTTATCTGAAAGGAATTATGTGAAATATCTCTCAAAACCTAATGATTTAAACATGTTTATGTCACCAAAGATTGAGAGTTCATTCATTCAACCTCATCCTTTAAGATGAGAGAATCCTAACCTGGGTTTCCTTTTCAGGAATAATCCCCAGTTATAAAACCTTTAAACTTGGGAATCTTCCTTAAGAATAAGCCCCAATCAAAGTCCTTTAAACTTGGGCATCCTCCTCAAAGAGTAAGCCCCAAACCTTAATCCCTAACCTGGGTCTCCTTTTCAGGAATAAGACTCAGTCATAACCTTGGGCTTCCTTTTCAGGAGTAAGCCCCAAGTCCCCTAACCTAGGCTTCCTTCTCAGGAATAAGTCCTTGTCATAAATCTTGGGCATCTTTCTTAAGAGTAAGCCCCAAGTCTCTTAAAATTTCTCTTAACCAGTCATAAATTTCCTTTGATTTGGGTTTCCTTTTCAGGAATAAAACCCAATCATAAGTCCCCTCCTAACTTGGGCATCCTCCTTAGGAGTAAGCCCCAAGATTAGAGTATTCAAATCTCCATGAAGCACATATAACTTTGTGGACCCTGTTCATGGATTTTCTTCCTAAAAGTAAATCCTAAACCTTCGCCTATCTGGGCAGTCATCTATACATAAGCCCCAAAACAAATTCTTATGATTGCATCTTTTATGGCACAATTGTCTAAATTTTACCAATACCTCTTGTTTCTCACACCGAGCATGACTCACGTGAGCTTAGAGTGTAAAAGTAATTATGACATTCATCTTTGAGCCATCAATCATAAAACATCATATCCCATTCCTCGAACTACGTGGGTTCTGATTCCTTTTTTCAAAACAAAGGATACGTAGGTAGCCCATTCATGGGTTCGATCCCAACATTGAAATAATCTCTGTCCTTCTGAATGACGATAAACTTCAAGTGCCCCACTGAGTGGATTTAAAACCAGCCTGGTCATCAAAATGACCAAGAGACTTTTATATAAATGTTTTGAAGGATACCATTGACCAAGAATCTCTAAACAAATATAGATGATTCTATATTGATGAAGAACCTCGAATACATATAAAAGATTCTCTAAATTTCTTGCATATTTAATCATTGATTTTTAAAACTAAAGGAAAGCTCATTTTATACTTGGTAATGTAATAAGGATTCACGAACTTAACTTAAATCTATAAAGAGAGTCCCGGAGTAGACAATAATTCCCCTCAAAATGGTGTGATGAGTCCGACCTCCCATCCTCTCGACCAATGCAAATTCCTAAGCCTCATTAGCCCACAAGCTAATGAGCGCCTGCCTTTGGAAAGTAGGTCCAAACGGATGTGGAATCATTGGATGTTTCCGGTTCTACGAACAAACCCGTTAGAAACCGATCGGAACGTTTGAATCTCCCGTCCAGGAGGTCATCCCCGGATTCCGCGCGAAACAACACCCCAATAGATTCATCATATATTTTCATCTGGATAAGGAATTACCTCCCTATTTTAAGTCAAAGAGTTTGAGGAAAATATTAAAAAAACACTTTCTATAATTCATTTCAATCCATCTCTTTGATATTTTCTTAAATATTTATATATTTTTATCAATTTCCCCCATTTATATGCTTCAACCTACATAAGATAAATACCAAATGTGATATTCTCTTTCTTAGAGAATTAATGTATAAAGAAGATATTTTCCTTGGTTATGACCCCTTTTCTCTTATTAAAGGATCATAATATCCACTGAATGTGGGAGGAATTTTTCACATAACGTTTTTAAACATAACCATATTTTTATTTGGTGATTTAGGTATTCAAACTAATTCACATTTTAGTTCAAAACATGATTTATCATAGAAAGTATTACAATGAATTTTTAATCCGAGGTTCCACTAGGTTGGGAATATCTTTTGGGAAATTATCATATTGCCCCTAAAAATGGTTCTTTCCTTGGTTTCTCCTATTTCCAAAAATTTGACTAAAATAAAAGTATAATTAAGGTTCAGTGTTTTTAAAGTATAAAACACATATTCAAAACACTATTAATAGTAAAGTGATGACTCATAAATGAAATATATTCCTTAAATTATAAATTTGTAGTTTTCAAACTATGTTATCCATGATCTATTTGTTAATATAAATTATTATTTGAATTTTTATTCATTTAATTATTATTTATAAAGAGTTTGTGAATTTTAAAACAAATCCCTTGGAACGCCAAACCTTCTGCATAATAAGGGCCATTTCCATATACGAGGTATTATTTGAGTCTATCCTGACATGAATTTTTTGAGTTATTCCCCAAAGGTATATCTGTACCATAACCACATCTACTGGTAGTATCTAAAAAAAGATTTAATTTCTCAAAAATCACTCTCTCTATAATTCACTAAAATTATAGGATATTTTCTGATACTTTGGATTATCATTAAACTTATCCTTGGACTTATGCCTACGGATTCACTAATTTCTTTTCATCCCAGTTTCCAAAGGATTACTAATCCTTTAAAAGGATACCAACTATGTTGAACCAATACTTTTAGACATATTATTATATAATTATTGAATATAAATATCTGTTAATTTAATACAAGAATCATAAAGGCCTATCATATTTAGAATACTAGGTTCACAAGACATGAAATGAAACTAAAACATAGAAACCTTGATTTATTCTCCATAGAGAGATCCTAAAATCCATTTTATACCATAAATTTTATTTCAATAACATGGGGAAAATTAAAGAAAGTGGGGATCTAAAAATCATAGTATTGGAAGAATCTTGGTAAGGAATCATAACTTGTGAGTCAAAGGTATAACATGATATCACAAAATAAAAGTTATGTGTGTAATCAAGTGGAATCATAACATAAAGTCCATGATATAATAAGATCATGGAAACATGGGACATTTTAAATAAGATAAATCATTAGATTAACATATGTTCAGGCTAACTTCGAAAAAAACAACACATGGTAGATACTGTCCCAATATTGATTAGGTTTACTCATTAATCCCATACATGATTTCTCATGAGACTAAGACATTACCCATTGAATTAGTGGGATATATAATAATGGGACCACTAGTAAAATTAATTTCATGTACATGCTTGTTTATTTCACATAAGCATATAAATCATAAGGTATAAAAATAAGATTTATCCATAGAAGTAAATAGGTTTCCTAATCTTATCTCATAACATAATAAAAAGTCATTTATTAAATAATGAATTTGAGAAATAGTCATAAAGAATGTATTAACCCATAAAATTAGGAGATAATAATCTAGGTATTAATTTCGGAGACATATATATAATTAATTTATTATCATTCCATAATTTAAAAATAGAGAATGTGATTTAGAGAGAGAACTGTTAAAACTCAATGAGAAGGGTTAGTTAAAAAGACTGCTTACCTCTAGATTGATTTGTCACATGTGTCATTTATATCCCTAAATAAAAAATTTGAGGTAACAATTTACTTTATTAAGAAAAGTTTTTATATTTATTCTTCCTATTAATTTAATCTTTATGATTTCCTATTAAATTACCTAACCAGTTAATTCCACGTCAAACATTTTAACAATAAATGGTTCATATATCAAAAACCACTTAGGAAATTTGAAAAAGTTCAAATTGATTATTTATAACTCATATATATAATGGTAATAATTAAATAATTAAAATATTTATACATAAGGTATACCTTTTGACCCAACCGTGGAATATGGAAATGAAAAATTAAATATGTTACAATCATATTGATGGTAGGTCAAATATTGAGTAACATTTCAAATTTTTTAAGATTGTGACGGAAATAAGGGAAGGGATATTTCATATTTATAGGGTGATAAATATATTATTAATATATTATATTTTCATTAAATATCCTTACTCATACCATCTATGTGATTCAATATTAACAATAAATCACACAGCTTCGCGAGGTGGTAGTCTAATGTACACATGGATAATGTTATCATTTATTCAATAATTATTAAGGTAATATGGTATATGATATTTCATTATAAATAGTTCATATATATTTAATATCTTATATAAAAAAATTAATCCTTATTACCTTCTATGTAATTTTTAAGTTAAAAATGTTTCACATCGCTTCATGAGGTGGTAGTATGCCACATACATGAGAGACGTTATTATTAATTCATGAAATTAAAATGTAATAAGTTATATGATATATTTATTTGAAAAAATGGTCGAAATTTAATGAATATAATATATAAAAAATAAAATTTAGCCTTATTACCTTAAATGTAAAGAGTAAGAGAAAAACATACCATATCGCTTCGTGAGGCAATAGTTTGTTGTATGCACAAGCTACATTATCATATTCTCCATGGAATGGAATGTACAGAGGTATATATGATATTATAATTAAATAAGTATAAATATATCATAAATATAATTTATAAATATTATATATTTAATTTTATACAACCGTGATAATCAGTGGTGAAAAATGAATGACATCAGTTCGTGAGGCGGTAGTCTCCAGTACACACGATCAATGGTTTTGTTTCCCATTCGATGGATGAAGAGATGATTGAAGGTAATACATTTAACATAATGTGATATAAGTATATTTAATATACTGATATTATTATATAATCATTTTTTAATAATATTTTATGTATATTGATGAATAAATAATATAAAACACTCCATTAAGGACATTACTTCTTCTTTAGACAACTTCTATTGGCTTACACTAAAACCCTTAATAGGATAGATATATGACCAAACCAAGGATTATAGGATGAATGGAGAAAATTATTGAAGTTATTTGGTAATCCATTTTTTGAAAAAAAAATTTTTGGAAGTGTGTAAATGATAGGAAATGGGTGTCATTTTATAAGTGGATGATAGGTAAGAATTGGAATTTTTGAAAAGAAACAATTCTACCAGTGTTTTTAGGACACAAGAATCATAAATTTACGATTTTTAAACCATATAACAGATAATTTCCTAATATTACCATAAAATATGGATTATACAAGTGTTTCTTCATTTTGACCCTTATAATTTTAGTTTAACCCCCCGATAAACCTGTTTTACCTTAAGTGTCGATAATAATTTTTACAGTTTTCACTATTAATTATGTCAAAAAAATATATTAACCATATTAGATAATATAAAATACTCTGATTAAAATTATGGAATTAATTTTTCCAAATTATACTCATATAAGTTGAATAAAGTATTTTAAAATTATACCCACAAATTTTATAAAAAACGGGTTTTCAAGAAGTGTATTTTTTCAGAAAAATAGGATTTTATATTAACTCTATGACTAGTAATCATCATTTTATGAATTTAAATTATTTTTTATTGATATATAATATATAAATTACATTTAAATCATTCTTCACTTGGGATTTTTTTAATTAATTAAAAAAGAGAAACATTATGCACATAAAAGAAATTTTTTAAAAAAATCCCATTATTGATCCCAAAAACATAACTATACTAATATCAAGAAACAATGATTCAATTTTAATTAATTATATATAATTCAATAAAATAATATATATGTTAATTTGAAATAAAATTAATATATTAATGGGACTTATTTTTTTTAAAATGAAATGATACTTTTAAAACAATATATATTTTTCATTAATCAATATTTTTTTTGAAAAATCCAAAAATTTCACCAAAAGTTATAAATGATATGATAATTTCAAAAAACAATTAATTTTTAAAATTATTTTTTAAAAATTGGTAAAAATTATTTTAATATTATGATTTCAAATTAATACTAAACCTCCTTTTTGAAAAGTATATTCTTTCAGAAAACATTTATTTTCCATTCTAATGGTTCTTATATTATTTATATTCTGTAGATAACCGTTAATTTTATTTTATACCTATATAAACTATATAATTTTCTTAATTTATTTATTCCTATTAATTCTCTTTAAATTAGTGTCAAGGATATAATGTCTAGGTTTTAATAAAATTCTAACAAACTATCGCGTTTTATTTAAACCCAGTGATGCATGAATTGAATGATATTGAAGAGAAAAATTGAATTTTAAAAGAAATGTTTCATAATTTATAAGGGTTTCATATATATCTACACTAAAAAATGTGTCCTGATGAAACAAAACATAAGACCAGTATTCCATGTCATGTACATAATCGTTGTCATGCCACCGAATGAATGGTTTAACACCCTTTGATGAGAACTCCATCCCAAGAAAGGGATAAAATTACAACCATGGTAGATCATTCCCATCGCAAGTTTATGAAATTCATCATCAACTAATTCCGCATGGTTCTATATACAAAGATCAAGCATAAACATACATCTGGTAATATAAAACAGAACCAAATGAATTAGAGCGTCCTATATGCTTGAAATTCCTTTATCAACCATGGTTCAGGCCAACCATACAAGATCATAAGGCATTTTCTATCATATACATATATCATAACCAATATACAAGTAATTTTATTCAATCAACTAGGAACTAAAATCATATCTACGTGAAAGACCAACGTCAGGTATAAATTATGAGAGGATTCCTCAAATTATAGGTTGAGAATAGCTCTCAACCATGTCTTAAGAAACAAAACCTCGTCAGTCACAATATGGTAGTGATATGACCGACCATATACCTTATGACTGCATATCCCTACATCCATATAAAAGTATCTATCAATTTATCTCAACTAGAAATAAATAGTTTTCACCCATTGTGGGTGAATAATTTATGGATTATTGGACACAATAATGATATGGGAATTTATAAATGACCATTATATAATACATCTACCGACATTCATGTGCCATGTAATCGATTTATTAGGGTATTGGGTTGATTAACTGCTTAACAAAGTCTAAATGATATGATACCACAACCGTTATACCAACATTAGTGTAACATGCCAGGTCTAGAAGACACAAAATGGGAGCCCCGAACTAGGTTTTTCACATGACCTTAAGTGCAATCCAAAAACACCAGAGGCTGCCGACTAGCAGTGAGGACCCAGGTCTAATAGTGGGGAAACTATGCCCTCATTTTTCAATGTGTAGCGTAGTGGAAAATAAATATAACATACAACAACGGAAGTAGAAAACAATATGAACAAGAAATGAACAACTACAGTAAAAGATAACCAATAGCTATATATAAAAATGCAGCATGTTACTATTTCTATGAAAGCATCCAAAACAGGATACACTGGAATACAATACAATGCAACTCAAAGTATAGGGTACAAAAACCAGAATAAAACAGAGTGAACAGAATGCAGCAGCATCACAAGGCTATGTTCAGTCCTATTCCCTCATACTCCTCGACTACTATCATGTACCTGTATAAGGACAATTTCCTCTCTCAACACCTGCAGTAATGTAGTCTGCTTGGGCCGAAGACATAACCCAAACAGGGCGTGAGAAATAAATCCCAGTAGGCACCCACCTAAGGCATATGCCCAACTATTAGTGAAATTGTGCAATGGTAGTGTGAAAAAGTAAATGCAGAAAACTAGTATGTACTCAAAAGTAACTATCACTACAAGTTTCATTTCCATTTTAATTATTACTTATCACCTCCATGATTGTTCTTCGGCTTGGATGGTACAACATATAAAATCACCACAGTGAATATTCTAAATAGCCGTGTCCTCAGACATACTATACTTACCCTCAGGTAACAGAATCAAATACTCGTAGGTGATTTCCCTTAGGCATAATGATCATTTCCCTCAGGAATACGTGATATTTCCCTTAGGAACTAAGACTACTACCCATGGGCATTAATAAAGGTTACCCTCCGTATAACTAAACACTGCCCACATGCTAAGAAAAACACTGCCTAGAGGCTAATAGAACACTGCCCACAGGATAATAGAACAGTTCCCTCATGCTAAAAAACCGGTCCGATCCCAAATCATAATCAACAATTTATATAAACATAATATCAAGAAAATGAAATGCACAATATAATCATGGAATAACCTTGGGTATCCTGGCCAAACGGCTAAACATAGGAACACACCCCTGGGTTGGTCCTAGATCCAAGCAGTGATTCCAAATAGAAGTTTAAACCTCTCATTAGATTATCTACGCAATTATAGATATCATTTCAGAAAAAGCCTCAGCCATAAGAGACCCCAACCATGGGCGCGTAGCACAACAATACACAATTTCAACACAACAGTTGAAAATTAACATTAGATCACCTACCTCGATGGTCACTGATCAGTATATGTGAACGACGCCTCCAAAATCGTCCAAAAATGACGTAGATCTGGGATAAAAATTCACTCACTAAAACTCAAATAACTTTCCCTCAGTAATGAATTGGTAAGAAACACACAAGGAGAGGTAAGAACTCACCCGCGTGGTTTAATCGAGACCATCAAAGAAGGATTCAGATTCTCGGTGTGTAGTCGGGAGATCTTCGAAGTTCTGGACACCTCCCTCACCTCCAAAAAGAACTCAAAGCCTCCTCTTCCAAAGGTGGAGGATACTGCCCATTTTAAGAGGGAAAAAAACTACACAGTGTGTACTCTCAGGAACATAGTGTGCACTTTTCATTTTTTTAAACTGTTCCTTTGGCAGCTTCTTTCCACCGCAGAACTGTTCATCCATCGACATGAGTACAAGGTGTGTATTCCTAATTACACATCATGTACTACCGCTCCACTGGCGGCTACCTCCACCACCTTACTGTTCACTTTCTGACAGATTACGCGGCGTGTAAATACTAAGTACATGGCATGTCGTCATTTTTCACACCCTTTGTCGACGACAGGCCTACACGTCCTGTGTACTCATCCCACACGGCCAAAGTACATGGCATGTAGAAAAGTACATTGCGTGTACCAAATTTTTTTGGTATTTTTCATCATTTTCCTTATTTTTTGGAAAACACTTAAGAGAAAGGGAAAAGATGAATCCTGCATCTCAAGAATAAGAAACGATTTCTTATAAACATTACCCCTTAAAGAAATTCATCCATAAATTATCATTACAAGGGTGGTGATGTTACACTGGTGAACTAATCTGGCCACTGATCATGTACGTCGGTCTCCTGCTCCTAGTTCTCATCCTGCACTCATCCATGCTGCCATAATACCTAAATGAGAGGATCTGACCGGACTTAGAGAAAATTTTTGCTCCTATATAAAATACAAATCAGATGTTTCTCAAAGGATACATCAACCAGAATTTCAACCTCCTCGGTCTGAAAAACATGAGACAAGTCTAAGTGATAACGAAAAAGCTGAGATACATGGAAGACGTCGTGTATGGCCCAGTACCGCTGTGGTAACTACAACTGGTAGAAAACTGACCTGACACTCTCCAGAATCTCAAATGACCCCACATACCTCGGTGAAAGTTTACCCTATCTTCTGATCCGCCTATGTCCCAACCTCTTCAATACATGCAAGAAAACCTAATCCCCAACCATGAACTCCATGGGTCATCTGCGGCGATCAGCATAAGTTTTCTTACAAGACTGTGTAGGATCCATCCACTTTTGAATCAACTATACATGCTCAGAAGTCTCCTACATAAGATGTGGTCCTAGTAAAGCTATCTCACCTGCCTCTAACAAGAACAAGGGTGATAGGAATGACCTACCATACAAATCCTTATATGGTAACATCTCAATAGTTTCCTGAAAAATATTATTGTAGGAAAACTTGACCAGTGGAATATGCTTCTCCCAAGATCCCCCAAAGTCTAGGATGCATGAACGCAACATTTCCTCTAGCACCTATATCATACGCTTTGACTAGAAATCAGTCTGAGGGTGGTAAGCTATGCTAAGAAGCGCCTGTGTACCCAGTGACCATTGAAAACCTTTCCAAAAATGAGCTGTAAAGCAGGAATCCCTATCAGAAATGATAGAATGAGGGACCCCATGAAGACCTGAAACCTCACAAACATACAATTTCCCAAGCTTTTCAACACCGGAGGTCTCCTTGATTGGAAAAAAGTGAGCTACCTTCGTGATTTTATCCAAAACAACTGACACAACATCATTTCTTCAAGGTGACCTCGGTATCCTGGTCACAAAGTCCATCATGAAATCATCCCATTTCCATTCCAGAATGGCTAACTACTGAAATATTCTGGCTAGCCTCTGATGCTTCGCATTCACCTGCTAACAGGTGGAACATTTTGTAACAAAACCAACTACCTCTATCTTCACACCCGATAACTAATACTGGCGTCTGAAGTCACGGTACATTTTGGTAACTCCAGGATGCACTACCCAAGCTGAATCATGAAAATCATGCATCAACCTCTCACGTATATCCCATGGAACCCAAACTCGTCAATGTAAACCCAGTACCTCATCATCACATATCGTCCATCCAGGAGGAGGGTCCTCACTCTCCACCGAATCCTGTAGAACTAGGCCTTATGAATCTGATAGTTTTCTCATCCTCACTCTATCCACGAGGGTAGAAGTCACAACTAAGGAAGAAATATAGTTTTCCCCTAACTATCGTGCACCTCCAAATGCATCTCAAAGAACAAATCCATAAGCCACCACTCACCGTTGGCCTCCTGCACTGCCTGTAACTGAGTCCTCCTACTTAGTGCATTATCAGTTGCGTTACCCTTAGCTGGTGTATAGGCATGATCAAAGTCGAAGAACTGATGGTATTCGACCCACCTTCTCTATCTTAGGATTATTTCACACTAATTAAAGATGTATTTTAGACTTTTGTGGTCAGTAAAGACCACAAAATGCTCTCCCAAGAGATAATGTCTCCAACAGTACAACACATGAACAACTACAACCAAATCGAGGTAATGCATCAGGTAATTCCTCTCATGTGGCCTCAACTTCCAGGAGTCGTACGCAAAAACTCGATCTCCCTGCATCAACACTGCAGCCATTCTAATACCTGATGCATCACAGTACACTGTATAGCTCTTCCCTTGCTTTGGATGTATCAAGATTGGTGCTGATTTAAAACTAACCTTCATCTCTTGAAAGGCTATCTTGCAAGAATCCGATGAAACAATCTTCACACCCTTCTTAGTCAAACCCATCAATTTCACTACTAAGAGAGAGAAGTCCTGGATGAAGCGCCTGTAGTAACCATCCATCCCTGAGAAACTTTGTATCTCAAACATGTTCTTAGACTACTCCCAGGAAGCAACTGCTCTCACCTTCTCTAGGTCTGCCACAACTCCTTCCTCTTGGATGATATGACCTAGGAAGTGTATCTGGTCCATCCAAAAGTGGCACTTTGAGAGATTAGCATATAGCTGATGCTCTTTCAATGTACTCAGTACGATCTCAAGATAGGTTGCTTGGTTGTTTCGACTGTGAGAGTAATCAAGATATTGTCCATGAAGACCACCATAAAAGAATCCTGATAGGGGTGGAACACACGATTCATCAGATCCATGAAAACTGCTAGCGTGTTCTTGAGTCTGAACGGCATAACCAAGTACTCGTATAGACCATATCTTCTCCGAAATGTTGTAAGCAGTATTTCTGATGGTCTAACACATATATGATGATCTCCAGATCTCAAGTCAATCTTCTATAACACTCGCACTCCCTGAAGTTGTTCAAAAATATTATCAATCCTTGGTAAGGGATATCGGTTCTTGATTGTCTGTTGGTTCAACTTCCGATAATCCACACAGAGTCTAAGGGTACCGTATTCCTTCTTTGCAAAGAGGACTGGAGAACCCCATGGAGAAGTATTGGTTCTGATGAATCCTTTTTCCTGTAACTCCTCTAACTTCCTCTCGAGCTCTTGCAACTCAGGTGTATCCATCCTATAGGGAGGAATGGACACCGGTGCCACTCCTAGCCCAATATCAATATAGAAATCCACCTCACCCTCTGGAGGTAGACCAGAAAAGTCATCCAGGAAGACATCCCTAAAATGATGAACTACTGGAGGGAAATACATTTGAAAAGTTCCATGATCATTCAAATACAAACTCGGAATCTGGGTTATAACTCCACCTCACCCACGATGCTCGGGTCCATCTCGGATCACATAGACATCCCATTCTCCCTTGTATATGAACTCTCTTCCCTCTGGTGAAGTGAAACTCACCCTGTGACGATAGTAGTCTTCCATGGATCACAAGAGAACTAACCAGTCCATCCTGAGAATGACATCATAAGCTGTCATCTCTATGACATAGAGGTTCCATAGTATGTGCATCCACCCACATCAAAGGGGAACTCCTTAAACTGACGCACACATGTAATCTTCAGTCCCAATAGTGTGTCTAGCGTCATGGTAGCCAAAGAAAAAGAAACCCAGATGCCAAGGCTCTCCACAATTGGAACATATATAAATTTATACGTATCTCCAGTATCGAAACGTGTAGAATATAACACAGAAGAAACTAGAATATTACCTCTGACAGTGGACGGTTCGGGATCCTGCTCCTCTTGGGTCTGTTGCACTGCATATGCATGCCCAATGCCGTGTCCCTGTGACACAGCCTGGCTACCCTGAGCTGACCCACCATGCTGCCTCTGAGATCCTGGTGTCTGGCTACAACGACCACGACCACCAACTCTGCCTTCACGCCCTAACGTATGCCAATTTCATGACTGGTAAGAAGCTACTAGTCCTGCTCTCGCATGAAGAGTCTACACAGAACCACTCTCACTAGCCATTGGAGGAAAAACCTTGAAAAATGATGGATATGACCCATCTTGCAGTAGGCTCAACAATCCACTGGGTCTCGTGGACACTGAGGTATCTTGTGCCCCTTTCTACCACACTTTTATCAAATGATCTGGGAAGCTAAAGTATTATTATGTCTTGTACTACCACCGTGAGATAATTTCATTTGACTTTTCCTATTTACAGTCAAAATAGCACCCAAAACTGGTGTCGAACCTCCCTGGCCCACTCCACTAGCTTCATGTATGTTCTTCTTAGTAATTTGTACTTGGTTCTCAATATCATGTATGGTAGGAAACCTAAAAACATTTATCATTGCTTGTATGCCACACCAAAGTCATATAAATCTTACTAAAAATCTTCCCATGACATGTCTCTGTGATGCTCAGATTGGGTGGTAACATCCCACTACATTTTGGCTAAATCACACAACATTTATGTAGAGAGCTTGACCCCCTCCCTATTGGAGTCTCTAGATGCTTGATGATAGTCTACAATGAGCCCAACTATGACTCCGCAGCCTGCGGTCCTCCATCCCCTAAAAAAGTAGGTGGATTATACTGCTAGAAAATATGCGTTAGCTCTTCCATAGATGTGGCGGCCTTCGGTTCTCCCTATAAAGTCTGAATGAACCGCATGAAGCCTTCAAGAAACTACGCATCCACACCTATGCCCAGTATAACGGCTGGCACCCCATCTGGCACTGCTGGAGGATCCACTGGTATCCCATGGCCCATAATCTCAAGAGTATAATCGTCGCCTCTCTCCTGGCGGTAAACTGGTGGTCATCTCAGTGGCAAGACTATACAAGGTCAAATTCACTCATTATATTAAGATTATCAAAGACCCAAAACGAGGAGGCCAAAAAGGGAATAAGAGAATAAAAGCATTCACGTTTTACAAAACAAGACTACAATGCGTGTATATTAACTACACGATGTGTCCCCTTATGTCTTTCACATGGGCATATACTTCTGCCAGAACCAGTCATGTATCACCCCAACTACATGGTGTGTTGTCCCAGCACACGACATGTACTTGAATTCTTCTTCTCTACCTGAGTCTTTATACATGGCTTAAGCCACACAGCTCTCCTAAAACAAAACTATACGACATGTTCATATGTAGACATGGTGTGTACTCCACTAGATTTCATCATCCCGTGTTGTTCGTGACACGACCGGGTAACTGTGTCAGGCTAAACGGCATGTTCAAGGTAGAAACAACATGTATGTCTTAAAGATTTCTCTGTCTTTGTTGTTAGTTACACGGGCGGACACCGGGTCAACACTACACAATGTGTAAAACCGGTACACAGTGTGCTCCCCCAAGCCATTCCCTAAAACGTGTCCCCGCCCACACGACCTATGACACGGGAAGAGACTAAATGACGTGTACTGATGGTATACGGTGAGTACAAAATATGTTTTCATTTATTCCGGATCAGAAGAACACATGATCTGTGTCCTTAGAACTAAACACCGTGCTTGATGGGTTTTTCGGACAGTAATCCTCAGAATATTCTCTAGAACCCAGCAAAACACGTAACCAACACCTAAGTGCCAAATTAAGATCTGTGAGGGCCCACACTCCCCACAAATCAAATCGTGGAATATTATACTTGTTATTACAAGGAAAACACATTAATGATCAACCAAATTCAGGTCATTGAGGGCCCATACTTCTCAAGAACCATATTTTGGAGTTTATTCTATCAAAACCTCACACCACAATACCCTCACAAAAGCAGGTATTTATCAATGAAGCTATCACAACAACATGCTTTTCTAGCACATTTACTATCACGACAAAATGAAATTTCAAATGCACCTACATGGCAAGGAAAGAATGCAAGACATGTGATTTCATGGTTGTGACTAAATGATGTATGAGATGGCATACCCTAATCTCATTGGGTTTCAAATAAATAGAACCCATGTATGAAATATAAACATCACAATACAGGTGTGTCACCAAACGGTGAAAATCAAGTCAACTGACAAATTTTTAAAATCAGAAAAATTGCAATAAACGAGGTAGACTATCTTTTTCCAGTAAATGGGTTAGCTACTCATGGGAACATATTATTACCAACCACCATTTCCGTCCTATCACTGACTAAGGCTCCAAACAGTAAGTCAAAGAAAATAACCACCCTCTGATAACACATACCTCGATCGTCACAGATCCGTACACATGAATGATGCCTCCTGAATAGTCCAAGAACGATGTAGACCTGGGATAAACATTCACTCAATGAAACTAAAAACACTATACCCCAGAAAGAATTTTTATGAAACACACTATGAGAGGGAAGAACTCACCCGTTCTGTTCAATCAAGATCGTCAGAAAAGGATTCAGATTCCCGGTGTGCGATCAAGAGATCTCCGAAGCTCCGGCCTCCCCCCTCTACTCCAAAACAAACTCAAATCCTCCTCTTCCGAATGAGGAAGATACTTTCCATTATATGCAGTAAAAAACAAACTAAACGAAATGTACTCTCAAGTACACAGTGTGTACTTTTCATTTTTTAAACTGTTCCTCTGGCGGCTTCATTCTACCACGGTACTGTTCATCCATCGACATGAGTACACGGTGTGTATTCTTGATTACACGGCATGTTCTGTTGCTCCACTGGCAGTTGACTCCACTACCTTAATGTTCACTTTCCAACTGATTACATGACATTTAAATACTATGTGCACGGCGTGTAGTCAGTTTTTAAACCCTTTGTCACCAACAGGACTACACGCCCTATGTACTCATCCCACACTGCCAATGTACATGGTGTGTGGAAATGTACATGGCATGTACCCACAAAATTTTGGATTTTTCCCCATTTTCCATATTTTCTCAAAAACGCATAAGGGAATGGAAAAAGAAGAAACACGTACCTCAAGAATTAGAATCGAGTTCTTACAATTAGTTTTTTTATTTTGTTAATCGAACATAAAACTCTATTAACATTGTTTCCTTATGTTATTAATCTAATCCTGACAAGAATATTAACCCCATTCACCATTTTTAGGGAATAACTGAATTGAAACCACTCATACAAAACCTAACCCATTGGGGTCCCACCTGGACACAATGGTAATCTTTTTGTTCAATACTAATCCTTACTATAATAGGATAGTAGTAGTGTCTAGAATCAATTTTGAATATCGCACACATGGAATACTTTAACCCATAAAACGTGCAATAGTCAAATATATCTAACTCATAAGGTGAGGAACGTCATTAGAAACACACACACACATATATATAATACATCAAATGTATTGAATATAAATCATCCATAAAATATCTAATGAGAAAAGTAATATAACCTCTTTTAATTAAATACAATAAAAATGGTTGAAATATATGCCCAATAGTGAGAAAGAAAAAATGATAAACTAGAATAGGTGAAGAGGACCTCACTACAATCTGCCTCTAGACACGAACATATCCTTTTACCAACAACTCATGTTTCCACCAAGTCTTCATCACAACACCATTCCCAAATGTCTTTCATCACCATCACTGAAATAACTATGTCACCTTCATATACACAAGTCCATCACCCACCTATACATCACCTGCATCGATAAGAATTTGTGGTCCCAAGGCCTATGAAGGTTTTAGTATAACCATTCTCAATTGGTTACCCTAAAAATTTCAAAAGGAATAATAATGAAGAAATCAACCCATGTCATGGAACTAGAGGTGTCTAGGATGATGAAATTGTGGTAAATGAGAATATCAAGTAAATTCATGATACCAATCACTAAGTATTAGTTGGAGGGAAGTTAAGAAGAATAACCTCACTATTCTCAAAAACTTGAGGACTCAGGGATGTAGAATAGTCGAGGTCATCATTACTCTTATCTTCAAAACCACCATGCATTAGAATTTGGTGGTGCCCAAAACACAAAAGAGTTGGGGAAGGATAAATTGAATATTCATTTTCAATATAATGTCTCAATTGAAATCTCCATGGTTTTAAGGAATCACAAGCCTCTCAATACATTGTAATGTACAATCTTCAAATACACACTATGCATATTGAAGCTAAAAAGGGGAGTCTAACCCTCTCAAAAGTATGCTCTCCTAAAAGGGTATCATGAACTTCATGAATGAATGGTACATCCCAACTTATGGGTCCATGGTATACTCATATCCTAGAGTAGAGTATACTCTCAAACATTCATCCAACCAAACAATCACGTCATTCCCAGTTTCCTCATGAGATGTCTCTAGGAACACATGTGGCCCTTCCCTTAGATAATGTCAAAGGATCTCTACCCTATTATTATGGGTGAAATAATAACTCTTATAGAGGATATTTATCCCATTGGATCTCTATATATGGTAAAAATATTAATTCCATGGATTGAAGATCCATTTCCCAAGGTATGGATGAAATACTAACTGTATCTGATTCGACCAGTAGAGGATCCCATCCCCAAGCTTACATGGGTGATATATTTTCTTTTTATTAGGATCACAATAAAAATATATTGAATACCAACTCCACATGGGATTATTGAGGGGAAACATCATGTCTTGACAAACTATTATGGACCAAGGGGAATTATACGGCATTTCCATTAACTAAACAATGTGTTATCCCAAGTAGAACACATGGCCAAATTCTATCATTCCTCATGGAATGTTAGAGAACAACATCATTGAATCTATATGTTTTAGATGATGTGTCATTTACATAAGGGTAATCATCATTAATATCACATACCATAGTAATATACATCCAAGGGAATGTGGGGTGTTGCCCAACACACATGGTGTGTAGGGTCACAAGAGTCCATGTTCATGAAAGTTTAGTACAAATTATGATAGATGGGTAGGGGTAACATGGAATGTGGATTAATCACATGGTTATTTTATATTTAACTCCATCTTCAAACCTTTTTTCCACAACAAATATGTTATATGACATGTTTTTTTCTGAACTAAAAACCCATTATTTGTGAAATTTTTGAAAATTCTAATTCATTGACCTATAATATGAATATCCTAATACCTCCAAAAAATAGATCATTAATCACACCCAAAACATCCAATGCTAGTATAGAACATTTTCAATCCTCAGTCTTAATTTTGATTATGACAACTAGTCATCAAAAAAATGAAATCTTATCACCTCTCATGTCATATGCAGTTACCAGCTCACAAAACCATCATTTTTATTTCTTCCTTAAATTCCCATCATCAGCATCACTCATCCACCATAAAGAAATCAACATCTTGGTACCCACATCAAAGATCCATGGAACTAATTATCCTTCATGAAATGATTTTGGCCCAAAAATTAGGATCAAACCATTATCCAAATGTATGAGGATGATGAAAGATCATAGAGAATATGGAGAAATCAATGAAGCATAATAAATGGGCATTGAATGATTTCCATGTTCACATTGGCCACAATTATTTTTTAGAAATCAAACAGTCAGGGGTGAAATCACAAAAAAATAAAACAATTCATAATTTGAACAAAAACTAAATGTTATCAGGGCCTATGAAAATTCATGGTTGTGGATTTAATTAAGGATACATAAATCCATGTTTAAAATAAGAAAAAAATTTAGATGGATTCAATAATAAAATTTCACCAACTTAATCGATTATTTTTGGAACATCAATCCATTTTCATAATAAGGGATGCTTTCGTTGTCACCATAAAAATTCATCCATGGGATTCACCATTGATCTTACCCCACTCCATCATATATCACCACCACCACCACTACATTCTACCATCATTTATATTCTATATAGGGTTTGCCAATAGAAATACATTTGACTCAGAAGAGGATGTATTATAAGGATAAAATATATATTCCCATTGTTTTTTCATAATTCGAAATAATTAATTAAATTATTAAATTATTTATTATTCACTTTGTGACATCAAACACCTAAAAAACATTATGAAAGAAGAATTAATGTTGTTTTTAGAGTAAAAAACTCATTATAGACACATTGAATAAATGTTTTCCATTTTATATATTAATCTATAGATAATTTAAATTCATTAAAATCACACACTTGAAAAATAAAAAATATATAATATTTTTATGATATTTTTTCTATGGCAACACAAGACTCACATTTCAATATCAGATCAACCTTTTGGTAAAACCCAAATTATAAAACCGACAGACCCTTTGGAAAATTTATTTTTGAATAAAAAATCAAATTAAAACTGAATATTTTACCCTTGTGATGGTTTTGGGACATCACAATTCAATGTTGAGTTGAGTCCCACTCAGGTAAAAATTAGGGTCAATATAACAACATCATTTGGGAAGACTATGTGTTGTATAGGAGTACACACCAATTTTGATTCTCCCAATGATGTTTTATGGAACCTTTCTCAGATTAGAGAATAGATAACCCTACCATAGTGCATCACTAACAATGGATAATTATGATTGGCTATAATTTTGGTGTCGATGTCATACTACCCTCCTAAAATATTGGTATTGTCTTAACACCTAGATATTCCCAGGCCTAGATGTGTTCAGATAAATTTTGAATGTTTTCCAAAAATTTGAACATGGATAATGGAGATATATATATATAATGGGATGGTGGATACATGGAATAAAAGAAAATGGAACATTAATCTAATTATTTGATCATCTAGACCCATAGTATCTACATGATTGTCATCAACTCAAAATCAAGGATCCTGGACCTCTTATGTTTGAGAAATGATGATCAATCTTGATGTAGGGAGGTTTACTCTAGTAGAGAGTGAAAATATAATAAAGGAATTGAATATTAAGAAAGAAATTTCAACCTAGAGGCCAAATGTAAGACTTCTAAATGCACCATCAGATAATCTAAACATTATTTCCTACCACATCTAGTAAAATTATAAAATAGTGAAAAGTGACTAAGATGTGTGGTTTATAATTCTTGATGGTTTTCATATTCCCCAAATTGGAAATGTTAGGGCACCCAAGAATCATTATTTTAATGTTAAACCAAATAAGTTTTGTAATTACCTCAGGTCGAAAGTAATATTATTACATGAAATCAACTATAGGGTCCCAATCATATGACAGATGAAATGCATGTTGGACTATTACATCATTGAAGTAGTATGATATCAATTGGTTGTTGAGGAGTGGGATAATTCATTAATCTAAAAAATATATGACTTAATTTTTTAATTAATGTGATTTTGTTATTTTCCTTACTTTATCTGAAATATAACATGATGTGGTATGATCCTTATAAAAATGGGAGAAATATGTAGCACATAATTACCCTCTCCCTAATATTGAATTGGTGTTATCTTTTTTATGAATTATTCAATAATCAATAATACTAGTAGGGAAATATTTCCCACTCGACCACCAAGACATACTAGTAGTAGATGGATAGAACATACTGGGTGTTTAAAAATATTTCGTTACTATGAGTCAGAAATAAAACATGATATTTTCCAAAATTGTATTAAAACATATAATATGTTATCAAAATTTCTACTCACATACTCATATGATGATGGATTTTTCTTTAAATTTACTTTTACACCACTTATTTAAAAAATTTTATCATGCCCTTCCATAATATCAATATCTTACTTCTTTAAAAGGGTTCACTATGAAATATATTCAGAGGCTCAGGAAGGTGATTAAACATATGAATCTTCTAGATAATGATGTATGAATATCAACCACTTGAGGGGGAATTTTGGTACCACTGGTAGAAACATAAATTACTATGGGTGTTGTTCTAACATCATGAGGTGTATCCAAATCACTAGTAGAGAAACCTCGGTAGCTTGAGTGGAATTATTTTAGGTGACCAAAGAACCACTTAATATATGATAAGAATTCCCTGATTCTCATCTGGTGTCCCCCACTACACTTGAGGGAACATAAATAGTGATTATTCAAAATACTCCTTTTATTTCAGGGGTATATCTCTTAGGTGCACCACTAATTTTGATCTCAACATTTTACAACCATGTTGATCTATTCAGATTTATGAAAAGTATAACTACACATTCTATTGTTGCACATATGATTGGAAAAATTCTATAGATAATGATAGAAGATATACACTCATCCTAAACTGATTTTATTGACTTTAAAAAAGATCTATATGGACATAACCTACTTATTTTATGTTAATGAGGCTACCTTTTAATATTTAATGTTGAATATGACTTTGAGAACATTCTGTTTTTCTATAAAAAATATCACTTTTTAACAAATAATTAATTAAGATCATCACACCTCTTTAGATCGAAAACATTATGAATTATTAGATTAATACAGTGAATCTATCTAGTTTTCCTATAAAATAATTTGAAGGTCCCAAGTGGGCTTCAACATAGGGATTAATTATAGTAAATGATAACAATATTGCATCCACGATGGTTGAAAGTGTAAATGTGAAAAATTAACCATGTTATTGAAGAGGGCGAGAACACCATCATTATATTATCTAATGAGACGATTGCTATGGGGGAATAAACACATATCATACTAATTAAGTTAATAGTGGTAGTAGGATTAAATTCCTCTACCATACCATCAAATGAAATAATTTCAATTAAATAAGGTAGTACTCCATATAAAGAATATAGGCATTGATATTTTTATGATAATATTTATATATAATAACCAAAATTTATTTTCTACCTCATTTATAGTGTTTCCAGTATTAGAAGTTGAGTGATAGTTTGTCAAAGTTGTCATACCAATATCTTAACCAAGTTATGAGAAAATATTGGGGTCATCAAGAGTTAAAAATATTAAGAATCACAAAACCTATTTTCTCTCAATGTGATCTCATAAAAAATCTTATAACCATGAATCTAATAACATAGAGCTAGTTTTTATTTTATTACATCGATATAGAATACAATAGTTTCACTTATATAAGATTTAATAGGTTAGTTATTTTTAGAGAATAGATACTTACATGATCCTTACATTATATTCAAATAATTAAAATACAATATAAAATTTAGTGAAACAATATTATTTCTCCAGTATTATCCTTAGATCATTGATAATAATCATCTTGTATTCTTCGGTAAATAGAAAAAAATAAAGGGGTTGTCTAATTTTTTAGTAATAGGTAGTCTATAATGGAATCTAACATTGAAAAATTAATGTATACATATAAATAATTAAATAGATTCCATATGAAGAAAATATATGTCCATGGAATACACAAAAATGGGAATAAATAATCACATGCAGAGCATTAAATGTATTCATAGTGAGAGAATTTACTATTTTTAATATCGTAATCATACCATCAAGGCCTCAACCATGACATCATAACTATATTGAAAATGACTCAGTCCAATACATCATACATAATAGGAACATCATAATATAAATGTCATAAGCTAGATTATCTTCTGAAATCCACTAATTCATCAATGATCTATCAAATGTTATGCCTAACCCATCACATAATAATTCTAATCCATCTATTATATTAAATAGTTTTTATAAAAAAACATGACACGATATTTAAAATAAGTATTCGCATACCCATGTCTTTGCATTCAATATCATTTTGAATATAAGTAATGAGTATGTATATTTTCAATGTTTTCTCAATCAATTTAATTACATATCTGGGTGAATGTATATATTATTGTCAAAAATATAGGATATTCATAAATAAATGGAAAATATCCTTGATGGAGATGCAGAATGGTGGGGTGATTTCATTATATATGGTCTTTATTATGAATCTGTCAAATAAATGCAATGGTTGAAGACCAATGTAATGAAAATAAAATTAACTAACAAATATTATGATATATAAATATTTTTTCATTATAATGGCTTAAAATGGAAATATAATATGGGAAAATATAAACTCAACATACAATCCTCTATTTTTATTAATGTAGATTAACATAATTACATAAGGTAATGAAAAGAAAATTAATGACATTGAACATATAAATAAAGATAATGTTATAGAAACCTTTACCTTTTATTGATTCTTCTAATATCCTGAGAATTAACTCCTTATATAATATAAATGTGGGATCCTGAAATATAAATATAGATAATTTTATTGAGAACCATGATATAAAAATTATAATTATTATTGTTTATCTGTATTCCAAGACATAGATCCCCAAAAAAATTATTTTATGCTCGTTTCCAACTTTTTCAGTTTTCAAGGGAATTTTAGTTATTTCAAATAAAATATATTATTTAATTATTTTTACGTGTCTCTAAAAATTCATGAATAAAATTATCAAGGCTTAACATTGTTTTTAGTTCCATAATATTTATAGATTTTTTTAACAGAAAATGAGAAATTTTGCTATGTAATTAACAAAAATAGAGAACAAAAGACTTTTGGATACATATTTAGTCTTTGAAAGTCATATTGAAAGGATTTTGAATCCACCATAATACTTATAAAGTATTATGATGAAGAAATATATATAGTGAATCTTCCAAATATTTATATTTGACACTATGAAGTTTATAGAAATCCAGGAACAAAAAAATATATCCATACTTTCATGTCGCTCATTCCAAAAAAGGGAATTTTAATTGGAGACAAAGACTCAATAATTAAGGGACAGTTAGAGGAAGAATAAAAGAGAATAAATTCATGAAATGAAACTGAATATTTATTCCCTTAAACCCATGTGTGTTCATGTATAGAGATACTACTTCCACCAAGAGAATACATAAATGAGGTTTTGTATGTGTGACAAGATTATTGATGAAGACTAAATTATAGAACCAAATTCAAAAAATTCTTCCCTGATTTTTTTGGCAAAATTCGATCCATTAAAATAGAATGGTCTGAAATAAAATATATGAGAAGGGGTGGTTATTATGTTGTATTTTGGCAGATCTTGATATATTGTGGCTATAAAAGAGGAATATAGGAGTTGTCCTAGCCATACATGGAAAAAATCTGAAGCAATTTAGGTTTTCGCAGTAGTAGAGCCAACCAGAATGCCTTTGATATATACATATATATATATATATATATTTATTTATTTTATAGATAATCAACTTTTTATGATGGGTTGACTGAGAAACCTTGCATAAAACATTGGGATAGTTTAAAAAAGAAACATGTATAAACCATTGTTCTAGTGGAACAACACCCATCACATGACCTGGAGGCCTAAGGACCCCACTACACTGGAACTATCCATCCCCAACATCTATATCATTCAATGTGCCTTGATACCCACTTCACATGAATGATTTAGTAGAGTTTCATTATATAGAGATACATGGTTCTTTTATTAATTATAATTTCTATACCTTTATATTCATTCAATATTGTTAGCCCTGCTTTGGTAGTAGCTACTTGTTATGAATCCTCTTCTTAGGAATTCTCTTGTGTGGTCTTCCATAGACTATTTAATTGTCTTGGGGTTGGAAATCCCATAGCCTAGAGGCTTCATAGTTTCATTATAGAATTTTGGTATGAAGTCCAATTATTCCCTAATGGCCCTATATACTGTAGGCCAAAAATAGTGGCCCTAAATCCGCAATTGTATGAATAGTTCCAGCTACTACAGTACCACGCAATACCTAGTACAATATTACTATAGTACTACTTTTGTAACCCATGAATATCCTCTAACAATACTTTTTCTAGGTTTCTTATTGGACGATACAGTTTATTACCCACTCATCTACTACACAAACTATGTATTTGTGGCCATGTGATCCATGGATAAACTATTCTGATATATCCACTATTCATAATACATTCATTCTATTTTTTCATGGAACATTATTTTGTAATAAATAAGGTTTTATTCTTTCATCAATTATTTTATTATAAACTTATCTAATTATTTTATCAATTTATAAAATTGATCTTTGTTTTCTCATTATTTAAGATTCTTTTGAATGTTATTTCAATTGAGTCTAGTGAGCTCGATCAATTTCAATTTCTTTTAGGCCCTTAGAATTTTGAATCATATTTATAAAGGTAGAAACACCTATATTGAGGTCTTTGTATAGTTTGTTGGATTATTAAGGTGGTTAACTCGAGTTCATTGGGTAAAAATTAGATAATAAAACAAGATAATCATTATATACCAAGAAGAGAGAGAGTCTAAAGTATCCACACTTTAATTGGCTGAAAATTTAAATAATTTTTATAATTATAAATTTCCATCTAATTTAAAACTCAAAATATTCAACATTAAATTCCCTATACTATTCTATTTTTTTATATTTTTGAAATTTAAAAAATCAATAATATATTTAGATTGTATATTTAAAAATATAAACACCAAAGTGATAGTTTGAATGGTAATTTTAACAACCTCCCAAATAGACAATATGGGAGAATAATTTACCAAATTATTTTGGTCATAAGATTATGGATAATTTATTAAAATATAAGATATATTACCTAAATTGGAATCATTATATTTAAGTTTTCTAAAGTTAATTTTAATTTTCCTTTTGTAATTCTAGAAATTATAACACAATGTTTTTACCTTTAGACATTAAAATTGATAGAACTCACCATTAAATATCCATATTTGTTATAAATTATCCTTTAAATTGTATTGAGTAAAGAACTAGAATAAATATTATTGAACATAAAATCCCAATTCATGGAAATATAATATTAATATAATTGTCACCATCTTATTAATTGAATCAAAAAGAAATTATAGAATACCCTCATCCGCATGATAGTTTTGAGATAAAATTTGGTATTTTGAAAAATACTTCAAGAATTAAATTTAATTATAGGTTACGATATATATAAACATAATAAATATTTCAGTTATGTTTACATCAAAATAATACCCCAAAAAATATATATGGAAATAAAATTAAACAGAGAGGTTTTTTCTTCTAAAAGTAGTTTCCAAATAATTGTTCGTTTTTTAACATTTTACTTTGATCTGATAGTGAAAATAGTTGAAAATTATTTTTCATTGAAATGTTTTACATATATCTAGAAAAAATTAAATTAGAAATTACATTTTAGGAATTAGAAAAACCATAGTTGAAATTTTACTTGAACACTGGGAATGATTCAACAGATTTGCTTTAGTTTCTACCATGACCTATAAGTGTGAAAATAATAATATAATATTTATATAAAGAATCTTTTATTACTAATAAGTTTATGATTATTGTTTCTAATAGGGGATATTTAGTTTAAAAACAAATACTTCTTCTTGAACATTAATAAAAATCTCAGAAAAAATGATAAATATTTAGTTATAATATTCCTTTTACATGTGAAATATTCTAATGAATTCACCACTCCCAACTCTAAAACTAATGTGGTTACAAGCCAACATAATGATCTTACCACCATAAATAATCAATGTTGTTATCAAAAAATACAAAAATATAACTCAATCCTAAAACATAATTTATATAAAAACTTCTACATAATTTTTTTCATTGAATGAACACTTTATTGGTCAATATCCTTAAATACAAGATCCTTTTTAAAATTGTGATGTTTTATTTCTGGGAATATTATTTCATTCCAACCAACAAAGACATTTCAATATAAATAATATTTCAACCATGTCCATAATAATTAACTCCCCGATAGATTTATACATCATGAATACAAAAATATATTTTTTCAAATATAATCATGTAATTCATAATCTAAAGACTCAAATAAGCTAAAAACTTCCCATATAAGAAAGAATCTGCATATTTCATAACCATTAAAAAAATATAAAAGAAAATTTGAAGAATGCATGAACAAATAAATGAGGATATACAGACAATGTTTAAAACTACAACAGAATACATTGAACACCTTGATGGTTCAATTAGAACAACTAGATAATAATATTTATTGAATGTAAAATAAAATTATTGGATGTTTACCATTATAACACAAAGTGAATATCTGAGATAACAGAATAAAATATTTTAATTTCATTGAACATTGAAGTGGAACCATGATGAATAGACCCCGAAATGATATTCCTAAATTTCATTATGGATACAAACATAATTAATAGAATTTTAAAACCCATTTCACCAAATTTAGAAACTTATATAGAGAAACAATATGTTATGGTTCTTTCCAAATGTTTTAGAGTTACTGAAACATTGAAAAAAATTGAATAAAAATTCATTCACAAGATATATCCTTTCTCTGAAAAACCATGAATGAATGGAAATTAAATATATGACCTTATCTTCAGAATGGTTGATAGACATTGAAACCACCACTACCTTTCCATAGGAGTAGCCCACTTGAGTGAATAAGTGATATGAATTAATTGCATATATATTGGTTAGAAACATTTTGAAATTTTAAAGTCAATATCCCTTTGATAGATAATATTAATAAACTTCCCATGTTTGTAAAATTCATAAAAAATTTTGGTTCTAAAAAATTAAAATTCATGGGAAATGAGAAAGAAAGCATAAAGAGTAATCTTTTCTAAACAATTCAGTATTATTGACATATTAAATGTAAAGACCTAGGATCTTAAAACATTACATATACCATACGAGAATTCAAATTCAAGTATTTTATTCTTTATTCTGGAGCTTCTATAAATATTATTTGATACACTATTCGTACATCATTACAGTTTGGAGAACCCAATAATTTTGGAATAGTTATTCAAATACCTAATAAATTACCAAAAAAATTAGTATAGCTATTAAAGTTGAGCTGGGTAAGTAAGAAACATGGTTTTCGTAGATAAATTTTTTTCATAGAAACTGAAGATTATTGACATCACACATCTGCCTCTCATTCTAAGGTTTAAATTTCAGAAAATTTATAATGATATCATTAATATCAAAAAAGGAAAATTTTCACTTCAATTTTGAAAAGAGGTTGTTTATTTCAATATTTCTCAATCCATAATACACCAGATTTAAGATATTTCAACATCTCAAGTCAAAATTATTGGTCGGTTTTATTCTCATATACTCCTGGATTTTGAAACTGAAGTGTTTAAACATTTTATCTTTGAAAACAACAAATAAAATTAAATAAAATTATTCATAATATTGACACTGATATGAAAGTAATTTAAAACATAGAATATGGGAAATTAGATGTACACTTAGTGAAATCAAATTACTTTTTATGTCTAATCAATACACAAATTGACAAAATTAATTCTTTTAAACACACTGTTTTTATAGTAATGAACCTTTTCTTCGTGAAGATATTAAAATTCAAAAAATGTACTTATTTTATTCTATTTAAAATAAAATAATAAACATGAGCATAAAAACATTGAAAAATATCAAAAAAATGAAGAAATTAATGTAAAATTTTTAGATCCATTTGATAACTTGTAAATTGTAATTTTTAATGAAATATTACCATGTAAACATATTGTTGTGTAGAATGTTCTTCCCATCATAAATCAAAATTATAGTTATTTTAGTAAACCATAAAAATAGTAAATTAATTTTCCCGACTCTGATTGAATTTTTTTACTAAATCTATCTTCCTTGAGATAAGGTTCTAAATATTACATGAAAACATAAAAAATAACCTTAGAGAAGATAATGATAGATAAAATTTAGTTATTTCTAAATTGATTTCAGAATACCAAGAAAAACAAATTATAGGAGTCCTCAAATTTCATAAGAATTAATTTAAATAGACACTATATGATCTCATGGTAATACATTTATCTAAATACATGCATAATATTATATTAGAGAAAAATTCTAGATCTATGAGAAAATTTTCAAAAAGACTGAAACCAATTTTTTTAGATTTCATGAAATAATTCAACACATTAATGATTATTAGAATAATATTTCCCATCTGTAATTGAAAATGGGTGAGTCCCATTCATAATATCCCTAATATAAGTTGATTCATGACTTAAAATAATTAATTTAGTGAAATGAAACCCACTAGAATTAAAAATGATTAGAGGATGTGTATAGACTATAGAAAAAGGAATTTTCTAACCAATAAATATCATTTCCTGTGACATTTTCTGGATTAAGTACATTATTTTCTAGTAGGATATACTGATTATTTATTTCCATATAGATTCACTAGTCATTTCAAAATCCACCCAACACCTAAGGATCAAGATAAAAATATTTTTAAAAGTCATGTTACTACATTTATTTATAAGGAAATTTCCTATGGTTTGAGAAATTCATGAAGAACGTTTTAGTGTACTGGATGATTATTTTACATGAATTCATATAAAATTTCTAGGAAGTATTTATGGATGACTTCACTATGTATAGATCATCTTTCCTAAAACATACCTCTAAATAATGTCAATTTTAACTTTGAAAAATTTCATTTCATGGTAAATAATGGATTTTAACTTGGTCATGTTTTTTTAAAATCTGTAATCAATGTGTAAAAGACCCATTTTGAGGTTATTTGTTTTCTACCTTACCAAATAAATGTGGGATATATGAGATCATTCTTTGGTCATGCTGGTTTTTAATGAAGTTTTATTATGTATTTTAGTAAAAAAAATTACATTGTTAATATAAATTATAAACATTAATTCTTTTTAATCAATCAGAATTGTAAACATTCCTTTTAATATTTTTAATAAATAATGGTATCCCTAATTGTAGTACAACCTCAAAATAAGATCTTACCATTCGAAATTATATTAGCTTGAGATTTGGTTATTTTTTAGATACTTAATGTTACATTAAAATTTGATTTTGGCTTCCCTTATAAGTAACATTGAGTTTATCTTGAATTACATGAAACACTATGTTTTTATTCTATTATACACAATACCTACTTTAGCTTACTTCATAGTCCATATCAAGTTTAAATAAAACATGTCATATCATTAAAATATTATTATATGATAGTTATCACATAGCCATTGTAATGGAGGGTATGAATAAGATTAAATAAATTTTGAAGATATGGTTCACACATATTTATAGAATTAATTATTTTGTAAATAATTAATTATAAATGAAAATAATCTTCTTTAGAAAATAAAAAGGAAATATTTTTTTCAAAAAAAACTATTCTTATGTGCACAAGTATGTTTTATACCAATAGAATAATCAAATAACTCTCAGTGAATTATATCAATGAAAATAATAAATTATATGTCAAATATAATTCATAACTTTAATCTTATTTTTTATATATCAAATATATAAAAATAAATCAAATTTCACATTTAAAATTTTATTTTTTTTAAATGTTGTTTTATCTCGTTTTTATGGAACACATATTTCAAATTTATTTAATAAAACTTTTAGAGAATTTAATTGAAAAAAATTATTTAAATTTTTGAAATAAAAATATAAAAATTACCTTAGGATTAAATTTTGTGTTTGTTTGAGAACATTCATTTTTTTTGAGTAGTGAATGATAATAAATTTTATTTGAATTTTTGTTTCACCTAAATTATTTACAAAGATAAATTATATTTTAAATATATTTTAAAATATTATTTTTTTCCATTATACATATATTTATCCAATTCTTGTGATTTTAATAAATTTTATTTTAAAATTGGATATGGAAATATAGTAAAATTTTGAACATTTTCGCTTTAAAACCCAGTTTTTTCATCGCGTACGTGGGATTGTTAATTTAAATCAACTTTCCCCACTACTGAGAATGAAATTTAACAAATGGATTCCATATTTTGAGTCATAATAATTTATATTATATAATGTGTTTATATTATTTTTTAACCATAATGATTGGTGAAAACAATTAATATTAATTAACGCAATAAAGTTTAAAATGAGGTTTTGTGCATTACATGAATTTTTATTTAAAATAATTTTAAAAACTCATAGTATTTAATTTAATATATTAGATTTCATTTTCTTAATTATAATTTATGTGTTAAATATTTAATATCCTTTTAATATTTTTTTAAAGGGATATGTTACCTAGGTAAATAAAAAGATACAAGTTACCTTGGTAAAAAACTATAAATATAAAATTGAGTGAACGTAATGTATATGGAATAAATTAGTAGAAAATGTATATATATTGATTGATGGAGGTGTTTAATGACCCTTTAATTCATGTCCTACATTAAATTTTAGTTTTCTAGGATCATGAGGTAAGGTAGAACTCTAGATATTGAATGGTTTTGGGTGTTTACAAAAATTCCACTCTCCCCTCAATTATAAAAGGGAACTCACTATCCCCTTAATTAAACATATCAATCCAATTAGATTGGAAGAAACCCTAAAAAAAGTACTTCCCAAAATACCTTGAATCATCATAGAATCATTAATTTGAAAAAAATCCAACCATGGAAGGCCTTTGGGGCCGCCAAAAGGATATACTTGAAAAAGAAAAAATGTTTACCAACAAATATTTTTCTTTTATTACTTCCTCAAACAGATTAAATTATTTATATTTCATTATTATATAATAATGCAATTATCTTCCATATACTAATATTTTTAATTTTATGGTTACTTACTACAACCACAGACACTGCTGTCAAATGGGTTTCAAAATCATCATTCATGTGTACGACAGACTACCTCCATGTGAACTGTTGTCCTTCATGTTTCCATTACCACCTTTCACGATTGGGAATAATGATTTAAGAAATAATTATATATGATATCTATGATATTTATAATGTGTTTAAACATATTTAAATATTATATTACACATACCATTCTACTTTCCATTTTGTGGGAAACTGATAACGTCATTCATATGTAAGACGTATTACCACCTCACAAAGCGATGTGATTTGTTTACTATTTACATGGAATGTATTAAGGATCTATTTAATTGCAATATTTCATATAAATGACATAAAGATTATACTTCAATGATAATATATATATATAATTTTTCATTATTTCCATTAATATGATAAGAAAATGAAAAACAGTTTTCTTGTGTACGTATGACCAACCATATTCATGAATAATGCATTTCATTTCCTATCACTAATTTATTTGGATCACACTAAATACTTATAAAATGAATATATGTGATATTAATCTAATTATCAAAATTTAGGAAATTATTAAATTATGGTCCAATTAATAATACCAATAATAACAAGTCAAAACATATATGAAAATCAAAGCGATTATTACCTAAAACAAAACTTTAACATAGAATAGATAATAAATTGTGAATAAAATGTCTAAAGAAAATAATATATGGTATGATATATATTAATATTATTCTTTAATTTTTATAAAATAAAATATTATTTATTATACATAAGGTTCAATGTGGGCGATAGAAGTCTAAACATAGTGTAAGGGGATTTCTAGTCTCACTTTTATTTATGTGAGACTTATTCCATATTCACTAATCATCTATTTTTTGTGGCTTATATATTGCGCTATAAAATTATATATCATAAATATAAGTAATTTAATGAAAATTAATGTTTCCATTAATCTTATAATTTCATGTGGAGTATGATTTGAAAGTTACTCAATATTTAGGGGATTTCTGCCTCAATGTTTTCTTTTGCAACAAACATTCTATATTCAACAGCTCTTTATTATATGCAGTGTATATACATCCCATGAATTTATTTTATGATTCTTATAATAATTTTTTTCTATTTACATATCTATTTTAGTGTCTCTCTTTCATACGGTGTATAGTTCAAAAGTTTCCAAATCGATAATGGATTTTGGTCTCAATTTTCATTTATTTTGACTTATGATATGATATGCAGCTATATTCATTCTTATGGTATATATACAACCCATTTAGAAAGTAATATGATTAATTTTATCTATAATTATTATATTTTATGTTTCATTTTATTTTATTCCTTCACGAGGCTTACGATTCAAGGTTACCAAAGTGATAATAATTTTACGTTATTATCCCATCATTTATCAAGATTGTTTATGATTATTCATCCAATGATAAAATTTTCTAATATATATCTCAATAATTCACTTCAATTTTCATATCATATGGTTATTAATAATATATAAATATAATTGTTCCCTGTTGAGACTCATTGGTACTTAATATAAAAATGAATTTGTATTTAATAAAATCCTACCTAGTTTATCTCTTCCGTTGCAAATATTTTTTATTTAAAAACCTTATTTTCTAAAAAAAAATTATATTTTATTTGAATCACATTTTCAAGGAAAATATTTTATATAAGGTATTTTATTTTAAAAAGGGATTTAATTGATTTGAAAGTACTCATTTGGATTATTTAAGGGTTATTTTTAAAAGTAAAGGGTTTTTAAAAATGTTTTATATTTTAGAAAGAAATTTCAAAGTGGATAGGATATTTTCGTCAATAAATGTTTGAAATCATTTTCCATAAATATTTTGTTAAAAGTATTAGATGTTATTTTTAATGAAAAATGATTTAAAAAATATTATATGTTTAAAAATATATTTTGAAAGGGTAAAGGGTATTTTCTTCAAGAAATGTTTAAATGATCTTATTGAAATAATTCTTTATATGTTTTCAAATTTATTTTCAATGAAAAATTTATGAATTCTATTTTCATTAAGAAATGTTTTGAATGATATTTCAAAATCATTTTCCAAATAAAATGATATTTTTTGGTGTTACTTTAACATTTCTTGGGATTTTACCCAAGGATTCCATTCAAATTATTTCTTTAAATATTTTATGTTTTGATGGAATTATTTTTATGAAACTAGTTTTTCTTTTATGGGTTATATAATGAAATATTTTTAATGAAACCCACATCTTTTCATTGGTTGTTCTGTGAAAAAATGATTATTAAAAATATCTATTTTCCATAAGTTTTGATATGATGAGCTCTATAGGATACATATTTAATTTTATGGGTTATTATACGATGAATGTTTATGATCTTATAGAACACATATGAATGATTTAATAATGTGAGGGGGGAACTATATCTACCTAAAATGTATTGGGTAAATATAAATTCTATATGAGATTAGAGGGTAAATGACTTGTCATCCCATGAATGTAAAATAGGGTCTACATGTCGTCATACCAAGCTCAAGGAAAGTACATGGGTGTTTATCCCAAGCCTAACATGTAACGAATGTCATGGTGGGTAGCCTTAATAAAATTGTTTCTATTCTTGTGTGTATTTAACAAATCTATTTCTTATTCCAATGTTTTTTTCTTTGATTTAATTATGATTTGTGTCTTATTAACTAATAATATTCATGTCATAGTTTATAATTTTTGATTTTTGATATACAAGTTATGGTTATACAATGTTATTATCACGTTTTCATACCCTTATTCTCATGTCGTGCTTACATGTCTTCCTTTTTTACCATTAATGAGAATTTGAGCTCACCTTTTATTATGTTTTCCTTTCCAAGGTTATTAATAAAAGTTGAAATTAGGAAATTTTTTTGAAGAGAACTAACGTGTATGATCTTCATAAGAAATATTTAAAATCATTCATTATATTATAATATTGTGTTCCATTTCTCAAAATACACTAAATTATTATGGTTCATGATCATGTGTTTGTGTAATGTATTGAATATTAATAAAAAAAACATAATATCCATGTTTGAGATGGATGGGTTTATATAGATGGTATCAAATTAATAGTTTAGTTACCCTTTAGAAACTAGGATGAGAAAATTTTAGTCATATTCCTATCGATATTTCTAAGGATATGTCTAGGGATGTCATTAAGGATATATATAAGGATGATTTAAAGTATAGGAAAATGACCTGGAATTTTGGTAAAGGATGGAGTAAGTGGTTTCTAAGAAATTACATCCCTCTCTAGATACTAAATGTTAATGGGAACTTTCATAGATGTAACAAGGGGTAAGAAATCTGAAAACACCGTTATGAGATATACTCGATCGGGAACTCATTCATGACAATGGGATTTTTTGTACACCTAGTTTGACACTCTAATTGGATATGCATTAGTAATTCAAGAAAAAAAACAATCTAAATGGATTGATTTAAATATACGATGACCACTGAGGAACTAGGTAAGACTTAGGTTCCCACGATTTATAATAACATGTCATGATTTAGACATCTGATTAGTGATTTTTCATGATTATGTGGTTTTTGGAAAAGGCAAGTGTTTCTCGCACTATTTTTTTTTTGTTTTAGTAAATGGTTAGAAGTAGAAAGAACTAGGATAACATTGAATATGACAAAAAATTTATGATATACAGTCTAATGAGATTATATCAGGACTGAAGAAAGTAGTGATTTTTCCTAATTTGTTTTCATGGACCATGAGTAACAATTTATACTATTACCAACTTTCAGACTCACCATAAATGAGAATTAAAGAATTATATGAGCATTTGGGTAGTGGAGACCATGTATGAAAGAAAATTTAGTTTCCTTTGTGTCTAGAATGAGGGAATAAACACCCTAGTGAATGTATTAGAAGTATGGGAGGTTGTTTTGACTATGGAAAAGAAAGACACAAAGTAGGTAACTATAATATGAAAATGAATAGTTTATTTAATGAAATGTATGGAAATGTTGTACTCCCTATGATACCATTGAATATTGAAATCATTAAATGTGGAGAGTATGAGAAATATGAAAATCAAGGTCCTAAAGAGGAATATTTTGAAGAGAATCAGAATGGAGGTATGATTTGTTGTTATATTTCTGATGATGAAAAGTCTATAAATTACATGTGAAAGGAAATAAGTGTTAAAGAATAAGATAATGAATCTTATTTAATTACTTGAGAAAGAAGTAGGATAAATGAATTATTTATATATTTTATTCAATGATTATATTATATAAATTATGAATGGTTTATGGATTTATTAGTATACATTTTTCATTAAGGATTTGAAAAGAGTATATTGAATGGTAATGATGTCCTAAAATCTGATTTAATGGAAATGATTTATTTTTTGGAAAAGACATGATTAAGAGAAGGCAACCCTTAATATATTCTTGATGTTGATAAAATGGTGTTTATTTTGGAGACATATATGTTGGATTAAAATAAAGTAGATTTGAAAATACAGATTACAATAGAAATAAGTTAATTATTTTTTTAAAAAGTGGTTCATTCTATAATGGATAGGGATTTCGAATTTTTTTAGGGAATATATCAAATAATCTTTGTTTTATTTATTGAATAAGGAATCATGAATGTTTTTAATATGTATTTATGATAATTCAGCTTACTTCTATGTTTTAAGAGAACACATGATGAATGTATTAACATGTTTGGTATGTGATAATGAAGAGACAATTTTTGATATATGGGAGATGAATGTTAATCTAATTTTGAGAAGTTTAGTGACATTGTTTCTAATGTTTTTTTTTCATATAATGGACAGGTCAATAGGTTTACCTCTTATTAAATAGTTTACATTGAAATTTGAATTTTGACTAAGAGATTAATGTAGCACAACACTATATGAATATTTATGCATATTGGATAACAAGTGCTACCCATTTTGTCATGATGATAGATAGATTGAATTATCATTATTTCTATGGACATTATGATCTATTTTTTGCTTCATGAAAAATAAATACACCTTCATTTCATTATCTAAGATATGAATTGTTAATTGATCAAGGAAAAAATAAAGGTGTTCTTATTCTTTTGAAGTGGAATGAATTTAAGTAAGTATATTTTCTCATGATAATCTTTCATCTTTAAGAAATAGATCTTGGAAAAAAATAGTGCCATGTTATCAATATTTTTTATTTTATAAAAGACTAATTGCATGCCTCTTTGTTTTATAGTTTTATGATTGTTAACTTTCTCTAGATAACCTAATTTTTTTGTGATAAATGATCATTTTCACTCTCTATAATTTCTTATTCTTTTCTTCCATGTCCAAAATTTTATATCATTCTTATGTTCTCCTATATGGAAACCTAGTTACGAGTTAATTGGGTAACCATTATTTTCCCAACATTCATTTTTTAACGTAAGTTTTATTTTACATTTTTGTGATGGGTGTTTCAATGTAGGAATATTCAAATGTTAAACCTTTGATGACTTATATGAATTTTTTTGGAGAAATTCATTTTAAGGGGGTAGATTTTAACACCCTAATTTTTTTACATTGTTTTGATATATAGTTTTATATGTTACAATAAGGAATATTTTTAAAATATTTTTTATGATACTTACAATTTATCCATTGGAATAGAGGTTATGAACATAATTAAATAAATTATGAAAAAATTGTTTACAAAATGTTGATAACATTACATATTTAGTGATCAATTAATTATAAATAAAAAGAAAACCCTTTGGAAAAGGAAATCGTTTTTCTAAACAAAAAACTATTTTCATGCACACAAGCGTGTTTTATACCAAAAAATTAAACAAATCATCATTACTGAACATTTTTTATGAAATTAAAAAATCCCATATAATATATAATTTTTAACATTAATTTTATTTTTTCTCTATATAATTAATAATAATAAATCCAATTTTATAATAAAACTGTATTTTTATATTCAAAAAACATTTATATCACCTTTTTAAGATTAAAATATTTTAAAATAAATATTTAAAACATATAGATAAATTATTTCAAAATATAAAAATAATTTTTTAAAAAATAATATAAATATATCTAATGATGAATTTTGGGTTTTTTGAGATCTTTCATTTTTTGATTAATAGTGAAAAATATAGAATTTTAATAGAAATTTTCATTTCGTCTAAATTATTAACAACGACAAATTATTTTTAAAATTATTTTTAAATTATATTAATCAAATTTATGAAATTTTAATGAATTTCATTTGATATCATATATTAAAAAATTATGTAGAATTTTTTAAATTTTCACATTAAAACCCTGCTTTCTATTTATGTCTCCGGGATTATTTTTTAAATTTAATTTGTACCACGTATTTGAATTGAAATTTAAATAATGGATTTAATATTTGGAATCCTAAAAATTTATATTATCTAATAATATTTACTTTATATTTTACCATAATGAATAGTGAAAACAGTTAATATTAATTAATGAAATTAAGGTTAAAATGGGGGTTTTTCGCATTACATGTGTTTGTAATGAAATTAATTTTAAACACATAAAGGATTTTTATTTAATACATTTGATTTCATATCTATAATACGGTCAAAGTTCTTTAATAAATATTTTATTAATCATAGTCTTAATAGATAAATTACAAAGGTTAATAAATACATACAAGATTCCATGGTAAAAAATTATAAATATTAAATTGAGTAAACCTAAAGACTATGGAATAACAGGATAAAAATGTATTTCATTTTTTATTATGGAGGTTTATGTCGACCAATTAATCCCTCCCCTCCATAATTTTTAAATTTTTGAGGCACATGAGGTAACAAATACCTCCCAATAGTGAATGTATTTGGGTATTTAAAAAAATGACACTCCCCCTCAATTATAAAAGGAAACTCACTATCCCACTTCTTCACACCACTAAATCAATTTGTATCAACCATACTATACAAAAATATCCTTAAAACTTAACTCTTTTCATCTTATCTGCCTTAATTTGGGTATAAATACAAACAAGGAATCCCTTTTATGAAAACCAAAAGGAGGCACCTGAATAAGAGGTAACATTCACCAATAAATGTTTTTAGTTTATTTCTTCCTCAAACCCATTAAATTATTTTTATATCATTATTATATTATTAAAATAGTTTATTCGATATAATATGATTTTTTTATATTATAGTTCTGATCTTTAACCATACACAATTCCATAAAATGGGTTACAAAATCCTCATTCATGTGTATGGCGGACAACCTCCTGGAGAACCAATGTCACTCATTTTTCCATTACCACGTTTAATGGTTTGGAATATTGTTGGAAATACTGTTTATATATGATATATATGATATTAATTATCTGTTTATGATTTTGGAATTATTATATAACACATAAATACTTGATTTCCATTTTATCAGAATATGATAATGTCGTTCATGTGTACGACAGACTATTACATCCTGTAATGATGTAATTTATTGAATTTATAAATGGAATATATTAAGGATGGGTTTAATAGATTTTTTGATAAATATGAAAATAAAATTTTAATGGAACTATAATATATATATCTATATATAACAATTACTTTTCCTTGAATTAATATGATTATAAAATGAGAAACAGCAGTCATACAATGGTATAGCCTACCATCTCCATTAATGGTACATTTCATTTCCTATCACTAAATTTTATGGATTACACTATATAAATATATAATTAATATATATGATATTCATATCATTATTTAAAATTATTATATTATTAAATCATGATCAAAGTAACAATACCATGAATAATAAGTCAAACATGTATGAAAATAGATGTTATTACCCGAAACATAACGTTAACAATAAATAATTAATAAAAAAGAATCATAAGATCATAAGAAAATCACATATGGTATGATATATATGGATATGGTTCCCTAATATATGTATAAAAAATGTATATTTACTCTTGAGGAGGTTGAACAGTTGTGACGTAAGTCAAGACTTAACGTAAGCGGAAATCTAGTCTCACATTAATTTTTATGATACTGAAGACATATTCACCAATTATCTTTTTTGTGGGGTTTAGATAATACCATATAATTTTTTATATAATTAGTCTATATATTTAAATGATATTTAATATTTATAATTTTTTTATTTGATGGTTAAAACGATTCAAAAGTTACTCAATATGTAAGGGCCTTTTTTTCTCACCTTTTAATTTTTTTGATACATGTGATATATTCACCACCATTTATTCTATGTAGTCATATAATGACCAGTAATGTATTTTATTATTATTATAATAAATATTTTACTATTTTTATTTCCATTTTAGTATCTCTCCTTCATGGGGTTTATAGATCAAATGTTATTAAATCATTAAAGAATTTTTGTCTCTATTTTATTTCTTTCGGGCGTATGTTATGATATGCACCAATATTCATTAATGATGTTTATATATAGACAATTTTACATGAAATATCATGAAATTATCTATGCTTATGAAATTTTATGTTTTATTTTATGTTATTCCTTCATGTGTTTTACATTTCGAGGTTACCAAAGTGGTAATAAGTTTATGTCACAATCTCATCATTTATAGAGATTGTTTATGAATATGCTTCCAATAGTAACATATTATGATCTATATCTCAATAATTATAAAAAATTTTAATCTACTATGTTTATTCATGATATATTCATGAAATTGTTCAATTTTTCCACTCTTTGGAACTTAAGATAATTAAGGAAGTGTTTTTTAAAAAATTCTACCTTATTTCTCTCTTCAATCAAAAATCAGTTTTATTCACAGATATTTTTTACAAAAATGTTTTCAAATTATATATTATTCTAATTTTCAATAAAAAAATTTTCCATGATTTTATTAATTTTTAAGAAATAATTTAAATTATTTTTAAATATTCATTTATATTTTTTCATGTTTATTTTGAAATGAAAAGTGTTTTCCAAAATGTTTCTAATTTTAATAGTAATTCTCAATGTGGAAAGGGTATCTTCCTCAATAAATATTTTAAATGAATTTTTAAAATATTAATTTATATGTATCGAAATTTATTTTAAAATAATTTTTTTTTTAAAAAAATATGCACACAAATTATTTTTTAAATTTGAAATGATATTCACCTCAAGAAATGCTTTAAATTATTTTTTCAATATTGTTTTATATGTTTTCAAATTTATTTACATGTAAATTGTTTTTCAAAAATGTGTTGTGTTTAAAAATATTTTTCTCAAATTAGAATGTATATTTTCCTCAATAAATGTTTTAAATGATATTTAAATGTTTTCTTCCAATTAAAATGACATTTTTTTGGTGTTAAATATTCCCTTATAGGGATATGATCAAAGGATACCATTCATATTATTTCTCTGAATGGTTTATTTTTTGACATAATGATGCTTATAAAACTCGTTTATCTTTTACAGGTTATACCATGATTAAATGTTTATGAAAAATACATTTTTACAAGGTTTATTCTATGATGATATGTTTACGGAACATGTCTCCATTACAGAAGTTATAATATAATGAAATCCTTATAATACCTGTTTCATTTCATTGGTTTTGATCTGATGAATTTTTATGATCATGTGGCACACATATGTATGATTTCAATATGTGAATAGTGCAGTCTATAACCCATTCTAATGCATTGGGTAAGGATAAATGATCTACTTGCTAATATGGTACATGTGTGGTTAACCCAAACCCATAAAGGAGGGTACATGGGTGGTCAGCCCAATCCTGAAGTAGGTATACAGATGGTCAACCCAAGACTAGCATGTTATTAATGTCTCGGTGGGTAGCCTTAACAAATGATTTTATTCCCTTGTGTGTATTAAAAAATATAAGAATTATTATAAATGTTATTTTATTTTACTTCCTTTTGATTCATGTCATATGAACTACTAATCTTGATGCCATGATTCAAGTTTATGGTATTTAATATGCATGGTATTGTTTTATAATGAAATGATCATTTTACCATACCCTAATTGTAATGTAATTATTATGTATCTTTATTTTTACGCATACTTATAATTTTATCTCTCCCTTTATTAGGTTTCCATTCCATAGTTTATGATGAAATTTATTATGTTGGGTATTTTTGTGGATAGTACTATAGGGAAATATCTTCATGGGATATATTAAAGATATTTCATCTGATTAAAATATTTTGTTCTACATTCCCAAATATACTGAAGTTTTATTTTCTGTAAGAATGTGATTGTGAAATGTAATAAACCTTCATCTAAAATGAATTAATATCGATGCAAGATAATCCTAGGTTAATATAGTAATTTGAATTAAGTCTTTTGAGTTTTCACATGGAACTATCTTAACTCAAATGTTATAAAAAATATCATATGATTTCTTATGTATCTTGAACAATACATCAATCCCAATTTAATTATTCCACCACTAAAAATTATATGTGGGCTATTTTAATTTCCTTATATAATTTTACATGTTACTTTTTTGTCTCTAAATTTATTAACTTTAAAAACCATTTGATGATAATTTTTAATAGAAAAATGACCGAAATCCAACAATTTTGATATGGATCCAGTAGTGACAAGAATATGTTTTTGAAATTAAAGAGAAGTGTGGTTTTGAATATATTATGGCTCACTATAAAAACCACATGGATACTATATTAAATGAAAACATTCATATATGTTCACCAATCAAAGAAACCATTATTCTGGAGAAATTGATCGTTTTTTTGTAAATAAAGACCATGTTTTTATTATTTAGTAAATCATTTTTATTATTTAGTAAATTATTTATATGTTGGTGAAATAGCCCATTGTATTTAAAAACAAATGAAAATCTTTTAACGGATTCAAGGATTTATATTTGGGATAATTATTACCAGTTTCTTTTTGGTAGTGATCAAATGAAAAAGAGATCCATTCCATACATTAAATTCAAATTATTCCTTAATTTTTGCCACACATTAAGTTATGGAAGTCATTTTTTATGTCAAATAACTACCTAAAATAATTATATTATTATTTTAATAATAATTTCCATTTATAAGATTATTTTTAGTTCTAAAAAACATATTCAAAATGAAAATTTCAAGAAAAACGTTTTTTGGAGAATTTAAATGCCAAGATAACCCCGCTTATTTTGTAATGTGTTTGACGTATGCGGAATGAGTTTTATGGGAAAAAATACCAACACATTTTGGAAAAAATACATTACTCTTTTATTATTATGTGTAAAAATGGATAGAATATATTCCAATTATAAATGATGATGGAAAAGTGGAGTACAAATTTGTAAAACAAGATCTATTTTATAGATTCAGTTTACCCATGTTTTTAATCCTTGAAAAATACAACCAAATTTATTCTAATAGAACATTAGAATATGCGATAATGAAGTATGGATTCAATAATGGGTTTTTAACACCCTATAATACACAACATAATATAATAAATGAACTATCCAATAGATAATTCATGAAAATTCTGAAGAAAACTATTCACCTAAATAAAAAAGACAAGAGTTTAAAGCTAGATGATACATTTTTTGTATACAAAACTAATTTTAAAACCAAAATTTAATTTAAAACATTATGTTAATACATTGAAAGTAATATAAAATACTGTTTCAGTTATGAAAACTAATTTTTATTTAAAGTATTATGTTATTACATTGCAAGGTTCTTAAGGTTGTGAAATCGACTAATATGAATATGTTTTCAGCTATAAAACAACGGAAATTCTTCTTTTTGGAGCTAGCAGAAATTTTAAATAATTCTTATAAAAGTTATATATTATAAAGGATATAGAAAATATTTTTCATGATACAGGAATCCCCAATAATGACTTTAGAAAAATATATAAAGTGTTTCTTATGTTTTTATAAGGAATCTATTTTCAAATAAATTTAATTCCAACAGGTTCGGATCATACATTATTACCCAAGATTAACCTTTTGGTGATTTTATAATTACAGAATCACAAATTAATACACCCTTAAAAGTTAATGGAAATTTTTTGAATCTAGACAACGAGGATTTTCAATAAACTCCACGAGCGATGGTCCACATCAAAGATGTTGAATATAACTAAAACATCATGTTTTATCCTTCCTTCTCCTTCGTTTTTGGATTATCAAAAATTTATATTCTAAAGTTTTATATAAGATGGTATAAAATGTGGAAATTGAAGGAAATAATTATAGGGGATGACCATATTGGGTCATTTTAATAATATGTTTCATTTCTCTTTCATTCAAAGTCAATTTCCTAATTTATTTTTAATTCTATTATTCTATTTCATTTTTGTCTGTTTTTATTTCAATTTTAGTGAATAATTATATAATTTTGATCTCAAATTGAACAATCATATAATCATTATAATAAAATATAATGAGTGAACTGATTTTCCAATGGAAGTAAAATTAAATGATTTCAAAAAACTATATTCTAGATTCAAAACCATTGTAATCTTATATAAATACCATTTAAATTTTGAATACCATGCAAAAAGCACTGAATTTATTTTTAAAATAACATACCTATGAGGCCTCTAAGACATTTAAACATCTTCTTACAATTAATATTAATTCATTATAGAAATAAATAATACTTTCTTACCATATTTTTCATTAATTTTGTAAAAACCTTCTAATTTAAGAACTGGTATTTAATATGATTAATGAAATTATTTTATGATTCAAAAGACACATTTAATATGAAAATTTTTATTAGTTTTTTAATATACATTTTGTTAGAGTGATCCACTTATAATCCATGATCATCCTACAAATTATCCACATAATAAGAAATTTCTCCTTATAAAAAATACAGTAGGATATAAAACCACCTTACATAGTTTAATTCAAGGGTAGGGGAGTTTTATTATGGTTGATTACATCATTATATGATGTTGTTAGAGGAAAAATTAAAATCTTATAAATATATTTTTATTACATAAAAACTGATTCTTCTTTGTATTTTTTCTTATTGGAAAATTTTGAGAAAATTAAAAAATATTGTAGCTACTAAAAAATAAAAAAAATAGTTTATCTAGATAAAAAATAATTATTTTCATTTGAGAAAGTTGATGGAAGATCACACCACATCATGTGGATAAACACTTCCTTTATACCATCCACTATATAAAATATTTTATATGATAAAATTTTAGATTTAACACCCTGACCCCCGAAGCCTGGAACCGGGGCATTATTTTAATACATCAGCATGATTATAAGGAATCAAGCCCTGAAGGACCAATCCGTTTTGTATTCTAGGAAAAAAAATACATACATAAGTTTAAAATTACAACTTGAAAAGAAATATAACACTAATTAGTTCATTAGAAATATCCAAGCCTCCTAGATATGTCTGCAAGTCACTCATAACTGACTTCTTCATATCCTGGGATAATGAAACATAAGAAATGGGTGATCTCAAACTCTCAGTAAGAGTATGAAATACAGTGGAAGATAACATAAACATTAGGCATGGTGAATAATTAAAAATATATTCCTTTACAAATAATAACCATGAATACTTTTTGGCAGGAATATGAGATGAGTAAATAATTACATAATAAAACATAGTCATGGGTATTCTACTAGACGAATAACCACATGATACATCAATATTATTTTCATAATGAGGGAATGTATAATGTCGATCATTCTGAAACAATTTTTCAAGGACTCGGCCAAGACATCTAAAAATGATTACGGCCTCCGCCAAAAACATATATCTAAAATTGAGAAAGGCCTCAACCAATTCCATGTCTAACTATCTTATGAGACCTACTGATGCATCGAGGAGCTATAGAGGGCTCCACCCATCACTTAGAAATTCCAGTACATTCCTCATTTGAAGGGTGAAACATAATCTCAATATTCATATTAAAAATAGCATATGATATGTTAATATTTTAACCAGAAACCACGAATAGCATAAATAAAGAACATCCATAGTCAAACATAACTCATTTAATACAACATTGATGATTGTATTTTTATAAATCAACCTCAATCGAAAATAAAATACACTGAAGGATATTGAAAAACATGAAAATAGTCATTAAAACTATTTGAGATAAATTTCCCTTTTTCTTGAAAACATTTAAATGTCACACTATTTATCAAAGAAGTTGTTTAAAATTGATTTTTGAATCAATGTGTCACTTACCCCATTGAAACATTTAAAAGGAATTTTAATTTCCAGAAATTCATTTCCACATAAATAAATACTGAAAACCCAATTTTAAAACATGGACATCAATGAGAAAGATTTTGAATCACAAATATTTATAAAATTTTAAACAATAAATTAATTAAGAATTTCATAAATAAATAAGAGACACTTGAAAATAAGTAATTGATAAATAAAATTAATCACAACATTATAATATCATTAGTAAAAAGGGATTTATGATTTAATATGTAAAAGTACTGTATATACACCATAGAAAAGTGAATTGCTGGATAACGACAATGAGGTCTCAAAGGAATGTAAATTGAGATGAAATACTTTATAATGTTCGAATCCTTAGATTAAGGATAAATAAATGAAATAATTTTTTATGAAAAATATAAATACATGCATTATAATTGGATATTCATTATAAATAAATCATATTACATTCACATATATTCTTGTAAAAACAAAACAAATGAATAGGATATTTAACTCAATGAATAGAAATTGAGTTTAGATTACAATTAAAAAGTTCATATCAATGGAATATGAATTTATCAATGGATTTATTATGTGTATGAAAGGTATATCCAAAGAAATGGGAGTGGAAATTACCACATAAATAATAAATAGTGATTCCACACATAATCTTACAGTAAAATAATCAATGAAGTATGTGTAAAGCCCAATTAGTAGAAATTAAAATTGAAAATTCCCTTACCAATTTGGTAACAAACGAAACATACACCTCATGAACGAAGTATCATTCAATGAAGATGTAAACAACCATAAATTAAATTATATTACACAAATAATTCAATCATGGGTAGTACATACACCACATAAAATAAAATAGTGGCAATATAGCTTGAATCTCATGAGAATAAGAAGTGAGATGAAAACCCCTTAGCACATTGTAATCAATCGAGTAGTATGAACAAAAGTTAATAACCACAAAATGAATCACATAATACCATTAATATAAAAATAATCTTGATAATATATATCAAATGGTAGTAAAAAATTCACCACATGCAAGAAATAAGTGGCGAACAATAGAAATATCACAAAATTAAAAGTGATATAAGAAACCCCTTACCTTGTGATTTTCCTTGGTTAAGGGTATGTTAACCTCAAATATAATAGTTAAATAATTTTTATTAAATTATAAAATAACCATATATGTATATATGATATCATATATTATCTTCCTATATTGCTTTGTTAATCATATATTACTATTATCGTCATTTCGGGTGTTAACTGATTCTTTTGCTTTATATGTATTGTAACATAAGTCGTGTTTGTTATGGATAGGGTATATTTAAATCATATCCAGAATTACATTACGTTATTAAACAATAATTCTAATCATAAAATGGAAATTATTCTTGAATGGTTATGATGGAGAATTTAATGTCATCGAGTTCGTGGAGACGGTAATCCGTACGTACCCACGAGCGTCAATATCATTATATTGACAAAAAATCATATGTAATTGGATGGTAAATCATATATACCGAATCATAGACATGTTATAATTATTATTTTACATCATTTATACTCATTATTAGACCCATCGAAATGATGAAGTGCTTGAATAACAAACTACAACACGACGTGGAGACGGTAAGCTGTATGTACGCACGTATGGTGACCTTGTCATTTATAGGATGGATAGAATGATAAATATAGTTGAAAAATATTTATAATAACATAAATATATGTATAATGTACTGTATTTGTTATTTTTTTATGGAAACAACAAAAAAAGGGAAGTGGAAGAAGAAAATAACTTGAAAGAGGGTGGTGAAATTATTACCTCTACTTCAGGTGTTTCCTTTTGAGTTGATAAAAAGGGATCATTAGGTTGGATTTATGATCAAAGTAAAGCCTCTAGGTTCATGTGAGTGAATTTGGGAGTATATGGGGTTAGTGGTTGGCCGGGAAAAAAGGATTTGGGGTGTGAATGATGGGTTACAAGTTAGGGATTTTTATAAGGGGGGGGGGGTGGGGCTCTTTATGAATATTTGACAATATTTTTTTATTATATAATTATTTTCGGCTTATAAAGGTCCAAAAATCATTACAGACTACTACAATATGACTCATGTTCGAAATAAAATTATCCAATAATAATTTGATAGGTTTTGGTTATAGTTTTAATTTTTATAATCTTATTTATTTAAATCATTTATTAATGAGGTAAACACTACATCATTATTGTGTCATATATAATTTTACTGATTTGATGTCTAAGAATTATAAAAAAAATACCATTATTTATGTATTATTATTATCTTTTAGATGAATATTTATAGTCATAATTATATCTAATATAACCCCATGAAAAAATTATTTTACTAAAAGATATATGGTTTTGTTATTGTTGTCTTTACTTTAAAATAATTACTATAAAGTGTGATTATCACTCTCAAGTTTCTCAATGGGGTCACAAAATCGACCCAAGGATTCCCATGGTCAGATATATATAAAAAAATAGAAATAAGACACATTTTAGGGTAATTTAATATTATTATAATATTGTTTTTACCCTTATTTACCAGATTTACCACTTTAACCACAGTAAATAAAATATTTACTGAAGTAAATATTCATAATGTCTAAAAATAATAGTTTCATATTTACAAATTTTGACCTCTAGATTCCAAATATGGAATCCATTTTTTGAAATTCAAAACACATAAGTTGAAGAAATTAATTTAAAATTAATTCATACTTTCTAAAAAAAGAGTGTGTTTTTAAGAAATAATAATTATCCAAAGACTGTCACTTGTTTGTGTCCAAGTTAAAAGTGAAATTACATCCTATGAAAAAAATTAGATTAAATGGTAAAAATATAATCTAATTATAATAAAAAAAATTCAAATTTATAATTTAACACTATAAATTATTTTTATTAAAATTTATTTTTTCAATTAAAATTTATTAATTTTCTTTATCCATCAAAATATGAAAGTTATCGAAAAAACACGAAAATTTTAACCAAAGAAATTTTTTATCTCCTAACTCTAAAGTAGAAGTTAATTTTGTCAAATTTAAAATAAAAAAGTGTCATATATTGTATTTATAAATGGTTCTCCATTGAAAGGTGGTAAAATTTAATTTTTTTTGAAAAATATTTCTTTTTTATGAAAAATTTAATTTTTTATTATATTATGTCTAAAAACAAAAAATATGGATTATAAAATTATATGAATTATATAAAATTCAAAATTTAGTTAATACTATTCATATCCACTTTTTGAACGACTAGTTTGGTAAGACGTGGTGCGCTCTAACTCGGTGTTTCATGTAACACAAGCTATTGAATTATTTAAATGAAAATAACTTACTATGAAATCTGGGGGTGTTACATTAGATGAAACTTTTATAATGCAATTGAAGATGGAATAAATTTAATGGTTTTTTAATTTGTTGAAGGTGTGTATATTACATAGACACTTATATAATTTTTGAGATAATATGTTGTTTAGAGAATTTAGAGAGACAACACTTGAATAAAAAATAACAATGTATTTTTTATTCAAATAGAGAAAATTTCATTTTTATAAACAAATAAATTCATATAAAATTCATCAAACTAAAAACCTCTGAGTAACCTTCAATAGTCCCTCATGATTACCCATAGTTCTTCATTCATCTCAGGTGTAAATTTTGGATTTTATCAAACATATGGGGAATTATCCATTTATTTGGAATTGAAATTTTTTTCTTAAAATTCAAAATTATGTACAGAGGGAAATATTATGTGTGGTAAGTGATTATTAGGAATGGGATAATAAATAATGTTGAAATGGATTAATTGAAAAAAATGGAAAATTTAGAGTAATGATTTTTTCTGCAAGATAATATTTCATTCATAGTAATTAATTGGAGGTTCTTTGGATTTTTCACATTGAAATTTATTTAATATATTTTTTGTGCATAAATTCATGGATTCAATGTTCTATGTGTATGTGTATTGATAGAACTGCTATTTTCAATACATTTCATATGTGTTCTAAGAAACAAGTCACCAACAATTTTTCATTTTGGGTTAACATGTATCTTTTTTTCAATACATTTTTAGGAATTTCAATTAAAATTGATAAAGATATTATTTCTAAATGTATTTATTAATTTATTGAATAAATTTATCATGTAATTTTATTGTTTTTAATTTTATTTAATTTTTAGAATTTTTTTTGAACAAGAAATGATAATGTTTTTATGTCTTCAACATGAAGCATGATAGTAAGTCTTCTGGCCAAATTGTAAGTCTTTAACTATCTCATCATAATGATTTTCACTCCATAGAAATACTTATAAATTATTATGATGGAATGAATAAAATTTAGAATCTTATAAAAATGTATCCTAACAACTTTTTTGATCTTTTAGGATAATTGGGTGCCATAAAATGCTTCTAGTTTTTCACAAAGATTGATCTACATGGACACATTTAAAGAGGAGATAAAGAGTGAAAACATAAGATAAAATTATATGAATAGTATAATATAATAAATTCATGACATGCTCGTGATTATTTATTACTGTCAACCGATGTGCAAATATGGATGAATCTATAAATTCCACTGGGAGAATTCAATACTAAGTTACTTATTATGTGAGATGTTTCTTAATGATGAGTAAAGGATGTAATAAAATTCAAAAAAAAATCCATTTATTATTATGGAATATCATGTTTATAAAAATAGGATGGTGTGAAATACAATATAGGAGATGTAACACCCCATGTATTTACAAATTGATTTAATATAGAATGAAATCCTTTAATCATTGAGGATATTTGGAACAGAAAATTGTTATTTAAAAGGGATAGTTATAACCTAGTCATTAAAAATAATTTTTTTCTTCAATGAATTTAATTTCAAAAAACAATAAATATATGGTTGTGATCAGTAATATAGTTAGAGTCTGATAGAATCAACTTAATTTTTGGTAAACAGAAACTTGACCTTTTGGAATATAAATGTTACCCTTATGAATATTGATATGAACCTAATGAATAGTATATTAGAAAAATGAATTGTGACCTCACCGATGAATATATAAATAAAATTTTTGTATCTTATAAGTGACTATATAGTCATAGAATATGTAAATAAATATATTTTTTGTTTTTTTATTAAGTCATAAAAATTTAATTACAATTTTATGATAAATATTATCATTTAAATAAAAAATTATTTTAATAAAATTTAATTATAAAATTTAATTTTATTATCTTATGGTTATAATATTATTTTACGAGACCTTGATTAAATTTTCAAGGTGTTATAAAATCAGTTCTATTTTTAGAATATTTTTTTTCGAGTAAATTATTATTTTATTTAAAAATTCAATATATAATATTTAGAAAATTATTTTTATAACATGAAGTTAATTATTATATTCTACATATCATAAAATAGTTGTGCTGAATTTTTGGTATTTCTCTGAAATACCTGATTTTTTTTGAATAGTGTAGTACTGTAATTTACAGAATAAGGTAAATTCGTGAATTATTGAGTTAGAGATGATTTTCTTATGAGGTAAGAACCCTTGGTTAGAAATCACATGATCTAATTACTATATTTAGTCACAAGAACCAAAAATATTTCTTTTCTTAAAAAAATAATGAGAAAACCCCCCCTCTTCCCCATTATAAATACCACCCCTCAACCCCTCTTATCCTCACACCTCTCAATCGTTGAGAATTTTTGAAATTATGAAAAATCCTATTCCCAAGACTCCTCTCCACATCCATGACCTTTTGGTCTCACCAATATAACAAAACCAACGTATTTAAATAGAATCTCAAGGAGAAGAGATCAAGAGTTAAAAATCCCCTTTTATTTTATTTTTGATTATTTTTCAATACTTGTAATCTATTAACATATCCTTATCCAAGATGCATGAAAACTGTATTATCATATATATAATAAAACTTTATCATGATTATATTAAAAATAATCATCATACATCTTTTTTTCTCCCTCTGATTCTAAAAATAAAAACATCATATGTGATGTGTCGATTTACCGACATCATAGATGATGTGTTTTCAATTTCCATTTTAACCTTCAGGGATGTTTTTAAAACTATTTTAATGGTTGAAACATATTTTGAAGTGTATGATATAACCTCAATTATGTTATTAAATCAACATACATATATAAAATTTAATTATATAATGAAACTATTATGTGACTATCAAAGAACTGCTAAAATGATCTAAATGAATATAATTAATGTTTTATCTTACGATTCATCATTATATGTGGTAAAAAATTATTTATTTTATCATTTAATAATATGAAAACATATTAATATTGTTTAATTCAACTTCTAGATTTTCATTTTTATAAAAAATGAAAATCCAATACAAATCAACTATGGAAACCATGTAAAGCACACACCTGAAACAACAGAAATAACAAGAACATATTAATAAATGGGTGGAACGATGTTATAAAATGGTCATATAATGTTTTATAAACATGAATACTTATATATAAACTATTAATAACACTATTGTATCCATTATTCATGTGGTTTAAACACGTTTCAAGAAATATGAACTCAATGTAAGGGAATGATAAACCCTATTTCCAATTTCCAGGTTAACCTTCTACTTCTTTGATTATGTGGTACTAAGATTGTTTGGGTAATTAATAATATTTTATTCTATATATTTACATTGTATACAAATTTTCATTAATTATATTAATTATTACGTCAATTATATGATATTTTTAAGGGGAGTTTCTCTAAAAATCCCCTTTTAAAATTTTATATTAAAAAAATTCAAAGGTAATGTATTTATGAGATTATTAATGTGTTATGATTATGATTTGGGTCATTTTAATTGTTTATAATGAAGGTTGGGACCAATATATCCCTCTATTTCATTGGTTATGTGTATATTTTAGGTCATTCATATGGTCACTCCAAGTGTAACTATGATGGTAACAATATAAGCAATATATGTGAGTTACATTTTATTATAGTCATGGGGTTAAAAATAATAAGGTAGCCATGAGGGTTTCAATATTATGTAAGTAATTCCCCAAGATAAAAGTATGGCTTTATTTATGATTTCTATGGAAATATCATGTTTCACAAAGTAATTTTATGATACAATATGGGTGAGAATTATGTTGTGAAAATTATTTCATGTGTTTATAGGTATTCAGGGACTAACAGGTTAACTGCTTCTTTTTAGATCACTTAGTGAACTTTTTGTGCTCACCCAAAGTTTTAAAAATATTTCCATAGGGATTATGTATGGGTAAGAGAAAATGATAGTATAATATGACTGTTGTAAATACTTTTCATGAAAATATTTCATGTTTTTATTTTAAAAACATTAACATTATAAAAGAAAATGATAATGATTTAGTAGTACCCAATTTTTATTCTTGTGGGTTGATAAGTGTGAATTATGTATTAACATTCTAAAAATCAAAACTGAAAAAATCTTTTTAAATGTAATAAATTTAATTCTAAAGGAATTTACTAGATTATGTGATGTGTTACGGTTCAGTTCCTTGTAGTTGGTATTAGAGCATAGTTTATATAACTTTAGTGGTCAGGATGATGTAAATTGAATTCCTTAAATGATGTTTCTACCATATATGTATAACTTTTGAAGATTACTATGTTACATAATCTAGGATGTTGTTATTTAGAATGTTTTTCTAGAGAAGTAATAGGGATGCAGATGTAGGAAGGTGTTGAGAGGATGATATCCTTCTGAATCTGCAACATGGAATGGTGGTAATTGGAACCAAACTATGCTTGAAAGTAATGTCTCAGTTGACCGAGGTAATAAAAAGTGGTTTAATACATACAGGAGAACAACTATAGTTACTGCAAATGGAAAATTGTGACTGTGGAACATTTTATGAGGCACTACCCTCCAAAATTCAGTGGATATTCTGACCAATTAGAAGATAAAGGATGGATTGAATCCATTGAAAAGATATTTAATGTCACTGTGTGTTCAAATAATCAAATGGTTAGTCTTTCCATTTATCTTTATGAAGTTGAAGCTCACTTTTGGTGCCCAAAGGTCACAAATAGTAGGGATATAGAGGAGATTTATTCCTTATAATTGGATGAATTTATGAATATGTTCCTTGAAAAATATTTTCCTAAGTTGGTTTGATTTCGGATGGAAATGAAATTCATTAAATTGAATCGACATACAGAGATTCAATGGTCGTTTATAAATAAAACTTCACCAGCTAGTAAGACACACTCCAAATCCAATTTAAATATTGATACATAAATCAACTATTTTTACTCAAGACTAAACCATAGATGTCGAAGGGATGTGCCTTCACATAATTTAGAATTTTTGATAATGCTTTTTGAGGTGATGAGATGGTAGAAATGGATTTTGATGATGATCACATGTAATTTTAAATAAGAAGTTGAAGTGGTCCAAATTGAAAGTGATGGGTAAGAATCAATCCAAAAAATATGAAGGTATGAATATTCAGTTCCCAGTTTGTGAATTGTGTGGTAAAAATCACAATGGGAAATTCCATAAAAAATATCATATGACTTATTATTAATCTAGAACTATATATCAATCCCAATTTATTTATTCCACCAGTAAAAATTATATGCTGTATATTTCCATTTCCTTATAAAATTTTACATGTTACTTGTTTTTCTATAAGTTGATTAACTTTAAAAACCATTTGATGATAATTTTGTACAGAAAAAAATGAACTCAATCCACCAATATTGAGATGGATCCTGTTGTTACAAGAATATGTTGTTGAAATAAAAGAGAATAGAGGTTTTGAATATATTGTGGCTCACTATATAAAACAAATGACTACTATTTTTAATGAAAACGTTCATATCCATTCACCAATCAAAGAAACCATTATTCTGGAGAAATTGAATATTTTTAGAAAATAAAGACCCTATTTTTATTATATAGTAAATTATTTTTATTTTGTGGAAAGACACCATTGGTTTTATAAACAAATGATAATATTTTAATTCATTCAAAGATTTCTTTTTGGGATAATTATTACCAGCATATTTTTGGTAGTGATCAAATGAAAAAAAATCCATTCCAAACTCTAGATTCCAATTAATCCTTTATTTTTTTACACATTAAGTTATAGAGGTCATTTTTTATATCAAATCAAAACTCAAAAATTATTATATAATTATTTTTATTATAATTTCCATTTTTTAGATGATATTTAAATCTAAAAACATCTTAAAAATGAAATTTTCAAGGAATATTTTTTTGGAGAAATTAAATTCCAAGATAACTCCTCGTATTTTTTAATTTATTTGATGTATTATGAATGAGTTTTATGGGATAAATCTCAAAAAAATATAAAAACATTACATTCATTTTTTATTATTATGTGTCAAACTGCATATAAGGCATTCTCATTATAAATGATGATCAAAAAGTGGATTACAAATTTTTAAAAGAAGATCTATTTTATAGATTCAGATTACCAATGTTTTTAATCCTTGATAAATACAACCAATATTTTTTTAATAGAACATTAGAAGATGTGATAATGAATTATGGATTAAATAATTGGTTTTTAACTCCCTATCAGACCAAATATAATGGAATTAATGAACTATCCAATAGATAATTTGCAAATTTTCTAAAGAAAACTATTGACCTGAATAGTAATGACAGGAGTTTAAGGCTAGATGATACATTTTTGTTATAAAAAACAAATTTTAAAAGAAAAATATAATTTAAAAAATTATGTTAGTACATTAAAATAATTATAAAATACTGTTTGAGTTAGAACACAAGGTTTTTGAGGATGTGAATTCGATTAATATGAATATGTTTTTAGATAGAAAACAATGGTAATTCTTATTTTTGGAGCTAGATGAAATTTGAAATAATTATTATGAACGTGATATGTTATACAGGGATATAGAAAAAAAATTTCATGATAATGGAATCCCCAATAATGACTTTAGAAGAATATATAAAGTGTTTTTGTATGTTTATATAAGGAATCTATTTTCAAATAAATTTAATTCCAACTAGTTAGGATCATACATTATTACTCATGATTTACCTTTTTGTGATATTATAATTACAAAATCATACATTTAAACAACATTAAAAAATAAATGGAAATTGGATGAATCTATACAACGAGGATTTTTAATAACTTCCACGCGATGGTCCACATCAATGATGTTGAATATAACTAAGACATCAAGTTGTGTCCTTCCATCTCCTTTTTTGGCTTATCAAAAATTTATATTCTAAATTTTTATAAAAGATGATATAAAATGTGGAACTTTTATGAAATAATTATAGGGGAGGACCATATTTGGTCAATTTAATATTTTTTTATTTTCTTTTTCATTAAATGTCAAATTTCTATTATATTTTTAATTCTATTATTATATTTAATTTTTTGGTGTTTTTGTTTCCTTTTTATTGAATAATTATATAATTTTGATCTCAAATTTAATAATCATATAATCATTACAATAAAATATAATGAGTGAACTGATTTTCCAATGGAACTAAACTTAAATGAATTAAAAAACTATATTCTAGATTCAAAACCATGGTAATATTATATAAATACCATTTCATTTTTGAATACCATGCCAAAAATCACTGAATTTATTTTTAAAATCACCTACCTTTGAGGCCTCTGAAACATTTCAACATCTTCTTCCCATACATATTAATTATTGATAGAATGAAATAAAATTTTCTTAACCATATTCTTCATTAATTTTTTCAAAACCTTCTATTTTAAGAACTGGTATTTAATATGATAAATGAAATTATTTTATGATTCAAAAAACACATTTAATTATAAAAAAATTATCCAATTTCTTATATACATATTATCTGAGCGATACTCTTATAATCCATTATTATCCTACAAATTATCCACATAATAATAAATTTTCCCTTATATAATACACACAATGATGCAAAATTACGTTACATTGTTTATTAAAGTGTAGTGGAGTTTTCATGTGGTTGATTACATCATTATGTGATGTTGTTAGTGGATAAATTAAAGTCATATAAAGATATTTTTATTATAGAAAAACTGATTCTTCATTGTATTTTTCCTTATTGGATATTTGTGAGAAGATTCTATAATTTTTTAGCTACTAAAAAATAAATATAAAAATAGTTTTATGAAGATAAAAAATAATTATTTTCAATTTAGAAAGTGGATGGAAGATCAAACCCCATTATGTGGCTCAATGGTTTCTTTTATACCATCAACTATATAAAATCTTTTATATGAAAAAATGTTAGATGTAACACCCCAACCCCAGACGGCTAGAGTCGGTGCATTATTTTAATACATTTCCATGATTACAAGGAATAAAGTCACAAAGGACCTATTAGTTTAGTATTATTGTAAGAAAGATACATACATAAGTTCAACATTACAACATTAAATGAAATAAAACACTAATATATTCGATTAGAAACATCCCAGCCTCCTAGATATGCATGCATGTCACTAATAACTAACTTCTTCATATCCTGGGAAAAAGAAACAAAAGAGAGGAGTGAGCTCAAACACTGAGGAAAAGTAAGACATATAGTGGAAGATTACATAAACATTAGTCATGGTGAATAATTGAAAACACATTCCTTTACAAATAATAAACATGAATAATTTATGGCAGGAATATGAGGTGAGTAAATAATTCCATAATAAAACATAGTCACTGGTATTCTACTAGTCTAATAACCACATGATCCATTAATATTATTTTTATAATGAGGGAATATATAATTTGTAGACACTGAAACAGTTTTTCAAGGCCTCGGCCAAGACGTCTAAAAATGATGAAGGCCTCATCAAAAACGATATATCAAAAACTGGTAAACGCCTCATCCAATTCCATGTCTAATTGTTTCATGAGACCTACTGATTCATCGAGGAGTAATTGTGGGCTCCACACATCACTTAATAAGTCCAATACCTTCCTCATATGAAATTTTGAAACATAATCTCAACGTTCGTATAAAAACTATCACACAAAATTTCAATATTTTAACCAAAAACCATGAATGGCATAAAAATAGCACATCCATAGTCAAACATAACTCATTTAATTCAATATGGATGAATTTATTTTGATAAATCTACCTGAATCAAGAATAAAATACACTGAAGGATATTGACCTTCATGAAAATAGTCATTAAAACTATTTGAGAGAAATAGCCCTTTTTTCTTGAAAACATTTAAATGTCACACTATTTATCAAAGAAGTTGTTTAAAATAAAATTTTGAATCAAAGTGTCCCACACCAAATTGAAACTTTTAAAAGAAATTTTAATTTCAAAACATTAATTTCCAAATAAATAAATTCATAAAAACCATTTTTAATACATGTACATTATTGAGAAATATTTATACGGATACATATTTAAACAATTTAAACAATAATTTTATTAAGGAGTTCATTACCAAATAAGAGACACTTAAATATAAGCAATTGAGAAATAACATTAATCAAAACATTATAATATCATGAGAATAAAGGGATTCATGATATAATATGTCAAAAGAAAATATATACACCATATAAATGTGAATTTGTGGATACCGACAACGAGGTCTCATTGGAATGTAAATTGAGAAGAAATACCTTATAGAGATCGTATCCTTAGATTATAGATAAATCAATGAAATAATTATGTGTGAAAAATATTAATACACTCGATATAATTGGATATTCAGTGTAAATAAATAATATTACATTCACAGATATTATTGTAAGAACAAAACCAATGACATGGATGTTTAACTCAATGAATGGAAATTGAATTAAGATTACTCTTAAGATGTTCATATTAATGGAATGTGAATTTATAAATTGATTTATTATGGGTATCAAAGGTATATACATAGAAACGGGAGTGGAAATTGCTACATAAATAATAAATAGTGATTTCACACATAATCTTGGAGTAAAATAATCATTGAAGTATGCGTAAAGCCCAATGAGTGGAAATTGAAATTTGAAATTCCCTTACCGATTGGGTAATATAAAAAACATACACCCCATGAAAGAAGTATCATACAATGAAGTTGTTAATACTCATAAATTAAAATATATTACACAAATAATAGAATCATGGGTAGTACATACAAGACATAAAAGGAAATAGTTGTAACATAGTAAGAAACTCACGGGAGTAAGAAGTGAGATGAAAACCCCTTAACATGTTGTAATTAATCGAGTTGTATGACAAAAAGTTAATAACCACCAAATTAATAATATAACATCATGAATATAAATAGAATAAAAATAATATATATCAAGTTGCAGTACACAATACACCACATGCAATAAATAAGTGGTGTACAATGGAAATCTCACAAAATTAAAAGTGAGATAAGAAACCCCTTACCTGGTACTCTTCTTGGTCGAGGGTATGTTAACCTCCTGTATAATAGTTAAATAATTGTTATTAAATTATAAAATACCCATATATGTAGATATTATAACATATATTATCATTTAATATTTCTTTATTAATAGTATATTAGTATTATTATCATTTCAGGTGTTAACTGGTTTGTTTTCCATTATATGTTTTATTAAATGAGCCATGTTTTTTATGGATAGGATGTATTGGAATCATATACATAATGATATTAAGTTCATAAAAAATATTTGAAAACATCAAATGAAAATTACTCTTGAATGGTTATGATGGGGAAATTAATCTCATCACGTTCGTGGAGACGGTAATTCGTACGTATGCACGAGCAACAATATCGTTATATTGATGGAAAAATCATATGTAATTGGATGTCATATAATATATACCGAATTATTAAAATGTTATATTTATTATTTAAATAATTTATACTCATTATTATACCCATCCAAATGATGAAGTGCTTGAATAACAAACTACACCATGATGTGAAGATGGTAAGTCGTATGTTCGCATGTATGGTGATTTTTTTATTTATAGGATGGGTAGAATAACTAATATGGTTTTACCATATTTATAATAACATAAAAATATGTATAAGGTTCTGTATTTTTGATTTTGTTATGGAAAAAACAAATAAAGTGGAATTGGAAGAAGAACGTAACTTGAAAGTGGGTGGTGAAATTATTACATCTACATCGGGTGTTTCCTTTTGAGTTGATCAAAAGGGATCCATAGGTAGTATTTATGATTAAATTAAAGACTCTAAGTGAAATTGTGGGATGTTGGGAAAATATTCGGGTAGGTTTTGGATGAGCCAAAAGGATTTGGAGGTGTGAATGATGGGTTAGAAGTGAGGGATTTTTATAAGGGGGAGGTGGGGCTCTTTTCGGATGTTCGACAATATTATTTTATTATATAATGGTTTTAGGTTTCTAAAGGTCCAAAAATCATTAAGGTAGAATATAATATGACTAATGTTAGAAATAAAACCATCCAATAAGAATTTGATAGGTTTTGGATATTATTTTAATTTTTATAATCTTATTTATTTAAATCATTTATTAATGAGGTAAACACTGCATCATTATTGTGTCAAAAATAATTTTATTTATTTGATGTCTAAAAATTATAAGAAAAATAACATGATGTATTTAATATTTTTATATTTAAAATTAATATATATAGTCGAAATTATAACTAATATAATCCCATGTAAAAATTGTTTTACTATAAGATATATGGTTATGTAAATTTTTTTTACTTTAAAATAATTAATATAAAGGGTCAATATCACTCTTAAGTTGCTCTATGGGGTCCCAATATCGACCAATGGATGCCCATGGTCGGCTTTGTATCAACAAATCAGTATAGGACACGTGTTAGTGTTATTTAATATCACTATAATATTATTTTTTACCCTTATTTACTGGATATACCCCTTTAACCACGTTAAATAAAATATTTTGTAAAGTAAATATTAATAATGTTTAAAAATAAAAATTTCCTATTTTAAAAATTTGGACCACCTGATTGAAAATATAGAATCCATTTTTTTACGTTCAAAACACAAAAGTGGCAGAAGGTAATTTAAAATTAATTCCCATTGTCTAAACAAAAAGCGTGTTTTAAAGAAATAATAACTATCAAAATATTGACACTTTTTTTTGTTCAATTCCATATTGAAATTACATAAAATTACCATCATTATTAAATGGTAAAAATATAATATAATTATATGACAAAACCATTCAAATGTGTAATTTAAATCTATAAATTATTCTAATTTAGAAATTTGTTTTCAATTAAAATTTTGTATTTTTCATTGTTCATCAAAATATAAAAGTTATCAGAAAAACACAAATATTTTATCCAAACTAAATTTTTTTCTCAATTCTAAAGAAGAAGTTTATTTGGTGAAATTTAATATAAAAAAGTGTCAAATATTGTATTTAAAATGGTTCTCCCTTAAAAGGTGGTAAAATTTCATTTTTTCTGAAATACATCTTTAATCAAAAAAATTGAATTTGTTATTATGTTATGTCTAAAAAATCACATAATATGGATTATAAAATTATATGGATTATATAAAATCCAAAATTCAGTTAATTCGATTCATACTCACTTTTTGAACGGCTAGTTTGAGAGGTCATGGCGTGCTCCAACTCGGTGTTGCGTGTAGCGCATGCAATTAAATTACTTTCATGAAAATAACTTACTATGAAATCTTGGGGTGTTATATTAGATGACACTATTATAAAGTGATGGGCGATGGAATAAATTCAATGTTTTTTCTAATTTTTTGATGGTATGTATATTATATTGACACTTATATAATTTTTGAGATAATATGTTTTTTAGAGAATTAGGAGGGACAACAAATGAATAAAAAATAACCACGTATTTTTTATTCAAATAGAGAATTGTTTTTCTATAGAATTGAATACACATAAAATTATAAAAACTTAAAACCTCTGACTAACCATCAATATTCCCTCATGATTAACCATAATTCCTTCATTAAACTCAGGTGTATATTTTGGAGTTTATCAATCATATGGGGAATTTTTCATTTATTTGGAAGTGAATTTTTTTTCATAAAATCTACATTTATGTGAAAAGGGAAAAATTATGTGTGGTATGTGTTTTTTAGTAATGCGATGATAAATAAAGTTGAAATGGATTAATTGAAAAAAATGGAAAATTTATAATAATGATTTTTATGCATGATAACGTTTCTATCTTAGTAACTAATTGGAGGATCTCTTGATTTTTATCTTTGAAATTGATTTTATATATTTTTTTATGCATACTATCATGGATTACATGTTTTATGTGTGTGAGTACTGATAGAACTACTATTTTCAATACATTTCATATGTGTTCCAAGAAATAAATCCCCACCAATTTTTTATTTTGGGCTGACATGTGTCTTTTTTTCAATATATTTTTAAGAATTTCCATGAAATTTTATTAATATATTATTTATAATTGTACTTATTAATTTATTTAATGAGTTTATCATGTATTTCTATTGTTGTTAATTCTATTTAATTTTTAGAAAATTTAGTTTTTGAACATGAAATGAGAATTTTTTTATGTCTTGAACATAAAGCATCATTGTAAGTCATCCGACCAAATCGTAAGTCTTTAACTATCATAAGGATTTTAACTCCATAAAAATACTTTTAAATTATTATTATGGAATGAATAAAATTAATAATCTTCTAAAAATTTATCCTCAACACTTTTTGATCTTTTAGGATATTTCGGTGCCATAAAATGCTTCAAGGTTGTCACAAAGATGGATCGACATAGACATATTTAAAGAGGATATAAAGTGTCAAAACGTAATATAAAATTAGATGAATAATATAATATAATAAATTCCTGACATGCTCATGATTATTTATTATTGTCAACCGATGTGCACATATTGATAAAAAAATAAATTCCATAGGGAGATTTCAATACATAGTTACTTCTTATGTGAGAAACTTCCAAATGATGACTGAAGGATGTAATAATGTTCAAAATAATTTCCATTTATTTTTATGGAATATAGTGTTTGTAAAAAGAGGATGGTGTGAAATAAAATATAGGAGGTGTAACACCCCAATTATTTACAAACAAATTTATTATTGAATGAAATCCATGAAACATCAAGTATCTATGAAACAAAAAAAATTATCAAAAGGGGATAGTTATGACCTATTCATTAAACATAATTTTGGTGCTTCTATGAATTGAATTTCAAAAAACAATAAATATACGGTTGCTATCAGTAATGTACATAAAGTATGATAGAATCAACTTATTTTTTTATAAATAGCAACTTGACCTTTTGGAATAGTAATGTTAACCTTATGAATAGTAATATGAACCTTATGAATAGTAAATTGAAAAAATGAATTGTAAGCTCACACATGAATGTATAAATAAAATTTTCGTTTCTTATATGTGACTATATAATCATATAATATGTAAATAAATAAATTTTAAATTTTTTAACAAATTTTTAAATATTTAATTAAAATTTTATGATAAATTTTATAATTTAAATTAAAATGTATTTTAATAAAATTTATTCATAAAATTTTATTAAATTATATTATGGTTATAATATAATTTTACGAGGCCTTGATTAAATTTTCAATGTGTTATAAAATCAGTTATAGTTTTAAAATTTTTATTTTCTGATTAAATTATGATTATATTTAAAAATTAAATATATCATATTTAGAAAATTATTTTGATAACATGGAGTTAATTTTTAAATTATACACATCATAAAATAGTTGTGGTGAATTTTTGGGATTTTTCTGAAATTCATGATTTTTGTGAATACTGAAATACAACAATTTATGGAATAAGCTAAATAAATGAATTATTGAGTCAGGGATGATATTCTTATGAGGTAAGAACCCTTGGTTTGAAATAAAATACACAAATTACTATATTTAATCACAAGAACCACCAATATTTCTTGTCGTAAATAAAATAAAAAATGATTAAAATAATGGGAAAACACCCCTCTTCTCCACTATAAATACCACCCCTCACCCCCTCTTCTCCTCACACCTCTCAAGCATCAAGAATTGTCAAAATTAAGAAAAATAATATTCCAAAGACTCTTACCCACATGTATAACCTTTTTTTCTCACCAATATACCAAAACCAATGTCTTTAAGGAGAATCTCAAGGGGAAGCGATCAAGATTTAAACATCCCCTTTCATTTTATTTTAATGTTTTTCGATTATTTTTCAATACTTGACTTTATTTACATCACCTTATCAAAGAGGCATGAAAAATATATTATCATATATATACTACACTTTTATCATTATTATGTAAAAATTCATCATCATACATATTCATTTCTCCCTCTTATTCTAAAAATAAAAACAATGTATGTGATGTGTCGATTTACTAACATCATGGATGATGTGTTTTCAATTTCCATTTCCACATTAAAGGATGTTCTTAAAACAATTTTATTTGTTGAAACATATTTTTAAGTTTATTATATAACCTAATTTTGTTATTAGATCAACATATATACAATACATTAAATTATATAATGAAAATATTATGTGACTATCAAAGAACCGCTAAAATGATCTAAACGAATATCATTAATGTTTTATCTCACAATGAATCATCATTTGTGGGAAAAAAATTAATGTATCATTTAATATTATAGAAACATATTAATGTTGTTCAATTCAACTTCGAGAGTGTCATTTCTATAATAAAAGAAAAATGAATACAAATCGACTATGGAAACCATGTAAATCACACACCTGAAACAACAGAAATAACAAAATCATTTTAATAAATGGGTGGAATGATGTTATAAACTGGTCATATAATGTTTTATAAACCTGAATATATTTATGAAAACTATTAATAACACAATTTTAACCATTATACATGTGGTTTAAACGCATTTCAAGTAAGATGAACATGAGGTAAGGGAATGCTTAACCCCATTTCCATTTGTCAGGTTAACCTTATACTTTGATTATGTGGTACTAAGATTATTTGGGTAATTAATATGATTTTATTCTATGTATTTAGATTGTGTACAAATTTTATTTCGTTATACTAATTATTAATTCAATTATATGATATTTTTAAGGTGATTTTCTATAAAAATCCGTTTTTAAAGTTTTAGTTTAAAAAAATAAAAATTAATGTATTTATGAAATTATTTATGTGTTATGATTATGATTTGGGTCTTTGGAATTTTTTATGATGAAGGGTGAGACCTATATCTCCCTCAATTCCATTGGTTATGTGTAAGTTTGAGGTCATTAGTATGGTTACTCCAAGTGTAACAGTGATGGTTATAACATAAGTTATTTGTGTGAGTTACATTTTATGATAGTCATGAGTGTTAAAAATCATAAGGTAGCCATGAGGGTTACAATATTATGTAAGTAATTCCCCAAGATAAATGTATGGATTTATTTATTATTTATATGGAAATATCATGTTTTGAAAAGTAATTGTAAGATACTTTATGGGTGAGAATTATGTCTTTATGAGAAAGATTACATATGTTTGTAAGTATTCAAGGAAACATGGTTTATCTACTTCGTTTTATATCACTTAATGAACTTTTTGTGCTCACCCCAATTTCTAAATGATTTTCATAGAGATTATGTATGGTTAAGAGAAATGGATAGTCTAATATTAATGATTTAAATACTTTTCATGCAAATATTTCATGATTTTATTTTAAAAACATTTCCAGTATAAAATAAAATGATAATAATTTACTAGTACCCACTTGGTATTCATGTGTGTTGATTAGTATGAATTATGTATTAACATTATAAAAATCAAATCCAATAAGATCTTTCTAAATGCAAAAAATTGAATTCTAAAGGAATTTACTAGATTATGTAATGTGTTATGGGTCAGTTCCTTGTAGTTGGTATTAGAGCATAGTTTATCTAACATTAGTGGTCTGTATGATGTAAATTGAATTCCTTAAATTCTTTTTCTAATAAATAAGTATAGAATTTTAATATTACCATGTTACATAATCTATGATATTGTTATTTAGAATGGTTTTCCATAGAGGTAACAGGGATGCAGAAGTAGGAAGGCCCCGAGAGGATGATATCCTTCTGAATCTACAACCTGGAATGGTGGAAATTGGATCCAATCTACTTTTGAAAGTAATGTCTCAGTTGACCTAGTTAATAAACAATGGTGGAATCGATGTAGGAGAACAACTAGAGTTGTCACAAAAGGAACATCATGATAGTGGAACATTTTATGAGGCACCACCCTCCTAAATTCAGTGGGTCTTCTAACATATTGGAAGATAAAGGATGGATTGAATCCATTAGAATGATATTTAATGTAATGGTGTGTTAAAATAATCAAATGGTTAGTCTTTCCATTTATCTTTATGAAGTTGAATCTGACTTTTGGTTCCTAATGGTCAAGAATAGCAGGGATAAAGAGGAGATTTATTCCTTATAAATAGATTAATTTATAAATATGTTCCTTGAAAAATATTTTCTTAAGTTGGATTGATTTCTGCTGGAAGAGAAATTCATTAAATTTAATAAACATAAAAGGATTCAGTGGCCATTTATGAAAAACATTTCTCCAACTTTCAAGATAAACTTCAAATCCTAATTAAAATCTTTAAACTAAAATCATCTATTTTTACTCAAGATTAAACCCAAGATGTTTAAGTGCAGTTCCTCACATAATTCGGAAGTTAATAGAATCCTTTCTGAGGTGATGAGATGGTAGAAATGGAGTTTGATGATTATCACAAGTAATTTTAAAACAAGAAGATGAAGTTGTCCAAATGTCAACTGATGTGTAAGAATCAATCCAAGAAATCTTAATGTATGAATATTCAGTTCCCAATTTGTGAGATCTGTGGAAAAAATCACAATGGGGAATTCCATACAAAAATTGGGAAGCGTGTTTGATGTCATAAGTTTAAACATATGGCTTGATATTGTAATGAAAATTATCATAATATCAATCCTGATAAGAAACAATAAATCATTTTTAAATGTGGTGGGATGGGTCATAATGAAAATAACTTTCCATAGAGAAATCGGAAAGATTGAAATCAACTAGATTATAAGAAGAAAGGTGCAGTGAGATCATTTGAGACTAAGCCAGTAGATTTTCGGCTATTCAATCAAGTGTCATCCGGTACTTTGTTATTTTACTCATACTTTTCTAATTTCTTGTTTGATATTAGGTCTACACATTCTTTTATTTCTGAGAATTATATTTTGTAAATAGATAATTTTACCTCAATAAATGAGACCCAAATGCATGGTTAAACCACATAGGGAAATATTATAGAAAATTGGAATTATAAGAATATTCTTGTGTTATGTGGATCAAAATTACCTAAAAATCATGTTTTTACCCTTAATTGAGATTTATTTCATTTTGGGTATGTATTGATATTATATTTACCAATATATGTTTGATTGTAGAGTTAATGAAGTGTTTTTTGGAATTTTTTTATTTTCTCTACAATAATGATCCCAAAAAATTGAGAAAATATTAGGAATATGAGTAACTATAAAAAAATGGAAATGAATGTTGTATTTTTTATATTGTTGAAAACAAGGTAAATATGCATATTAATGATGTTCCAGTGGTAATATAATAGCAGTATGGTTTTTCTGATGGTGTTATAACTAATCAAAATTTTTAATTTACTATTTACCTAGTTCATAATTCTAATCCAATTTCAAAATCCCCTTATCAAAAGGATCAAGTGGATCTTCTTCAAATGAAAAACTAGTTGCATGAGTTTCTTGAAAAAGTCATCATTCATCTTAGCACTTCACCATGGGGTAATCCAATTTTGTTTTTTAAAAATAAATATTGTTATATGAGACATTATATTTATTGTATTTTTATTAATAACATAACTTTTAAGAATTAGTATCCTTTTCCTCATTTCGACTGCATTTTTTATCAGATATTGGGTGCACAATATTTTTCTAAGAATGAATTGTGATTATGGTTTCATCAATTGAAGGTGAAATAGTATGACATCCTAAAAATAGCTATTCATACTTGATATGGGCATTGTGATTTTTTTTACGCCCTTTGGCTTGACAAATTCCCCTCCTGTATTCATTAATCTTATGCATAGAATATTCCATGAATGTTTGGATATGTTCTTTTCTCTATTGATGATATTCTAGTTTTTTAAAAATGTTATAAGGATCATGAAAAACATTTAGTGTTTTTCATGCAGTATTTCAAAGAAAAAAGTCATACGAAAAATTTAGAAAATGTGAATTTTGGTTGCAAGAAATTTATTTTTTGTCCACATTGTAAATAAAGATGGAATAATAGTTGCTCCTGCCAAAACAAATGCTTTTGATGAATGGTAATGACCTAAAAATGTTAAATAGTTTGTAGTTTTTATGGATTAGTAGGTTATTACAGACATTTAGTTAGAAACATTCCATGGTTCTCTATCCCTCTAACAAAGTTAACACAAAAAGTGGTTAAATTTTGTATGATAGAATAATGTGATGTTTTCATTCACGATCAGAATAAGAGGTTGGTGAATGCTCCAGTTTTTTCCCTACCTTCCAGAAATGGTATGTTTTTCATCTACAATTATGCTTCATTAAAGGTACTTTGTTGCATTATAATGCATAATGATCAATTAATTTCTTATTATTCAAGACAATTGAAACCACAAGAGTTAAATTACAAAACACATGATTTGGAATTAGCTTTTTTGGTTTTCTCTTTAAATATTTGGAAGCATCATTTATGTGGACACAATGTGAAATATATACTTACTATAAAATTATGATGTATATATTCACTCATAAAGAATTAAACATGAGCCAGATAAGATGTCTTGAACTGATATAAGATTGTGATTTTACTATCAATTAACATCCTAGAAAATAAAGCAAAGTGACTGAGGCCTGGATTCAAAAACGTCACACATCAATATCCATGATCCATTTAGTACATAACCCCTTGATTAATGATTTATTGAATTTTTTATTGGATGTTGTTGGTGCAGGAAATTCTACTATTTTTTTTGAGGTGTTAGTGTAGTCATCTCTATCAGACAGAATTTAGAATACATAGAAGGAAGACAATGAGTTATATAAAATGATATAATTGGTAAAACTGGGTATGATTTCATAATTTAACATTGATAATGATTTTGTTTTAAGATGTGGAAAGAGATTATGTGTGGATTGTGATTCAAAACTAAAGAAGGAATTGTTTTTTGAATATCATAGTTATCCATTTTAATCTCATCACGACAGTACTATAATGTATAAGGACCTTTAGATGTATTACTTGTGGTATGGAATGAAAAGAGATATTGAAAAATTAATCATGAAATGTATTTCATGTCAACACGTTAATATAGAGTGAAAACTACCCAAGGGGATACTTCACACTTTTCTAGAGCCATGGTGAAAATAGGAAAATATATCTTTGGGATTTTTGGTGGGACTACCAATGGCATCTCTATGTTATAATGAGATTTGGGTTATTATTTTTCGACTATCTAAATCTGCACATTTCATTCATATATGATATTTTATATCTATAGATCAACTTTATAGATTAAACCTCAATGATATTGTCATGTTACACTGATTCCCTCTTTCTATTGTATCTGACCGTCATCCCATGTTCACATATAACTTCTATAAAGGCCTTTAGATGTCATTGGGAATAGAATTAAATTTAATCACAGCATTTCATCCTCAATATGATGGAAAATCATAGAAAAAAATTTAGACATTAGAGGATATGTTTCGAGCTTCTTCAATAGACTACCAAGAAATTTTGGATCAGAATATTTCAATAGTTGAGTATTCTCATAATAACATTTTTCATTCCAGTATACAGATAGAACATTTTCAGGCATTATATAGGAAGCGGTGTCGACCGCCAGCTTTTTGGGATGATGATGGGGAAAAAAGATGATGGGACCAAAATTATTAGAGGAATTGGCTAAGAAAGTGAAGATGATCTGACAGCATATGAGGAAAATTTAGAGTAGGAAAAAAATTTATATAGATAATTGGTGGAATGAAATTTTTTATGAGGTAGGTGATCGTGCTTTTCATAGAATCTCCCCATGGAAAAGTGTTATGCATTTTGGTAAAAACATACAGCTAGTTCCATGGTTCATTGGACCTTATAAAATTATGGATAAAGATGGTATTTTCCCCTACATAGTAGCTTAGCCTATAATTTTTTCTTTTATATAATTTTTTTTCAAGTTCTATTATTGAGAAAGTATGTTCCAGATTCACCTCAAGTTTTGAACCCAAAAGTAGTTCATCTAAAAGAGTACCTTTCTTATGAAGATAAACCAATTTATATTAATGACTATCAAGAGAATTCATTGTGGAATATGGTAATTTACCTTGTTAAGGATTTCTTGAGAAAAAATATGGTAGAAGAAGCAACTTGGAAATCTAAAAATCTTTTGAGGGAATTTAATAACTAAATTTTTTAAGGATGCAATTTCTAGAAGGTGTGGAGAATGTGACACTACATGTCTTTATAAGTAAATTAAATATAGAATAAAATGTATTCAACACTTTGACTTTGTAAAACAACAATTTGTTATATAAAGTAGGTCATTATAACCATGTTTTTTAACAAAACGTTTCTACTTCTATGAACTAAATTTCAAGAAACAGGCATACATAGTTGCGATTTTTAAGATATTTAGAGTCTAATAAGATCAACATAATTTTTGGTGAATAGTAATTTGACCCTTTGGAATAGTAATGTTACCATTATGAATAGTATTATGTCTCTTTTGAATAGAAAACCATCCAAATTAATAGTATCCTCATCCATGAATGTATAAAATATGTATGAATCTTATAATTGACAATATGATCATAGTATAAGTAAATAAATATTATAAAAATATTATTAAATAACTCATAAATATTTAATTACAATCTGATGATAAATTTAATAATTAAAAATAAAATTTATTTTCATAAAATGTAGTTATAAATTATTATTTTATTGTCTTATGGTTATAACATAATATTACGAGACCATGATAAGTTTTTCAAGGTGTTATAAATTCAGTTATAGTATTAAAATTGTTATTTTTTGAATAAATTATAATTGTATTTAAAATTTCAATTTTGTATATTTAGAAACATATTTTGTTAAAATGGAGTTCTATTTCTATTTATAAATGTAAATAAACATTTTGCATTAATTTTTTTAATTGTTTTAAAATACATGAATTTTTTGTCAATAATTAAATACGATAATTTACGAAATAAGCTAAATACATATCTTACTAAGTCATAGATGATTTTATGGAGAGGTAAGAACCATTAGTTTGCACTCACATGAAATAAATACTGTATCTATTAACAATATTCAACACAACTACTTTTTTTGAGAAAAATAATAGAAATAATGATTAAAATAATGGAAACCCCCCTCTCCTCCACAGTAAATACCACAACTCACCCCCTCTTCTCCTCACAGCTCTCATGATTTTAAAATTTTCAAAATTATACCCAATCATCCTCCCATGACTCTTCTGTACTACCAACTCTTACTAGACTCACAAAATTTACAAAACGTTGTTCCGTAAGGTGGATCTCATGGATAAGAGATCAAGAGGTAAAAATCCTATTTCATTTTTTTATTTTATTTTTGATTATTTTTATTTTCTAGTACGCTCTTCATCTCCCCTTATCCAAGAGGCATGAAAACAAAATTACTAAATATATAATGTAATTTTAAAATATTTATGGAAAAATTCATCATCATACTTCTTCTCCACTCCCTCTTATACTTTAAATTAAAACATCGTCTTTGATGTGTCGATTTAACGACATTGTGGACCATGTGTTTTAAATTTACATTACCACTTATAGAAATGTTCATAAAACCTATATAATGGTTGTAATATATTTTAAATTTTATGATATAACGTCTTTTAGGTTATGAAATCAATATATATAAACATAATAATAAATTATTTATCAAAACCAATTCATTATTATCAATGAACTGCCAAAATGATCTAAATGAATATCATTAATGATTTATCTAGTGATTTTTCATCATATATGGAAAAATGACTTAGGGTATCATTTTATATTCTAGAAACATAGTAATAGAATTTTATTCTACTTCTGGAGTTTCATTTTTATATGACAGGAATATCCAATACGATCCGACCAAGAAAACAGTTTAAAGCATGCACAAGAAACAATGGAAATAACAAAAAAAGTTTTTAATAAATAGGTTTAATTATGTTATAAAATGATCCAATAAAGAGTTATAAACATGAATATGTTTCTATAAAATATTAATAATACTCTTTTAACAATTATACAGGACGTTCAAACACGTATTATGTAAGATGAACCTGAGGTAAGGGAATGCTTAACCCAATTTTCATTCTTTTGGTTATCCATCTACTTCTTTGATTATGTGGTAGTAAGATTATTTTTTAATACATATTGGTGTATTATTTGTATTTATAGTGTCTAAAAATATTCCTTTCATTATATTAATTCTCACTTCAAATATAAGATATTTTAAGGTACATTTTTATAAAAATCTACTTTTATAAATTTATTTTAACAAATTCAAAAACAATGTTTTTATGAAATTATTAATGTTTTCTGATTATGTTTTGGATCTTATAAATTTTTATGATGAATAGTGGGACCTATATCTCCCTCAAATTCATTGGTTATGTGTATGTTGGAGGTCGTACACATGGTTACTCCAAGTTTAACAACAAGGGTTACACCATATGGTCGTTGTGAGGGTTACATTGTAATGTAGGCACGAGGGATACAAATCATAAGGTATCCATGATGGTTAAAATATTATGTAAGTAATTCCCTAAGATAACATTATGGTTTTATTTATGTTTTCTATGGAAATAACATGATTTATAATGTTTTTATATAAATATTATTGGTTAGAAGTATGTCTTTGTGAAAATGATTTTATATTATTATAAGTATTCATAGACTAATAATTTCTCTCCTTATTTTTATATCATTTACTATGATTTTTATGCTAAAAAAATTTTAAAATGTTTTTTATAGTTTTTATGGATGGTTAAGAGAAATGTAGAATCTAGTATGAATGTTGGGTAAACTTTTCAGGAAAATATTTCTTGTTTTTATTTTAAAAACATTTATATCATAAAAGAAATAGGCAATGATTTTGTAGTATGCACATTGTATTCTTGGGTATTGATATTTATGAATTATGACCTGGCATTACAAAATTTTTAACCAAAAAGATATTTTGGAATATAAATAATTGAATTCTAAAGGAATTTACTAGATTATGTAATGTTTAAGGGACAAATCCTTATAGGAGAGGTGGTGGTGACTGTGTTGTGTTCAAGAATGTTCATGATTAGTTGGGACTATGAATATGGTGGATGATGCTGTGAGTTAAATTATCCACTCTTGGATAAATTTAAATCTATTTTAGAAATATGATCTAAGGAAAACCTCGTATAAGTATAATTTATTTTCATTGTATCTTTATTGTATTTTTGAAATAAATTATTATTATAAAGATAGATGTTTTATTTTTCGTGGAATTATTATCTTCTTAAATTCTAGGAGTAGCTCAAGAATTTATATATTTAAAGAGTCTTTAATTTTTACATAAATTTATTTGGAAAATTATTATCATTGAGTATAGTGATTTTGCATAGAATTAATTTAATGTAGGTATAAATTATTTTGAATTAATTTTACAAGGGGAACAACACTGATATCATTGTCCTTGTATATTTTCTAGTTAATGTTAGGTTTTTATCTCATGTTATTTGGGAAAATATTGAAAAAGAGTACCAGGTAATCATTATAAAAAATAGATAAAAGAGAGTCTAAAGTATCCAAAATTACCATAGCTACTGATTTAAAATCCAAATTTCATTCATATTTTACATTTATTTTCAATCTCAATATTTTAAAATTCTAATTCCAAATTATGTTATTATAATTGTTTATATATTTCTTGAAGTAATCAAATCAGCAATTTTGTTAGAATGTTTCTGTAAAAATAAAAAAACCAATTTGGAATTTTGAAACTTATGTCTAATAACCTACCCATGAGAAAAAAAATCGGATGTCTTTACTAAATTATTTAGGTGATAAAATTATTGATAAATTATTTTTCAAAAAAATATCTTCCATTAAAACCTTACTTCACTATGTCTATTTATAAAAACTCTTTGGACCGAAATTGAGAGATAAATAGAGATAATGTTTGAATGTATAATCTACATAAGTCTTTTCCCCATGAATCTTGAGAGGAAATATTAGAGCAAACCCATGCCACAAGTTTTTGAGTGGATAGGAAGGGGATTATAGGAATTTATTTATTTAAAATGTTGTAGAATTGATTATTACTTTATAAACGCAATAATTCATCATTGGGTTGTGATAAAATTGGAAACCATTGGTTTTAACATGGATTTACTCCATGATATTTGACATTAATGTCACATTATTTTTTTAATTTTATATTCTTAAGAACCAAAAACCATTAAAATATATTATTTTTCATATGTAAATAATATTTATTCCAAAAATATTGTTTTTGAAATCTAAATATTTGTTTTAGGATTTTGAATAATCTTCATTGGGTTTGTAAAATAAATTTTATTAATTTAAAATTCAATATATTAATGTATAAATTTTTTCATGAAGAAATTTATGTTAATTGTTAAATAATATTTTCATAATAATGATGTTATAATACTTAACATATATTTAAATTTATATGTTACTATTTTTCCAAAAAATATGAATCTTGGAAAATTATGAAAACTTCACCATTATATAATTTCATCCTCAAGATTACAAATTTAATGACTTTTTTAAAATAAAATTATATGTATGATAAATATATTTATTAAATAAAAACACTTGATAATTTTAAAATCATGCATTTGGTGCCAATAATCTAAAATACTCTTTTTTAAGGATTATGAATATATTTATATTTACATTCATTAACGAACATATGTTATAAATATTTAATAAATATATTTATACCTAATAATTTAATATATTTTATTATAAAATTATATATATAAGTATTATAATACTATTACAGTGGTCATAAAGGGACATTTCTATTACAATGGTCTGATTTTCAATAGTTAGATTCCAATGATCACCTTACCCTTCCAACGGTCATATTGTCCCTTATAGATATACTTTATTCTAATATCTAAAATCAATCATATCCTTATTTTATTTAATATACCATGTCTAGTCAATATATTAACATTATTCTCATAATAACATTTTATATTTTGTACCTATCATTATTTTTAGAGTATGACATCCCTTAGGTCAAGACTATCTATTTCCCTATATCATTATATGTTTTGTATCACTAGTTCAAACTATTATATTGAATGTAATTTCACTCTGTTTATATTACTATAATTATGAAATCAAAAATCTATCCATTATATAAGATTTTTGTTTATTATTGTCACATCTCAGGTCATAAATTCTCCCCAACATAATAATTTAATCATCAAAATGTTTTTTATAATTTCACCTATAAAAATATAGGTAATTATTCATTGTTGACTACTTAGTTTACCTCATTAATTCTTATAAGTTGTATTCTACTAATTTTCTATCACTTGTTGAGCTCTCAAATTCTTCAACACATTCCCTATAGTTTCATGAACTTTAAAATTATATTCATTATAATAAAAGTAGGGTTATTACTCTATTTCACCAGTGGTGAGTACATGTTATGGGTCTATCATGAACATACATAATAGTGATACCTGGAAGATTCCTCCACTTTAGAGAGTTTAGGTCATAGTAAATTGGCATGCCCCATCTCCAGTTCTCTCTAAAAAATTAAATTAAAAAATATACCATGGACAAAGCTTCCCCTTTTTGAAAAAACTAATAACTACATTCCATGGAAACTATTTAAATAATACATAATCCCAAAAATGTAATTATATTTTCTTCCTCTTGTTATCAATATAGATTTCATGTCTACCTAGAGACGTCTTAATATGATTATGTATTGACCCCGCTTTCTAAATTGTATCTTCATGGAGTCATAGACCAACTAATTGTTTTTCTCCAACATCATATCAACAGGTTGGAGCATGATATCTATTCCCATACAGGGCCTCATAAATATATATTTTTATACTCAAGAGGAATCTATTATTGTATGAAATTAATAACAAATGTTTATATTCATAACATGTTCCTTGTAAGTCAAGTGGAAATGATATCAACATGTCCACTAGTGTTTGGAAATTCCTTCCAAACTATACATATATTTGAGGATGATAGGTGGCGCTCAAATGTATCTCAAAAATAAAATCCATCCAAAGAAAATAAATTTTTCATGTTAAATGCGGGTTACATTCATATAAAATTGATATAGGTGCACCATGAAGTCTCAAAACATCATTTTTATAGAGTAATTCAAGTCGTACAAGGGGTAGATCCTCCATTATTTCTAGGAAATATATAGATAAAGTAAGGTGATCGATAATAACCCACAGGGAAATATTCCTCTTATATATCATAAGATGTACAATAACTAAGTCTATTGTAATATTATCCCACATCCACATTGGTTTTACGAGAGGATTCATAAAACCATCAGGATATTTTATCTTAGCCTTTACTAGTTTATACACCAAGAATCATGAAACCTAGTCAAAATAATTTTCACCTTTTCCCACCATAAAAATTATCTTAATAATCTATAAATATTTATAATAGAAAAGTTCTTAGAAAATTTTTATCTATGAGGTTTATATAAAAACTATTTTATCTCTTGTATTTATAGATCAATAAATCTCTTTTTAAACCTCAAAAATCATTCAAAATAGATGATTTAATTATGTTTAGAATCATTCTGGGCATTACCATTATTTTATAAATCCATTTCATCTTATTGGAATTTATTTATCTTCTCCAACAAATACATTTAGAAATATACTGGGAAAAGGAACAATGTGTTTTCTTCCCTAATAATTTCTATATCCAAATATTCCAAATCCATAAATATTGGATCCTTTCCAATCATCATAAAGGATAAAACTCCACGATCCTTCATACTAAATGAATTATATAGCTTTATTTCCTTATTATGGTGGGTTTCTATCATATATCCATAATTCTTGAGTATTTGTAACCACATCATTTGTCTCATGATGATGTTTTTTATGTTTTTATATACTTTAAACTCTTTAGATCAATATATATGTCACATATTTAACCATAATGATATTTTATACATATCATTAAGATAATTATTATGGTTGGGAACTCAATATCTTGAATTTGATAGTTTTTTTGTGATTCATTACATACCTTGATGCATAGGTAACAACTATATAATTTTTTATAAGGACACTCCTCAACACTTTGATAGATGCATCACAATATATCAAAAATCCTCCCTCCGATGAAGATAATGTTAATATTAGTTCATTGACCAATAACTTTTTTAATTAATCAAAACATTTTTCATAGTCATTTGACCATAGGAATTTTACCCATTTATTTGTTAACATGGTTAATAGGCTGGGTAATCAGTGTTTTTAAAAAAACCACCATTAGTACCCTTTTATACTAAGGAAACATTGTACCTGAGTTATATATAATTATTTTGGTAAATTGTTTAAATATTTAAGACATTGATTTGTCAAAATATATTCAGTCCTTGGAAAAAATATTACAATGAAAATTAACTTTTTAGAGCTAATTCACAATTACATAATTTCCCATATAACTGCATTTCTCTAAGAGTCTCAAGAAAAATTAAAAAATTATTCTCATTCTCTTCATATATTTTGGATTATATTAAGATTTCATAAATAAATACCTCTAAATTTATCAGAATAATCCTTAAAAACTCTATTCATAAAAGCTATAAAAATTTTGTGTTAAATAATTAATCCAAAATGAATTACTATAAACTAATAACAATTATAACTCATTAAAAAAATATCATTATGATATCATCATTATTTAATAATATTTTATGATTACTAGAATAAAGATTGTTCTTTGTAACATATTTAGAACCTTGAAGTTGATAAAATAAGACATCAATGTTTTGTAAAAGATACATTTTCCTTATATTAATGGAGTTGATTTCATAAAAATCAAAGAAGTCCCATAAAATAACATATTTCATTTAAAAAAAATAGATAGGGTCTCCCTAAATTTAAGCTAGAGGTTGTGTGAATCCTTGCTCAAAAAACCTATGTTGTTATTTCTGCAATGATACCATTTCCATTTGGAACATTATATATGGGGTATTTTATATGGGTTTTATATTAGGGATACATTCAATAGAAAACTCAACTACTCCATTAGTGGGATTTTTATGTAATTTTATTTGAAATATAAAAATATATTATTATATAGTAAGTGCATACTATATTATTTGGATATTCATCCCATTTACATATTACCAGTTTCTCTAATTATTCACCTATAATTTCATTAATATGAGATACTATAGGTGAATCCATAAAATATTAATATAATGAATACTATGCTATAAAACCAGACATTATATGAATAATTCGAAACATATAATATCCTCATACTCATATCAATTTTGTTCTTTATACTTTTAAAGACAATCCATACCAATGATTATATCTATGTAAATCATAGGTATAAATATAAATTTTAAAACAATATAATATCCATTCATACTTATAGAAAATTCTCAAAATATAATTATTGTAATAATATTTACCCTAGGTGTAGTGATTAAAAACTACTTCTTTAATGTATTAGGGGATGATTCTATGTTCCATTAAAATATGAATGAAATAAATGAGTTCATATATTGGGAATAAAATAATACATTATCTGAAATTTAGTTAATGATAAATACACTTGTTATAACATCATTTTATGCTTAAAATTCTAAAATAATAATATTATAAGGAAAACTATTTTACATTGTCCTCTTCTTAGGTATATTTACTTGACAATTGAAACATTGATTATAATAGTATTCAATATCCATGAATTTTATGCAATGGAAAATGGCAGCTCCTCTCTTTCATTCATATTCACAAGATTTTTCATCTTTATATTAAAAAATATATAAAACACCAATTCACTTCAAGAAATTCCTATGGTGTTTCTTCCGATAATTATTTCATATTGAAAATTCTATACACCCCCTCTTCTCTTTTTCAAATGATACCAATACATGGTTATCATCAGTTCCAATATTATCTTACTTACATTTTAAAATAACATACATGGAGAACCTCATCTCCTACTAGAGGTAACGTTAAAATATCATCTCATATATTGAAAATTTTTCAGGGACTAATTCCCTTCGAAGTAACAGATTCATCCCATCAAATAAGAGAAAAATATTTCGTTCCAAATTTTTATGTTGCCTAAAACATGGCTTGAAAAACATTTTCAATTTACCCATATACATATTAATATTTTCCGATATATTTATACCTATACATAGGATTTTACATTCATATGATCGAGCTACTCATAAGTAAATTACTTTTTAAATAAAATTAGCATAAAATAATTTTATTCCATTCTCTTTATCTCCTCCTCCACCTTAGTGTTTTTAATCAATGAATGCCATTGGCCAACATATTCCCTTAGGTGATATAAATCAATGATAAAATTTCCCCTTCAACTATACCATAAAGTGTGAAATATATTCTCATGGTACATAATCCATTTTTAGCTACTAATGGATTAGTGTTCACATTTAATAGTGGATGTTGATGTTGGGTTAAGTAGTCCAACATTGTTGGACCATGTTGATGGGAAACAAGTTTTACTATAAAAGAAAAATTATTGGTTATTACCAGAGTAAATTTCGCTAATATAGTGATGATATTCTCAAATATATCTCCAGCCTCATTGAATTGAAAAAAAACAGAAATCTCTACATTGATTTTTGGGTGAAAGCATAATTTGCTTCCTCCCATTAGGTTAAATTTCTAAATAACTAAAAACCTTAATTTTTTTATAACACTATGAATATTGAATCCGAATATAATTAAAGTATTATATACAAAATTCTTGAATATCCTATTTTTTATCTTCTATCAATTTTTTTTCTAATCTAGTTCCAAAGGATTCCACTAAACAGTTTCTATTATAAACTATAACTACCCCAACATTACTAACCCATAATTGGGAGTTAATTATTTATACTAGTGAAGAAAAAAGAATATAAATTTCCATTGTATCTAATAGTTTTGTATTCTTATGGGACTAGTTACATACATGATCCTTATAATACATTTAAAAACTTAAAATACAATATAAAAATAAACGAAACTTTATTATTCCTACAAGAATTTCTTTTAATCATGCATAGTGGTCATCATTGCTTCTTGGGTGAAAGGGATGCAAAATAAATGGGTGACATCATCCACTTACTAAGGGGTAGTGTATATCAAAATCTAAAAAATAAATCCTAAGGTATAAATATAAATAACAAAATAGATACGAGATGAGAAAAATATATATCCATGGAATATATAATAAAGGGAATAAATAAATACATGTATAATAATAAATGTATTAATAATTACGCAATGAATAATTGTATTTTTTTAATCATATTATTAAGGCCTATACCAAGTTATCATAAATTTACTATCATGTTCATGTTCAATGATATTATATATAATATTGTAGTTATACACCAAATACCCTGAACTAGTTAATCTCATTAAACCTAGTGATGCATCTTGGGGAAAACCAATTCTAGGCTCCACCCATCACATAATAATTCCAAATTATCTATCATATAATAGATTCCATATAACAATACATTTCTTAATGTGTAATGGTACCATTCACATATATTTATATTAGTATTCAATACATGTATGTATAATAGTAATGGGTATATTTATTGTCAGTGGTTCTCTATTCAACTTAATTTCAGGGGTATCTGAGTGAATATATGCTAATATAGTTGGAATTTTTGTATATTCAAAACATAATGGAATTTATCTATGATGATGGTGTATAAGAAAGAGATAATGTTTTCGTATATGGTTATTATAATGAATATTTTAAAATAATGTAATGGTAGGTGAAAAATAAGAATATAAAATCCCTTAATCCATATTAAGATATATAAATATATTTTTTCATTATAATGGATTATGAGGGTAGTATAATAAATGGAAAAGATAATTTCATGATACAATCATGTTTAATAATAGTGATATATAAAATCAATATATAATGAAACTTACGGGAATTCAATAGACTATTGATTGATAAATGAAGATAAAGGTATAGAAACTCATACCTTGATATATTCCTTTTAAATACTTATGAATGTACTCCTAATATTGTTAGATTTTTGGAGTATTGAAATAGAAATGTAGGTAAGGGTTTTTGAGAACCCATACCTCACAATGTCTATAGAGAAAAACTTGAAGGACTTTATTCAAGGTAGAAATAGAGGGAGATTTTAAATCAATTATCAAACTAAGTCTATAAAAAAAGTATCTTTAGAGATAAAATGTTAGAAACCCCATTCCCAATGTTTCATACTGGATAGAAATGTGATTATAGATGTTTTAATTTAACAAATCTGGTGGAATTGTATATTAATTTTTAAACATAGTCCTTAGACAGTAAATTGTGGGGAAATTGAAAATATTTAGCCTTTATTAAAAAAATAAACTATTTTATCTTCCATTTAGGTCATAGATCTTGACTTTTATAATCTTAATAACATAAATCTATTAATTTATATAATTTTAGACATAGAAAATTTATTTTTTCATATAAAATTATTTTTTACAATATTATATTATAATTCAGGATTTGGGAACATCTTTAAATGTTTTTAAAATTAATTTTATTACATAAAAAAATTATTGAAATTTAAAATCATATTAATTGTCAATAAAGCCTTTATATTTGTTATTTTAATCTTTTAAAATTAAAAAGAAGTCACAATTCTTATCATATATATATATTTTATTATACTGTTAACTTAAAAATTTGATTATCTCAAAAATATTACGAAATTTTTACTTTTGGATAATCTATACATTATAATTCAAAAAAAATATTCCATTTTACAAAAACACATTTTTATTCATAAAAGTTTAATTATTATAAAACATTTGTGTATTCCAAAATAATGAATTTCGTGATAATATTTTAAAAACACTTTTATAATGAATTTATAAATACTTTAATAGTAATTTATTAATTAATACCCATTATTAATAATTAATAGTTATATTATTAGAAAATGATTATATTTATTTTTATTTTTTTAGGCACGTATTTGTATAAAGGATACAATACTATTACTATGGTCATACATGGATGTTACTATTTTAATTGTCTAATTCCAAATGATCAATTTTTTGTGGCTGTCTTAACATTCCAATGGTCGTATTGCCCCTTGTATAAAAAATTCAACACAATACGTAAAATCATTAAATATAATTATCCTCCATAGTTCAAGATTATTTTGGTTCCCTATATTATTATGTTTTCTATAGAATAAATTAAAATAGTTATAGTGAATTCAATTTTGTAGTGTTTATTGTAGTGTGATATTGTAAATGAAGGTTTGTGATTGTAATATGATGTTTATTTATTATATTCATGTATCAAAAATTACAAAAAATTAATACCTTTTTATAAATGCAATTCCAATCATGATCTTAAGTCTAGTTCCATCCAATAGGGTTCACAATAGTTTTTTGTGGAAATACATTTAGAGGGTAATTTATATAAATCCAATGAATGACCTATGAAACAAACTATATAAGATTTTTTATTTTTTTATAACCCAAGGATACGATAGGCATGATTACCATGTCATCTTTTCTACCATAAAAGGAATAATTCATTAGTAGGAGTGAGAACCAATACTGTAGTTGAATACTTATAATCATAAAGTTGTCTACTAGACTCCAGAGTTCAATGTAATGGTCATGTTATAATGTTCTCGTTATGATGAATTGATAAAATAACCACACCATGTTGCTAATGAATAATCTTTCTAGGTGAATCGTCTCTATTAGGATTTGATTGATACTATAGGTAGAATGGAAGAGCGTAATGAGCTTGTTGTGGGGGTGATAAATGTTCAAGAAGATGATTTCGTATATGTGAAGTTGTTATGAACTACTAAAGAAGATGATTTAGTATAAATATCTAGGATCCAACAAGATATTTATGTATTAAGGAAACTGATATATCAACTTATATCTTTTTTAGATCATGCCTTATAATTCTTATCAATTGTATTGTCCTCTTGTTTTCATAATTAATAAAGTGATATTATGTCTTATTTATTCACCTAATTATTTTAAATAATAAATGACAAAATTATTTTCTCTCAAGAAATTTAGAATTTTTTTATTTTATATCATTTCAAACATTAATTCTAGATAACATATGTTAATTTATAAGGTGTAATTTTATAGTATTTGAAACCATCTAAAAATTAAATGGAAATATATTTTGGGTAAATCATAGCATCAAAATTCTATTGTTGATTTCAATGTGGTTTGATAAAATAATTATCCTCTAATGGTTGTTCTCATAGATAAGTATTGATGGGATGAATAAATTATGTAGTTGGAATGAATATAAGATAAGTTTATCCTATTGTATCAATTATAGATGTGATTTCACATCTTCCATGGATTCCTCTCATGGAAAACTATAGGCATGATGGATATACATTGTATATGCTTTCACCGTAAGCCACCGTTAGACTATATATATGATAGATTGAATTCCTAAATAAAAATTTAAATCATGAGATATTATTTGTATGTGTTAGTTAATGTTCATAAGGGATAAAATAAATTAAAATTACATAATTTTTTATCTCATAAAACCATATAATATAATAAATGTGATGAAAATAAAGTATCTCCAACTTTTTACTATATCCAAAGACAAGGAGAACACATATTGACTTTTTATAAGGATGGATATTAGTTTTTAGATGATTTTTGTCATTTCATTTTAATGCTCTAATTTTAGATTACAGCATAAAATATGAGGATTAGTTACATGAAAATGTATTTTCATAGGACCCCTTTTTCAGTCTCCATGTTAATAGGCATTTTCCTCTTACATTTTAATTCTCTAAATTTGTCCTAATTCCAAAAAGATTAAGGATATTTATTAGAAACTCAAAATTTACCTAGGGTTCCGTTTTTTGGGCTTTCAAACTTATGATTACCAACTATCTTTAGTTTTTTAGTTTAATGTCTTAAAATTTTAACAAAAGATGGTTATTTTGTAGGGTCACACAATTTTTAATAAAAGTGAATGGATTTAATAGTTATATAATTTTACTAAAAAATGTGAGGTGGTGCATCAATTAATAATATCAAGGCTAACCCATGAATGATAATGAGAGTAAAACTAATATAGGTAGATTCATAAGTTAGGTTGAATTGATTTTTGGTCATTAATATCTAACCAAATTGATGATAAGGTTTTAGGTTATGCACCTTTGACCAAAATTAACAAAAATTCCCTAAAAAGGGTAAAATTAACCTGAAATGAATGAGGAGTTTAACAATGATATAGGAAACCTCTAGGTATAATTTAATACATAATTTAGGGTCAAAGATCTTAGAATAAAACACTATGTGGTTTGTTCTCAAAAAACATAGAGCCTAATGATGGAAATGGTGAGGTTTTTCATTCAATGGTTTTACATGACCTTATGTAAATTGATATTATATTAGTCTGAGTGGTCCAGTATGAGGAAAAAATCAAAAGGAAAATAAAGGTTTGACAACCAAAATCATTCCAGTATATTTGAACTGGGGATGAAGGGTGATTTATTTTCTAAATTTAGAAATTTGAATCAGTAGATGATTTAATAAAAAAGATATGACCAGATAATCATCAATCATTTTTTAATGATGTGAACATTATGGTATTATTAAATAGGAATAATGATGTTATTGTTTTACCACATTTGAATAATTGTTTCCACTGTAAAGTTTTTAAAGGAATGTGGGATATGATGACTTTACCCATTTGGATAGAGACATTTTGTTTTTTGGTTATAGGTGTGTTGGATGTGCGGTTCTTGTACTGTAGCTATACTAAGGGGATCCATTTTCATTAGAGATACTCATTACAAATAGTCATGAATGGTAAGTGGTAATCTAAATACTCAATATAGAAAGTGTATGGTATGAATTTGGAATATTCAATAGTTGGTTGGAACACTCTATTTTAAAACTAACTAAAAAGGGATTATCACAAATTATTGATTGGGATTAGAACTGCATGGGGATTTGTGGATGGATCCAAGATAAAATATTTGGATGTCACTATGTATCCAATAGTGATAAAAATAATGTTGTACATAGTTCCAAGAAAACAATGTATTATCCTAGTGTAAGTGTAACACTCCAAGGTTTTTTAAAATAAATTGATATGCATGAAATTTTTTTATAAGTATATATTTAAAACTAGACTTTAAACATATTTTTTCCACTTCTATTTTTGAATTTCAAAAAATAGATATCTAAATTTTTTTAGTGGGTTATTTGGAGTCTAATGGAACAAACTTAATTTTTTTTGAATAGTAACATACCCATATGAATAGTAATATGACCATAATGAAAGCAGTTATAGAATTAAAGATGTTAATTTTTTAATAAAGTATGATTTTATTTAAAAATTAAATTAATAATATTTATAAAATAAGTTATCGAAAATGGAGTTCATTTTTTAATTCTACACGCCAAAAAATGGTAAGGCTGAATTTTTAGGAATTTTCTAAAATTCCATAATTTTTAATGAATAGTGAAATACAGTAAAATACCGTATATTAAAATTATTGGTAAAATAAATTATTTATGACATCATTAGTGATAAAATACCACTTGTTTTGAACTCACATTGCATTACTACTATTTGGGGTCACATGAATTATGATTATTCATAGTCTTGAGAAAATATATTATAATAATGATAAAAAAATGAAAAATACATCCTCATCTCCTCTACTATAAATAACACCCTCATTCCTGTCTTCCTCTCACACCTCTCAAGCCTTGATCATTACCTAATTTTTGTGAAATACTCCTCCAAAGGATATTCACCACGTTCTAGAGCTTCTGGTCTCACCAAACATCCAAAACCAAAGGCCTAAAGAAGGCTCTCAAGGAGAAGAGATCAAGAGGTAACATCATCTTTTGTTTTCATTATTTTATTTTATTTTATGTTATTCTTTTTAATTTCCGTTCGATTATGTTGGGATATATCATTAAATATCCCCCTAAATTCCCATATTATGTAAGAATGTTGAGGGACCCATTTTCTCTCATAAAAATATTTTATGAAATTTTATGGGACGTCCTTAGGCTGCCGAATTTTTTTGAGGGATTTCTCAACCTTTCTTTTATTTTGAGTCCCTTTATTTTATTTTTATTTCCTAACCTCCCCTTATCCAAAATTAATGAATTATACTCTATCTTACATATTAATTATTTCATCATGATTAAGTAATATTCACCATTATATTTCTTCCCCTCTACCACTTATTCATGAAATCAAAACACCGTCCGTGATGCGTCGATTTACCGACATCGTGGACGATGTGATTTCAATTTCAATTATGTTTTTCATGTCTGGTAATTAAACCATTTTTATGGTTGAACATGTTTATAATATAGTTATAATGTATCATACATGGTTCTGGAATTATTTTATACACATGTTATTAATTTATAAAAAAAATTAGTTCATTACGATCGAAGAATTTCCAAAATGACCTAAACAAATGTCAATAATGTTTTAACTCATGAAAAATCCTCCTAAAAAAACATAAAATGATAAATGGTATAATTTATGTTTTTTTAAATATGTAAATACTAAACCATTATTGTTCTATAGCGTAATTTCCAATTTAAATGAATATCCATCATGAACCGATCATGTAAACCATGCATAGAACACAGCCAAAACAATGCAAGGAACAAAATACTAACAATTAAAAGATGAAATGATGTAATGAAAAGATAATATAATGTCTTATAATGTTGGATATTTTTATTTAAGATATTAATAACATTATTTTAACCACTTTATAGGATGCCTAAATGATATTTATGTAAGGAGAATCCGAGGTAATGAAATTTTTAACCTGATTTCCATTCCTTGGGTTAACCTTATACTTCATTATTTATGTTGTATTAAATTTTTTTGTGTGATTTTTTTTGTTTATAATATGTTTAATTATATTTATTTACAGTTTTTATACATATTCAATCCACTATATTACATCTCACTTGAATTATATTATATTTTTAAGGGGCTTTCCCTTTAAAATACTCTTTTAAAACTCTATTTTACAATATTCAAAAGAAATATTATTATACAATTATCCATTTTTTATGATTATGTAATTGATATTGGGAATTTTTATGATGAATTTTAGGACTTATATCTCCCTCCAATGCATTGTGTATGTGTATGTTGGTGGTCGTCTGTATAGTTACACCAAGTGTAACAGCGATGGTTACACAAATTGTAAGGTATCTGTAATGGTTACAAATTATAAGGTAGATGAGAGGGTTACAAGATTATATAAGTACTGAACCAATATAAAATTATGGTTATATTTATGTTATTATGTTTTTTGGGGATCTTTTAGAAATCTCAGTTTTCACACAGTAAGTATATATGGGTTACAATTATATATTTTAATATGATTTCACCTGTTACAAGTATTCATGGCCTAATATATTATTTCCTTCTTTTCATGTCCCTTACTAAGATTTTTGTGCTTATCCCTAGTTTTTAAAGGATTTCCATAGGTTATAAGGATGTGTAGGAAAAATAAGTAATCCATGTTAAATGATCGATGAATTTTCAAATAAAATCATGTTATATTTGAAATATTTTTATTTTGGAAGAAATGAATACTGATCTTATTGTATACAATATATATTAATGTGAAATGTTATAAATGTTTTATTTCCAAATTATATAAATATATAAACATGAAAAGATCCTCAATATTAAAAGATGTTATTTATCGACTAAATTCAAGATTAAGTTATGTAATAAGGTCGGGTCTTTATAGTTGTTATCAGATGATGGTTTAGATAATATTAGGGGTTTGGATGATGTTTGTATAATACCATAAATGTTTTATTATTATATGGTTAATTTTAAATGTTATATACTTTAAATATTACTATGTTTCATTGACTAAGATATGTTTTTTCCGAATGGTTATCCGCATAAGAAACAAGGAAGCTGAAGATGAGAGGCACTGACAGAACTACATCCCTCCGAATCTGCAGCCCAAAATGGTAGGGATTGGAACCAAGTAGCTTGTTATAGTAAGGGCTTATCAGACACAAGAAATAACTGTTGGTGGAATCCATGAAAGAGAATTACCATAGGTACCACAACAGAACAAGTTGATAGTTTAACATTTTATGAGACAACACCCTCTTACTTTCAAAGAATATTCTAACCCAGTACCTGTTGAAGTATGGATTAATGCCCTTGAAATGATATTAGATGTAATAGGTTGTTCGAATAATAAAATGGTAAGTCTTTCCATTTATCATTTTTAAGGTGAACATGATTAGTGGTGGTCAGTGGTAAGGAATATCCGGGATATAGAGGATATTGATGGCTTAGAGTGGGATAAATTTAAAAGCCTTTTCCCTAAAAATATTTTCCTACAGTGATGCGACATAGGATTGAGAATATATTTATTGAATTAATAAAAAGAGGAAGATATAGTGGTTGTGTTTGAAACAATATTCACCTGACTGGTGATGTATGCTCCAAATCGTTTTCTGGATTTGATAGAAAAATATTGCTTTTACTTAGGACTGAAGCCATGTTACCAAAGGGAATCGGCTTCCGGTAATTCAAAATTTATTGTAAACTTTTCTGATATTCTGAGAGGGTAGAGATTGGGATTTTTCATGATCACAAGCATTTTGGAAACAATGAGAAGAAGAGGTCCATGTGGAAAGTTATGGGTAAGAATCAACCAAATAAATCTTACGGTAAGAAAATATAGTTTCCAGTTTGTGGATAGTGTGGAAAAATGAACCCTAGGGAATTCCTTACTAACTCTAGGAAGTGTTTTGGATGTGATATGTTTAGACATTGGGCCTGCGATTTTAATGAAAATGATCCTAAGCCTAATCCTGATAACCAAATTGTAAAGTGTTTTAAATGTGGTGAGATGGGTCATTATGAAAATTCCTTCCCAAACAGAGATCTAAATGATGAAAATAATCTAGGGAACACATAGAAATGTGTAGTAAGATCCCTTGTGACTAAGTTAGTAGATACTGGGACATCCAATGAAGTTATATTAGGTACCCTATTTTTTTACTCATATTTTTTAAAAGTTTTGTTCGGTATGGGTTCTACACATTCCTTCATTTCTAATAAATTTTCATGTAAATTGGAAATATCACATAAAAAAATAAGAATAGAACATATTTTTAAAACACCTGGGGGATACTATAGAATAAATAAATGTATGGGATTTCTATTCATAATTCTATGATTGATTGTAGAGCTAAAGAAGATGTTTTTCAGAAAGATTAATAGTTTGTATACAAGAATGAACTCATACAATTGATAAAATATCAAGAATCTGAGAAACTATTGAAATATTGAAATGAAATTTATCTTTCTCAAATTGTTGAAAACAAAGGAACTGTTCAGATTAATGATGTGCTAGTGGTAAATGAATACCTTGATGTATTTGCTAAAGAATTACATGGTGTGATGCCTGGTTGAGAAGTCGAATTCACAATTGACTTATTTCATGATGTTATGCCAATTTCAAAACCTCCATATCATATGGCTCAAATAGAACTTCTTTAATTGAAAAAATAGTTACATTATTTTCTTGATAAGGGCCTCATTCATCCTATCACTTCACTATGGGGTTACCCTGTTTTTTTCATTGAAAAGAAATATTGTCCCATGAGTCATTACGTTTATTATAAATAATTGAATAACATCACTGTTAAAAACAAGTACCTTTTTCTTCATATATATGACTTATTTGATCAAATCCAGGGAGCTCAGTACATTTCCAAGATTGAATTGAGATCAGGATACCAATAGCTAAAGGTAATGTAGGATGACATCCTGAAAACTACTTTTCTTACTAGATATAGGTATTATGAATTTGTTGTTGTTCCATTTGGGTTAATTAATGCACATGTTGTATTCATGAATCTTATGAATAGAATATTTCATGTGTTCTTGGATAAGTTTGTGGCTGTCTTTATTGATTAAATTCATGAATTTCTAAAAATAAAGAGGAGCATGAAAAATATCTAAGGGTTGTTTTACAAACCATAAAAAAAGAAACTTTTTGGAAAATTTATCATGTGTCATATTTGGTTAAAACAGATTTATTTTCTTGGGAAAATTGTATATAAGGATGGAATAATAGTTGATCCTTCCAAAATAAAGTGGTTGATGAATGGAAATGACCTACAAATGTTATAGAGATTAGTAGTTTTCTTGTATAAACTGGTTATTACCTACGGTTTGTTAAGAACATTGCAAGGTTATCTAGCTCGATAACTAAAGAAGGGGTTAAAAAAATTGGACAGAAGAATGTGATTTTTGTTTTCAGGAACTGGAGAAGAGATTGTGAATACTCTAGTTTTGGCCTTGCCTTCCTGAAATGGTGAGATTTTCAACTACAGTGATGCTTCTTTAAAGGGATGAGGTTTTGTTTTGATGCAGAATGATTAGGTAATTTCTTATGTTTCAAGACAACTAAAACTGTGTGAGTTAAGTTATCCTACACATGACATGGAATTGGATGTTGTTGTTTATTCATTGAAATTTTGGAGGAATCATTTATACGGAGCCAAATGTTACATATATACTGACCATAAATGTCTGAAGTATATATTCCCTCATAAGGAATTAAACATTAGGTAGAGTATATGGATTGAACTAAAAAAGGATTATGATTTCATGATCAATTTCCATCCTGGAAAAGAAAACAAAGTTAATGACTTCTTTGATTTGAAAACATAATGCATCCTTAACTATGGTACATTTGAACATGATACCTTGATTAATGATTTGATGAATTCTATTTAAGGGTTTTGATGTAGAAAATAACTCTGTTTTGTTTCATGTTTTAGTGTAGTAATTATTTTCAGTCAAAATTAAAAAAACACATAAGGAAGACCATGAACTACATAGAAAGTAGAATTGGTTAAAATGGGTAAGTTTCCAGATTTTAATCTTGATAAAGATTGAGTGTTAATATTTAGAAAAAGTTTGTGTGTGCCTTGGGATTATCATTTGAAGTAATATTTTTTGTTTGAAGCTCATATTTTTCCATTTTCAATTCATCTTGGAATTACTAAGATGTACAGAGGACTTCGGAAGTGTTACTTGTGGGATGGAATGAAAATGTATATTGTAGAATTTACTTTGAAATATATAACATGTATACTGGTTAATGCATAGCAGCAGTTCCCGAATGGGATACTTCATCCTTTTCCTGTGCCAAAGTGTAAATGGGAGAATATATAGATGGACTTCGGGGTGGGACTACCTAAAACTTTTCGAGGTAACAATGTGATTTGGGTTATTGTTGATCGGATGAGGAAATCTCCACATTTCCTTTCTATTCAATATACAATGTCGTTGGATCAACTTTCTCAAATATACCTCAAAGATATTGTTATGTTACATGGATTTCCTCCATCCATTGTATATGATCAGGATCCTAGGTTCACTACTAACTTTTGGAAGGGGATTCAAGAAGTTGTTGGGAATAAAAATAAATTTCATTATAGCTTCTCATCCTCTATCATATGGGAAATCAGAACGAACGATTAAGATGTCAGAGGATATGCTTCGAGCGTGTTCAATGGACTACTAGGGAATTTTGAATCAACATCTTTCATTATTTTAGTTTCCTTATAATAGAAGATTCCATTCCAGTATACAGATGGAAACTTTTGTGGCTTTTTATGTGAAGTGATGTCAAACTCCAACTATTTGGGATGAACTAAGGGAAAGGAAGTTGATGGGACCAGAATTAGTAAAGTAAGTGGCTAAGAAAGTAAATATCATCCAGCAACACATGAGGATGGCTTGGATAAGGTAGAAATGTTATGCTGATAATAGAAGGAAAGCCTTCACTTTTGAGGTAGGTTACGAAGTTTTCCTTAAAATCTATCCTTGGAAAAGTGTGAAGTGTTTCAGTAAGAAAGGAAAGGTATATACGTAGTTCATAGGTCCTTTTGAAATCTTGGTGAAAGTTGGACCATTTGCATACCATGCAGCTTTGCCTCCATGTTTATCTCAGGTACATAATGTTTTTCATGTTTCGACGTTGAGGAATTATGTGCTAGATTCATCTCATGTTTTTAGTCGAGAAGTAGTTCAGCAGGAAAAGAACCAGTCTTATGAAGAGTAACCAGTTCAAATTTTTGATTGAACAGAACATGTACTTTGGAATAAGGTAATCCATCCGATAAATGTTTTTTTTGAGAAACCACCTTATTGAAGAAGCTATGTGGGAGTCTAAAAATGCTATGAGGGAAAAATACACTCACTTGTTTAATAAGTAAATAAAATTGAGATGATGAAATTTCCAAAATGTGGTGATAATTTAACACCCCATGGTTTTTTAAAATTAATTAAAATGAATGAAACTTTGATTTAATTAAATAGTTTTAACAAGCTGTTAAATCTTATGTTTTCCACATCTATGTTTTGATTTTAGAAAAATGGTCACCTACAATTCAGTTTAGTAAGTTATTTTAATTCCAATAGAACCAACTTAATTTTTTGTGAATAGAAACATACAATTATTAATAGTAATAGGAATATTAATATGACCCTAATGAATAGTAAATTTTATTATTATTTTATTTTCATAAGGCTTTAAAATAATTACATCTTGTTTAATTTTTCAATGTGTTATAAAAACAGCTATAGAATTAAGGTTGTCCATTTTTTAATAAAGTATGATTTTATTTAAAATTAAAATTAATAATATTTAGAAAATAATTTTCAAAAAATGGATTTCATTTTTTGTATTCTAAACATCAAAAAATGGTAAAGGTGAATTTTTGGGAATTTTCTTATATTCTATAATTTTTTATGACTAGTGAAATACGGTAAAATACTGTATATTCTAATTATTAGTTAATTACACTATTCATGACATCATAAATGATGTAAGACCACTTATTTAGAACTCAAATTCCATTATTACTCTTTTAGGTCACATGAATTATGATTACGCATAGTCTTGACAAAAAAATATTATAATAATGATTAAATTAATGAAAAATACCACCTCCACTCCTCCACTATAAATACCACCCTCATTCTTCTCTTCCTCCCACGCCCATAAAGCCTTGAGACTTGCATAATTTTTTACCAATACTACTCACAAGGCTCTTCCCCACATCCTAGATCTTCTAGTCTTACCAAAAGGCCAAAACCAAAGGCCTAAATAAGGATCTCAAGGAAAAGATATCAAGAGTTAACATCCTCTTTTGTTTTCTATCTATTCAATCATTTTATGTTATTCTTTTTAATTTCATTTGGATTATTTTAAAATGTGTCATTATATATCCCCCTTACTACCCATATCATGTATGAATTATTAGGGACCCCTTTTCTTTTAAAAAATATATTATGAAATTTTAAGCGACATCATTAGGCTGCTGAGTTTTCATACATTATTTCTCAACTTTTCTTTTATTTTCAGTTCCTTTATTATCTTTTTATCTCCTCAAATACCCTTATAAAATAGGAATGAATGATCCAGTATATTATATATTATGTATTTCATCATGTTTAAGGAATGCCCACCATTATATTTCTTCTCCTCTCCCACTTATTCATGAAATTAGACACCGTCTGTGATGTGTCGATTTACAGACATCATGGGAAATGTGATTTCAATTTCTATTACTTTATTCAATTATGGCCATGAAAACATTTTTATGGTTGAACGAGGTTATAATATATGTATTATGTCTCATCCATGGTTATGTAATTCTTTAATACAAATGGTAATAATTTTTAAAACAAATGAGTTCATTATCATCGAAGAATCGCCAAAAAGTCTTAAACGAATATCTATAAGGTTTTATCCTGAACCATACTCACTAAAGAACTCAAAAAGATAAAGGGTATAATTTATTGTTCGGGATACATTTAATTACTACTCCATTACAGTTCTGACCTTTCACTCCCAATCTATAGGAATAGCTATCATGAACCGATTATGTAAATCGTGTAAAGAACACACCCAAAATAAGGCAAGGAATAAAATACTAACAATTAATGGTTGAAATGATGTAATGAAATTATCATATAACGTCTTATAATGAAGGATATATTTCATTAAGATATTAATAAAACCCTTTTAACAATTAATCAGTAGGTTTAAGTGGGTTTTAAGTAAGACAAACCTGAGGTAAGTGAATTCTTAACTCGATTTGAATTCTTTGGGTTAACATTATAAATCATTATTTATGTGGTATTAAAATAATTTTTGTGATGGGTTTTGTTTATATTAAGTTTTATTATGTGTATTTATAGTGTTTATACATATTACATTCACTCTATTAAGTATCACTTGAATTATAAGATATTTTTTCTTTAAAATCCTCTTTTAAAACTCTGTTTTAAAACATTCAAAATAAATGTTTTTTGAAATTATTCATGTCGTATAATTATGTCATAGTTATTTGGAATTGTTAATTAGGAATTTAGGCACTTATATCTCCCACCAATTCATTGGTTATGGGTATTTTTGAGTTCGGGTGTTTGTTTATTCCATGTGTAACTGCGATGGTTACACAAATTGTAAGGTAGCCGCGAGGGATACAAATTATAAGGTAAACGATGGGGTTACAAGATTATATAAGTAATTCCACAATATACCTTTATGGTTATATTTATTTTCTTGTGTTTAGTAGGGATCTTTTGGAAATATCATGTTTCGCAAATTAAGTCTATATCAGTAACAGGTGTTTTTTTTAAAACGATTTCACATGTTACTAGTATTGATGGTGTAATATCTTCTTTCATTATTTTCTTATACCATACTGATATTTTTATTCCCATACAAGGTTTTTAAATTATTTTCACATTTTATAAGGATTTGTAGGAGAAAAATGAATCCATGTTAAATTATTGATGAATTTTCATTGAAAATAATGTTATATTTGATTGTTTTGTATTATGGAAAAAAAATGAATATTGTTTTTATGGTATCCAATATGTATTAATTTGTAATGTTAAAAATGTTTTATTTCCAAATTATTTAAATCATTAAACATGAAAATATCATCATTGTTAAAGGAATTGATTTCTTTACTAAATTCAAGATTATGTAATGTAATAATGTCAGGTCTTTATAGTAAGGTTAATGTGAAAATACCTAACTTGTATGGGAAATCCATTCGACTAGGATGGCGTGAATTATAGAAGTAGTATTAAAATTTACATCCTATATAGAATATTTTTACATCGCTATATAGCCTTTAATAACAATAATAATAAATACATAATTCTAGGAAAAGGTCTTTAAGTAGATTTGGTTCATGATTTTGAAAAAAAATAAATATTTTTGTCGTATCAAATGGTTATTAGAAGAAAACCCAGTATTAATTTTGAAGACCCAAATACTATGATAGAATTTATAGATTATTTTAACAAAGGGTATCCTTGTTCCATAAAATGGTGTATGAAATATGATCATTGAAAAAAGATAAGATAATTTCACTCTGAGTGTTTATGAAGCTGTGTAATTTAATGCTAGGATAATGAATGAATATATTAGAATTATTACATAACCTAAAATGAAAATAATCAAGTCATTAGTCATTATTCGAAGAGGACATAAGAAAATTATATATTATGTGCAATGGTGAGGCATAAAATGGTTCCATCCTAGTGTTATGATGATAGAGGTTACTAAAAATTATTTGATAAAGGCCCCCAAACACAATAATGTAGTGGGAAATTTAAAAGGATGAAATTGGAGTATGAGAACATAATGGAATATAAAGGTATTAATAGGTATTATACAATAATAGGAATCCATCAACACATAGTTCTTATAAGAGGCCTCTATGAAGTTCTAGATCATACAAATGATGGAAAATGACATGGTATGAATTGGTTCTCTAGTGAGAGTAGAATGGAAGGACCCCGATGTGAATTGTTAAAGAAATAAACTATATAGAGAATTGAGTAATGGTTATAGGTGAAGGATTTTGGTTGGGTCTAGGACCGGTGATATGTGCATCACTATGTATCCTACGAAACTAAGAACTACTCTACACACAATTTGTGGATAAGAAATTTTTTATTTATATGGTTATAAAAGTACATTAAAATAAACCTATCATGGATGGAAAAACACAAAATAGAAGGTCATACATGAATCATGATTTCATGTAAATGAATCAAGTCATATTAAATGGACAAATTTAATAATTTTAATGTTTTTATAGGATGGTCCATATATCTTATAATTTTTAGGTCATTTAGTATGGACCACAATGTCATGTAGTTTATCATCATGAATCAAGGACAAAATATCATGTAGTATATATATTTACAAACACAACTTTATGATGTGAAATTTTGATTCATGTAGTGAGGAATTCATGAAATAGACATTGTTTTATGTAAATTATTTATTTAGAGACTTTACATAGGTGGGAGGTGTGATACCCTTTCCATCCAATGTAATTATGGTGTACATTACATTTTTATTGACCTTGTGTATGAAGTAAAGTCATTCCATTTTTGTTTATGTTTTAGGTTTCTTTTTTCAGGTATAATTGAAATTTTAATGTCTAAAAACAATTTCTCTTGGATGAATAAGTAGATTATGACCTTCATGTTAAATCAATGAGATACATATTTATAATGGACTCCAATGAGTAAGGTGGGTAACCATTTTCATCATGTTTCTCCAACATATCTAACCATATTTGGTATTATTTATCTTTATTTATTTTATCTCAAATTTCTATGATAAGAGAAGTAAATTTGACATCAATGGGAAATACTTCTTCCCACCCATATTCCACTGAATATTTGGTCTCTTTTGTGTTTGTGTGGGTAGTGGTGCGATAATCCCCCAAAGTATGGAGGGGTGTCATAGGAAAATATTTTTTATCCATTTAAATTATATTATAATTATTATATCATTGTATTATTTACCATATATATCATTACACTTCTATTAACATGATAATGGGATGAGTGATTTGACTAGATTGTATACTCCGTATATAGCTTCTTTAACTTGAATTCCTATAAATTAATGATATTATTCATCAAAAATGTGTCAGGAAATCAAAATATGTTTCAAATATTTGAATTTAAAATGTTAACAATATCCTTTTTCAAAATATATTTCAAGGTAAGAACTTCACACTATTTTGAGATGAAATAAGTAGCAAAATGGATAATCTCGTGCTTTCTAAAAGTGGATATAGTATGGGGGCCCATGAAATCTTTCACTAAAATTTAAAATGAATAGAAATATTTAGCATAGAGAAAAAATTTAGGGGTTGATGTATTAAATTACTATATATCCTTTATTTTCACCACCTTTGGATGAATTCAAATAAAATTATGTACCATTAGGGGAATGAAATACCGATTTTTTTAAATTTGGTGAATGAGATTAGTTACCATTTGATGTGCAGTGCAGTCACTAATGTGGAATTATAATATGATAGTGAGGTTTTATCCTCTATTACTAAAACTGAGAGGTACCCGACAAAATCATTGTTTATAGATGTTTTTTTAAGAATTTAGGCCTTCTTAAGGAAAAAATTTACTTTCCATTGATTGATTTTGAATTTTCATGATTCAAATTATAGAAAATACCTATTTTGATAATAATATAATATAAGATAAATCTCATTATCTCTTATTTTAGTAGGAAAATATGATGTCTAATATTTATCTATGGTGATATTATGTTGTGTTAGCTGGAAATGATTTGACTTAACCTTGATATGAGTGAATATCATATTCCTTGATCTCATTCACATATGCAATAAAAAATTGATAGATCACACTTTTGTATTTGATATGGATAACAATATAATATATGGATGGATATGAAAAGGAGGTGGAATGATTGTAAAATGAACCCACATAATTATTATGTGAGTGTGTAATGTGCAAAAACTCTGGTTCTAATGGGATCTTTGAAATCAATTCCTAAACATACTATAATTGTGGAATCAACAGATCTTTCTTAATTTCACAATCTCTTTTTATTATCACGTTTTCTAATTATGAATAACAATTCACATTTCATTTATTAACTACTATCTATAAAGGTATATAGAACTCTAAAATGAGTGCCTATTACTCTACCTTATCCTTGGTATTCCCCCACTGAGAGAAGGAACGAATCGGGACAAATTTCCCTTGTTAGAGAAATAAAGAAAATATTTACGCTGGACTAGTTGGTTTTCAAGTTCCCTATCAATTCCTATTAAAATAATAGGAAATACCATTCTAATCAAATTATCATTCCCATGAAATTTTATAGACAATTAAAACCTCTTTATTGGGAATTTTTATATCCATTGGTGACTCCTCTGAAGATGGATTTACTGCGATGAAATAATATATTTATTGTTATATGATCACCTTTTATGATGCAAAATTGAATGTGGAATTACTATATGATGATAGTTGATATTTCTAATTATCCTATAAATTCAGTATGGTTGAGTAAATATTTGGGTGTATCTCAGTATGTTATATATAGTAGTGAAACTTTTAAACCATAAATACAAGCATGAGTAAAATTTTATTGATATCATTATATTTAATTGATGATTAAATAATCATTATTTTGAGATATAAAATGTTACACTCTTTATATGTATCGTTTTTTGGGTGATTATAGAACCAATTGATCACTAATGAGTTTCTATCTTGAGGAATAAGGAGATTCACCTCCATATGTGTCAATAAAATTTTAGGGTATAAAATATATTATTTGATATCATCTAACCCTGTTGTTAATAAAATATTCATTGAATTATCCTAAAATCTTAATGGTTTAAAATATGCTTAATATTTATTATTTCAAAATTTTCTAGATTTTAACTTAAATACCTTGATTACATACCCAAAAAATAAGAAAATTGTTAGATATCCCACAAAAAATATATTTTGATAGGGCTATCATAAAACTTTGTTATCCCATTATAGTGAACACTGAATCATGTTTAATACGGTTATCATTGAACTAATGAGACCTGATAACTAAATCTTCTACCCAATATTATATCATCTCTCATATAAAGGAATTAAATATGATGTGAATGGAATTCTATTAAATATCCCAAAAACCATTATCTTTAGTGGCATAAATTGTTATCAATTTACACATAGGGGTTCCCTAAAGGTAGTGTATTTTTTATCCTTAGGAGATATTTATACATAATTAAAGAAAAAATATGCACCAATGGAATAGAGGGCTTGAATAGAAGTGGTTTCATTAATGGGTAGTTTCGTGATTAGTTCTATGAAGAGTTATTTTAGAACGAATTGCTAATAATCCCTAAAAATAATAATGATTATAATTTTCTCATTATTTTTATTAATGTGTAATTTTAATAAAAAATAGGCTATCAAATTTCCCAAATAAATTATATCCTGATCATCTTTTCAACATAGGCATCCACCTTGGTTCTATGAGTAAAATGCATATTCCTCACTATCTTATAGTAACAATAATAATTATATTGTAATCATAACTGCTGAATTGAGTCATGGGAATCTAAATGAAAAAATTATCTGTAATTACATTAAAACATGTGCATATGTTGTTTAAGAAATATAATTTATTCTTATTTCTTTATGACTATCATGCATGGACTAATCAATGTGGGTTTTGGGTCTTATTCAATTCCCAAATTCAAATTCCTTTGTTTGTTGATAGTTGTTAAACAACCTTTACCAAAATATTGTTGGTAATCTCTAAGATCTTCTCCCCTGATGTCTTAAAGGGATGAATATGGAATCATTCATTAATATTTGGATGATGGTGCAGAAGCATCATCATCACCCTTGGGGTCATAATTGTCTGATGGGTGAGATGGCTTGTCAGGCCGAATAGATACCACGTAAATAGAGGTGTAAGTACATAATCCATGGGTTCAAATATGATATTACATTTACAAATAAATTAATATATTGGGTTTCATTGAACAGATTCAAATCATACCTACTTTCAGATTGAGATAACCATAGTGGATATTAATATGAATGTGATGCATGAGATCTCTTATTTTATTTAAAGAGCAGGGCCAATAGGCTAATCTTCATGTCAATTTTAAGAGAACAAGGTAGCCTAAGAATTCATTTCTCTGGTTGGTAGGATCCTATTATTTATTAAATCTAGAATTTTATTATCAATGATATAGAAAAAGAGTATAAAATATTCTTCCATAACATTCTATGGATTAATTCAAGGTTCTTTTTATAATGTCATGAGATTTAGTTAACTTAATATTTTCACTACTAAATTAACTTTTTCGAGTATAAGGTTAATCAATTTCATTTATTTTTGGATAATAATTAGTTTTAATGTTAATTGAAATAATTAATATATATCTGTATAACTATGGTTTGTAAGATAATATATTTTTAGTGTATAAATATAAATAATATTTTGTAGAATGAAAATAAGCCATAAAAAATAGTTTATAAATTGGTTTTATATTTTATTTAATATTATTCATTTAATATTTATTTAAAATGTTTTTACAATGACAACAAATAATAATAATAATATTAATTTATTTATGTACATCTATAGATTAACAGGATTTATACTCAAAATGAATATTTAATTTAAATATAAATATTAATGTTCATATTTATTAATTTAAATAATATTTTTTGATGTCATATTTTAATTAAAATTTAGTGGAGTTTCATTCACATAAAATGTAATTTTAAAACACTAATATTTATTATTAATGAAAATATAATAAACCTTTTTATATTGATTTTTTATGAAATACACATAAATTTATAAAAAACGTAATTTTTGTTGTCAAATTACGTTACTATAAATTACTTATGTCCCAATAAGTAATAATCATCCATTCCAATCAGATTTTTATTAAAATGACAAATAATAATTCAGACACACCAAAGTCAAGGGGTATAATAATTCAATCCAAGGGAATACCCTCTAATCAAATTAACTCTCTTAGGCCTTAAACTTATAGGGTATAGAAGATAAGTGTGGATGGATCTCTGATCCAACAAAGAAGAAAGGTAATCTGCAACCTGATTTCCTTCTCATCATGTATGGGTTACATTTATGTTATTGTGGAGGGGGGCTCAATATTGCATGAAAATGTGGTAAATGGACCACGGGTGGAGCCTTTACCATGCAGGGAGTCATGAAGTGTCAAAGAGTTTGTCTCTTACTAATAAATAACAATATTCTAATGATTATAGTATGAGATCCTGGTGAGAATGGATTTGGTCTCAACCATGAGATAGTTTCCATTGTCATAGGATAAAGGGAAATATGGGTCCAAATTCCACCAAACACCAAAAACCACCCCCTCCTTTCATGTTTCCAAGAAAGTATGACCCACTTGTGGTCAGCATGTATCTTATATCAGTATGCAGCCAACCTACACATATCCCTGGTGATCTAAAAATGGGGGGTTGAGTTGAGGGATTATAGCCCAGTAGAAAGTGCATGGATAGAGCATCCTGTTGGTCTTGGATTAGATTATCCATGTCAGCAAGCCTGAAATAGGTCCTTATGATGATATAAATCACTGTGGAAAGAGCCCCTTCGAACCATGCATGGTTTCTACCTTTATACAAGCACCAGAACCCTGCACTAAGAATCACTGACCTAGCCAGTTGATCGATACTGAAGTCTTGAGTACCATGAAACCTCCTCTTTGAAAAGGATGCATCTCTCTGTTCATGAGAAGAGAAAGCAGTATAAACAGCAAAGAAATTCCACACTACAAGAGCTCAATCCACTTTGAAGAAAAGGTGATTGGTACTCTCTTAATGCCTGGTATTGCAACAATGGAACCTCGAGGAAAAATTAATACCTTGTTTCTTGATGTTATCATATGTATAAATAGCTCAGTTCCTGATGTACTAGGTAAGGAAGATGTATTTAGCTAGGATACTCTTGCACCACACCACATCGTTCCAATTATCTAGATGATCCTAAGCATGAGATAGTTTTCTTAAATACCTTTTATTTAAAGAGATCGAGGAAGATAGTGTGAACACACACCTATCTGACACAAATATAATCACTATGGACTTAAGGAGATCATGTTTTTCCTTATCCATAACATCCATATTAAACCTGGGGTAGAACCAAGCCTACATCAAGTTAATTGCTGGAGCTAGACAATTGGGGAAGAAAATTTCCAATCCCCCCACCAGTTCCAATACCAAAATAAGATGTTTTATTTTCCAACAATCCAATAGTTGTTCTGCTAAAGGACATGGTTAGGAGGGAAGATTTTCCAATAGAAGGGGAAATGTATCCTCGAACTGCCTCCTCATTACCTCAAAGATGTGTGACATAGTCTTACCCCGTAATGTGCGCTTCTCAATAACTTCTCATGTGAGCATGTATTTACAGTAGTGTAGAGTTCTATAGAGTCTCTTGACATTGATCCCTCCCTTGTGGATTGGTTTCGCCAGCCTTTCCCACGAGGCATGGTGTTGTGTCCCCTCAGACAGGGTATCCTTGATAAAACGATTCAGTACCATGTCAATTGTATTGATGAGACCTTATGGGACATTGGTGCAAGCCAAATCATGAATCGGTATGTAAAATAAGATAGTATTCCCTAGTGAAATTTTACCCCCAAAAGATAAATAACAGTTCATCCAGTTAAGGACATGACCAGTAATCCTGTTAACAATATAGTATCAGTAACATACCCACAACCTTCCTAATGAAATAGGTATTCCCTTATACTCCATGGGGAAGGATTCACACTGCATATCCAGGTGACTATAGAGGGATACAATGTGACTAGGAACACTCTTGGAGTTAAAGAAGATCTTTCTTTTAGAGTTACTAATCACCTGGCCACCCTAAAGGAAATTATCATTGAGGATTCTCTTGATACAATGAATTAAGCCACTTCCATTGTGAATAATGATGATAGTGTTGTCTGTAAATATTATGTGTGATATCGGAGGAAGATTATGCTTCCTCCTATACAGGATAACTACTCATGTAGACAAACTCTGGTTGAAGAGGCGGTTGATGGAATCTTTCACTAGGATGAATATACTCAGGGTGAGCGGGTCCCCCCTGCTAGAGACCTCTAAAGGCCTTGAATAATCCATGAGACTTACCCAAAAATGATAGATCCATCCAAGAGAAGCTGAAGCCGAAAAATAGCAGATCAAAATACATATAGGAGATACTCATATCTAAAGAAAATCTACTAATAAAGCTCAATTCGATACTTTCATATACATTTTTCATGTGGAGTTTTATTGCTAAATTAGAGTTGTTGGTTATAAATTTGATGTCTCAGATCACCTTATGTACCAGAGAAATAGATACCTAAATGTAGTGACTCCTAATGAAGTCGTTCTTCTCGATTGGAATGCACTGAGTTAAGAATCATGACAACCTTGGGTTAATCGTGCTCTCAAATATCTTATATGGTTATTTACACAAGCTGACTATCCTGTAATGAGAAAGGGAAGAGGGATCCATGACCATAGTTTTGAGAATAAGGTATGTATCACAAGAAACCCTATGGAGTATCCTTCCACGAAATTAGTCTTGGATATCTCTAATGATGTCTCCCTTAACCACATCCCCAACCCCCCAGTAAAATGATTATGGAATATTTTTTGAACCGGTTGCACTTTCGGGATTCAAGTGCATCATAACCATATAGATCTCTTCCACATTCAGGATCTCCTCAGGTTCTTCATTATCATTGAAAGACATAGAGTTAGGAATCGCCTCCCAAATATTTTCATTACCACTTGGGTATCCTCTTGACATCATTAGGTTTGGAGCAGCAAAGAGATCAGTGATGAATGAAAGCGACATGCTCCCTATTGTGTTCCTATAATTTTTATATGAGCCATACTTAAGTAAAATAATGGTATGAATCAACATTTTTCTTTCCCTGATATACGTGTGAAAAAATGTAGTGTTTTTGTCTCCCTCCATCAACTATTTCACCAGAGATCAGCACCGCACTAATCATTCTTGTTTAAGAAGAAGCTCTACCCTGCAATCCTTCTTGTTCGAGAACAACTAAAACACCATGTCACTCCATCCTTCCTTCATTTTAGATTCCAGGTTGACGATGTACTATTTTATCTCATCCTTGTTCTAATCAAAGCGATCTAAGGTCCTTGACCATGCTTGAATCCCCTATATTAAACTCTGATGATTATTTTGAAGGTCCATCCAAGAATACCCATGATTCGCATCTTCCGAGAGATCACAAACCACACTCCGGTGTCCAGGATTATGACCCCTATAATGGTTGAACCTAAAATGATCTTCCAAGTTCTGAACGGGGAGCAAAGAAACATGGAGTGGAGAATGATTAGTGAAAACATGTACCAGATGTTTAACCATGGAATTTGGAAATGAGTTGATAACATTGCTATTATCTAGACAATAGTCGATGCGGCTCCAGCATCGCTTGCCTCCTCTCTAGTTTTTTCTCCATGTATGGAGATCTCCTGGGTATCATGTATCATAATAACCCATGCTCGTCGCGAACTGGCCAAATTCCAAGCTATCCTGACACAGGAAAGCTCCTCTAACCATCTTCTCATCAGGGTTCAGGACAATATTAATGTCCCCTTCCACAGGTCGCGGGATTCCCCCCACATCAAAAGAACCATACACTTTCTATAGGTTCTACCTGACATAAGCATCACAACTCCAGTAAAAAAATGATGCAAAAAACTCTCTGAGCCTTTTGAGACTATCACAGTAATGAATTAATCACTGACCATAATCAAATCCACTGAGACCTCACCATTCCAAAAAATTCAGATATGCCGGTTAGTCAGGTTTGCATGAAGGAATCCATGAATCTTTACCTTATAACAGAAATGCTTCATTTGAGCCATCTTATATTAGTTCTCTAGGACTACTACAATAGAAACCTAGTTTTTTTAACTTTTTAAGTAAGGAAGTCAGTCTTTACCCAATCCCCCTAGCCACAGGAATTCCAAATGAGAATTAATAACTATAATCAAGAAGAATCCTAGTTTTGACTCCCAGTGACTCGGTATTGTTTCTATGAGAGGATAAGCCCTAAAATATCGCAAGTGTACTCATTCCAGGAACTCTAAATTGGATAAATAGTAAATAAGTGTGACTGCGGTGAGAAGGGATCAGCAAGCACCCCACTCTTTACCTTTGAATGCGAGTGAGAGATAGAATTTCTTTTCCATTTATATCAATAGTATTGGAGCACACTAGACCAAGCTAAAACATCCCTCTGATATAATAAAAATTATATGGGGAGACATGGACACACAAACTACCACCACCAACTCCTTAGATGCATTACGAAGGGCCTCTGCATTGGAGATGAGGTAGACCTGAACATCCTTTTTGGGTAAGAGGGTAGACTGAAGTCTTCCCCACAACTTTTCTACCTTGATTATCTATGAAGGAATGAACAACCAAGCATCCATTCTAGAAATCCTTGATAGAAGATCCCATGGATGGAATGACACCATGCTCTTACATAGGAGCAGATCATGATTAGGAGCTAAAGAAGCATGGGGTATGAAAGCCGGAGCATCCGATTGAAACACCACCATCTCTACATCCTCTGCCCGGGAAAGGATGACCACATAACAACATCTCATGTAAGGAGGGAAGGCCTTGCACGATCGATCCTTGAGATCCCAAATTGGATCACCGAAACTACAGATGCATACCTTCCTTGAGTGTCCCTCAAGATAAAAAGGGGAAAAACCTGGGAAACACGAGGTAAATAATTTTTTAATCCCAAGCGACACCATCTTACACACATAACGTGATGTTTACTAGAATTGGGAGAGAAAGGTCCATCTATACACAAATTCTAGGAACAAAAATATCATCACAGAAGAGGGTGAGTTCATCCTCATAGAGGAAACCCCCAATATAGTCTCAAATGGCCTTTAGGAACATGGTGTTACGAAAAGGTAGAGGAAGGATAGGGATACCAACCCAGACTGCAGCTTGGGAGCATTCCATCCCATTATGATCCTCTAATGACCAGGAGCCAAACTAAACCATAAGTGACCTAACTCTATATGAGAATTTCCCCATGAGAAAATGAAATCTTCCTCCGACACGAACACAAGACAAAAGGAAAGATGATGGATCGAAGAAATTTACACTTCCCCATGCAATCCCCATGACTCCATGATGCATTTTAAGATCAACAGAGATGGATTCTCAGCTCCAAAATGAGCCATAATCTTCCATTTAGGGTACACCACCGCCTCCATAAACGCTTCTAGGGGAACCTCTAATGAAACACTTAACACAACCTACAACAGCAATATATCAACCAGATGCACATACGAGAATTATATCCATTGAGATCTTATAGAAGATCCACAAAATACATATCGAAGGGACCTCACGGAATGACTAGGACAAGGAGGGGGACCGATAAAATCCACAGACTGGGGAGGCACTACTATGACTGGAACGCCAAGGATGAAGTTTGTCAGATCAAAGAAATCCACCTGAGCTCGGCCTACAAGTGATACAACATTAAAAATGTTTTGAAACTCTCCAAGCATGTGAGGTGCATTCTATTGTGCATCAAGAGCAGTCATTCGCAATAGAGAATACATACATAAATATAAGTACATCATACAATGTACTTTAAAACAATGTAATATTAGACACATGTATTTGTGGAAAATTAAATGACACAATACATCATGAATTTTTAAATTTCCATATAAGAAATTATATAATTATATTATGAATATAACTATGATAATTATTATTATTATTATTATTATAAGTCTGTTTGTATTTATTTTAGTACACAATTAATAGTTTGTGGAAATAGTATACTCATGTGTCAAAAATAATGTTAATAAAATATAATAAACATATATATATATATAATAATGATAATATGTTAAAATAATAATGATGCTGAATTACAAAAAGAGAAAACAAAATTGGGGAATGGTGTGTCACCTAAGTTGATCCCCCACATATATTTTCCCTCCTCGTGATACCACCTATCTTCCAATCATACATATTCATCCCCAACTATAGTGGTTGCATGCAAAAATTTCCAAAAAAGAATATAGGGATCCAAAGATGATTCATACAATGTCTGAAATGTCCCATTTAGGGATCCTCTCTTTTCAGGGATGGTCATGTGTGGACAAATCTGACATATATTTGGTTGACCTACAACCCACTCTAGAGACCCATGACACTTTTGACAATCACCTTGCTCCTGTAATAATCCACCCATGAATCACTCTCAGCAATGGTGAGTCAGGTTTTGGGAAACCGATGGCCATTTGAGGTACTGTTTTTAATTTGTGTTTCTAGTTTAGGTTCCCATGTCTTTTGTTTGATTTAAATTAGGGTTATATTTTAAAGGAATGTGGAATTTTCATGTCAGGGAGAGAATCACACCATTCACATTGATTTTTTCAATGAATATTGATGGTTTGGGATGTCTGGTTTTTGTTTATAAAACTATTTGGCATAATATAGGGGTCCAAATTATGGGTTTCCGTCAAGGACTCTTCATAGTTGGTCCTTGTTGTGTAGTTTCCTTCTTTCAAGATCCTTTTAAATCGTTAACTATCATTTTTAGTAGGTCCATTTCCTAAAAACCTAGGTTTGATCAGTTTATATAGAAAGTAAGGGGATATTTTTTAAAATATGTTCATTTGGTTTTTGTATTTCAGTTATTTTATTAAAAATGTATTTTAATTGATTTTTCAAATAATTTTTATGTTTATGATAGTAAGGGGAACTATTTATTCTTCTATTTCAATACATGCTTTATACTTTGATCTTAATTTAATACTATTTAAGAGTAAATAAATTTATTTAATAAAAACATACTCAAATAGTTCAATTTGTTTCATTTTTTTGAATGTTATATGCTAATTTCATTTAGTCAATTACTTGCATTTATTTTCTGATGTTTTAAGTAATTTATATATTTAAATGATATTAAGGAAAATAAATATAGTCATGCATTAATTTCTTTTCAAAGTTTTCTTGTGAAGTTATGTTATTAAATTATTATTCATGGCTAATAAAACTTATTTTATTCATCTAGTTTCGAAGCATTATAAAATATATTTATTTTTTAAATAATAAAATATTAATATTTATTTCAAATTTTTTTAAATAATTTACCTATTATATATATTTAATAGAAAGGAAGCTATTTTTTGATGAAATTATTTCTTTTCAAACTCTTTACTATAAATAAGTTTTTCATCAAGATTATTTATGTTAAACATAATTTTTTGGAAAAATCTACTTAAATGATTTGTCTATTTTATATGTCTTTCATATTAGATAGAAATTTATTTTGTAAATTATAAATATTTGTTTTATGAGAGTTTAATTTTTTTAAATTTTTCCATTATGATTGCAACATGAATTTTATAAAAATTATTGTTAAATTGTTTTAACTATTTATGAATTTGGTATTTTTTATAATCAAACATATTTTATCCATTAGCATGGTATTTATAATGTGATTTTTATTGTTTTGTGACAGAAATGTGATCCTTTGTTTCCTCAATGATTCCTTTTTGTCTAAAATGTAAAAACATTATACAAAAAACATGTTTGGTCTGAGCGATTTATTTTATTGAAAGTTATTTGTAACAATTAAAGGAACACAATTTGGATTCAATAATGGAATGTTATTAGATTTTCAAAATTAATGTTTAATTATAATGATACCAAAATATTTTTATCTATATGATCATATACAGACACATCATTACATGTTATATAACATGTTTTCCCACGGAATTTTCTTATTAATTTAATTTTAATGTTTATAGAATTTCAATTATGCCTATATAAGTGAAACGATGGTTATTAAACTTTAAATTTAATGTTTCATTTTCAAAACACATATATGTATACATATAAATATATATGTGTGTGTGTGTGTGTTTGTGTGTGTGTGTGTCTGTATACACAAATGAATTATTTTTATGAAACAGATTTTTAGTCTAATGATTGTAAATACATGTATTTAAATGTAGTTATAAATATTTCAATTTATGTGAAACTATTTTATTATTGATGTTTATATATGTAAAAATACATATGTATGTGTATATATCATTTTGTTTAATTGTGTTATTATTTTATAATCATTATATTCCAATGTGAATATATAATAATTTTTTATTCAAATATCAATATTTAAGTAAAAATGTATCTTTTATCAAAAAAATTACAAGAATGTACATGAAAGTATAATAATATATGTATTTTACTTTAAAACTAATTTTCTCATTTTAAAAATATAACCATGAAATTCCTTTTAAGGAAATAGTTTTCAAGGATCATGGTTAATTGGAGATACCATGGATGTCATGAAAAATAAATAAAATATGTAATGTTTCTAATTCAAAATAGTCACACAATGATATTATGTGAATAAGGTCAGTGTGTGGGTAGTAAACCCAATACCCTTATTGGATTTTTTTCAGTTAAATTAATGGTGTTCGATGATAGTGCTCCAATTCATTTGGTAATGTGGAAATCTAATTAGATGTCATGTATTGTGCATGGGAGGTTTATCCTAAGCACATTATGATTCACTGGATGTTTTTCCTAAGAAAATTATGGGATTGGGGAGTGAAACTTATCCATCATGATACTATGTACACACAAGTCTCATGAGTGAAACTAGAATCCATACAATGATCATAGCTTTATTTTTAGAAGTACTTATGAATGTTCAGAAGATTTTCAAGTGAAATTACTGTTATTTTATGAATAAATGAAGTGAATTTTCCAAATGATATATATATATATATATATATAATATTAAAACCTCTTTTAACTAAAATTTCTATTTTGAAAATTATTCATGTTTTCGTTAGCTTTCATTAAAAATAATTATAACATTTTTTACTTTTTTACATTGAATTGAAAAACTCTATTTTGTTTTATTTTGTTTTGAAACCCCCTTACTAGGATTTTTAACAGTCACCCTTCATTTTAAAACCACTTTTTTCAGGCATAAGAATGCGTTGAAGTGATATAGTGGCTGAGGTATTACTAAGGTGTAAACCTTGTAAAGAAGATGAATAGTTTTATCCTTTTCATTTTTAGGTTGTGTAAATAGAATGTATCTTATAAATCTGGACTTCTTAAAACTCTAATCCTTTGAAATCTCAAGTCGTGATAAAAATAAATGAATTAATTATAATTAAAATAAATGTAATAGGTTTTTGAGTTGTCATAATTGACATCATTGAAGTGGTTTAGATAACTTTATAGGTCAGGATAGAGAAAAACCCATTGATCCTTTAGAGGCCTTTTGTTAATTTTCTGTGGCATTACTTTAAGGGTTTATATTGTACTCCTAGTTTACCAAATTTAGAATAGTGAAATTCATTATTTATTTATTATTTTTTTGTAGAATTATGAGGGAGAAATTATTTTAATGGGGTATAATTTAACATCCTGAGTTTTATTAAATAAAATATTTTCACTTTTAAATTAATTCTTTTTAGAACAATGTTTATTAATTTCTAATATTTTAGGATAAATATTAGTTTTAATGATAAGTGAAATAATGAATATATATATATATATATGTATAACTATGTTTTCTAATATATTATCTCTTGTTTGTATAAATATATATAATATTTGGTAGAATTAAAATAAACCGTGAATTAATTATCAGTGATTTTTTATGTCTGGTGTCTGTATATCAAACATTTTGGCATGGTACAAATGTCTAGATGAGGGTTTTTCTTAAAGGTGTTTTTTCATTAGGTATGAATAGTTTAATTACCTTATTTAAATATAATTTTCCATCTTTAATGATTCTTTTAGCAAGGTCTTTTTATTTAAATCCTTTGTATGAGCTGTTTTCATATCATGTATGGGGATTTTTTTTTGTAAAATAGGTTTAGATGGTTATTTTATTTCATGTATTTTATAAAAAATGGTTTTTAGTTGTTTGTTCAGATATGTTTTATGTTTATGATTGTAATGGTAACTATTTATGCTTCTATTTCAAATGAAGTTTCTTATTGTGAACTTAATTCAATACTATTCATGGGAAAATAAATTTGCTTATGAATAACCTATTCAAACTATTCAATTGGTTTTAGTGTTTTGAATGTTATATATCAATTCGATATAGTCAAATTACTATAATTTATTTTCTGATGGTTTAAATAATATTTTTATTTTTATGATATTAAGGGAACTGTGTATTTTTCATGCATTTATAACTTTTCAAAAATTTTAAAAGAATTTAAGTTATTAAAATATTATTTATGGGTAATAAAACATTATTGTTTCATCTGGTTTCTCCGATTTAGAAAAAATATGCCAATTCTCCATAATTGAATTTTATAATTTATTTAATAATGGTCTAAATAATTTCTGTATTATATCATTATAATAGTAAGGAAAATATATTTTTGAATAAATTATCTCTTCTTAAACAATTTACTATTAACATGTTATATTTAATGACTATTTTTTATACAAAGTAATTTTTGTGAAAAGTCTACTAAAACAATAAAACTACATTTTTTTATTATATATTGCATCAAAAATTTGTTTATTTTATTATTAAAAATTGTTTCATGATTGTTTAAGAAACTTTGTATTACATCTTCATAATAATAAGGGGAATTGTATTAAAACTATCCTAAAAAATTTTTAAACTATTTATGAATTTTATTGTTTGTTTATACACAAACATATTTGATACATTAAAATGGTATTTATAAAGATATTTTCATTGTTTTGGGATGGAAATGTTATCCACTATATTTTTTCCTAAAAATATTCATGTCGGTATTAAATTTAAAAAAACTATACACATCATTTCTTTAGTCCAAGAGAATTGTTTTTAGGAAAATTGTTTTGAATAGTTAATGGAATAAAATTGGAAATATATAAATAAATGTTATTATATTTTAAAAATAAAATTTTAAAGAAAAAAATGTTAAATATGTTTATATATAAGAGAATATACGGACACATAATTACATGTTAATAAACATGTCTGCCCAAGGATTTCTCTATATTAAATTAATTTAAATTTTTATAAAATTTAAATTATGCATTTATAAGTGAAAACAAGGTTTCCAAACATTTAAATTAATGTTTCATTTTCAAAACAAGTTTATGTATATATATATATATATCTTTGTGTGTGTGTGTGTCTATGTGTTTGTGTGTGTTTGTGTATGTATATATGCATACACATACATATTATTTTAATGAAACTTATTTTTAATCTAATAGTAGTAAATACATGTATATAAACGTAGGTATAAATATTTCAATTTATGTGGAACAATTTTATTCTTGATGTTTATATAAGTAAATATACACCTTATTATGTATATTCCATTTTATGTAATAGTTTTATTATTTTAATATCAATATATGTGCATGTTAATATGCCATTAGGTTTTTTTGAAATCTTAATATATTAGTAAATAAATGTATCTTTTATGAAAAATTGGTACAAAAAAGAACATGAAAGTATAATTATATTTGTATTTTAATGTGAGGTTTGATGAGATGGAGTAGAACTCCTCCGTGTTCTCTATATCAACGATTCGTTTTCTAGGGTTTCCTCCTAGAATCCTCCACGGCAGCTTTGGTGATGCATTAGAGTTACTTCATGCTTCTTCTCCTTTTGTCACTCTTAAGTCTCCTCTCTCATGGTCACACTCTTACAGAGTTTCTTCATACTTTGATAGAATTACTTCTCCTAGGGATCTTCCCCCTGTGTTTCTCTCACAGCTTGTCTGCATTCGCACTTGTCGTCTTCAGCGGCGTCCTCAAACTATAATGGTGCTCCTACCTATCCAATGAGGCACTGGTATGTCCTTAGATCTGGTGGCCCGTGTTGATTCACCAGGTTATTCTCTTGGTGTAAAATGATATCTCTTCCACAACATCCCTTATAGTATTTCTTGTGATTTACCCATAGCGAAGGATCCTTCACATTATTCGGCCTCATCTTTTCTCCACCCTACTCGGCCTTGTCCTTGCTTCATCTTGTTGGTCTTGATCGATCTCGCCTATTCACTTTATATCGTTCCTAACTCGTCATACCCCAATATTAGTCTTACATGTTACTGCTCATGGTGGTTTGGGATGGTGATTGTGGTATCACATTGGTAATTCCTTCTTATGTTCATCTCATTTTCCCTTCTTCTCTTTGTTCTTCCATTTTTGGTTATGGCTTGTTTATTGTGATTGGATTTCATTATATGGTTTTTGGTTACAGAACTAATTTCCGAAGGTGATTGTCTTGTTCAGAATGTAGATGGATTCTGTTTTACTCAATACAGTGTTTGATGAGGACAATGATTCCTAGATTATGGTTCTATATAATGATTTCTCTTTCATTCTATGATGTTCTACTTTGGTTCATTTTCGATGGTCGTGGGACTCTAGCAGGCTGTTCTCATTGGATCAGTTGTGTTCATTTTTGGGTTTATATTTGATGAATGTTTTAGTGGATTAATGAATATGATGATGGAATCCATCGATAATTATGACGGTGATTTGATATAATGATGACTAATTTGTGTCCATATATGCGACACATGGTTTGTGGTTCCCATTTAATTTGTTTTTATACAGTTTGAATAATGGCTTTTGAAATTTTAAATTTAAATTTTGAACTAGTTTTTGTGGTTTTCTTCCTAGTAGTGTGGGTTCGTAAGGATCCATGTTATCCAAAAGCTGTTTTTAAACATTTAAAAATTGATTTGGATATGTATTTTAATGAAAAAATACTTTTATAATGACATATATATATATATATATTAATGAATTTCATTTCTATGAAATATTTATCAATGTTTATGGTTTAAATTAAATTCCATGGATGTTAGCATAAAAAATATAAGTTATAACATTTTTTATTCCAAAGAGTCACAACTAGATATTATGTGTATAAAGTCATGGTATGGAGAATGAACCCAAAGCCATTGGGGTACTTCTGTCTAATTTTTTGAAGGGTTCACCCTGATAGCTCTCCAATGCATTGTATAATGTGGTATTCTCATGAGATATAATGTATGGTGCTTCATAGGTTTATCCAAATCACATTATGATTTGTTGGAGGTTTATCTTAAGAACATTATGGGATTATGTAGTGAACCTTATCCATCATGGGACTATGTCAACCATGTATCAGGATTGAACTGGGAATACATGCTATTATCCAAGGTGGATTTTAGAATTAAATATGAAGGCTCATAGTATTTTCATTTGAAATTACTATTATTTTATAAAATGACGAACCGTATTTTCAAAAATATATATATAAAAATTTAAAACCTTTTTAACTATAATTTTTATTTTGAAAACAATTCATGTTTTCCTAAGACTACATTAATCAACTTTATAACTTTTTTTACTTTTTTTTTAATTGAAAAAAATCTATTTGGTTTACTTTTGTTTTGAAATACCCTAACTGAGATTTTTATCAATAAACCTATGTATTGAAACATCTTTTCCCATGGTATATGTAAGCAATGGTGGGATATACTGGTTTAGGACCCAATAAGGTGTTTATGCCTTGTAAAGAATATGAATAGTTTTTGTCTTTTCTTTTATAGGTTATATAATCCAAATTTCTCAAATGTATCTATACATTATAAAACTCAAGATGTTTTATTTATCCGGCTATGTTATAAATATATTATTTGTTTATATTTTAAAAAATCATACAAGTTACTTGTTAATTGTACTTATAGTGTATAATGGTTAGTGAATTTTTTTGTATCATCCACTAATGACTATTCCCCTCAATTTAAAAGATCACTTCAATGATGAATCAATAATTAAAGGACTCAAATGGTTAGGTATCAATATTTATCACCCATGATTTCCTAAGAATAAATTTTTTTAGAACATGATGATAAGAATATATCATAATTTTGTGCATGTAAATTCACGTCCTTCATAATAAGGAATAATTGTCATGACTTAGAGAAATACTATAAGCAACGAATTGGAAAACAATGTCCCTAATCTATGTTTTAATCTAATGTTATTATTAGGATTCTATTCCCATTTCTCATCACTGTAGTTTTTTGAATTGAATCTATCTAGATCAACCATCAAATATCCCAAACTATGATGTACCTAAACTTAATTGATGTTGATTCCTTAATTGTTTTCCACTAGGTCCTAGTGAATATTGACTTCATTGTGTTTTTAAAACACATTTAAGGGAAGGAAGTGTCCTAGTATTAAATATTCTAGATATTTCCATATAATGGGAAGAATATGTGGTATTTAGTTTAAGATATATATGAAGAATATAGTTTAGTATTAGTTACTTTAGTTTCACAATTTGGTAGGTTTTAAAGGGATTTTATGAGGGCCTCTCTAAGTTATTTGAAAAGATAGAGTTTTTATAGAATTAAAATTCATTATTAAATGATATAGATATAGTCTAATATGTTGTATTTCTGAGCTATGGGTTTACTCATTATATAATGTGTCTATTCCTTATCCCAATGTATGGTATACCAAAGTCTTTGTGTGGATGGTATCCTTTCTATGTCATAAATTGAGGTATCCTTGCTATTTAAGGGGTCAAGATGAGTAAGACATCCAATATCTCAGGATTGGAAAGTAGTTATTACTCTCTTGATTGATATAATATCCCAATATGTATGGAATGATTCCGTTATAATTCAAGATATTACTGATTCTTTATTTTGTCTCAGTGAAGCACATGCCACTTAATTTAGGACCAATTTATGATTTTAGTTAGAACAAAACATGAACTATAAAATATTCGATGGGAATTACATATTCCACATCTATGAATTTTTTTAATTCTACTTATATAGAAACCTACGTCATCGTTATTTTATTTATCAGTAAACTACTATGTTAAATTAATAACATTGAAAAATCATATTGTGACTCCTCGATGTAATAGAATTTTATTTTGTAGAGTAGTTCCCATTCTCCTAATTATTGGAGAAATAAATAAAATAGAATATAAAATAGTTTAGGTGGTGGTGGGGGGATCTTCTTCCTATTCATTACTTATTTGATAGTTATTGTGTTGACCTTTTTAAGGACATAATAAAATAATGCTGTTATAGGAGTGGTGTAGGAATTAGTGTCATAAATTAATAATTCATTCATTCATTCATTATTTATATATATATATTGTTGAAAAACTTTTGGATCATCTAGTCATTAGAATTTTTTTCACTTTAGTCTATGATTCACATCCACTCCCTTTCCTATGGAAATGTCATATGAAAATTTGTCACAAATGTCATGAGACCGTGCAAGGTCACCTGATTTTTATTTTCTAACCTATAAACTAAGTATTTGATGAAAAAATGGAATTTTTTATTGTGATAAAGATTTTAATATTGTCAGAAATAAATCGGATTGTCATTCAACATTACAGTGTCACAATTTCAGATATCTAGTAGTATAAAAATGAAAATATTTAGGGTAAAAATTAAATATCACGGGACTTACTAATTTTGGTAGTAGTAACAATTTTCACATGATATTAAAAATTTCAATGGTTCTTCTCTTTCTTCATATTTTTCACATTCACTTTAGGATGTTTGAATTATTCATGTTTACCATGATTATATACCATCTTATATTTTATAGTTTCTGAGAATAGATCCAATATTAGTGCCAAATTGAGATTAACAATAACATCATACACTTTTTAAGGCTTTATCATTTTGTGCTTGTGATTTTAGATAAGATTTGGATTTGGAGTGTAGAAGGGAATCTTATAACCATTGTGTAGCTGAGGTAAATTCTCATAAACCCGCTAAGATATTTTCTAGGAATTAGTATTCTTTGAATATAATCTTGGAGGTTCACTATTTTAATGTCCCATAATTTCTGTATATATATTTTTTACAATTATATGTCATTATTTCGAGACCAGGCGCTGAGACGATGTGTGATTCGAGGGCCCAAACTTCCTGAAATGATCTGTAAAAAAATGATAAGATTTAAATAGTGTGTGTCATCAGTTTTCTTAAAAAAGTGTAATAACTATTAAACGGGTGTTCGGATCAAAAATCTGTAGGCAGTATTCTGTTTTAGGTGGCAGGCATACCCTATGTGTGACTTATGTTTAGTCGGTGCAGCCCTCTAGTGTGAAAACCCGAAATTGTCATAACGGTAAATAAAATTATTATATACAATTATTTTATATTTCAAATGCTTATAACTCACAAATGGTGATTTTGATTAAACATTAGATACCACCGATGAGATCAGGAGGGTATTCATTTCATATAAAGATCTTAACATTTTCCAGTGTATGCCAATAGTGGAAGTTAGTCTTTCTCCATAAATAAAATAATTAAGTAACAATTATTTTATTATCAAATCATTATAACATGTAAATGGTCTCTCAAATTGAAAATCTGAGATTACCATTGAGCTTGATTGGGTGTGTTCTGCTTAGGTGGAGCCTATCCTCAACCGGCACGGGTCGAGAGTGAAAATTAATTTTTGAACTTTTTTTATGGTACATTCAGTATACGTACAAGCGAGTTTTTCTAAATTTGGAATTCATGCTCAGATCAATAATCTGAGGGAACAATTGGACTCGGAACCCTGAGATTCTCCTAGAAAGGACAAAACTACGACCAACAATGATCGAAAAGAAAAGGCTAATATTTGGACTTTTCAAAAAAAAGCCTAAAAAGTTATTTTATTTTATTTTCTCATTGTTGAGCAGCAGGAGAAAGTTCTATGTTGCGACAACGATGCGACAGAGAGTTTCATTAATGGAACACTTTTATGGCTCAAAACCCCACACTGTAACAACCCTTTAATTACCCATAATAGTATAATGACACGACATCGTATCATAATAAAAATGTTGTCACGTGTTTCCTTCTTTATAGTTTGATGCATTGGTGGAACAAGGATAAAAATTGTGAAGATTCTTTGACGACCCACTGACGGATTTCCTTTCTGATGAAGAATAGTGAATGCCTATGAGACATCATTGACTTCTATGTAATTAGAGGAATGATGAACGTTATCGACCTCCTGGACCCTTAAGGATGAAACAATGTGGAAAAAAAATTTAATAAGGTAGGGGTTATTTGATATTAAAGTTCTACCCAATTCTTATTCTAGAAATGATGAACACATACCAACTGATAGACAGTTTCATCAGTGAATCATTAGTTTATGTGATAGGGTGACTTTTCTTGTGGGTGTTATTATCCAGGATTATTTTACCTCTATTTTTATGAGCCATAGGGTCCGAGCCTCTCCATGATTATAAAACTCTAAGGCAGAGAGCCCAAGCTGACATGAACAAGGCCTGAGCACTGCTAACGTGTGTATTCATTTTGGTTCCACCCTCAAAGGGGCGGAAAATTATTTACAGGACCTTTGCAATGTAGATGACAATCCCAGAGAGCACATGTGCATGGTTCATGAAGAACGGATCACCAGAGTATGTTTGTTGGCTCGTCGAACATCAACCGGCTTGTCATTGCTACAAACCACGGTTGCGTGTGGAGGTGGTGGCGTGCTCATCGGTGCACAGCAACGGTAGGGGGATGCGACCAACTGTCCACGGTGCTAGTGGGAAGACGTGGCACCCACATGAGACACATGGAGGGATGGCCCACGTCTGGTCCATTCGGGTGGCTCCGTGAGCCGTGGCCACTCGACCGTGGCAGGAGGGCCCCTTGCGTCCATGGGGCCAGTGGAGGCCGGACGCGGCAGCCGACCGTCTCCCAGCCAGGCGGTGCACCACCGACCCGCACCGCATGGGTCGGGCATCGGGCCGGCAGGCCGCACCCCTGGCCAGTGTGTTGGACTAGTCCCTGCGAGACCGACCCGCACCAGAAGACCAGATTAGATAAAATCGTTGAGAAACCGGGTGAGCCAGACCCTTAGCCGAACAGGGCCAGGTCCAGCGAGGCCCGTTAGTCTTGCCCCACTAGCCTGGCCAGACTGGACTGACCCAGGTCCAAATTGGTTCAGGTAAAGATAGTTGAATTAAACCTAGGAATGTGGCACCCTCAGGCTGGGTTGGCTAGAAATATCTGGCCAAATTGGACAGGGCCCAGATGCAATTAGTCTCTATTTACTAAAACGCACGTATCATGCAAACTGAGCTTCCAATTGATGATCTATTTGTGGAGTTGGGACCCTCTAGACAAGGAAGAGATTTCAGAAGGATATTTGGTAACATTAATGGATGTTTAGATGTGATGAATGGTATGAGAAATTGTTCTCTAGAGTGTGATATGTACTGAATCCTCTAGTTGTATGAGACATGGAGACTATTGAATTTGGACACCATGTGACTCGTCTATGGCCTAGTAGGAGGCACTTTTGTGTGACTTTGTATGACCACTGTGGAATGCACTTGTATTTGACCTTTATGACCTAGAGTATGTGATGAGTAGGAGTACCTTAGTTGGCCAAGATTAGTGGGAAGCACCTATGTGTGATTTTGCAGGCCCATGGTAAGTGATGAATGGGTATACCTAAGCAGTCCAAGGGTTGTGGGAAGCACTTACGTGTTACATGGAAGACCCATTGTAATCAATATGGAAGGATTTCACTAGTAGCTTAGGTTTTCGATGATTTGACTGATGATTCTTCTATACTACCCTAAATATATACCTAGTGTGATATGTCTTGTGCTTCGTGCTATAAATTGATGTTTTTTGTGTGCTCTTTCCTTTTTTTTGTAGTCCCAATTGAGTATTTTTTTAATCACCCTTGCAAGGGCTTCACCTGCACATGTTGTGACTGGGGAAAATGATTGAAATTTTGATATAGACTTTGGTGGACCCATACCTAGAGGTACCCATAGAGACGGGCCCGATATATGCTACGACAATGGACATTTTGTCCTAGGACTAGGCGGGGCCCAGTAGGATCAGGTGGACAGGATGTTCTTACTTCTTCTTCTAGTAACAACACTACTCTCACAATAATGTGAGGTTTTCTACGGATGTCCATCATAGTTTCCCTTTTTTACTTTTTTGTTCTCATTTTTATTAATGTATTTTTATTCTTACCCACATATGTTAGTTTTAATTGTACTTAGCTATTTTTATTGATACTTGTTTCCTTTTTAGTGTGTGGGACTTGGTTAGGCATGTATGTGTATACAAATACTCACGAAAATTCCTGCCACTTGCAGGTTGATGCCTTCGACACTAGTTGCCAGCCCCTGGCCTTCGGGAGGCGGGCATGGGGTAGTCATGACACGAGCCCTGTGCGATGCGTCGTGACAATGTTGTATTAGAGGGAGGTCAGTTATACCTCAGAGACTGAGAGTCTATTTTCTTGGTTGAAGAGTGTTAAATATTGCGAGTCTGGCTTTCTGATTCGGGGAGTCCAGTGTTGGTGTGACGATTGATGTATCCATACACTAGAATCCTAATTTTTTTCTAACTCGGTACACAAAAACACCGATTTCATGTGTTTGGGAATTTTTTTACTATTTATATCTTTTGTGTCATCTCACCAGGTATATCTTATTGATCTTGATTCATCTTGGTTCCTTTTCAAGATGCCTCCACAAAGACATCCAGCCCGGATTCCAGTGCCTGACCATGAGGATGGTCCACAGAGTGATGGGGCTTCGGTACAAGGACCATTTCCCATGATGGCATATCAAGCGGTTTCTCACCAATACAAATAATTTTTGTCCAATATTTACTACTAGTACTATCGGTAGAGGACACATGTAGGCTCAGTGCCTGACATGCGTTTCAGTGACATATACATCTCACGTTCTCAGGTGAGCCTGACTCACTAGCGGCTAGGCACTGGCATGAGGTGGTGACTGAGTTTCCATCAAGACTGGGAACCATTAGATCAGATGGAGGTCCATGAATGGAGACTTCAATGTGTCCTATAAGGGCGATGACAGGGTTTCGATTACCCATATCTTACGATGAAGAGACTTTTCTGTGGATAGAGCGTGAGATCCTTTCTAAGAGAAGGGGTCTCTTATAGTGACCCAGCCATTTCATACATTAATACTAAATAATTTTAAAGATAAATATCATTATTGTATTACACATATAGGATCCAACAGTTTAGTGTCTTGGGAAAACTAGGACCATAAATAACAATTACAACATCAATCATAAACATTTATTCAATTTCGTCTACTCTAGCTTTTTACTAGCACTTGACCTCCACTTAGTACATGTAATCTCCTGAGGATATACATAAAAATGGGTGATATAGAATCCTAGTAAGGGGATATATAAGAACAATATATCATGGGGTGATCATAATCATAACAAAGGAAAAGGATCATGGACATAAGATGAAGCATAAATATAAGACTTGAAATGTGGCAATGGATTAAAATGAAACATCATGTCATAGTGGTTAACTACCACACATACTTGTGAAAAAAGCTAGAATCTTGGTCACAAATAATTTCACAATTACTCATGAGATTCATCAATTTACCCAATGCATTGGAGCACAATATAATTTCGAGCACATCCGTCACATTTAGACATTCACATTACGCTATATAATTCCAGGCAACCGGTCATATCATAACATCATCATTTACCATGAATGAAATTTAAAAAATGAACATAACTAACCCATGAAATGGAATGGATTTTATCTCATAATAACACATTCATAAACATTGGGTTCCCAAAAAAAATAAGCAATTACACATATATTATAATAACTATCAATCTTGAATGAGAAGTAAAAGGTGTGTTCTTAAGAGATGAGTTCTTTTGGAAAACATTTGGTTTCACATAAATACTAGTGACAAACATATATATCCAAAAAAAGGAAAGAAAATTATGATCAAAATATTTTTAAGGAGAAACCACATCAATAAAGAGTGAAAGAGGGAGAACCCGAAGGATGAATGTTGGGTTCGAGAATTTCCCCTTACCTTGTATCTGAACGCATCATTCACTTTAATGTCTTGGATAAAGACATTATATTCATTAATTAGAAACTATAGAACCTATAATAAATTACAATGGTTCATTTTGGTTTCATTTTTTTATTTATGGACCTTTTGATGAGTTATAGGGTTTAAAAACATTGTTCGAGAATGTTTGTTTTTACGGTTTTCTTGAGCAGTTCCCTTGTATTCATAAATTGATGTTCGAGAAGAACATGGGTAAACATCCAGAAGTTAAAATGATCTTATATTGAGTTAAATCATATACCATGTGGATGAATCATTAGATAATAATGAAATGATGATAGTTTGAGTTAATTTGGACAGTTTTCAACCTCAATGAACTTGTTTTGATTAATCATTTAGTAATACGTACAAAAGTTAGTTCATGAACATTAAATAGAAATTAATACATATAAAATATTTATTTTCAACCCTAAAAATGGTTTCATGACGAGATATTAAGGTATAGATGAAAAAATAAAACATGTCTTCCTTAAAGGTGATAGATTAACACCTCACGAACAACATTTTCTGTTATAAAATAAAAGAAAATGGAGAAGGGGGTTGGATGATATAATATCCTATTAGTATCATAACATTCCATTATATTTATGATACTGTAGATACCATTCCATTTGGATATAGATAGGTGGGGAGAAAATTAGAAAAGAACTCTTTATTGAATGTAATTTAAAGGAAAAGAAGTAGAGAAACTAACTCTTGAATCCTCCTCTTGAGATCCTAATTAAGGGGACTAAGCATGGTCTTTATGATGAGACCAGAAGCTTTTGGACGTGGGTTAGAGGATTTGGAAGATTTTTGGGTAGAGTTCAGACAACTCTTGACACTTGAGAGGTGTGAGGAAATGAGGGTGTGAAGGGTGGTTTTTATAGTGGAAGGGACATGGGTTTTTTTAATATAAAATTCATTAAGTTATTATTTCTCCAAAAGACAAGTAATAGTGAGTCTTCCATGACCAAGAATAGTAATTTTATAACATAATCCAGAACCAAGTGGGATTACATCATAAAAACATCATACATGTCTCTATAATTACCTTTTTTAGCTTATTTTTTAAATTATGGTATTTCACTCTTCATAAAAAATTTACGTATTTCAGAAAAATCACAAAATTTCACCCCAACCATTTTTTGATGTGTAGAATAAAAAATATTAAGTCCATTTTTCAAAAATAATTTTCTATAATGATTAATTTAACATTTAATTAAAATCATAATTTACTTCTGAAAATATAGTTTTTGAAATTAAAATTGATTTTATATTGTTATCAAAAATTACGTAGGGTCTTATAAAATTATCTAAAAACTATAAGACATATATTTTTAAATTTTTGAACACATTTTACGAAAATAAATTTTCTTTTCAATTAATTAATTAATTATAATTAATTATTTATGACTTACAAAAATACCAAAACGTTTACAATGGTCAAATTTTCACTATCTAAGATTCCAAAATTTTATTTAATTATTCATGTGTAAGGTTACTCTTATATTGGATGATTTAATATTCATAGTGATCATACTACTATTCATTAGGGTATGTTGTTATTCATAAGGGTAGGCTACTATTCACCAAAAATTATATTTTTCTTATTGGACCCCAAAAATCATCTTGAACACAACTTTGCATGTTGGATTTTCAAAATTCCAAACACAGAAGTGACAAACTTATCCTTAAAGGTAACATAGCACTTAGTAGTTCATTATGTAGTGTTTTCATGTGATTTTATGACATAATTATAAGAAGGTAATTTCCATTGAAAAACTTTGGGTCTTTACATATATTTCCATAAAAACCTAAGGGGTATGTGGTCCCAAAAGCTTCTATAGCATTTTCAAGACAAAATTTTAGTAGTTGAGTATTCATTAAGGCGTACCGACCATTCCAGGTACTCGATGAATATGATACGACCAGTGATTTAAGGATCAGACCTCGGAGAGAGATGTATTTAGGGGAATCTAATCCAGAATTATTCCTCCATGCATTCCTACTTATGTTAGGGTGATAAGTAGAACCTTTTTGGTTGAATATTCATTGGTAGAGTCGATACAACCTTTGAATGTCCATGGTGGAAAAGCAAGGAATTGACATTAGTGTCATAGACGTGGACATGTAAAATGTTTTGATAATATGAACTGATAGGGACACATGAATATATAGAGCAGAAAACATAGAAGATGAGCTAGGAGGGCAGTAGGAGGTGGTATACATTTCAACATGTTACAACCACCACCCCAATGTGGTCCCCACTAGGCTCAGGGAGATGGAGGATAGAGGAAGGGAAAAGTTTCATATGGTAATGGTGTATGACCCAAGGGATCCATGAATGAATCAAAGTAAAATATGTGTCTACTACTAGAAGACATATTAATTGACATATGTAATAATCATTATTTCTTATCACAAATCTTGTTCAGGACATTGAATTTACATTTAAACCATTAAATTCATCCTTAGTTCAGAAGATATCAATGGGAGGAGACTCAATAATCACACTTATGTCGACAGTGTGATTTGACCTTTGAGGTGAGAGTTTTGGTTGAAACCTCTTGGTTGAAGTGTCAAGGCCTTACAACGTTAGTTTGGGTATGGAATGGCCATCCACAGTCCATGCTTCGATTGACTGTTATGGGCAAAAGGATGTGGTGTATCTGCAGCATTAGAATGGGGTTTTCCATGGATCATGAAAAAGGAAACCTAGGCAGCATCGGATAAACTCATTCATATGTGTTTGCAACCGATCACTCTTGAGTCACCCAACCATACCCTCATGGCATCAGATGTTTTGAGTTTTTAGTTCCCACCAGTAGTGGTTGAGTGTAGGAATGTCCTTTCAAATGATTTTTCAAGGATTAACCTCCTCGTAGGGAGAGGGACATCTGCATCATTCTATACCCTGATATGGCACCGATATCACCATCAAGATATCGTAGGGCTTTCATAAAGCTTCATGAGTAGGGGTGTTTTAGGGTGACTTTCATAGGAAGGACTTAGTAAAACCTAGTGTTCACAGTTATGTGTGGATTGCAAGTACATTAATGAAGTGGTCTTGGATAATGAGTACCCACTAACAAAGGGTCAATGGGAATAAAAATCTATTAAAAGGGGTATCCTTTCGCGTGGATAGAAAGGTTCTTGTAGTATTTTTATCAGTTGATACAATAGTGATGGATGGAATTCCTCTAGGACTATGAATTTTGGAAGGTGGAATGTGGCAGCGGACACACTCAACAAGAGGTTTGGTTTGCAGCTGCTGGGTGAGGTGATAGAGGATCTAGCCGCGATGCAGATATCCTTCATGGAAATGATGGAGAAGTTTTCCTCTAGTATATGACTATCACTCCCCTACTTCTTCAGCAATATAGGGAGGCACAACTTCAGGATGTTGACAGCAAGGCCAGATGTGGTCAGATATCATCAGGACAAGCTCCGAAGGGATTTTTGATTGGTGGGGATCACATCGTCCTTTCTAGAGGAGGCACCATAGTACCAGTGATGTTAAGAGAGGAGGTGTTGAGGGAGTTCCATAAATACCCTTTGTTAGTACATCCTCGTGTGGCAAAGATATACCAGAACCTCTGATGTCAGTACTGGTTTCCATGGATGAAGAAAGATGTGGTAGATTTTGTTTCAAAATGCCTCTTTTTTCCGCAAGTGAATGTGGAGAAATTTGATCCAGCATGCTTTACACATCCACATGAGGTACTAAAGTGGAAGTGAAATAGTATCTCGATAGAGTTCATTATGGAATTACCACACACATATAGGGGAAACATCTATAACTAGGTGATCATTTATCGACTTACAAATTCGTCTCACTTACTACTCATCCAGGAGCATAGATCATTATTAAAATTGGGACACCTCTATGTCCATGAGATTGTGAGGCTTCAGTGGGTGACATTCATGATTGTCTCAAGCCATGATACATGATTTACATCCTAGTTGTAGAATGGTTTGCTGGAGGCGTTCAGGACTCAGCTGCACATGAGAACAACTTTTCACCACCAGATATATGGTCAGATGGAGCAGACTTTACACAACTTGGAGAACATGCTACGTGTTTGTGTCCTCTTTTTTTCATAGTTGGGAGCACCACCTACCACTAGTGGATTTTTCATACATCAATAGTTATCAATCCACCATTGGTATGGCACAGTTTGAGGCCTTGTACTAGCATCCATGTCGATCACCTCTATGAAGGATAGACTCATGGGAGTCATCACTCATGAGTCTAGAGTTTGTACTGGCTACCATTGAGAAGGTGAAGATCATCCAGGAGTGGATGAGAACTGCAAAGGGCAGAAAAAAAGTCATATTAAGAAAGGATACAGAGACACTTGGTGATTGAGGATGGAGACTATGTTTTCCTTCTAGTCTCACCCCGATGAGGTTTGCGGAGATTTGGCCAGGGCGGAAAACTATCTTTGAAGTTGTTCAGACCTTTTTAGATTTTATATAGAGGTGGTGATGTGGTGTACTACCTAGTTCTTCCCCCACAGGTGTGCCGTGTGCATGATGTTTTTCACATGTCGCAGCTAAGGGGGTATGTGCAAGATCTATTACACTATATCGATTAGGGTGAGAAGGATATTGAAGATGGGGTGACGGTTGTGGTGTTCTTGGTAGAGATAGAGGATCAAAACGAGAAGGTCATTTGTGGAAAGTTGATTCCTCTATAGCATGTTCGGTGGCATCACTAGAATATCTAGGAGAGCACTTAGGGGTGTGAGACATAGATTCATGCTCAGTACCCACACTAATTTTATTTTCCCTTATTTAGACTTTCTGGAATGTAAAGACCAAAAGTGGGAAGAATGTAAGGTCCCTGAATATCCATATATATATATATTTAAAAAAATTGGAATTATTTCAAGATAATGTGTTGAGACGGTGTGCGATTCTGAGGCCCAGAGTTCATCGAATGATCTGTCAAAAAAATTTATGCTTTAAATAGCGCATGTGAGCATTTTTTCTAAAAAAGTAGAATAACTCTTAAAAATTTTCACATATTAGAAATCCAAGGGCCCCATTGTTTTCTGGATGGCAGGTTTACCCAAGAAATGACCTATGTTTCATCAGCTCAACAATCCAGTGTGAAAATCTAAAAATGGAATAACCGTTAACAAAACTATTAAGTAAAATTATTTTATTTTTCAAATTATTATAACTCAAAAAATGTGACTCAGATTAAAAATCTGAGACCACCGCTGAGTTCATGAGGGTATTCTTTCCTAAGGAAGATCCTAACATTATGGGGCGCGTGCCAACAGTGGCTGTTAGTTTTGGCTGTAAATAAAATATTTAAGTGACAATTATTTTAATATTGCATCCTTATAACTCCTAATCAGAAAATCGGATTGAAAATACAGGAGTACCATTGCGCTAGTGATGATGTGTTCCACTTATAGGGAGACTAACCTCTACCAGAGCATGTTGAGAGTGAAAGTTAATTTTTGAACTTTTTTAAGGTACATTCAGTATGCGTGTAAGCGGGTCATTTAAAAATTTTAAGCAATGCTCGGATTGAAAATACGAGGGCACCGTTTAAATAAGAATTCTAATATTTTCTTAGAAAGGACATAACTTTGACTAGAATGGTTCAGACATATAAATTAATTTTTGGACTTTTTAGAAAATAATAAAATAGCATAAAATGTTATTTATATTGTTTTGTGACCATTAAACGGAGGACGGTAGCGCTGTGGTGTGACGATGAGGCAATGAAGAGGTGAATTAATGGAACTCATTAATGGATCAAAAACCCACAACATAATGATACTTTAATGACACATAATAGTGACATTGTTTCATAAATGAATAAGTTTAACGACATGACGACGTAGTATTACAAAAACATTGCGATGTGTTTTCTTTTTAATAGTTTGATGTGTTGGTTGAATTATGATTAAAACTATGATGATTCTTTGATGAAACTCTGATAGATTTCTTCCCCAATAAATAATGGCGAATACCAGTGGGATGTCATTGACATCTATATACTTCGAAGAATGACGAATGCCATCGACCTCTTAGATGTTGAAGGTCAAAAAGTTGTGGAAATGAATGTCAACAAGGTCACATTATTTCATTTTAATGTTATTTCACATTCTTATTCTATAACCGATTAACGCGAATAAACCCACGAATAGGTTGCTCCTCGAATCAAGTGTTAATCCGAGAGGGTGACTTTTCTTTATAGAGTTATTATCTAGGATTAGTTTTTCTCTAGATTGATTTAGCCACAATCCACATGCCTCCCCATGATTATAAACATGATATGTTGAGGGCGCGGGCTGACATGAACAAGGCATGAGGTCCTCCACCATTTGTGTTCTTTAAGGCATCACCCTCAATGTGGCGGTAATAAGATTTTATGACCTTCACGGTAAAGAGGTCATTCTCCAGAGAGTGAAGGTGTAGGCGGCATGAAGAACGGATCACTAGAGTGCATTCAATGGTCCGTTGAACATCTATTAGTGTGACGGTGCTAGCGGCAGGAGTCTCGGGAAAATGGGGTGTTGTGCTCGTCGGCACGCCGCATCGGTAGTGGGGAGACATGGTGCCCGCCCAGCACCGCGTGGAGGGATGACCCACATCTGGGCCGTCTAGGTGGCTGGGCATTCTAGGGACACTCGACCAAGACAGGAGGGCCCTATGCGTTCACAAGGCCAGTGGTGGATGGATGTAATAGGAAGCCACATCCCGAACAGGCGGCGCACCACCAGCCCGCATCACCCGGGCCGGACGTCGGGCTAGCTGGTCGTGGCCCCATCCAATGGGGCGGGCCCTCGGTCTACTAGGACTAACCCGCACCGACAGGCCATACCCGTACCCAGTTGGGTGAACTCATGCGGGCATGCTAGACATGTTCCCTTCGTGTCATGGTGGTCTAGAACGGGTCACCGAGCGACCAGGTAGGCTGGACCCTTTGCCAAACCGAGCCAGGTCCAGCAAGGCCCATTTGGCCGGGCACAATGGCCAGGCTGGACCAGACTGACCCAGACCTGAACCATATCAGGTTGAGTCATTCAAATTAAACCAGGGTATGTGGGAACCCCGGGCCAGGTTGGTCAAGCAGGTTTGACTAGGTCAGACTGGGCCTAGATGCAACTCGCCCCTATTTACTAAAACGCTCGTATCTTAAAAACCGAGCATCTGATTTATGAGCCATTTTATGCATTGGTACCCTCTCGATGAGGAGGAACTTTTTTTATGATTTATGGTTACTTTAAAGGAATTTGATATGAGACTAAGGGCTTATGGAGTATTTCTCCTAGGTGGGTTGTGTACGGAACCCTGCGGTTGGCTAAGAACTGAATACTGTTGAATTTTCAATCTATGGGACTCAACAATAGCCCAGTGGGAATCACTTCTATGTAAATTTTCAGGCCCACAGTGGGGAGCACTTCTATGTGAATTTATAGGACCATGTTACACGATGAGTAGGAGTACCTCAGTTGGCCAAGATTAGTGGGAATCACTTCTGTGTGACTTTACAGGACCTCGATACACGATGAGGAGGTGTACCTATGCAGTCTAATGTTTTTAGAATGCACATACGTGTTTTTTGGTAGGCCCACTATAATCAATAGATGAGGAGTTCCTTAGATGGTGTGGTGTTTGACGATGCGACTGATGATTCCTCTATCAATACAGAAAATATATACCTGGTGTGAGCTATCTTGTGCTTCGTGCATTACTCTAAGGATTTTTGTGTGTTATTTCATTTTTGTTTTGGGGTACCTAATGAATATTTTTTTAATCACCACTACATGGGCGTTTTCCACAAGGGTTTTTTCTTGTGAAATTAATTTAGGTTTTCCCAAAGAGTTTGGGGGAACTGGACCCAAAGCTGCTCAGGGAGACGAGACTAACAGATGCTGCAACAGTGGACTTTGTGGCCTAGGAAAAAGTGGGTCCCTATAGGATCGGGTGGAAATGATGTTCTACATTTCCTTCTAGAAGCGACACTACTCTTATTATCAGGTGGTGTTTTCCATAGATGGTCATCATAATTTCCTTTTTATACTCTTCTGTTTTCAGCTATTTTGTTGGGTTTGTATTCTGGCCCACTTATATTAGTTGTACATGTACTCAACTTTGTTATAGTGGTAATTGATTCCTTTGTAGTTTGTGGGACTTGTTTGGGCATGCATGTGCGTACATGTACTCAGGAAAATGCCTCCCACTTGCAGGTTGACGCCTTCGGTGCTAGTCACCAACCCCTGGCCTTCAGGAGGCGAGATTTGGGTAGTCTCAACATGGGCCCTTGGGGATGGGTCGTGACATATATACATTTTTCCAGTAACATCCCCTTTGGTATTTTCATATATAGTTAATAGTTTAAACCCTTCTAACTAGAAATTAAGTTCATATAATTCTCATGATAACATTTCAGAGAGTATGAGAGGCCATTAATGATGGTCATTGTCTATATTGAACCAAATTGATAAAGAAACTGCCACCACAGATATTCATAATGATAAATGGACATGGATATACTATTTTAATACAATACAAACATAAATTAATTTAAATTTTATATAAACAATATAAGATGGATTTCAATTTTTTGCTATGATGTTTCTAATATTTGACCCCAATGACATAAAAATTGTGTATAACACCGCATACTATATCGAGGAGTGAACCTACATAAATATTTTTTCTATCCTCATATATCTTGGAATTTAAAATTAGTTGAGGTTTTGTAGGGGGACATGTGATTCATTTACTGCTGTTGGACCAAGTTTATGATGTGAATTTTATTTGGTTATACCATCTTGTTATGGTAGGTGTAGGGTGTTCCACTATAAGTTCATGTGACAGAATAAGCTTTATTGTTTTTAGGATAGTTCACATCTTGTTCCAAGTAATTGTTTCATGGTGAGGATCATGTAAGATATTTAGGGAATGATCAAGGACCATGCTGCAGCCGTGGGATTTTTAGTCTGGTGGGAACTTCATTGAAGTAAACTCATATGGTGATGGGAATAAATCTATGGGATGCAAGGATCGTGTCATGATGGAAGGATTCACACTAGGATGATAACTCTTAGGTGTGATTATGATTTCTATAATCCATTACATAATTGTGTTGAAACCTTATTTATTGGGTATGGTAACCCTTTCATATTTTTTCTAGAAACCATTTTCTATTGGGCCTAGTAACCATTACATATTGGGATGGAAATAAATACATATAAGTAGTATAACACTTATGTTTTCCCAATTGATCTAGAAACAATTACATATTGTTATTGAAACCTTTATATATTGTGTCTAGAAACCCATAATTATTATATACAGAAACATTTATATATTTGTTCTAGAAACCTTTAATTATTGGGAATGGAAACCCTTATATTTGGAGTATAACAACCATTGCATATTGATCTAGTAACCCTTAAGTAACACACCCTTATGTATCAAACCTTGGAAAACCTTTCATATTTAATCCAAAGACTTTTATGAATCAAACCCAATGAAACTAAAATATTTTGGTCTCAATAATTTCTTATGATCTCCCAAATATATCATTAATAAATTTTACATGGGTGAGGATGGGCATGTAGTGACACATTTAGTTTCACCGTAAGGGATGTAAATTAGCACTTAATAGAAGGAGGGTTTCACATTGATGTTAAGCCATAAAAACGTGTAGTGTCATAGAGGTAGAGTTTATGCTATGGTAACCTAAAATATAGGTTCTATATTTCTTCTCATTAATATTTGTGTCATTTCATGGTCATGAGGGCCACATCATTGGGGTGCCCAGAAGGATCATTACACTATGATCTCTATGGTCATGACAAAATTCATGAATGTGGTAGTATTTCAAAATAATTTATTAAATAATTTTTTTTTATATTATGTTTAGTAAATTAGGGTTCTTTATTCATTACAAAAACATACTTATTCTCCACCCCCTCTTAATTAGTTCTCTTCAATGGTGGTTACACTTTGGATATTTACCTTATTTTAGTGACTTATATTCTGGGTTATAACTAGAGGTAAAGATATCATTCCTCTGTAATTCATTCTTAGTTATTATTATTATTATGAAGTGTTAAGTCAGTTTTGGATTTTAATTCTAATATTTAGGTCTCTCTTCCAACTCATTGATTCACCTTTTTAAGACTAAATGAACTAGTGACCTTTTATTGGATCTTACTAATATCATATGTAATGTTGTTTATATACTATACCTAAGAAATAATCTTGTTTCTGTGTGCATATTTTGTGTGTACACACCAATTGAATTTGAAATTGACCTAAAACATGATTAAATAGGGCATATACCGGATTTATATTGAAGTCACCTTGTTCCAACCCCAAACTATTGGATAATTAATGTTGCACCTGAAGAATTTTCAACCATGATTGGTGTTCCTCTAACAAAAAAAATGTGAAATATTGGATTCATCCCAAGGCGATCCCTATGATGAAATCCTTTGTTTTGTTTTCCCATTTTCATACATGTATGGGAAATTGTTACATCATTCTCTTAGACATTTTTCATTCAACATTTACTTAATTCAATTCCAATCATCGAGATAAAAATTATTCAATCGCAATATTCATGTTATCCCACCAGATGTTTTTATTTAAAGCTTTATAAATCTTAGTGATTCCTAGATGAATAGAGAAATATGAGATAATCATGCCATATAGAATACCCCTTTACAGATCAAGTTTTTATGGGACACATATATCAATTCTAAAACTTATAACTCCATCTTTAGAAAAGGTAAACCCTATAATATTCACATACTTTTTTCTGTTATAATTCATCATATTTTTAGGACACCTTGATCCAATGAAAAATAGATGGTTTGGAGGTTATTTTAGAAAGTAAAGATGAAGATCCACGTAATAATCCCTTATCCAACCTCTATATTTCTAAAATTATTGTATCTCTTTCAATCCTCATCATGTATAAGGTTGTAATAACTGGGGCTCGGTGACAGTACAGACACTCCGCCTTAACATGGTCGTCGGGTCCTAGCCCACCGGGTACCACTAGTTGCCCCGCAGACACGTGGGGCCCACCCCAAGGTCCACCAATGTGCCCGAACGGGTCATCTGACTAATGAATGTCCCCATAGGCAATCACATGTCCATTCTAGTGTGCTTTTTTCCTCACTCACACACACCCCAGGAAACATTCCAATAAGGTCACCCATCATGATCAGTACTCCATGCCAACCATGCATAACTATGGATTACTAATCAGGTAGGCTCTCAAAAAGGAAGGTGCACCTTATTGACATGAGTCATATCATTTAGTCATTTAACCCTTTATCATTATTGGGTGTTACAATCACCCCCTTTTAGAGCACAATGTCCTCGTTGTGGGCCCTACATCTTCACTCGGGGAGTGCACTGCACTTAAGGCTGGGTACCACCTCTAATACCAAATGTAACAACTGGGTCCCAGTGATAGCACAGACACCCCTCCTTAACATGGTCGTCGAGTCCTGGCACACCAGGTACCACCAGTTGCCCCGTAGACATGTGGGGCCCACCCCAAGGTCCACCCACTAGCCCGAACAAGTCATCTAACTAATGTCTGTCCCCACATGCCAATACATGTCCTTTCCAGTGTGCTTTTTTCCTCACTCACACACACCCCAGGAAACATTCCTAGAAGGTCACCCATCCTGATCACTACTCCAGGCCAAGCATGATTAACTGTGCAATTCTAATCAGGTAGCCTCCACAAAAGGAATATGCACCTTGTTGACATGAGTCATATCATTAAGTCATTTAACCCTTTATCATTCTGGGGGTGTTACAAAGGTTGTCAGATCGTTTCTACTTATTTTTTCTTCCCCATTATTTTCCTTCTCATGATGTTAATAGATTGAATAGTAAAAATCCATGATTATCAGTAACCCCCTTCATTAGTGAACATTGAGCTCCTTTTTTTGTGAAAATATGCTTTTGGATTTTATGAACCATATATATGTCACACTTTTCCACATATAAATAATTTCACAACTTTTTCAAGATGAAAATCATTAAATCCAATTACAGATCATGTGTTGTTTAGTTTTTATCAAGGATATTTAAATAGAGGGAGTAATAATCTATCAATTTATCATCTTTCTTGAGTATATAAACCAATCCCTTTATGAAAACATCACTATAGGTCTGGAATAATTTCCCATTTTTGGGTAATGTGGGTATTATTTCAGTGATTAGACCCTTATTTAAATCATTAAATATCTCTTAACATTCATCAATTTTGAAAAACATGACTCCATTATGAATTATCTTGGTTAGTGGGCTTTATAATCATGATAACTTTCTCACAAATTATTGATAGTACATTGATAGTCCATGGAAAATATGTTTTCCAATCCTATATGATGGTTTGGGAAATCCTTTAATTGGCTATATTTTTGAAGGATCCAATTATATTCCTTCACTTGTTATAACATTCCCCAGGAATGTTACTTCACAATCAAAAATATAATTTTACAATACATTGTATAAAAGATTTATTTTGGAAATGTCTGAAGTACAACATTAAAATTCTCATCCCATTCCACATTTAATTTACAGTATAAAATAATATCATGAGTAAATACTACCGTAAATTTGATGAGATAATCCTAAAAGACATTATTCATTAAGTAAATGAAGATAGTTGTAGAATTATTTGGTCCAATTCGCATCACTATGAACTTGTAGTTCCCTTACCTTGTATAAAAAGTAGTCTTGAGGATATCCTCCTTATTCAACATTACATGATAATATCCTAGCCAATGATCTAGCTCATAGAAGTATTGAATACCATGTATGTGATTTAGTAAGTCATCAATACATGGGAGATGATACTTATTATTTATCGTTATCTAATTGTGCTCACATTAATAATGTCGAGCTTAATTGACACATCCAAATTTATAATAAAAAAAGACTGGTGCACACCACTGTGAACTAATTAAGAATATAATACCATTATTAAGAATCTCCAATAGTTTTTTATTTGGATATTGAAGTAGAAAAGACTCTAGTCTATATGAATTTGTGGATGTTGGAAATTATCTTAGTATAAGTTTGACTGAGAAATCAACCTATTGGCTAAGAGGATGACCAAAGAATTATTCGGGAAAACTATTACCGACTTCTTTAATAATGGGAATATGATCAAGTTTGATCTTTTTCTTAGTCTCAATAATTTATGCTAGATAGACTAACTCAAAATTAAATAATATAAATTCTTGACATGATGATTCAATAGGAGATTCATCCTCCTCTATACACATATATAAAATAGGATGGGTATTTTTGATTGGGAGGTTGATTTTCTTCTCTTAGAAATTTATATTGCCTATATAAATAGGAAATCCAATCCATCCCTAAAATAGAATGAAATTCTGGTAAAGGGGGTATCACAAGTTTTTTTTTTGGAATTTAGTCTCACAAATTTTTATATTGGATGAGTTATATTCTTGGGATTATACAATTGGATCATTTTTCATCTTCACTAATAACTCGAGTTCCACGTTTTGAGATGGTGTTTTAATAGTTCAACTAAATTAATGTGATGTGAAGGAATTTATAGAACCATAACCAAAAGGTAAATTTGTTATCCTTGAATTAATAACTAGCATACCTTTCGCCACTTCATTTTCTTGATACACCTAAAAGTTTAGATGGTATAAGACCACCTTTTATCTTTAGCCCTTTGAGTTTTTTTTCACCGGTTGTCTTCACCAACACTTTTCATTGTGTATTTATTTTCGTAGTCCCCTTCTTCCTTAAAGTAGAAACATTGGACAATGGAATGATGGTTTAATAGAGCATTGCTTTCTTCTAATAAATTTATGGGTTTTCCCCATATAAAGTCACTAGATAAGTGCCCTTCCCTTACGTATCTAAAGTATTTACTTCCCCCTGTAAGAAATTTTTAGGATGCTTCTTCCCACAATTTTTAAAAGTAGGATGTTCTATTTCATTTAAACATGGTATTAATCTATAATATCAGCATAATTAAAATATATCATCTGATTATTATCTCTAGACCTAGAATACCCTTGAAATTATCTCATATCCATTTTGACTTTTATAAAATATAACAAAATTCATTCAAAGATATCAAACTATAAAATCACCAAGTATTTTTATAAACTCAAATTGATCCCACCAAATAAGAATTAGTCACTAAATTTGGGGTAAATGAAAAAGCTAGTGGTGAATAGTGAAAGTCTTGTGAATTTTAAATTTTACGCCTTAATGGATTCAACTTCATTTTTCTGGTGGCCAAGGAAATACCTCCCTATTTTAATTCACCGAGTGTAAGGAATGTATTTATCAAAAAAATATTTTCTTAACAACTTTCCACTCCATCGCTTTGATCTTTGCATAAGGCTTCATATTTTTTGAAAACCCCCTCCAGTGATCACCTTCTACATCTGCACAATAAATTTCCAGTATGACCTTCGCCTTATCATAGAATTAAAGGTTGGGGAAGCTCTTTGAATATATTTCATCCACTAGTCTATAATTAACGGATCATAATATCAACTAAAATTTGAAGGGATTTTCAATTAAATGTCCCAATTACAACTACACCATGATTATATAGATGTGTGTGTTCTTCATAACTCAATTTTATATTTAAAAGATGATTTAATTGATAATGTGTTTTCATGATGTTTCTGACTCCTACTCCCATCAGGTTGTTCATCTCATTTCGGAAAACATTACATTTCCCCACACATTAGTTATAGACTCAGTTTCTCCTATTTATATCGATCAACTATAAAAATGGGAAAATTAGGGATAACTTATTTTAACTAACTAATAACAGACATGGGAAACCATAAATATTAAAGTGATAACTCAAAAATTACATATTTTCCTTAACCAATGATTTTTTAGGTTTAGATTTAACATATCCATGATCTATTTCCTAACATAATATATTATGGGTATTTTTCTCCATTAATAATGGTATTTATGGAGCTTGTGAATTTACCAAAGCATATCCCTCCGGAGTGTTAGACTATGATTTTGACAATGAATATTTATCACACACTATGTGGATATTAAGTCAAACCCATTGAACCCTTTTCAGGGTTATTACCCCTAGGTAAAACTACTCAAGATGTACATCAACCTATAATATCTAGAAATAGATTTATTTACATTGAAACCACTTACTCTGTACTATTAAAAAAATTAGGGACTTTTTTCCTTTGTATAGTATTATCCCAAAGGATTTCATTAGGGTTTTATAATAGCAATCCATATAAATATCTAGACATTCCTATGATACCTACTATGACAAGCCATATTTTAATACACATTAACTCATTGTTTATTACATGAATGTACATATAATACAACCCTGGAATATAGTGATTCCTATTATATTTGGGATACTATTTGCATAGCATAATAACATGCAACATTTTCACAATAAAATTACCAAAAAATTCCACAAAATGCCCTTAAAATTGAATTGCTATTTCAAAATAGCTTGGGATAAAATGGGGACATGCATAAGAAAGGGGCAAACTTAAAGCCCAATAAGGGAATAATAAAATCCTAGAATAAGGTACATCAATACATGTGATTCCAGAAGAATATCAAGGTGACATAAAAATTTGTTATAATCATAAACATGAATATAAAAGCCTGATATGGAATAATAACATCAATTAAACAAATGATTGATCACAAAATATAATACGTGAAATCATAAGTGTATATCAAGGATAACCATCATGAAATAATAATATATCATGATTATGATAATGTTCAATTAACCATACATGTAATATCATGAGATTAAAAAAAACCCAATGCATTGGATGGATATATAATTCAAGGCCCACCCACCACATTTATATCATATACATACATAACTGTTCCACATAGATCATAAAACATAAGAATGAATTTCATCACTTTTAATAACTTGTTTAAGGAGGGTGGGTTACATATATATAATTCCAAAATCAATAGAGGATAATTAAAAATAGGTGATTACCCTTGACTGTAAATGGATATGGGTATTCATTACACACAAATTTAACAGAAAATGTCACAGGATAATTTTAACAGCATAACAGCGGTGTATAAAGTTTATGGACGGGTATAATGATAGTGAAATGGTTATATAATCACATGGTAAAAAATATAATAGAAATAGGTATGTTTAAAAACATAGTCTAACATGAATAATTGGAAACAAAAAGGCATAATACAAATAATGTTCTTGAATGAAGAGAATGAGGAGAGGATCCTTTGTCTTAAGAAGGAACTTCTGAAAGCTTCGGAGGATATTCTTAAGAGACTGGGAACAACTTTTGAGGAATATATATTGGGAAAGGAAGTTTCAATTAATGATAAAATGGTTAAATATGAGGAGGAATTAAATATTTTGAGGGTTAATATTGACAAATATTGATAATTTCTGTATTAATGTCTAAATTCAGGTTTTGGACTCTATATGATAATATAATAAAAAAACAAACCCTAAAATGGGTTTTACCCTATATTTCTATCAAAGATTATTATTTATAAAAAAATAAGAGGATATTAATTTAACTAATTAGAAAATACTCTTGGTGATCTGTAAGTGAGTCATTTTCCTCAAAAATATATTTTAAAAACATAAAATATAATATATTTATTGGAGGATTCGTTAAGGTTTTATAAAATTCATAAAATAAATTGAAAAAAAAATCATTTAAAGTGGAAAAATATTTTTTGTAATCAATTATAACAACCATAACATTTATCAATAAGATTCCACTTAAGATTTAAATTAAATTTCTTAGTATGTATTGTGGATATATAAATTGCATGCACTACTTTGGTTTTGTTATATCCTGTGAAATTTAAAACCCCATTAAGAATCTTTTAAAATTATAATGTAGTTTTTGAAGAGTGATCACATGATTAGTGTAAATATATGGTTTTAAAAATTTAATTGACATAAACAAAGGAAGTAATGGCCTCAACCAGTGGGAACATACCCTATGATGCTCGTTTATTAGAGATTCCAATGGAGATCGAATCACTTGGATTTTCCCTTCAACAAGCCCAAGATGAGATCCAACTAATCAAAAATGATTAAAATGTTTTATTATAGATGTTCAACTTCATCTAGATCAGGAACCAACCATTTACACTGAACCAACCCATGATACTCTCACCATCGTGCACCTTACCCTTAGTAAATTTTCTAGTGTATTAAACAGATATTTATCAAGATCATAATAATATGAATATTTATAATTTATTTTCAGTAGAATATTTTTTTTTATTTTCTTCGTATCATTACTTTATCATTTTTTTAATAAAATAGAAATTTTGATTTTAATTACTAATCAATTTAAAATAAGCTGTTTTTTAAGGAATTATGTAATTTTTTTGATAAATTATATTTTCATAAAATATTATTGTTAAATAATTTTTATTATATATAAATGATCAGATAATTTTTAAGTGATGTAGTTATGATGCTAAAATTTCACCCAGATTATCCATTCTAAACAATTGTGAAGTAAATACCCATACCCATTTCCTGTCATGGTTGTCCACCACAGTGCACTTATAATTTATTTAATTGGGACATAAATGTATGTACTCTACAATCCATGAACATGTAATAATATATTAAAATGAATTAATCTATCTAGTATGGTCTATGTTTCACACTTATGCATGACAATGAAATGAATGTAATGGGTGTGCCCAGAATTATATAGTCCTCCAATGCATAGGGTAATATTTTAGAATCATGAGATGTCATGAAATGGATTATAGAATAAACATAATCTGTCATGGGACTTTTTATCATGATTTCCCAGTAATTGTCCTTTACCTATGTTTATAATGATTTTTTTTAAATTTCTTCCACATTTCCCATGAAACATTTATCTTATCATGATATGTCATGCTTCATTATTAATGTTTATGATTATCACACCTTTAATGCCCAATTGATATACATATTGTCTAAAATATATTTATTTCTTCATATTATTCCATTTTTATTCCCTTAATTTCCTTTTTGACTCACCCATTTCTTACACAAGTCCCTTTGTTATCCAATGCGGCTTTAAGTATGAGCATGTTAAGGATGTTTTCAATAAAGATGAAATATTTTACAACTTTAATTTGTTATGTAATGTACATAATTCCCAAATAGATTTAATTTTAGATCATATGGTTTGTATTAACTATTATCTTATATAAAAAATCATTTATTAAAGTTAAATAATGATAAGGGTATTATAGTTGGTATAAAATGGATGATTTAGTTATTTTTTCCATTATGATTACAAAAAACTCCAGTGAATTCCTTTGGGATTAGACTAAGTATAAGAAACCACACCTTTTTTAATCAAATATTAAGTGATTTATCAATAAATTACATACCTATCTGGATATTACATGTGGATATGGATCTGGTAAAAATTTACATAGGGGTAAAACCCAAAAACATTGTATAGAACTAGACTTTACTACGAACTATGGCATGACAATGAGACTTTATGCACACCTGTTTTGACACTCTTAGGGGATATGATTTGGTAAATTCCTAATCTAATTATGAACCATTATTATGTAAATAAAAAAATATCCATAATAATATATGTCAGTAAATTTTTCATGGAAAACATAGATAAAGCCCAAAAAATTCATAAGTTATGTAAATCCTGTATTTTATAAGTAATATAATTAATGTCATTAGATTTCCATTTATTTGTTGAATAGTTTAAAAAATAATCATCCCGAATTTTTCCATTATTATAGCCAATGGTAAGAAATATGAGTAATCAGTTAAACAACCAATGTGAAGGGAAATGCGATGACTCCCCCAATAAGATACACAACCCCATAAGAGCGAGAATGGTGAACTTTGTGATGAAACCCTTTCATATGACTCATCTTATAAATTGAAACCATGCATAAGAGGAGTGACCAAATCCCCCAATGAACGAACAAGATGAAACCAATATCTTTCTGTGAATCAGTCATCTGACTTTCAATATATCATCTGATCTCTTAATCTTGGAAAAATGGATCAACTCCATTAAGAAGATTTTATATATCCTTAAATGTTATGATCAAGATAACATTCTACTATCTAATTATCACATAGAGGTATAAGATGATTTGTGGTGGTTATTGATCAAGAATATGACTCTTGAGGATGATATCGAAGTGATGGGGTGGTATGAATTCTAGAAAATGTTTTTTAATAAATATTTTCCCCTTTCAATTTGAAATTAAATAGAAATAGGTTTCCTTTCCCAGAAAAAAAGATGAAAAATATATTTGGGAGTATGAGGAAACCTATACAAGACTTTCACAACATTACACCAGATTTTTCATCATCCATTAATAAAATTTTGATCACATCTTTGGTGGGAAAAAACATATTCTATGAAAATCCCAAACATTATGATACTTTGATATCTATGAGGAAGTTTTCTGATGTGACCTCAAAGTTGAATGAGGATCAAAAAATTTAAATGTTATCATAGTGATAATAATCAGAAATTTGATTTTATTTCTGTTGGTTTAATGGATAAATCTAATGGTGCTACAAAATTTTAACATCTCACTTGTAAAAATTGTGGAAAGAAGAACCATAGAAATTCCCTAAGGGTAATGAGGAAATGATTTCTGGTGTGTGAATGGAGGACAACAAGAAAGATATTACCAAATTGAGAAACCAACTAATGGGATGGAGGAAAGTAATAATAGAATAAACCCTCAGTACAACATTCATTTCATCAACTATTAGTAACAAAAGAACTTTGAAAAGCAATTCACATATATTTGAGATTTTAGAGAAAACCAAATCATAAATGGTAATAAGGAAAAGTTTTTGATATTAAAACCACAATGTTGGATCTCAATAATGATGTGGTGATATGTACACTAGTTATTCATTTACAAATAGATAACTTAACTTTTGATTCTGGTTCTACAAATTTCTCCATATCATGAATGTTTTGTAGAATTATTTGAACGCCAACAAAAATTATGGAAGTTGAGTTACTAGTGTAAATGGAAAATTGGGAAATTATTATATCCCAATTATATAACACCCCATATATATTTATGGTATGAACATCTAAGAGAACAATGTGATACTCCCATTGGTGGAATTGATGAAATTCTGGGTATGGAAAGGATTTTTCTGTATAAATCCAACATAAATTAATGAAAGAAGGAAATAAATATTCATTTTGAGAATCGAACCCCGATTCTATACAATCAAAAAGAGAATGATGAATCTTATTTTGAACCAACATCTCCAGAATAGATATTATTTCCCTATGAGTATTCATATCTAGCTCAAATGATTGATTCTTATGAAAGTATTATCCTTTAATATGTGCTAATTATGAGAGAATATGCATAATTTTTTACCAAATAATTACTTGGCCTTCCTCCTAGCTGAGAGGTTACAGTTTCAATAAAATGTATACCCAGGGAGTTACCATTATCCATGAATATATATAGAATATTTTTTTGAACATAAGGATGTAAATAAAGAACTAAATGAGATTCTCAATAATGTGTCCATATACCCAATTGTTTCCCCATGGGGTGCACCAGTCCTCTTGTTCCTGAAGAAGGATAGGTTAATGTTCCTTTTTATTGATTACCATGAGATAAAAAAGATCTTGATAAAGAAAATGTATCCCCTACCTACATATTTATGAATTATTTGATTAGATATGTGGAGAAAAATACATATCCTATGTTGATTTGTGGTTATGGAATTACCAAGTTTGGGTGATGAAGAGGGATATCCCAAATACTGATATTTGTACAAGGTATGGGCACTATGTGTTCATAGTAATGAGATTCAGACTCACTAAGGCTCCAAATTTTTTCATGTATTTGATGAATAGAGTCCTTATAGATTTCATTGAAAAATGTTTGGTAGTATTTAGAGATGATATTATAATATACCACAAAATAATGGTGGATCTTGAGAAGCATCTAATAAATGTTCTAAAAACATTGGTAAAGTGGATGTTTTATTCCATGTACAAAAAATAAGATTTATGGTTGAAGGAACACACATTCTTGGTGAATATTATCACAAGAAATTGATATCTATGGACCATTTAAAGATATAATCACTTTAAGGTGGGTTGATGCCATCATCTGTGACAGATATCCATAGTTTCCTTATAATTTTTGGGTATTAACAACGATTTGTGAGAAATTTATCATGATTTTAAAACACTATAAATAGGCTAAATCTTAGGGGGTTATGTTTTCTTCAAATTATGTGTGTGAAGGGAGATTCAAGGAGTTTAAAATAGTCTTATTACAAAACTTGTATTCACAGTTCCCATAAGTGGGAAACTTTTCATGGTATTCATCAATTATTTAATGAAGGGATTCGATTGTGTGTTAATACATAATGACAATGTTATGACATATTATTGGAGGTAGTTTGAGGTTCATGAATTTGAATACCCAAATTCATGATATAGAGTTGGATATAATGACATTCTTGTTGAGAACCTGGATTCATTATATCATTGGGGAGAAGTGTGAAATATATACGGATCACAAAAGCCTCAAGTATATATTCAGATTGAAATAACTTAATACGTTCCAATGAATATGGTTTTTAAAAATCATGTAATATGACTAATCAACTCACAATTATCCTAGTAATGTGAACAAAGAGTGTGATGATCTAAGTAGAACAGATCCAACAATTTTTTGTATTAATGAGAATTAAAGAGGATCTAATCTTCATAGACATAAAAGGGGTAGATATGGGAACCATAAAGAAAAGAACAATATCAATCGTTTCACAAATGATTTCTCAAATATACCTTATAGAGAGGGTAAAGTATTATTATATAAATTAAGTGGGAATTCATAAGAAATAGGAAACTATAAGAAAATGGAAATCATAATAGTTCAATTTTAATGAATAATGAGTAGTATGATTTGGGCCATGACTATGTGTGCCATCAAATCTAATGTTAAGGAATGATTTGTTGGATGATTCACGTAGTTCAACATTCTCCATCTATCTAGGAATCACCAAGATGTATCAGGATCTATTAGAGCACTATTGGTGGGATAATATGAAGAAGTAGATCGTGGAATATACATCAAGATGTCTTGTATGTCAGTATGTGATGGTAGAATGTTAGAAATCCAATTGGATGATAAAACCATTACCCATACCAACATAGATTATAAAACATCACCATGGAATTTTTCATTGGTATTCTAAAGATATATAAATGAAATAATGTTATTTGGGTAATGTTGGATCATCTTACAAATACTGGACACTTCATTATGACCCTAGAGTACATATCACTTTATCAAATTGAATTTATATACATCATATAAGTGGTGAGGCTACATGGAACACCACCATAGACTCTATATGATCAAGATCCAAGATTTAACTCTAATATATAGAAGTGTCTTTGACATGATATAAATATTAATTTTAAATTCAGCATGACTTATCACCATCAAAGTGAACAATCTGAGTGGACTATCCAAACACTCTAGGATATATTTAGAGCATCCTTAGTTGAATTTAAAGAAGTATGGGATTCACATATTCTTCTGGTTGAGTTCTCATTAAATAATAGTTTCCACTCAATAAATCAAATGCATATCTATTAATCAATTTATGGGAAGAGGTTTAGAACACTATAATGTTGGGATGAAGTTGGGGAACGTACACTTTTAGGTCCTAAAATGGTCCAGGAAATGGTGTAAAAGGTCATGACCATTCAGTTTCACATCAAGGCAGTTGAAAAAGAGATATACTAACAATTTGTTATGAGACTGAGAGTTTTATGTTGGGAGCATGGTACTCCTCAGCATATCCCATGGGAATAAAGTCATGAGAGTTGGTAAGTAGGGAAGAATTTTTCTGATATACATAAGTCCCATTGAGATATTTGATCACATAGTATTGGTGGAATATCGACTAGAACTCCAACCTAACATATCTCAAGTACAAGATGTATTACATGTTACCCTCTTGAGGAAGTATATACTAGACCCCCACATATACTAAATATAGAGGCTGTGCCAATGTAGAATGATGTCTCAAATGAGAAATAGCCAATTAATATCTTAGATTATACAAATAAATTTCTAAAAAATAACACAATTAACCTGGTCAAAGTGTTGTGAAGAAATGAAAAGTTTGAAGATGTGACATCAGAATAAGAATATGTGATGAAATAAAATCAATTTTTGAATGGGAAAATAAAATTTTTAGGGATAAATTTATGAATGGGGGTGATTGTAATGACGTGGGAATTTATAAATTATATTTACCTAATGAATTAAATTAAATTCCTTACTATGTATTATGGTTATAGAAAGAACATAACATATTTGGTTTTATTATATCACGTTGGATTTAAAAGATATTTAATCATATTTACCATTGAATATATTGTCATTTAATAGTTATCACATGATTATTATGAAAATAGGGTTTTTACAAATCTAGTTGATAGAGATAAAGGAATAGATACCCTCAACCACTATGATTGTACCCTATGAAGCCCATTTCTAAAAGATTCCGTTGGAGATAGAATTACTTGTATTTTCCCTTGACCAATTCTAAGATGATATCTGATAACTTAATCATGAGTGCAACTGCTTATGGGTGAAGGTCATTCTCATCAAGATCATGCCCCAAAACATGTAAACCAAATCACCACATGAAATTCCCACCATCGTGCACCTTACACTATGGGAATTTTATTTTGTATTAATGGGATATTTATAAATTCCATTATAATATGAATATATATATTTTATTATACATTGATTAAGTTTCATATTTTCTTCTTATCATTACTTTATAAATATTTATAATTTTTATACAATAAAACAAAAACCTTATTTTTAATTCATATTCAATTTCAAATAAGTCATTTATTTTTATTAATTAATGGTTTTTTGGAATAAAATTTATTTTTAAAAAATATTATTATTAAATAATTTTTATTAAATACATATGACCAAATAAATTTATGAAGTCAAATGTAAATTTTTAGGGTTTAGAACTGTTATTACAAAAAACCCACCATTTCTCAATAAATGACGATTCTTATTTTGAAAGTGAAAATTATCATATCTTGAAAATTATTTTTAAAAAAAAATTATTTTTGGGATAAAAACATTCAAAATATCCAATAGTTATTTTTTCATAATTTTCTGAGATAGTCAAATTTTCAAGTGAAATTTAAATAACATATAAATATTCTATGTGTATTATGATATCATAATGATCCAAAAGTGTTGTAATATATACTATAAATGTAATAAATCACCAAATATATGTTTTCATTTTATGATAATTTGATTCTTTGTTTATTTGATTAATTTTATAAAGCCTTTATGAATCCTCCAAATAAATTAATATATTTTACGGTTTTAAAACCATTTCGTTAAGAGTACGACTCACTTCCACATCACCAAGGGTAATATTTTGTTCATTTAGGACCATAAACATATAAAATAATGAAATAAAAACCCTTTGGTAGAATCCATGTCCATAAAATAGGAGAATTTTTTTAGTTTTGGCTAGTTTATTAAATAGAGTTCAAAAAATATGTTTGTGAAATGATAAAGAATTACCCAATCATTCGAAACATGAATCCACCCAGGATCCCATTTATCATTACTCAAAAAACTTATAGAATGACTGTAATCTTCCATTACATCTCTAGAGTCCTCCCAGGGTGCCATCAAGCTCTCAAGAAGCTTCTCCCTGGCATTTGGATTCACACTCTCATAGTAAGGGATCCTTTCCTTCTCTTATTTATTCAGGTTTCATCACTATGTTATGCCTTATATTTCAAATTCTTATTGTTTAGAAATGTTTATTCATCTATATTATACTTTAAATATGATGAAAATGTGATTATATACCTTTTTATCTCTCATCATCCCATTTTATGATTCATTAAGTGACATTGTTATGCAGCCGAAATTCCACAATGATTTTCCATTCCATGAAATTTTGTTATTAATACCCATAACCATTTCATATAAAGGGAGTTCACATTTGTGAAATTATACTTATTATATTATATTATTATATGTATTTATTCCATAAGTCATCATTATGGATTATAATTTGATATGGAATGTATATGTGATGTATGATCTATGTGGCACGCTTAAGAATGAGAATGAAATAAAAGTGATGAGGGATCCCCAAATTATATAGTGCTATAATACATGGGGTAATGTTTCAGTATCGTGATATGTGTTGAAATGGATTGGGGAGTGAATCTAATCCACCATGAGACTTTTTACATCATTATTTATTTTCATTTATCCTTGAATTTTTTTATGAGGCAATATTTTGAGATATTTTTTTACATTTCCCATGTTTCCTTTGTATTATCCTGACATATCATTCATTATTGTTCATGATTATGATTCCTACTCCTTTTATGCCCCATTGATATTCTTATTTCATAACATGTACTTCTTTCTCCCATTTATTCCATTTTCATTCCCTTATCTGTCATTATACCTCACCCCATTCTTATATATATCCCCATGTTATCACATTCATCTTTATGTACGTTCATGTTGAGAATGGTTTCAATATAAGGGATGTATTTTCTTACTTTAAGTTGTTATGTAATGTACCAAATTCCCAATGATAGTAGTCTTTTAAATATTATTGGTTTTATTAATTATAATATTATATATTAAATCATGTATTAATTTGAAACCAATAGATGGGTGTTATATGAATACTCATTATAGTATCTAATACATTCGTTTTGGGATTTTATGATGTGATAAAAAATACATAATATTTATATTCTATTTAATTTTTACCCAAAAATTTTTATGTCTCATAAAATTGTTAACATGTAGTTTTGGTTAATTTCAACATTTGTATTTCAAAAATAATATTTATTTTAAAAAAATTATTCTCTAAATATGAAAATTTACACGTTTAAATCAAAAATCCTCATTTCTTGAAGAAAATGAATTTGGTAAAAAATAAATTTTTTTGACCCTTATAAAAATAATCTTCAACTTCATAAATATATATAATAATTTATATTTAAATAAATTATATTTAATAAGTGTGTTTTATTAAAATAATATTTATTTATAAAAATCTTGAATTATTCAAAAATGGTGTCTTGATTGAAACTATATATTTCTTAAATATACAATTTTGGTTTCATTTTATAACATATAATCTCTATCAAAATCATTACGTAATATTTAATAAATTAATAATTAAAAAGGGAAAATATAAAAAATATTTTATTATTAATAAAAATATAAAAAATCATATCATTATGGTATAGATTCATAACCCATCATTACAGAAATATATACCCTAATGGTAAACTGTGCAGTTATGGAACTTTATTAGAGTGATTTGACAAACATGGTTTGTGTCATGATCTTGATAAGACTAAAATTATATGAAAAATAACTTTTATCAGGATTTAGTTTTTCAATATCATCTTTGGCTTGTTAAAGGGAAAAGACCATCCCTATGATTCCATCTCCCTCATAAGGTCTGATAAATGGGATTCATAGGGTATGATTCTTCAATTCAAGGTCATCACATCTTATGTCTCTGTCAATTGGAATTTATAATAACCCTTAATATATACTAATCTTAATGGTCACTATAAAATGACATTATTATCAACAATTCTAATTCTAATGATATTTTAAATCTCTTATGTTATGAATATCTATAATAAACAAAGTAGTTCGTTTGTTTTTGTAACCACATTACTCAACAATGTATTTTCTCATATAAGAATGGGTTTTCATTGATTTATGTTTGTTTGGCTAAACTAAAGTTAATGAAATTAACCTTAATAAGACAGTATATATTATTGAAAGGCTCCAAACTATAAGGATTTTTCTTTATATTTTCACACAATTGATATTTTATATTTTATTAAAATAATATAAATTGTCCATTATAAATGGTGAACATGAATACTGGATGTACATTGAGAATAGTAAAGTATTTATTCTTATAGATAATGTGATATATGAATACAATATTAAGAATGAGTTTTATTTGTAAAAATAATCTCTAATATCATCGTATTTGAAGATCCTATAATTCCTTAAGTCACTAGAACTTGTAAATGGGAAATTAGAAAAATAACTTTATATTAAAGATTGAAAAAAATAATAATCTCTAATATTTATAATATATTTTAATGATATTATATATTTTGGAAATTAATAGGATGGTTTAAACTAAATTTACTCTCATGTGAAAAATAATTTTAAGACTACTTTTTTCATGGAGATGCATTGATTCTTGGGAATTAAAATTTCTGATAAAAAAGATCACATTTTTCATTCATACGAGAACTATTGACCACAGTTTTTAAAGAAGTTTAGAATAGATTATTATGAGAATGTTTTGACCAAAATTTTAATAAGAAAAATATTTAAAATTATGAATATGGAAAAAGTGTTAATCAAGAGGATTTAGAAAACATATTGGGAGTTTTATCCATTTGATAGCTTTGAGGCTTGAAGTTGTCTATTCCATTACATTATGAGTATTATTTGAAAGTGTGAAAAAATAACATAACAAAGTATTGAAATGAATTATAATTTACATAAAAGGAAATATAAATTATTTTATAAATTATAACAAAAAATAAAATCACAATCTCATTGGTTATGTTCATGTGTAACGATTAGGATGTGTTGATGATCAAAATACTACATCTGGTGGATTTATTTTCATTGGAGAAGGGTGTATTACAAGACACACAAAGAATTATAACTATGATAGACAAAGAATAGAGGAAGTGTAATGTATATATACCACCCCAGAAAAAAATCAACTATATAAATAAAGAAACAACTAAAATATTTGAGAGTGGAAGTGTTGTTTTCTTTATTGGTGGTCTGTGATAATAATAGATCTCAAAATATTTGAAGAAATAAAATTTAATATTTATTTATTAAATAATATAGATATTAAGTACCAGTTTTTGAAGGGAAAGGTTTATGAGGGATTAATTAAGACCATGTTTATTACAATAACAGAACTAGTGGGGGAATGCCTGACTATGAAACTACCTAAGAATTAATTTTTTAAAATAAAGTTAATTAAAGGAGTTCGACATCAAAAATACCAAGGATATATTATAGTATTTCATCTGTTTTATAACATGTTATTTGGGTTTTATTTTTATAGGGTGATAAATATATCAACATAAATCTAAATCTAAAAATATTTCTTCTAAATAAAGTATAAATATATCATTAAGGGGTAATATTTTTTTAGAATTTGTTTAGAATGGAATAATTGGGACATAGACAAAGACATGTGGTTGTATGTTTGTGAAGTTGTGGTTTTAAAATCTATATATTAGTTAATTTGTAAACCATTATACCATGTTTAGTGAATATGTGTGTAAGAAAAAATTTAACATAGGTGTAGAGATAGTTTTTATGAAAATTTAATGATAGTAAAATTGATTTTAATTTTTTTGGAATTGAATATGAGTTAATCATATTAAATCTTCTTACCTAATTATTCATTATTCATGTTTCTTAAACCAAATACACAAATTTATCCTTATAATGGTTATATAATGATTAATTTAAATGATTTATAGAAATTTATGTTCAATAGTTTATAAAAAACCCAATAGGGTTGATTTTTGGACTTGGAAGATGTTTGAGAATGTAAAAGCTTCCCAAATGATGTTTGAGATAAAAAGGGGGAGAATTCCAGATGAAAATGAATTGAAATGGTATTTAGTTATGAAATTTGGGTTTTATTTGTTTATAACTCATTAATCTTATTAAAAATTAGATAAATTCATGTATTTTGGATTAGGTTAAGGTTATTTGTAACATATTAAGTGTTTGGAAAAATTTTGAACTAATGAGTAGAGTTTGGGGTTGTCTTAGATGAGATAGAAAAAACATGTCATCGTGGTTTCCAAACAACATTATGGCTTCTTTAATCAAGGGATAAGTATTGTGTGGTACTAGAAAAAGGGATATAATATTGTCCATGGTTTTAAAAATAATCCATGTGTATAATGGGGAAGACACATTATATCTTTATTTAGTAAATCTATATATTTTATTTGGTAGATAAAGAAAAATAGGTAACACATAACACTATGGATGTTTAATAGTTACTGTGGTGTAAATAATAAAACTCTCATCTATTAGTTGTAGGTTTATTGAAAAATGGGGGATATTTGTGGTTTTTATGGATATGGAGAAAAATGGGCAACAAAATACATAATTGTGGTTATGGTTTGATAGTTAAGTTCTAACAGTTCTTCAAACCATGTTGAAGTGGTATTAATGAGTTTTATCTGATGATAAAAAGAGAAAACACATATTGGTATATTTAGAGTGGACATAGTTCAGAGTTCTTTTGAAATGTTTCGACATTAGTTATTTCATAACTATATTTTTTCTTCACCTCTACACACTATGTTTTTCATAAAATATAGACTCATGTTTAATTGATGATGTATCTTTGGGGATAGAGCATGTTCTATTCAAACTGAAAATTTTATTAACATAGAGAGAACCATATGTGAAAAAATGCTATATTTATTAATTGGATCTGATTTAAGAGGGAGAAGTTGTATGTTGAGATGGTAACTGAATATTTAATTATAAAATTCAAATTTCAATGAAAGAAAGATTAGTTTATGTTGTGAAACTGCGTTGAGAGGAGTATGATTGTGACATAAAAATAAGCATGGAGAAAAATAATACACCCCCAAGAATATGGTTGGATATTGATTATCATATGTTTGATAGTTTGGATTATTGAATAAGGAAGATTAAAGGCTTTCTTTGAGGAAGATAAACTATAGTGGTGTCATAATGAACTAATCAATTTATTATTATTATTTAATTATCAAGAGCATATATGTACATGAGCGTCTCTTAGTATAAGAATAATAGAGATGATATGACATCGATAAGATGTTATTGACCAAAAAATATTAGATTTTCTATGATTTATGTGTAGAAAACATGGTGACACTTATATTGACAAAAAAGTTTGGGATTCTTATTGGTTTTATAGGATCATTTTTGTTGATTCATTGTAGATTTCCTGGTTGGGTGTGGGTGAACATCATATTTCTTACATGATTTTTTATACACAATATATTTATATATAAAAATTTCCCATTTTAATAAATTTCATAATTATAATATATCATATGGTCATGAATTATAACATCCCAAATTAAGAATGTGGACAAAAATTTAGAAAGGTGAAACTGTAAATAATTTTATTCTTTATGGTTGTGTGTATGTGAAAATGAAATAATTAATTTAAATTTATTAGCATAAAAATGTGTTTTGTAAAAAAATAGAATTATTTACAAATTCATTATAATAACCATATCCATGGATAAAGGTTGATTAATAAAGAATCATAAAATATTATCATTAATTGATTTATCCCCCTCCCCTCAATGAATAAATTTCTAGAAACTCACTACTATTTGGTGGATGTTTCTTCTATACATTTTCCACATATATAGACTTTTCATATAAATTATTACATTTATTCATAAGAATGGAGTTTTGTATCTATATTACGTTTGTTAATAACTATTTTTCTTTTTTTAAACATTGTAGAAACCCATAAACAATTGTAAAATTCAAAAACTATATCACGTAAACATTCCATAATGGTCTTAAATTAATGTATAAATTATATATTAATAATAATAAGATATGAATTGATCATTATAATACTTTCAATGTAAAAAAAGATTTAAAATAATACATTGTTACACAAATTCTAAAACTCCAACCTTTTCATTTCTTAAAATTTTTTATAGCACATGTTTTGTATATGAAATCCCAATTTATATTGATAAAAATTTATATTATTCTTTAAATTGATTTAAATAAAATGGATATTACTTATTTTTATTTAATAAAATAAAAATAACTCAAATTATATTTCATTATACAATGGTGTGGATGAAAAATAATAACTTTCAAAATCAACATTTCCAATGACCAAATATAATGAAATATAAAATATCCTATTCCTAAACTCTTAAAAAAATTAAAAATAATGTAATCTACATCAATACCTATAACAAAATCAGTAGTGGTTCTCAATGTGTTGGAAAACCCCCAAATTGAGTAAAATTAATTTTTAAGGTTTAGGATGAAAGTATTATCTTGTGTGCCCTTCATTGGACTTGTAAAACAATATAAATTCAATATATACAAGAATTTTCAAGTTAATCTATATATATAAACATAGTATTTATTACACATGAATCAATATTAAAAAAAACATAAATTAATCATGTATTCATAAAAAATAAAATAAAAAAGTTTTGTAAAAATTAAATTTACACCACCAAAGGGGCAAGGGGCCACTCAGCACTTTCAATCTACTAAATGTCAATATTTCATAACTAAAATAGTTGTACTAACCGTATAATTTCTACAAACATCCCTTTGATATCTTATTTGGATTCATGTAACACTATAACCAGTATAGTGGCACTATCTTTTTTTCAACATCATTTTGGTTATTAGTTCAATCTGTTTCATATAGGGATGGGTGACACATCCACTTTTGACGCATCATATGAAATGATCCTGTGACAGGAGGCCACAAAAATATAGAGAATCCCAGTGGTCAATAATCATGGGCTACCTAATAAACATATAAATTTTTAATAATAAAATTATTATATACTAATATTATAAAATATATATATTATAATTATAAATATTAAACCTGGAATACATTAAAAATTATAAATAGAAAATAAAAATCCTACCTCTAGAGGGTCCATTTTCTCCTCATCTCCCCAAAATATCTATATCACTATAAACCAAATGTAAAATTAGATAAACCTGGGAGTCCTTCCATATATTTCTTGAAACATAGGTCCACGACATGCCCCTAATATACATGTGACTATCAAAACCACTAAATGAAACATTATGCTCAATCTAATAAAATATTGATATAATTTTAATCTGAGATCCAATTTTCTAGGTATTTACATTATTCCTTTATCACCCTTTATTATATTGAAATTTTAAATTTTATCAATTTAGTCCAAAAAACTTATACTACATAATTAAAACATACCAAATATCAATTTAGTAATTAAACCCACCAATTAATCTGAATAAATAAAAAGGGGTATAAATTACTATCAAAAACAAGATATTAAATTATATAATATTTCAAATAATATATATTAATTTTAATTTAAAATTCAAAAATTAAAATTAAAAATATATTTTAAATTGAAACTCAACAATCCAACCACGTAGGGGGGGGAACCAACTCCCCCTCTCTTTCATAACTGAATTTCACATTGGGCCTCACATCTGGATTATAGAAATTGAGAGTTGGGTGCATTATTTATAGAATAATTGAATCAAAATGATCTAGGAACCCACATGAGAATAACTTCACAATTAAAAAAGGAATATTTCCCTAAGAAATATTATCCTAATAAAATATCATTCATTGGCCTTATATTTAGGATATTTTCATTTTTTCTATGGGCCTCTCCCGTATTGGATTATACATAATTAATCTAAAAATATATTTAAATAATAGAAATAGTCATTATAAAATCTATAAAATGAAATGGGATACAATAATTATTATAATACAAGACATTATTGAGTTGAACATCTAAAATTACATTAGCTCACACCATTCCAATGGTCATAACATAGCTTAGTCATAAACAATTTTTTGATCACACATAAAAATATCAATAAAACATAATTAATATTTAATATATCATGTAATTAATGATTCTTATACTATATTAGTGTCCAAATAAGATCCTTCTAAAGGTCCCATGAAAATATGTTTAGGAGGGGATTAAATATGCATCTCAACCCATCCTAACAAACCCTTCACAGTTGTGATGGTTTATAAAGGTCAATATATATAAAATAATTTAATAAAGATAATAGATGAAATGAAATATCACATTAAGTGAAAATAAAATCAAACCATATTTTAAAAATAACCCATCACCCTCATCAGGTAAATATGGCCAAAAAATTCTCAAAACATCTTCTCCTTCCCTTTTATTGAAACAAATTCTAAATACCTCTTTTAATAAAAATTTAAAGGGGTACTACTCTCATATTTAATTACCCCATTTCATTATCTAAAATCAAATGAAAACCCCCTTTTAAAACCATTCAACTCCCCATGAAATATTTTTCCAATACCATTCACACTAAACGAACTTTCCATTTTAATGCTCATTTTAAAAACCACATTCCACTTTAAACCTCATATAAAATAATTTATAGCCTTTAAAAATTAATTTTGGAATTTCATAGATTTAATTTCATAGAAACACATTTTATGAACCACCAATAGAGCCCATAAAATACATAAAGTGTTTCATCGATACTCATTCAACAATGGTGCCATGAAACAAACCATTTAACCTATCAATGAAATCCTTTGGTGAATATTGAAATAATCTTTGTTTGTTAAATTTTATAGGGCCCTACGATGTTATATAATCATGTTTTATGTAATAATAATCAAATAATAATGTTATACAATAATAAAGAGAGCTCCATATTTATAATAACTAAAATACTAAATGAGTAAAGGCTAATTTCCTCACACATGATTCATCAAATTACATCGAACATCAAATTATCCAAACAAGATTACCTTAATTCCCTAAAATGTAAAAAAACCATAATTCATTAAGTTCAATAATCCATATAAAAGCCTATGATCCCTATAAATTAATATAAACTCGCTATGTAAAATAACTATTATAAAACCACAAGAAACCACATGTACACAGCCTATTGTTAATTCTCTGTCCTCCTATGTGAAAAATGCGCAATTTTTTATTTTCAAATATAGTGAAATTTTACCCTAATTATTTTAAATAAAAATAAAAAAAATAACTGGGTAACTTGTCGACACCAAAATAGTGATCCATATTGTCTATTCATCGTCTAAGAGCCTCATTTATCCACCAAAAATGAAAAAATAACATCATTGTAGTGGAATTTCACCATGATTTAGTCAAATACTAAAAATGAATTTCAAAATATATCATCACCAAATATTATTTAAAGGATATAATGAAAGAAAAATTTGAATAGTAGTAGATGAACATAACTAAATATTCCATTACAAACTCATTTAGGTTGACCTTCAAACATAGGGAATAAATTGGGATCAAGAGGAAATTTAGTGGGGGTGGTGGAAAAAATAACAACTATAAATCCCATACACAAACATAAGAAGATGTCCCCATGGACATAAAATTTTGGTTTTATTCCTAGTAAAAAATAACCAAGCGACACTAATAATAATGTGGCTCTTACAATGCACAAAATAGAAAAACCAATTTTTTAATCTCTCTAGTTATCCATAAAATGCATGTATCCCCTACCCAACTTATTTACTTATATAAAATGAAACAAAACCCTAATTTTGGATTTTTTATAGACATTTTATATATAATATTTATAACTTTAATCTCATGGTAATAATCTATAATAAACTATAACTTGATCGAAATCCAAAAAATGAGAATTCTTTAAGTGATTTATGTATTGAAATCTAGTTTTTACTCAATTCAAAAACACACAAATCCATGAGTTGTTATAAAATCCCACCAATAATTATATTCCTAATAAAAAATTATATCTAGTCCCTCTATAGAATATTTCAACCTATATAGTTCACTAAATCATCAATGAAATTCAAAATTATATCCAACAATAATAATTATAATTTCATTATATAACATCAATCACTTAATCACATTACTAATAATCCAAATCACATTACCAAAATAGTGTAAAAATAAAACCTCCATTTCTAATAACTTCTGACCAATAAAATATTATCCATATGGTTCTGACCAATATAAGGATCCAATATCAAAAATGAATATATCCAAATACCCTCCCCCACCTTAAGATTAACCTACCAAAAAACAAATGTTTTCTTATCAGAAAAACATAAAAATTAATTGTTGCATAGCTCCTTGTGCATTAATCAAAATCCCCAACTTCTAATTCCCTGAACAAATCACCCAAATCCTTGATCATAAATCTTATAAATCATGCATGATACATATATCAATCCTGGATTATAAATACATAATCAACACACCAAACTCAAAATCAACCAAATCCCTTCTAGTCCATTCATTAAAATCAAGCAACCTAGTGATACACCATTGGATACACATTATAAAAATAAATAAAATAATTTTACTTAACCAAAACCAAATCAAAAAGTGGTTTATATAGGACAAAACCCCATTATCACCAAACTGTTTCCAACCAAAATAACAAAATCTAAAATCAATAGCCTCATCGAATTTCTTCCTAAAAACAATTTCTCATCATCATATAGTTATTTCACCACATTTTTAAATAAAATTAAAAAATAATACTTCTTGGTTTTTATAAAACCAATAAAAAATCTCAAACCCCAATGGAACCACTATAATTTTTTTTTAAAACACATTTTCACTATTTTTACAAAACCATCACTTCAGTTTCAACTCCTATTTCAAAACCACCAACGTCACCATATATTTCAGATGAATCAAAATTGAAAATTATTTTTATATATGATGTACTATGGAATAATTTTTTAAAATTTTTTTTTAAAATTTCAAAGCATTAAAACATTTCCCAATGGAAAATATAAAATTTTAAATAGTTATATAATAACATTTAAATGAAACACTTCAAATACATATTAATTAAATTAACACTTAATATTAATTTATTAAAAATTTTAATAAAATTTTTCTGGATCATAATTAATCTTTAATAATATTATGGTATCCATATTAATAAATTCCTCCAATATGAATGTATATATTTACTTATAAAGGTGACTATAATTATATACGATCAAATGTAATAATAATATCTATATTGAGCCCTATAACTCATCACAAATATCTATCATTCCTATCCTATATTGATGAATCCAAAACATCACTTATACCTAGAGTGACTACTCCCAACACATAACATCCCCTAGAAACATGGTATTTAGTTATGCTTATATTGGGGAGACACACATGAAATTTACCCTTCAATTACCATAACTCCATCTACACCATTAAATAACTCACACCACAAAACTAAAAACATTGTTACTATTTTTAATTCCTCTAGATTTGGAACTATACCATATAGAAAAAATAGAGAACACAACATGACCCCAAGCGTGCCATGTCAACACTAGAATATTTTAACTAGTAATCATGGACTAATAAAAAATTATTGGGATATTTTACCATCAAATATACCCATAGTGGTAAAACATTACCCTACTATGAAATTATCATTTCGATGATCTAGGTCATATTAACAACTGGTAGGGAGGTGAATCATTGGCCATATTTTTAAAAAGTCTTCCTTTTTAATTTAGACTCTTTAAATTTATAAGGTATTAATCCACTAAATAAATTCTAACGTCCTTTACTTATATGAAGAATAATCTAATGATAAATAACATCACATTGGATTTACAAGGCTTTTCCATAATGATCTACTCCTTATCATGACTTGTTCTCCCCCCAATAATGGATTCATCTAATATATTCACAAGTATTTACAACCATGGACTTACCAAGTCCAATGAACAGAGAGTCATATAGTATTCCTACTTCTAGAGTCCCATTGAAAGTAATAATTGTCTCCTATAATGTATCATCTCATTCTACTTTAGGAATATTTTTCACCTCTTTTTGTTGGGCTTACCCCATAAATAGGCTAGATCGACTAGTCTACTCTTGGACACTTCAAGTATATATGACTAGGTCCTAATTATAAAATATACATCTAGATTTCTCAACATTTCAGATCTTCACATGATCTTTTTATGCAAAACACTTAGAATAAATGGGAATAACTAGTTTCTTCCTCCTTGAAGGACTCCCATTTTGAATATCTTTCTCCTTATCTTTTCGATACTTTGGTGTGTTAGACACATACCATTTATCAGCCCATAAAATTTTCACAATATCCATGATCTCTCAAAATGTTCATGTTTACCTACCTTCTTCTATTTTAAACTTATATATTGATATAACTATATTTTTAATAATTGTTTCTCAAATAAAATTATGGTTACTCCTTAATCTTTGGTAGTAGAAGTGGCTTCTTCTTTTAAATTTGACAATAACCCCAAATTTAATATTCCATTCCAAATCACTCGATTGAAGGTCAAATATTTACAAAATACTTAGGATATTTCATTCTTTGAAACTCTATAGAATCTACATATTTTACATTCCGTTAAACTATCCATACGTTATTAGCACTCATACAATGGTGACCTGGCTCCTATCCATGTCATGTGAAACTCTTATCAGCATTCCAGCACTCTCTTTAGCTAGTCCTCCTTTGATCTTGGCATAAATCATAATAATATAAATTTTATTATGGTATTTGAATAATGAATATCAAATATGTAATGTCGTTATATTTTTATAATGTAAATCATTTTGGATATCTCACCAATATTTTAATTCGATTATTATAATGTTAGTTGAACCTTATGACCTATATCTGAACCTTATGATGACAATTTTCAACATTAATGAGGGATTTAACAACCTTATATGGTCATCTGGAACATGCATCAAATTTATGAGTATGTGTGACTCCTTTTTCATCTTTATTAAAAGGTTTTCCAAACCATACAAGATGTTTCATCAACCTTATGAGCTTATTATTTGAACCTTATGACAAGTATGTCTCAACCCCATTGTAACATTTGTTTCTAACTTACAATATCCACACATAGCCAAATTAATAAACCAATAGAAAACCACTTATAGACCTTATCCAACCATCTCAGAGCCTCTTTTACTGATCTAGTGGAATTCTCAGTAGCATAAGATCACCTCATATCATAATACAAAGAGTACTCTTCATTTAATACAATATATTTTATACTTGGTGGCCAATGAACAGATTCAATATTATATAAAACAACTTATTACTCATTTAACCTTGTTTATTCAATAACCTTATAAACTAGCTTCCTCCAATATACATGAAATATTATAGATATTACTCTTATAACCTACACTTTTCCATTGAAATGATGGAAAATTCATTATTCATCTCAATAAAATTACTTATTTTTCTGGAAGTTTCCTTAGTAATATTTCAATGAAATAGCTACAAAATTCCTTTTCTATTAAACATGGAAGTCCATTCCTCATTTATACAACACATATTGACACCATATTCAATCATCATTGTGCATCACCTTATTGATAAAAAATATAATTCAATATAATGCGATTTTAAATCTCCCACATTGATTTTTTTTCAATACGAGTAAATAATTCTAATGTCAAAAGGTGTCCTTCTCTTTCTCTCCCCCTTATTGTCGAGAAATGAAATTATCTTTGTGGTTATTCTTATCCCATTTAACTTTTTATAAGAATATTATACTCCCTTTTAATTTAAAATAATAGCTTAATCTACTTATGAGAGGACTAAATCTCATTTCATGTTAATTGAACTATTAAAGACCCATTTAAAATTTCCATAGATGTAACAAAAATTCTATGTAGGGGGTCAATCTCATGGTGGAAATGTGTTTAACTCAATGAATCATCTAATTAGGTTGTTTTTTATCAATTTAAAAAACAAAAGGAGTAAAAATTAAATAATGAAAAAAATAATTAAACTAAAATAAGATCAATAGAAATAGAAAAAGAGAAGAAAATTTTCACAAAAACAATAATAGAATAAGAAATGAAGTCAATAAGAATGAAAACAGTTCTAGATTATTCAATAATCTACTGTCTATTACTTATCTATAAATATTATAACATAAAATATAAACCTCATGAAACATTCACTCAATCTCTCCATACATAAACATCGTACTCTAAAAAAAATTAACAAACACATACAAGCGAAACTCCTGTACATGAACGCTCTCCGAACTATGAAAATAATATATTGATCAAATCACTTTTTCATTGAATCTATTAAATAATAATATGATCATCACCTGGTCAAAAAATATCATAAACCCTCTGGAATTACTTTATTGAATAAAAAATATAAGAATAGGGAAAATAAAGAGTAGATGAAAGAAGAAAACTATTCCTAAAAATGATGGTTTTGACGCATCCCCCATGATCATAATTAAAAATTGCTAAGAGAGAAAAAAATAGTAAAAAGATGATTTATCTCTGAGGATTATTTTTATTATACTTTTGAAACTATTTTCAAAATTATTCGTCTATTTCCATAGGTAATAGACATCACATTGATATTGAAAACATAATATAAAAAATTATTTACAAAACATAAATTGTAATAATTAGTGAAAATACGAGAGAAGAGACAGTGTATCACAAAAAATGAATCCCCAATTCCAAACTCTATATAGTTATTTTTAAAAAGTAAAAATAAATCAACAAAAAAATTATGGGAAAACATAATGATTCCACATGGAAGCCTTCACCAAGATCCTCATCCTTCATGAGACGTGAGAGAAAACCTCTCAAAAATGTTGCTTCCCCCCATGTAAAAAAGTGTTATATCATTAATGTAATAAAACAAATACAATAAAAAGTGTTATTCACATCCAAACCTAAAAAACAAAAACAGTCAACTCTGAAATATAATTTCAATTCATGTGGAGATCAATCTTCTTCTTCCTACTAAAGCTAACCTTGAATAACACAAAAGAAAAATCCTTCCATAAATTATTCTTCTAAGAGGCTTGTGTGGGTTATTAAACACTTGTAAATCCATGAAATTGGGATATCTTTGACAACGAAATTCATCCATAAATGGAACCTATAGATAATTACCAACTATTAACATCAAACAATCATTAAAATTTCACTTCATTATACTCCCATGGAATATTTATAAACCATGAAATGTGTCCTTATTCATAAAGAATATATTTATCAATGATTATTTTTCCTTAAAATAATTTATAATGCTGATGTTATTATCTTATCCCACATGGAAAAAACTCATCAATAATAGAAAATATCAACTCCAATGGTAGAATATCAATCAAATGGCACTCACCCAGCTTGGAACCTGTAATTGGAACAATGGAAGATGTTTTTCGCCCACACTCCTAACTAATCATTCTCACACTAACATATCATTACAATTCTCAAAAGGCTTTAATGATTTAGAATCATCAATCTAGAAAGGTAGAAAACCATGTTCATTATCTTTCAATCTTCATGCTACATTTTTTCCCATTAAATGAGGTCAGAATAAATGACTTTTCAAATAAATCTTTTCTCAAAATCTAAGGTCTCAATTGTAATTAAACAATGGCCCTTATTTTTGGTCAAAAACATTTCCCCACCACAACTTTGATCAAATAATAGTATTCAGTAGAGTCTTGGACTTCTTCCTCCCCAGATACATAATTTAATATGGTTTTAAAATATTGATCATCATCCTCAGATTCTCTAAATTCCACCCAGGGTTCTCTATTCTTATCTTATATGCTTATTTGAATTCATGTTTTTCACATCTCATTTCTACACTTATTTAATCTCAATATATAATTTTTTAATTAATAATAAATTCATCATCTTCATCAACATTGGATGTGGATGTTGAGCTCCATTTCATAATCTTCATCTATTCCTCACCTATGTTTATTCCCCAAAAATGAATCAAACTTTTTTTTCTTCACACAGTCTCATTGATAATCATTAAGATTCATTTTTAATCCTCATTCCAAGTTTATATATATTAATCTCAAGATTATCTTCTACATTTTTTCATAATAAACTGATCATCATTGGCTAGTATATTGAATATTCATATATGGTAGTGCTTCAGTGGGAGTAATCTTTTACAAAGATTTGGAATCCATGTTTTGTATCTGACCTGAAAATTGGTCTCTGGTGGTGATGCATTGATGCTTGAAAATATCTTACAAACGGCACAATAGATAAATTAAATAAAAAATTAATAGAATAAATCAAAAGAATACATAAATAAAAACATTAATGATTAAAAAATATATTAACTTAATAAAATCTATATACAAAAAAATAAAACAAAACAATTGCAAAAATGGGCAACAATTAGAACAAGTGTAAATAAAAATTGATAGAAAAATAAATATCAATATATTAAAATTATGATGAACCAAAAATTATGTCAAAAATTTTAAAATTAATATTTAAATATAAATTGTGTAGTAAAATCTTGTAAACAAATATTATAAAAATAAAAACAATTAAATATTTTACAAAAAACACATAATTTAACACAAAATTCTAAATTTATTAATAATAAAACAGAAATACTACAATTCCATAAATAACCAATAATATAAACAATTAGTCACTAATAAATAAATTATATATAAAAGGGGATGTGCAAAAGCACTTGAATAAAGACAATATAAAATTATCACACAGTTAATTCATTTCATGTCATCAAGAAGCCATTGGATAAATTAAATGGTAGGAATTAATTCTAGAAATGTAAAAACTAAAATGAAACTAAGAATTGATTTTAGAAAAAATGATTTTTCCTCATGTATTATAACAACTATTAATATAAATTACACATCAAATTAAATTAATTTATTGAAAAATTGATTTATATTTCAAAAAATTATTTAAATTTATAATTTTAGAGAGAATTAAAAAATATGAATTTTTATAGAATCGAAATTCAATACTTATATTTACCTCTAGGTGAACAAAACACATAAATTAAAGGAATCAGAAATATTTTGAACATGAGATGGTGAGTATTGAATATTTATTAGTGGGATAAATAAATAATTAAATAGTTTTATGAGTAAATAGTGAAAGGATTAAAGCAATGAGTTGAACCTATATTTGGATATTCATTACATATTCCATTTGTATGAATATATGATGTCTTAAACTCAAATTGAAAATTATAAAGTATATATTAATACTTTGACATTGTCCCATGATTTTACCAAAATCAATTTTTTCCAAAAGGTTAAGATAAATGATTTATCCAATAAGGTATTAAGGATTAACCACCTGAAATCAACATCACAACACTTAAATTTAAAAAAGTTCACCTACAGAAAATTCCTAATTGTATCAAAAAACTCAAAATTAAAACAAAATATAGGTGTTTTAAGGGCTCAAATGGGAACACAGTTCAAGTATAATAAAATACCCAGCCCCCAAACATAAAATATAAAAATGCCCCTATTATTGAATATAAAAGTGGGAGAAAACAATTTTTTATCATGGAAGTTTGAAAATATTTTTAAAATCAATAGGGAAAAGAATATAAAGGGGTTACAGGAAGGATAAAAAATATTTTAACACACCAAAAAAACATTGCACGCATAAAATATACCCACTCATTACAGCATTAACTACATTAGGAAAAATTTAATGTTTTGAATGAAAAATCATATTAGCATTTAATGGTCAACAAATATTTTTAACAATTATTGTAAAGAACTTGCAAAGAAAAATTTTAGTATAGAAAATAGTCAAAACAGAAGAAGCGAACCACAACATTGACCTGGAAAATTAATAATGCATTTTTTGTAATAAAAAATTAATTTTTAATAATTAATTAAACAACAGAATAAAGAAGTAGATTTTGAATCATCATGAAAATGAATATAATATAAATATAGGATTTGATCTATTACTACCATGGTTAAAACCTATAAAACATAATACTTTTAATTATACACCAAACCTTTCGTCACTTGAGTAAGTAACCATGGAATGGAATCTTTTGGCTCCTAAAATTTTTATAGACCAAGCCTTAAAATGGAAAATTTAATGTATAAGACAAAATAAAACCATTGTTGTAGTTTGGGGAGTTTGATTTAACTTACTCCTTCATGAATGTTAAATTTCAACTTAAAAAAATGTTTCTGAATCAATAATATGTAAAAATATGCTCACCACAACAGTAAAAATCTAAATTTAAAAAATACCTAAATTTATTTTTTTGTGAAATATAAAATCTTTTCATAAGATTAAGTTTGTAAAATGATTTACATTTATTTCAAAGAACATAATCACCCAAAAACATAAATTATAGTGCCATAATAAAATTTTAATGTACCTATAACCCACGATTTATATGATTAAAATAAAAATAATTTAAATTCAGCATAATTTTTGGGGGAGGGGACACATCCTAGATGCTCGGTTTGAGTGGAAGAAGATACTTAATTGATATTTACTCTATGAAATAAAAAATATGAAATATCAAATTGTTATTTTCTCACTAAGAAATCAAAAATATGAGATTCTTCTTTAATATCTACATGGAGGGATAAAATCTAAATGCAGATCAAAATAATTATAATTAACATAAAACTCAGCTTCTTCCATAAAATGTCCAACTCTCAGGATGTGTAAAAATTATTCTTCTATATGGTCAAAGAGTGATCCTAAGAGTAATTCTAGGTTAGGATTTAGGTTTTCAAACTCTTCTGGCCTCTCTTAAAAATAAAACATCTCATTTGTTTGGTGTCTTCCATGGAAAAGTATAGAGTATCTTGAGCTATTTTTATCGGTTCAATTAGGTAGAAATTAGCAGATAGGTCTGTGTAGTAAAGATTATAAAAATGAAAATTAAAAAATGAATTTTTTTCAAAATTTTTGTTAGGTTTCTTTAATTTCATTATATTTCATCTCTTACAAACTTATAAAAAGTCCTAAACATCGGTATCTTTCATTTTTTTTCTATTATTTAACCTCCTCAATATTTTCTACAACTTTCAGAAGAATGTGTTCTTCTCTTTGAACCTCACCAGCATAATAATCAATGATTGGAAAATTATTTAAGTTCTTTAGTTAAGGATTCCATATTAGGTCACATAAACTAACTATAATTTCTATTTAGTATAATAAAATATTCTTCACTAAAAATTTCAATTTTTCCTTGACATTAAAATCATTACATATTAGAATATCTTCCCATTGTTGATATGGGTTCATTTTTTTATATATTTTTTGATATTTGAAATTGAAATTGAATAATCGCTAAAACAGACATGCATCCATGACAATGATTCCAATTATTGATATCCATTTTTTAAACTATAAATTATACATTTATATTTTATCAAGATATAGAACATTGAATTACATCGGGGGAAATATAATGGAGGTAGTGATTTTATCTTAGTGACTCTTACAAAATATTTTCACGTCTCAATTTAAAATGTAGAAAAAGAAAACAACAAACAATAATTATAATAATAAAATGAAGATAAGAGTAGTATAAAAATTAAAATATAATAAAAAATAAAAATAAACAAAAAGTGAAGAAGAAAATAATGTCAATAAAAATAAAACCAACTCTATATTGGTCAAATCTTTATTGACTATCAAAATAGAGAAATATTTTACCACCAAAGATCAAAATCAAGAAGAAAATGGTTGATATCATAATACATGAACCTCTCACTCTCCCAAAAAATGAAGAACCACATAAAATATAACCTCATACACATGACCACTCTCCTATCAGTGAAAAAAATTGCAGATAAAATAAATTTTTCATATAATATCTTCTAGGAAAATGTGATCTTAAATAGGTCAACAAATCACATACAAACTCCTAAATTACAATGTTGAATAAAAATGGGAAGATGAAGGGAATTGAGGTGGATTTGAGAGTAGAAAACTATTCCTAAATGAGTGTTTCATCGCATCTCTCAATGTTTTGATCCCAAATTGCTAAGAGTGTTGAGGAAAGAGATAGTTGGAAAGATATTCAATCTCTAGGAAGATTCATGATTACCCTTATGGATATAGTATCAATATTATTCCTCTATCTCTAGAGGTAAGAGATCACACAATAATGGAGAAAACATAACAATAAAAAAAATTAGTTACAAAATAGATAATTATAGTAGAGAGAGAAAAGAAGAGGGAAGAGTTAGAGTGTCCCCATAAAGAATACATGATTATAGACACTGTCATCCAATTTTAAAAAAAACAATAAAATTGAAGTAAAACAAAACTCATTCATGTGGAATCCATCACCCATCACCGCCTTCTTTAGGGGATGTGATCTAACTTCTCCTAAAAATTTCGCTTCCCCCATGTGAAATGGTGTTTTCTTCTTATTTTAAATCCAAATTACTACTGAACAAGTCTCAATCATGTCCCAAAATAAAAAATATGATAATAAGATCTATCACATATTGTCACCACCATAAAAGATCATTCTATTTCTCGTAAAAAATTTGCACTTGACCAACACAAAAGATAAATCCTTCATTAAATCATTATTCCAAGAACCTCATGTGGGTTCTTATACAGTTTCATAGCAATGAAATTTGGATAGATTTGACACCCCTTAATCATTATCATATATAACCTTCCATTAATAAAACCATATTCATAACATAGTTTCATTGGAATTTCACTTCATTACGGACCCATGGAAAATTAATAAACGATGATATGATGCCTTCATATTCTTGTTGAGATCAAGCTCAAATTATTAATCATTAAACACATTTGGCATGATAAGGGGATGAGCTTATCCAACTCAGCTACACTGCCTTTTACATATCAGACATCATTCCCAATAGAGGAACACCAAACAAGTGGAATATACCCAACTACAAACCTATAGTTGAAACAACATAAGAATTCAATAAAAAAACTCTCATTATACATTCATTATAAAAACCCATTATTAAAAGGATTCAAATGATTCAAATATTTACAATCATTAATCATGTGTGGTCGAACGCACAGTTCATCATCATCGAATCATATGACAATAGTTATTCGCCGTTAAATGAGCATGAAATTAATTTATTATTAATTTATGATTCTCTCATAATCATATGTCTCTATCATTACTAAAAAACATAAATTTTGTGTTCAAAATATTTCTCTATCACAACTTTGAATAGATAATAATCTTCAAAAAAACCACATCCTTCTTCATCCCCAAATCAGTATGTTCAGATGGTTTCAATAGAATGTTTTTTGGCCTCAAGTTCTCTAAATTCTGGAAAGGGTTCTTTCTTCTTATATTAGATGCTTATTTTCATTCGAGTTCATCACTACACTTTGCTACACTTATTTTACCTTGACCAAACATCATTCATTTAAATTTAAAATTTTAATATTCTTCAATAACCAGTGTTAAATTCAAGATCAATTCCTTTAGCTTCATCAATTTCTCAATATATTTCCTTCCCCAAAAAACAAACCCTAGTTTGTTTTATTCAGTTGGTCACATCAAAAATCCATAATCATCATTTACAAGTCGCCTTCCAAGGATATATCTATTTATCATTATCTCAAAATGACCTTCATCATTGCAATATAATCTATTGAATTTCATATATTGGTTCTATTGGTCTTTATCAATAATAGAGCTCTGGTGGAATTTAACATTATCACAACACCTGACTACAAATTTTATTTTATATATGAAAATTTGTCTCAAGAATAAAAAAATAAAATAATGGTCAAAATGAAAATATATTAAATTAATAAAATAAAATTTCAAAAATAATAAAACCAAACAATTATCAAAATTTAAATAATATTTAAACAATACTCACAAAAACTAAAATGAAAAATAAATATCAAGATATTAAAATTATAAAGAACCAAGAATTATATTAGGACATTGAAATCAATTTTTAATGATATATTTCTTAATAATATATTATAAACAGAAATTGAAAGAATAAAAATAATTATATATTGACCATAAAAACGAAATTTAAAAATTAATTCATAAATATAATAATAACAAAACCAAATGAAAACAATTCCATAATTAATCAATAATATAAATAATTAAACATAAAATGTAGGAATTATACATAAAAATTGATGTGAAATAACACATGAATATAGAAAACATCAACATCCCATGATTTTGTTAGCAAAGAGGCTTTAGTTAGTTAACTCTAAGGCTATGTAAGATATATCAATTTTTAAAAAATTGTGATTTAACCATTGTAATCGATGTTGTCTATAAATAAACATGCATGTGATACCAAAATAAGAATATCATTTTTGTGAAATTAAATAACATAATCATCAAACAATCTTTGTATCCTTCACTTGTCATAATAAACACATAAAAAATCATGAAAATCATAAAACTCATTCCATTTCTTATCATTTCATCAACCAAAACCATCCCATTATAAAAAAATTTATAAAATAAAAAATACGGGTTGTAAGTGTGATTTGAAAACATCATTCTCCAATTTTTCTGTTTTGTCTAGAAATTATAGATTTCCTATAAGAAATTTTCATCCTCAATTACCCCCATGGGATTAACACACTTCTCACTCCTCATGGTAGTTATAATACTCTATTAAAAACAAATTATTATCTATCTAGAAGTGATATATTAACTCATATACTTCAAATCCCTATATAATGCCAAAAATATAAAAAAAATTAATAAGAAAGAACTACTTAGTTATTCAATGATTGAAACAAATATGAGTGTTTAATCTCAACAAAAGACTCTATTTCCTTCCATATTTATTATGGTAATAATTCTTAAAACTTTTTTTTCTCTAATGATTGTTAGTAGTTTTCAATATATATTTATTCTCTTCGACTTGTTTTTTTGTGTGGAGAAATTTTCTCCACCTCGATCACAAAAGAAAATTATTTTTCTTATTATTAAATATATGAAGAATTCCTATCATGGAGCATGGAAAAAAATTATTACCAATTATATTATAACTATTAAATATGTATGTCTTTAGAATAGGAGTTTAAAAAAACAAGTTTGTTACTTTTAGTTTATTAGAAAAAAATTTGATTTGATTTTACATTTTTTAAAAATTGAGTTTTTAAATATAATTTAAATTGATTAATTTTGAAAAAAATTGATGAATCATGGTTACCATAAATATTTTGGGAAAACCTAGTTCTATGGTATCATTGTTTCCAATTATTACCAATTATAATTTTTCTATTTGGTAAGAGAGGGATTCCTATTTTGATTCAACCCTCCCACTTGGCTAGATGGTTATGGTAAGGGAATTCATAATCAATTCTCAATTGGTATGCCCTACTTATTCTATTTGTGGAATTGTACAAATTTTTTTTAATAAATTAAGGTAATACCCAATTTGGAATTTTTATTCTCTAGATACCAACAGACCCTATCACAATTCTTCACAGGTGGAGGCGATCACTAACCACTCACCTATAGAACATAATGTATTTTGTAGAAAATGGATTTTAATTGGTTTGATGGAGCTATATATCATCTACTGAAGAAAATGAAAAAAAATATAATATAACCCCAACTAAGATGCGGATTGAATTTAAAACTGAATATACAATTTAAAATAGTTGTCAAATGGAAGATAAAAGTTTTATTTACTTAAATATAGAAAGTAAAAAAGTAATAGTTGGTAAATATTTATCCTTTAATGATCACTCATATATAAATAAATCTTTGTGGATAGGGAAGTTAATTTGATTATAAATAGAGGAGGTATCATAGAATGAAATAAATACAATAAAATAAAAAGAAAAATAAATATGCAGAAGACTATCTTCTAGATCTTCCCTTGATGATAAATCCCTTTTCGTATTTCTCTAACCTTTTATTTATAGGAATAAATCATGGTTGGTATGTCTATAATGAACCATTAAATGGGTAAAATTGTTCATGTATTTTCCTAGGGTCATAAATACAGCATTAGAAAAAACAATATTCATAAATTACCATTTTTTTGTTCTGTCCAAGAGTTACACATTGTCTAAGTGATTCATGATGTGTAATAGGTGGGAATGGACCTCTGATTTCTAAAATATTTTATTTCATGAATAGTGGGTTTATGATGTCATTTTTTTAGGGTCAAACATTTCATGGAATCTTTTCTCATCTGGTATTTTTTTATATTCATGCCATGAATATTATTCATGATGTTAATTGGTCTTATATATTATCTTTTGTCCATTTCAACCTATCTATTTGTTTTTTATTATGAAATGTGGTCTTCGATTTATCCTATAATTTTTTTAATCTTTAATCTAGCTTCAAATACCAAATTTATTTGTATCTTTTTCATCATTGTTGATCAAACTCTTTATAATGCCAGGAAACATAAAAGCCATAAAATATTAGAAAGATTAAAAATTTGATGTGCATAAACAATATGTTTTACATTACAATAACTATGTCAAATATGAATATATCAAATAACACACACATGTAAATTGATTTTACTTAATAATGTAATCTCAAACTAAATAAAAGAGGAACAACATGTTAAAAATATTCTAATTCTAAGGAAATTTATTCATATGATTACAAATAGGGTGTCAACCTTTAAAGATTCCCATAACACATCAGTTAAACTTCACACTCTTCAAATAAACTAATAAAAACATGTATTTTACTCTTTATCATTGTGAATTGGTGGTTCAGCTCCTCTCAATCATTTATATATCATAATTCCTTATTATCAAACATGTCAAGTCATGATTTACCAAAAAAATAGATTCTTTTCTCTCATCACTCGGGATACATATGCTCTTATCATGATTACATAACCCTTTTTCATGTGATATCAAAGGAATTAATTTACACACCAAGTAAAGAAAATATTTACATAAAATACGTAGGGATTTTTTATAATGATTTTTGTGAATAAGAGGATAATGGTTGGTAGGGATTTATGTTCAAAATATTAAGCCTAAAAAATGAGGATATCTCAAAAGAATATTGCATGATATCAAAATTAATGTACAATGGATATATTTTCTATAAACGTATTACTCCATACCCCTAAAACACAATGTAAGGCAATGAATAGTGTAATTATGAAGAAAGAGATTCAAAATATTTTTTTCTGAATGTTATGATTATAAATAATGTCACATACACCTTCTTACTATATACGATGGATAGATCTTCAGTCTAGCAATATTGTTTTTTGATTTTATGAAAACATAACCCATTTTGAACTTATTTATAGGAAGGGAAAATAATATGTATAATGGATAAAACATGATACCTTCTCAATACACAAAATAGAACCCCTACATTTGTTTCATATTAAACATACTTATTTCAACACTTCTTACACCTCCATAATTAAACATTAAACTATTATGAAATATAAATATAGTCTAATAGGAATTGATAAAAATGGATTGAAAATAAGATCATTCCACTATATTTTATTCAATGTTTCTACATGATAAACAATGCCAAATTTCATGGTGGGTCTAAACATACATGCTTAACAGAAAAATTATTTAATCTTTTCAAATGCAGTTCTTCACAATCATAGCTTTTTAAAGATCATATATAAGTTATAAAAGTTGGTATGCCCCATGATCACACAAGAATTATGGTCAAGATATTAATATGATTTTTTTTAAAAAAACTCTATTTAATAAAACATGTAATTTTTGGACAATCAATCATGGGGCGTAATAACAATAAAAATCAATCCAAATAAATTTTTGAAAAACAATGTTTCAAAATGGTAGGGGAATTTAATTTATTTAAATCAACTTATTCCATATAATCATTAGTCATTAATTCAATATCTATGATTTTCTGTAATTAGTAAATTTCCCATTTTACTCATTCAATATCATTATCCTAAAAATCTAAATCATGGATTCATGGGATTCCTAAGTGATTCATGTCTCCTAGATGAGTTGAGTAAATAGAGAAAGGTAAATATAGGTATTAAATTTTATTTTGAAGATCAAAAACAGATCTTAAAAAATGGAAATTTAATGGCTATTGAATATTAAACAAAACCCCCTTTATAAATGATTCTTCATTTGGGATAAAAAAGTCATATTTCTTCAGTTTTGTTCTACATCATTTTCCCGAGGGGTAAAATTTTGAGGTCGTGAAATTTGACATAATACTATCATTTTTATTTATTTTGGCTAATATAATCCTCGAATACAAACCTAAAAAGGAAAAATCACAGGGGTATAAAGTAGTGAAGGCCCAAATTATCATTATCAATAAATTTGATTTCCTAAGTGGGAAAGAAACTCGGGTTATGAAAGTAAGATATAATTTGATTTGAGGGTCCCCAGATTCCATGAAATCAGTTTCCATGTTGCCTTCCCACCAAGTATGAGTGATCTCTATGTGGGTGCCCATAAGCTGTTTTCACATCCTGGTCATGTAAGCAATGTTTTAGGGGTAATTGTTTGTTCTCGATAATTCATTATAGAGGATCATTGAGTTTTTCCCCACCACCTTAAGTTTGATGTGATTTTTTTTTCATAAAACCATCCTGATGACCATATCTAGGGCCTCTACCTGCACTACATCACCTCCACCGTACCAGGTCGAGAAGGTAGCTAAGGCCGAACCCTATCTGTCCCTTATAATACCTCTTCCTTGCATCTCCCCACTAAGAATAGACCCATCTGAGTTCATTTTGAAACCACAACTAGGACGACAACAACAGACCCAATGCCTCTGCACCTGCCTGCTGGTCTGATTAGTAACAATATGATTCGAGAGATAAATCCTAACCAACAGAGTAGCCTGATAGTAAGTGCAAAAGATGACCTAGATGAGCAGTGTCTTCCTCATTTACAGGTGAGGTTGGAATGAAATCATGTTTCATTACTGTGGCGAGCATTGTTCTGAGACTTCTAGATTATCTAGAAACATTCCATGAGGATGACAGCCTTGCCTTTCCTCTAAGGCCCCTGATCACCCACCCCCTGAAACCACAAGCTGAAAAAAATCATCGAGCATACCTCCTTGATTATCAAATCCATTAAGGACCTCGTATTCCTACCACACCCATCTCACCCAATCGCTTCCAGTAATGAGGCACCCCTCTATTTCCATTTTAGGCTCCCTATAATAGTAGCAATTGGAAACCAAGCTCAATCCCATGCATTGAAACCTATCATCCATGGCTAAATCATTATGTCTCAATATCCACAACAAGAAGTTGAATTTGGATGGCACCTCCTTACACCACATCACCCCCACACATGGATCAGAATTTACTAGAACCATCCTCACAAAAGAAAAATCTTTGAATGAAAACTCTCCTGATGTGGAATCAAGAAAAATGAGTCTGTATGGATAATCACTAAGAACAATGTTGTTTAAAGAGTTCTACATGTTCTCATAAAGAATGGACTGGATAAATCTAGGATGATCACATGCCTTTCTGAAGGAAATGAACATAGTGGGACATCCTGGATACCACATCCTATCACTCACCCCCAGTTTTGCTCCCAAAAATTAATATCACATTTTCCCACCATCTATCATGATAGAGGTCTCAGGGTCTTAATATACGGATAGATCATCTCTCGTATCTTCCATGGGTGTGATATATGTGTGCTCACATCATGACCATATCTATCTTGTATGGTCATGCCACCAAAGGGACATTCCTTCCATTGCCTCCCACATGAGTATCGAATGCAACTCTTCCAGAGATGAGGAAACACTATTAAAATTGATGCCCACTTTTGAAACTGGTCTTGAAAGATACTCCAATAAATCACAGTGGTTCCTTCATTCAATATGTACATCCCATATTAATGCCACCAAAACTCTTTCCATTTTAGGAATGACACAATTGGGTACCTTCATGTAGGAATGAATGTTCATGGGAATAGACACTAGGACCCTGTTTACAAGTGCTATCCGAACACCGAGGATAAGAACCCGTTTTTTCCAATTGAATATGAACCTTGTGATCTTTCTAACTATTTTATCGAAGTAGATCACTCAGATAGAATTAGGACTATCTAGTACTCCAAGATACTCAATAGGAAATACCCCTCTTCTCATATTCAGGCTGACGTATACGACCCTTTCCCTCCTGCATGAGATCATTTAGCATTTAAAGAAAGGCCTTTCTCTATGTTGACCACATTCCCTCTCCACTTACAGTAGTCACCAGGGATCTGGTTCATCCCCAGTACTGATATCCTACTGCCATTGTTGAATAAAATCATGTCACATGCAATCATCAAGTGCAAGGTTCCCCCTGATGCATTTCAGTTCCTGTACCAGATTATTTCCCCAATACGAAGGCCCTGCTAATGGAGTATCTAAGAGAATTTTAGGAGATGATGAATATAGTAGGGGAGAGGGTATCACCTATTCTATGCCCTCTATAAGCCATGAAAAAACCAAATTGATTTCCTATAAAAGAATTTCAGATCCAGACCGAGCTAAAGCAACGAAATAGAAGGTCCCTGGTCTAGCGGGAAAACCCCATGTAGGAAAATACCATTAGGGTAAAACCCCATTCCATCCTATAATAGGCCTTTATAATCTCTAATTTTATCACTATAATACTCCTGAAGACTTTATTGGTTATTCTGTATTATTTTGTGATGTGAATTATATACATTTTCTCCAGTATTGTGTTCAATTCATTTATGAAACTGATAAGTAGGAATTAAAATAAATTAAAGTTGATGCATGTTAAATATTTCTAAAATAGGTATGAGGGGAAGAGTGGTATAAGGAAAAGAATTTGGTCTTCCACTCAGAATCATTGTTATTTAATTTCATTGGATCACCTCGAAAGATGAATTTTTTTTACGAAATACCAACTAAAATATTCCTATCCCTACACTTGATCAAATAATTTTTCCTAATACATTCCAATAGATTCTTAATATATGTATAATTAAGATGTAATTATTGTATTTAAAAAAATTTGAAGGTAAGGTTCAACCAGGTTGGGCTTCAAGTACAATCAAGTTGAATGATTATAATATCATCTACTTGTTAGTAAGGTATAGTCCCATGGTATTTCTTCGGACTCTTCCCATTTATATTGAATGGGTTTGGTCCTCCTTCATTTTCAATATACATATAACAGAATAGGTATACATGAATTATAGTAAAAGATATTTTCTATATGGAATGGAATTTACATAGTATCAATTTATGTCTGGAGATGTATAAAAGAACATGATCTCTAAGGTAAAAGGTTCTTGGTTAAATTATCTTATCATGGGATATCCTTATTCATTATTTTTAAATATTCAAATTTTTTAAATATTTTCTCCTCATTTCCTCAAAATCCTATAGCTGAAATATCCTCTTCATCCTCGCTATATCAAGGTCTATATTCATCTGTCTCATGACCCGATAGGCTTTGTCTTCCAATTCCACTATAATGTGGTTGATCTTATCATAAATCAATCAGTATGGGATCATTACTATTGGTGTCTTATATATAGTCTTATAATCCCATATAGTATCATACAAAATTTGGTTTCAGTCCTTCATGTTTGGTTTTACCATCATTTCCAACATTCCCTTGATGTATTTGTTAGAAAAATATTCTTCACCATTTTTTCATAGATTATATAGGGTTAATATTTTACGGTGAACCCCATACTATTTTGGTTATGTCTCCATTTTCCAATTATAGAAGTGGTTCCCGTAGTTTCTAATGATGTCTTGTGGTACTCCAAACCTACAAAATATGTTATTCCGCAAACAATCACAGACAACATTCGCATCATCAGCCCTAGTGAATTTTTCATCCACCAATTTTTAAACAATATCAACAGTGGTTAGAGTATAATAATAATAAAATTAAACAACAAATAATCTCATAAATTCTATACCCCACACATCAAAATATTAATATATTTTTATTTTTTGGTGGGAAATTTCTTGTTTTTGAGTTTTTTCAAGAAAACCGATATTTTTCACATTTGTTTAGAAAACTCATGTGAATATTAAAATAATGTGGGCCAATAAATTATAGAATATAAGAAATTCTTGGATATCCTCTGGGATCCAAAAATTACCTTCAAATGATAATGTATGACATATTTGAAATTATTATTCAATTTACATTTCAGTTAAATATCTTCTAATTACATGATAGATGAATATCTTCTTGAGGAATGGGAGTTCCCAAAAATATATAATGCCATATTTTCACTATTTCTATATATTAGAGTTTCAATGAGATAGTATCTGATATTTGAATAAGTAATTTATAAAGTCAATGAACATTAGTGATTCAGCTTCCATGATATAAAGTTGTTCTCTTGGGAGTTGGTCTTTAAGTGGGTTCTAATAGGGAAAATCTACTTCAACAATCTGTGGTAGCTTGCAGAGATGATCCAACAACTAATTTTTTAGTTCCTTTGTTCACTTTATCTCCATGTGTAATTCCTATAAGAGAAGCATCCATATCACATATTGTGGATTAAAATTTTCCTTCATCATTAGATTCATGATAGGTTCATGATCTGAATAAAACAACTTTAGTTCTCAGAAGGTGTGATCTATATTTATCTAAAGAGAATATGACTAAAAGGAACACCTTTTCTATAGCAATTTGATTGATTGTATTTTCATCTGATGTGATTTTTTATATTTGGTGACTTGTGGTTTGTTATAAATTTGTTGTGAAATTTTTAATACAACATATTGATTTTTGTCAGCTCAAATGGATGGTTCGAGTTTGGTTATGGCATTATTGGTAGTTTAATCGATCGTTGTTTCAACTCATCAATCTCATTCCTTCACTCATCATTAGTATTAAACCTAGAATATTTTAAAAATAATCTAGACCTATGTAGATAAATCTTATAGAAATATTTGATAAATATTTGGTAGAAACTTTCATGGACTAAAAATGATCTAACATGCTTATGAAAAGTTAGATATGCAATGAGTTTATTACTTTATCCTCTGAATTATCTACCTCAACTCCTTTCTCTCAGATTATGAGTCCTAACAAGATTCCTCTTTCTGGTATGAAATGGATTTCTTTTCGAATATTGATATAAGATTTTTTCCAATGCATATTTTCACTAAAAAATCTAAATTCCATATTCAATTACTGAAATAATTACAAAAAATAGGGCAATCATTGAAAAATATCTCCATACAGTCCTCAATATGACCTTTGGAAATACTCCGCATACACCGTGGAATTTTACATGGGGAATTGTATAGCCCAAACAATATCCTCTTATAGAATAAAGTTCCAAAAGTATTGGTCATGGCCATATTCTCCTTCACTTTTGGTGCAGTTGTTACATAGAAGTATCTTGGGAATCCATCTAAAAACAAAACTGTGTTTTCCCTATAATCCATTATAATATATGATCAATGAATGGAATAGAAAAGTGGAATTCTGGGTAATTTGATTCAACTTCTAAAAGTATATACACACACTGTAGATATTTTGTACTCTCATGGGAATCATTTCATTTTTCTCATTATTGGAAATTGTTAGACCAGTTATCTTGGCCACTACATGAATGGGTTTTACCCACTATGAATCAAAGGTCAGGAAAATAATATCATCTTCTAATACATTTATATTTCTTTCATAACAACCTCCATGATGGTAGAATTAAGTCTTCTCTACGGTTTCCTAATTGGTATGGAATAACATTTGAAAATGATTCTATGGGAGTGTAATTTCTTGTTAATCCTTGAGATATCTTATAGAATTAAACCTATTTCTATATTATTTATCATTATAAGGAAAATAAATGTTTTTATTGGGTTATAGATACATTAATGGTAATGATAATAGGAAATGTATTTCCTTCAATAAGGTGTAGGTATATTAAATTTCATGGTAGTGGTTTTAACTCCATTCTTGGGGGGTGTTCAAGGGATGATATTTATTTAAGGTAATCTATATTTTGATGTTGAAATCTCATCTATCATTTCAATGGCCATTAGTAAATCTTTGAAAAAATAAGAAGAAAACTCTTCTTCAAAGATGAAATCGGGATTCTCAGGTTTTTGGTTATTGATATTTTCCAAAGAAAAATGCTCTCCTGATGTTGAGAATTTGGAAAGCATATCAGAATCTTTAATTGGGTCTATAACTTCTTCTTGAGAGATCACATTGAGTGAATGACTCCTTGATGGATGATTCATTATGTCATGTATTTTGAATTTTAATATAATATCTCTAATATCTATTGTGAGTATCCATTAATGAACATTGATGATTGTATTTTTTTCATTAAGAAAAGTCTTTCTACGATTATGGGACTGTTTCTTAGTGATCTGTATAATTCTATGGTAAGGGCATAAAAGTCTACTGGAAAGATTTTTCCTATTACTCCTACAAGTACATATTCTAAAAATCTTGTTGGAAAAACAATATATCTATTTTCTAATTGAACCACAAAATATATTGAGATCAATTATCCAATATTAATTATTGAAAATACATAGGGAGTAATAAAATTTATTATAGATTCCATATTAGATAATCAATCTGTGAAATTTAAATATCCAATAGTGCCGGAAAGAGGGAGTGTTCCTAGATCTTCCCATTTTTTGGTATCATTATTGTGATTAGTACTGAGATGCATCTCCCTAAACTGTTTATCTTACATCCATCCATACTCCTTCTTGTTCACATCTCCAAAATAAATTTTTCATAATTTGGGATATTTCAGATGCCCTCTAGTAGAGCGATGTTGATTATGACCTTATAGAAGATTTCCAAAATATCTCATTGATGTATCTTCTCTTTTAAAATCATTTAATAAACTCAAAAAAACGTAATTATTCTGAAATATCCCTTATCTCCCTTTGTTGTTTCTATATAAGTTTTCTTAGCATGCCTCTTCTAAACCTACTACTAGTTTCTTCATTTTTTAGTCCGGTTTTTTTGGATGGGTGGTTTATTCTTCAAGAGGTTTCTCAAAATCATTAGCCTTATGTTTTTCAAGTTCTTGAAGTATTTTTTTTATTTTTATTATAACAACGCTTTCACTTTCATTGGGATTCAGAACTATTGGAACCATGAGTTTGCCTCGATTCTTGATTAGAATGTCTATAAGGATATAAAAATTATTGTCAATATTTCTTCCTATCATCTTTAGATCATCAATCCTTATTCCAGGGTGGTTCTTTTGAGAATTTTTTTCTGACTGTTTATATGTTTCGAAATAGAAAATATGTTTCTATGGTTTTTGGAATGGTGTTGGGGGGGTGTGGGTTTCTTTTATTATTGTGACTATGATGGAGGTTGATTTTGGTACTGATTCTAAAAATGAGTTTTTTCCTAGATCGATTAGAATACATATCCTAGTTGGGTATGTGTTTGACATAGATGATTTGGGTATAATCACATTAGTTTATAGGTTAGAGAACAACTTTATTCCATATTAACCTCTCTACCCTTGTCTGTGTGATGATAAGTAGAATAGGTTAAACCATATACCATAGTCATTCCTTATTGTTCCTTCACATCGGTCACATCCAAATGTAACATTAACCTAATGAGTTCATTAATTTGGTTTCTAACTAACACTATTGAATTTGATGTTCTCGGCTCATGGATTCCTCAGATGTAGGCACCTCTAGGTCCACATTTTTGTGATTCTTGAGCAATATTTTCAATCAGAACTCTATATTTTCAAAGATACTTGTCAGTCATGTCTCATATAGAGGATGTTTTGAGCAGGTTTTGATCATTTTTTATTATTTTTTAGTTGAAAAAACAAGGAAGTAGTGTTCCTCCATAGTCTAATATTGTCAGCTAGTGCAAGGATTCTTAAATCACTTCCAGTACTCAAATAGTGTATCTTCGGTTGATTGGAGAATAAAGTAGATATTCATTCAGATAGTTATGCTCGTTGATTGGTGAAAACATATTTTCAGGATACAAATTTGGAGATCTTCCTAGTCATTGACCACTCCTTGTGGTAGACTATACAACTATTCCTTTACAACTACCTTAATTGAGAAATGGATTTCCCTCAACTTTACATGTTCTTCTGTAACTGCTTAGGGTACGAAATTGATGAATACATATGTGAACTCTTGAATATTCCTATTTGGGTATTCTACTACACGACCATGGATTTTTTTATAATTTGAATCATGTTAATTTGGAACTCAAAATCATTCTCTAATTCTGTGATGGCTAGTTGATTTTATTGGTTAGCAAATTATGGTCTACATAGATCATGTAGAGTTTGGTTGGGATTAACATTTATTTTAGTAGGTTTGGAATGATCACTAAATGTCTCACTTGAATTTATGAGGTGTGTTTCCTAAAACCCATATTGAAATATTTTCTTTATTAATTGAGTTATTGTTCTTTCAATTTAAGGATTAAAGTTAAATAATTTATTATTTCTTCCTTGGGACCTTCAAAATAAATTATTTTTGTAAAACAATTTGTTTACCTTGAGGTACTTCTTCCCCGCAAATGACACCAAGTTATATGTACATTGTTCATTGGGTTTGAATTTTTTTTACCTATTATAGTATAGTAGTTAACCTAAGTATTCTCTAGAAGTTGTGTGCACAAAAATTGATTTTTTTCACTTTTAGATAATTTGAGGGAAATTTTATTTTATTTGATTATTAGAATTTGTTTTTTTTAAGAGGAGTTTAAATTGATAATTTTGAAAAACAAATTATGAAATACAGTGACCTTGTTTTCCAAAACATAGTTCTATTTTATCATTTTTTCAAAACTATAAATATTCAAATTATTATGGATGGTGAGAGAGATATTCCTCTATTGATTCATCTAACCCCTTGGAAAGGAAGTGATGATGAGGGAATTCATAATCAAGTCCCAATCATTATATCTTCATTATTATGTGATTGTGTGTGTATTTTTAATATTCCATTTTGATAAATTAATGAAATTCTGAATTGGGAATTGTTATTCACTAATTAATAATTTTCCATACCCCAATTCCACCCATGTAATGGTGATTGTTGTGGACTCACAACCCAAACCTAATATTTTCTGTATAAAATAGATAGGTATTGGGTGGAGGTATATATGGATCATTAAACAAGGAAATTTAAATGAAAATTTTCAAACTCTAGTGAAAATGAATACGGAATTCAAAACGGAATGAACTATCAAAACCAGTTCGTATAAGGAAGATAAAAGGTTTATTCCATTAAATATAGAAACTCAAACATACCAGTTTCTAAATCCTCACCTATCCTGCTCACTCAAATAAAATTATCCATCCCTGTATGCGGATGCAATGTTATTTTGCGAGAGGGAAAACATCAGACAATGAAAAAAAATGAAATAAATTTGTAACAAGCTATTGTCCGGACTTCGTTCACTGATCAATCCCTTTTAATCTCCCCAAGCAACTTAATAATTGGAATATGTCATTATCATGATGTGATAAATGGCCCATTAAATGGTTGAAAGGCTTCATGGGTCATCTTGGATCATAAATGAGTCATTGTAACAAATAGTAGTCATAAATCACTACTTGTTGTGTATGTCTCAGAGTTTCACATAAATTAAGTTATTAATGATGTGTAATGTGTGGGACTCGACCTCTAATTTCAGAAATATTTCATATCATGAATATTGGATTCATGATGTGTAATGTGTGAGGTGGAACATTTAATGGATACATTTCAAATCCTATATTTTATGTGATGTTTTCCTTAATATAATTTAGTATGTGAATTATTATTTTCTAGAATTTTTTTCTATTGTTATCATGGTTCTTTATTTTTGAGCTTGGGAGATGGTATTTTATTTTTCCTTCACTATGTTATATCTTCATAGTTTCTTAAAAATACTATATCATTCCAAATACCAGAATGATTAATAATTTAACACACATACACAATATGTTTTAAATTAAAATAAGAATGAAAAATATGAATCTTTCAATCTAACACGTCAAAAATTATTATATATCTAGTAGTAAGGTCACGCGATCTTTTTTACCGTGGATAGTATTTCCACTAATTTCAAATATTTATACCTGAGTTTTTATAGCACAACTAGTGGGAAAAAGATCATGAATTATATCCTTTTCAAATATAACTAATTTTTTAGAACTGAAATTTATCTCTTCAATCTCCTTTTTCACAGCCATATAAAATTGGTTTAGCAAAATAGTTAAGCACTCACTCTTGACATTCTCATCTTCCTTGTGTATTTCACATTCCTTCTTTGTAGTCTCAGTAGAAAATGACTTTCCTAATTTCTTCTTATGAATTTACTTCCTTTTTTACTATATAAAACAAGTATTAATATGCATGTAAATCATAATTCATCTCTATTACCTTTTCTATCAAATCTACTAAAAACTTATATTATGCAATTATATCTCTTTTATGTGGAATATATATATATGTTCTGATCGCTGGATATATTATTGGAAAATATATACTTAGTTTCCCATAATATAAACCCCTTGGTTAATAATTATTCCCATTAAAAAACATTTTATTACTAAAAAAGAGGATTAATATCCAAACCGCTGACAACACAAAAAAAATCCTCAATATTGTGATCTACAACATCGATTGTAAATCTAAAATGAAAATTATTTGGACTTTACTCCTTCAGACCGAGATGACTTTTATCTCAGTGTTAGTGGATTCCATGGAATATTCCTCTCTCTCTTATATGTGAAATAGGGTCTAAAAAATTTCTTTTAGTTCTAAATTGATTTATACTTATTTTAATTAACCACATTATTACAAATAATAGATATATTTTGAAGTAGATTAGGTGTATATTTTTATTTCCTATTAGAACCCATTATCTCATAAACATTATAAAATTCATCTTTAACCACAAATTATATAGTGAAGAATTTTCTCATATTAATTAACTCATTTTTAGATATAATGAAAATTGATTGTGTCTCAACCTACTCTTGTAAAAAATAATATTTCCTAAAACATTCTCACGATATTTTCATTCTCAACTTCTATTATCTTGTAATTATTGATTTTTTCAACATAGGTTTTGTATTTCTTTTAAAAAAATCATCCATTTTTATAGACATCTCATTTTTCTCTTTCAGTAGCTTCCTATTATATTTCCTAAGCTATGTAATCAACTGAAGGATAGATTACAACTCTCCTTTCATCTACCAATCATGTTTAGTTCATTCTTCCATATCAAAAATTCTTAACGTATCAAAACCTCACTCAACATGATCCAAAAAAGTCTTCATACCATGATTTATTTGTTAATGAGTCATCATGTCCCTTATTTCACATCAAGACCCTTTTATTACTAATTGAATGTTTTTTCATGTTTTTTTCTACTTAAATTTTTAGGGAATTTCTTATTCTCTATCTGAATCTAATTAAGTATCTTTCTTCTTGGGGATTTTTTTTAAATTACCAACTCTAATATGGGTATAACCACTTATTTTTTCCCTTTTATTTTTATTTTACCTTCTTAATCTGTATTGTTAAAAGAGAAAAATCACTATTCAAATCCTCATCAACTTCTTAATATATATATAATAACATGATTCAACACGTAGTTATTTATTTTTAATTTTCCTTTCTTAATGGCCTCAAAATATACCACATATCTTTCTTTATTCATAAATGTTTGTGCCATTCTCATTTCATATATAATTGTAATGTTTTGATGTTTATCCAATAAAAATTATTCCATATATTCCAAGTAAAATATCTTAGGATAAAGTCTATCTAGAATGTTTCTCTTACGATTTTTTACAATAGTGGAATCATCCAGATTCTCACTAATCCTCCAACCTATTACTGAAAATCTCATTGACTCTTGTAAAATAGTCTCCAATTTCTCATTATTACCCATATTTATTTCTTTAAATATACCTGTCCATTAACATTATTTGGATTCCTTGACTTCATTATTACCTTCATGTATGCTTCTAAATTTTTCCCAAATCTCCTCTATTGTTTGGATCCCCATTAATTTTGTGTATATATTTTATAATAGAATCATCAAGATGTAATTTTGATATTTTAAATCAACTTTTATTTTTCTATTTATATATAATGACATAGGGCCTCTATCATGATTGTGTGAAAAAAAATTATGGAAGCATCTCTTGCTTCTAGTCTAACAGATAAGAGATACTGAAACATCCTACTCCAACAACTATGGTAGTTCTTGTTTAAACATGGAATACCCATTTCTAACAAAATTAATATTATTCATGCTTAAAAACCTCTCATATATTCATTTGAATCATATATTACCTATGATTCCATTTCTGATTCTCCAAGTTGGATTGATCACTGGGGGTGAAGTTTTGGCCTTATATCGAAAAATATTCCTTTTTAATTCAAACATATTATCTCTATAAAGTCTTTATCCACTAAATGAATTCTCACAGAATCATCTTGGATATAATATTATATAACGTGAAAACATTACACACTTGATTTGAAATGATTTTCCAAAAGGACCAACTATATTTCATGACTTTTTAGTAGCCCCATCGTAAATTATTCCACCCTATAAAAAAGTGGTTACAACCAAAGACCATCATAGTCTAATCAAAATAGAGTCCCATAGTATTTTAGCATAAAACATCAAACTATAAAAAAATATTACATAAATTAGTAACCAATCAGAAAAATATATCCATCTTCTCTAGGTTTCTTCTACACCTCTTGATATTGATCTTGTTTAAAAAATAATATATATCAACTGGTATAATTGTGTAAAATCCATGTATGTATATTTAGATAATCTTCAATACATGTTCATTTAACTTGCTCAGCCTTCCATATATTCACATGATTCGCTTCCCCTCATTACATCAAATACTCTAGAAATGTTGATTTCTTGTTCAATGAATAAATCATGGCTTCAATATCATATTTCTTCTCAAATTGATAATTTGGAGAATCATGATCTCAGTATTTCTCATTGTTTAAAACTCACACAAAATTTATGATCTATCCCAATGTTTGACTCCACCATTCTAATTTTTTTACACACATATATATTTATCAAATAATTTCATGATTAATAGTTTCCCAAAAATAATTTTGGAATCTCATTGTTCATTGTTGGTAGAAATGATCTGATATTTTAAATCTATCAATAGGCCTCATATTAATCTTCTATTAAAATTCATTTTTTCCCGATGACGTCATTCCAAAATTATTAGGACAATTTATTATTTGAAACTCAATATAATCCTTATGTATACTCATTTAGCTTATCCACATGGGTATAATAATATTTAGGTGGTGATGTAGATCATATTCTTATAATGTAAATCTATTCTTAAAATCCCAACATTATCCTTGGGATATCCTCCCTTAGTCTCAGATTGAATCAAAATCATCTTAATTTTATTTTGATATTTTAATTATAAAGGTCACATTATCATAATACTTATATTTTTTCACCAAAATAATTCATGTCATCTCACCAGTTACTCATTAAACTATTGTAATTATAGTTAAACTAAATAGTTTTGTATGAACCATGACATGAATTGTTTTAACCTTATAGAGGCATATCTCAACATTATATGGAGGTTGTCTCAACCTTAAATTTTTTCTATCACATGTCTCAAAATTATGAGATCATGTGGAGATTTTGCAGCATTATGTAGAGGGTTTCTTGACCCTACAAGGACTCACATCAACCTTATGAGTCACTTGATTGACCCTTATGACTAGTTTATCTCAAACATATTGAAGTAATTGTATCAATATTATGAAATACGTATTCATATATATTTATCTACTAACACGACATCATAATCAAAATATTTACAACCATCTGAAGGCCTCTTATAATAATTATGAGGAATTATTTATAGCTTAAAATTATCTCAAATCATCATCTAAATAATGGTAATTAGTTAATAAAAAAAATTACATACTTGTTTCTCTATGGTGGGTCATTTACTATTCCTATCATATTCCTTATTATTTTACTGTGGTTATTATATATCCCCTTAAACCAACTTTCTCCTACTTCCACTAAATATTGTATATAGTACTCTTAGTTCCATCTGTTACCTTAAACATTACAAAAAAATCATTAATCATCACATGTAAATTTTTTATTTTTAATGAATCTGTCTAATTAAGATTTCCAAGCTATAACCTCAAACTTTCCTTACCATTTATCATGGAATCACCATAATAATTTCTCCAAAACATATTTAAATCATATTCAATCATCATTCCTTCTCACCTTATTGACAAAAAATAAAATTCAATATAATGGTAATAGCTGGTATGTCCCATATGTACATCAAATATACCAACCTTGGGAAACAAAATTAGGATCCATAATAGCATCCCGCATCTAAGTAAATAAAATAAATACTTTTTATGATTCAAACATTTCAATAGTGTAGAAGTATATAGACTCATAATAATATAATTATATGTCACTCAATATTCCAGGCTTTTGGATAATACATGTATAGTTTATTAATAAAATAAACCAAATAGTTGATGAAGGTATTCTCAAAATCCAATATAAATAATTTGGTATTTATTATTATATTTTATTATATGATATAAGTTTTTCATACTATATGACGTAAATTTTTGATAAAATGCATGTTATATGATTTTAGGGTAAATATTTACTTATGATATATTGACATTACAGTGTAATTTCCTTATCCATTCAAAGTGTGTGATATAGGAAGATAAAAATGATGTAAAATATATTAATCAAACCTAATAATTTACATTGAATCTTATGATTGAAAATTAATATCAATTGTATGTGTTAACATTTATCTTCTCAACCATGTCAGTCTATCATTTATTATAAACACTTCATATGATGAAATGTATAGGTGAATTAAATTATTAATGCATATGATAAATTCAAGCATGATCAGTCAGGGGGTTAATATTGGTTTGTAATCATAATCCATTTACTAGTATTTTATTAATATATGTGTTACCTCTCAATACAATTTTTTCGCAATGGATGGGACCAGAAATTCACTAAAATTATGTGTATCCTATAACGTCCCAACCTAACGGACCACTAAGATGGTAGCCTGAATGAGGACTTATATGGCTTCAAGAGAACCTCCCTGTATTCTAGAGGCTACTGTATACCAGTGATTGCCCTACGAGGATATAGTGGGGAGACAATACCCTCATATCAGAGTTGAAAAAGGTATAATAAATAAGAATCAACAGCGAAAGACGTAATATATTAGAGACAAAGTAGCGAAATCCTAATATAAACTGAATAAAAAAAGAGGATTTTCAACACAAATATAAAATAGATGCATTCATGTACTGAAGATGATACATAATCTAAAATAGTAGACACGTGTGAGGAAATATGATACATTACAGTACAAGAAAATGTCAAAAAAGTAAAATCCCAAAGGGTGATCTGCATGATCATCCAGAGTTCCAACTCGATCTTTTGACCCCAACTCATAGGTACTACCAAACTAACATAAGAACGAGTTGATGGACCTTTGAACATAAGGTCTAATTAGGTACACCAGTATAATAGAGGCTCAAGTAGTTTGTGAGATATAAATCCAAGTAGGTTACCACAAACACTGTCTACAACTGTATCTAGTATGTGAATAATAAATAAAATAATGTATAGGTAATATGAATAATCAATAGTACTAAAATAAACCAAAAACACCAGTCAGCTCTAGTTCCAATAGAACACCTACTGGATCTACTTTTTTGGGCTCATTTTCAAAATAATTGTCTAGATCATAACCATATGTATATATTAATACATTGTATAGTAATATTTTTCATCCACCTATATGAACCATGTACATGTGGATGTATGTATCAGTATACCAAGAATACTAAATGTTGGTTGGACTGGGGCGTAAGTTAATCATCCATATGTAGTATAAATTATCATATAAGCTCCATCAATGTGTACATTCCCTACATATCATGAGGAGTAAGATACATCATTCTTGTCAATTGAGATAGTGAGTGTGTCATCATGTGAACATTCAAAGTCATGAGTGTTGCATCATTCCAACACTCTACAAGGGACCTAGAAAAAAATTCCCACCCTCCTAATAATTTCAATGGTTTGAGATTCCATGAATCAACACCTAATATAAGGGATCATGATTTCCACCTTACTCAATAAACCCCTTACCATCATTCTACAAACTATATCATGACGTTATAATATTTATAATAAATATACCTAAGGTAGTATTTCTTATGCTTTAGATTTAATAATCCCAATTATATTTAAGGGAATCACATTTTAAAAAATTCATATCATCCATTCTTATTTAATTGTTACAAGATTTGTGTTTTCACCACCGAATTAAATTTTATTTCATTAAATTCATCTAATTCATTGAAAGATAGCGAACTATCACGTACAAGATATTCAAATTAATTTATTCCATTTAATCACACAAGGAAGGAAATCAATCATTTCAATCCATCCCATTAATTTTAAAAAAACATCCATCATGAAAGAACTACTCAATTAATGACAAGCCAATGAATATATGAAAACAAGGAAATTCATTTAAAAAATTCATGTATGTAGAGAGAATGTTCCTTGGTCTAATTGGAAAATTACCAACTTGGGAAATCTCATTCATTAGGCAAGGAATTCCCTAATAAAGAGATTTTTCCGTTATTCTATCATATATATAAGCAGGAAAATTCATTTTATAACTTCAACAAATTACATGTCTCAAACATGCCATAAAACAAATAATGACATTGAAGAATAGAAGAAAGACCAAAGCATTAAGTCCAAGAACATTATAAATCACTAATCATCACATTGTAATTTCAAAGATAGTTCACCTCATCCAAGGTGTTTTATTTTAAAAACATGACATTATTTATCAAACAACACATTTAATCCTAATTAATCATTATTTCAATATAAATTACTCAATTAACAAAAGATGATTCCAAACATAAACAACCGAACATGAAAAAATATATATAAGTCTAAACACGTCACTTAAGAGGATATTTAATCTGTTGGTATATTTCTAATAAGGGATAATTGTATTAATAATCCAAGTCATATACTTAAAATGAATTTCTGGAACTAATTCATTTACATGAAAATATCCAAATAAGGCCATAACACCCATCGGGTGTCTGCAATCAAAGTTATCATCCTCTATTTTCCTTACAAAACTCAATAGGAGTAATACTAGGTTTGTATACTAGTTTAGAATGAAGAATATATAATAATGGCAATGCACGACAAAGGCCTATGTCTGGCGCAACAAGGAAATTTATAAAATGATGAAAATTTAGTGACCAAGAAATCGACCACCTACCTCATTCCTAGGATGTTTTAATCGTCCAATATCAAGGCCTTATTCAGTTTCATTTGAATGAAATTGATAAAACAAACATTTTACATGAAAATAGGGAAAATGACCTAACACCAAAATAACTTGGTCTAAAGTACATTAAATTAACAATGGTTCAAAAGGAATCAAGCTTATACAGATATGGATCCATAGAGACAACATTTGATATAGAGTCCAGATGGAGGAGTTATCACCATGCCTAAATTAGGCAAGAATATGCACCCAAGGTGCCAAAGGGTTGGGCTCACATTGATGGAGGGTTAATAAATATGACGAAAAATATTTTTAACCTCATTAAGGTAATTTTGGACATTTCACCATTAAAAACCGGGTCACATAGTTTTTTCACGCATTTTAGAAAAACAATCTGCAAACCATGTGGCACCCTCTACCTAATAAACCCACCTTGCCCGGTTGTGCAATACAGTATTACTAACTATGCCCTAATCGTTTGGTGAATAGTGCCTTGGTACTTCTTAATTTGTGTTAACCATGAAATATACATGCACGACTTGGGTAAATTGTGTGAAGATGATGCGACACCTTTTACTCCATTAAAACAGGTCGACAAGGTTTCTATTGGGGGCCGCACAGTTTCAGAAAAAATGTGTGCCATGTGCTATACTTCCAAACATGAGATTTCAGGGCCCAACACTAGAAAAACACAATGGAGCACCCAAGGAAAATCTTTTATCCTTTAACCAAGTCTCAAAACAACCCTTTTAAGTGTTTGAACTCTCAAAACATCAATATAAATCTTGATTGATAGAAAATATCATCCACTAAACACCAAATTTCATATTCCCTTAGAATTATACCATGGCTCCAAACACAGGTCATTACTACCTTCCCACCTTATATCTTCTCTTTCATGAGAATACATTGGAAATAATAAAAACATCACATGACCAACAATTGTAGTGAAGTTTCGTTCTAATGGTTGATCTTCATTTCCAAACACCCAACTCACCTATAGGCATTACATAAGTATTTGACAATTAAGCCATTAAAATCAAGCCAACGCTCATTCTCGATTGAAACATTAAATCATTGAAACCTTTCTTACATGATCTTGTTTGACTAGAGAAAGGATCATGTCATCATTTTATTAAACATTTGGCATAAGGTTCTCCCAACCATAGGCGTTAACATTAGAATGGGACAATTTTGAACCATGACACCTCCACCATTAGAATTACATTGCAAAGAACCCCACTAAGCATTAGTGCAACACACATGGATTGATTTGGCATCGGTCACATAGTCGATTCCCCATTAAACACATTTAGATAGCTCGATCTAGATTTGTAGGAAAATCCTAGGCCAATAGATACTACACTGATCCTCACCTGAAGACATACCAGAAACGGTTCTCCGCTGACCACATCATTGAACAAGAGGGATAACAAGTTGATCCATCACCAGATAAGCATTCTCAAGATTCTTAGTTTAGATGTAAACCATTATTTGGTCTAAACCATAATTCCTTCTTCCATGGTGTCCAATATTTACCGTGAGTGCATTCACAAAATCCTTTACCAAACATCTAGTGATTTTCTTTGTTCAAACCATCACATTACCATTTGGATTGTCAAGCCTCAGCATGAATAAGGGTGAAACATAGATCCAATAAACTGGAAATCTTAACCCTTTTAAGAATTACCTCTGAGACTCAAAAAATGTCTGGGGGTAACCACATTTTCATTTAACTAATGTCCATGTAACTAACTCACGGTAGCCCATACTCCATGATTACAATCAATACATTGGTACGAGGACATGACATCCAAATCAGATCATTGGTTGAGCCCACAGTGGAATCTACCTAGATGCTAAGTTGGAGAATACCATCTTATGTATAGGAGTCTATCAAATTCATTCTTACATATGAATCTAGGTATCACTCAGGACTAACTGATAATTGAATAAAACAAATCATCTTACGATAAAAATTGATGGATATAACTTATCAATCCCAACATCTTTTAGGGCATTAGTGTGGTATAATGTTGATGATCACTAAGTGCCTCAAGGAATACATCAAAACATGGGACTTGGTAATCTATTTCAGAAGAGTACACTCAGATTATTTGAACTATTTCCAACTAACCAAGACTACTAACAAGAAAAAAAATCAAACCACTTCTAGTCTAATTCCCTTGAATGAAGCTTCCCTTCACCTAATGATGCATCGTCAACTGAACCCTGATGCCTTTACCACTCAAGGTATCCTAGGATCATTCAAGATTTACCATTTAAGTCCATTAATGACCCACAGTGTTTCCAAAGTTTTCATACATCTCCAACCACATCAACATTGGGTTGTTGAGTAAGAAATGACCTATACACCAAAACTGATGTAATGTTTTCCAACTCAAGAGTGTCCTAGTCATCAAAATAAGGGTTATAATAGCCTCTCACAAGTGTTATAGATCAATAAACCTTAATCACACATGAGAAACCTCTTGATATGTGATCAAAAACATCAAATCCACTGGCATGAAACCATAAACAACCTGAACAGAGTGTCAGAGCACCCATTCCACTTGGAAGGTCATCCCGAGTATTGGGATGAAATTGATTCCTTCAATATCTAGGTAACTATACAAACATAGATGACCAAAGAACGTACTCAAGAACCCAATGTTTCAAAATTCAACCAAACTCAACTAGTTCATCATATCATTTAGCAACATAATAGGAACCAAGTATGTCAATGCACACTACCCTAATATTTCATGAGACACTGGGACATCCTAAATATTATCCATAGGTTGTCTTCCATGTGAATTCAAGTATCAAATGTCTCACATAGAAAACAAGATCAAGCTGTATTATCCTATATGACTATAAAATAGGCTAACGATCACCTGAGTCACCCAACGAAAGTGGAAAGGGCCACAAGACTTACTAAGTAGCCGACCATGCTGTAGTCTTGTCGACCTTGATAAAACATAGCATTACTTGATGCACACTTCCATAACAAGTGTCAAGGAAAACATGACCACCCATCTGATCAAGGGTGTCATTTGGAAGATGACAACCATTCTAGGGATAAAAACACCTGAATAGAACTATAAAATAGAAATCTCATGGAGTCTAGCAAGGCATTTGACATCTAAGGGTGCAACCTACTATAGGTTATCCCCTTACAAAATTACAATCATCGACAACCACCATGAGTTCATTCATAACATATTTCCCTAGGCATTATGCCTATAATTAAAATCCATTTCTAGAAATGATAAATGTCTATGAAGAACACTCACATTTCCATTCTAAGGTAAGTCAATGGAATTTGTAAAATACTTGTACATGATGGGTTGAACAAATAAAACCACTTTAGGTTTCATGTTAATGTCTTTACAATGATTTACATATATTATAAAAATATTAAAAATATTAAAAAAATGATATCAAGTACCAATTAACAAATAATGTCAATTTGAAATAGATATAGTGACCTATGGAGTTCGATTAAGCTAACATGGGTTCATCAAAATGCAACCCAATAATACATTATTCATTATTAAATTTAACAGTACACATAGTGAGGTATCTCCTAAGAAACATTCCCCGACAGACCTACTTGGTTGCACTTGTTCATTTATTAACTTATCCATACTGTGTCATTATACAAAATTAATAAAGTTTATGAACCATTATAAGGGATAAAATTTAATAAAATTTATAATTAAAAAGATTTTATAGTTTTCACTAGCTTAAAATATATACCATGATAATATAAAATGGTTCAGTTAAACATGATTCCATCTACAACTCCATAACTCACTCATACACATAACATGTTGGAATTTAGATCCCTTTAATCAAAATGAATTTCACTTTTGAATTTGAAATTTACCAACTTTTACATTTTATCAATCATCTAGATGTATGAATAAAAATCTCAAAGGATGGTTTGAGTTCACGGGTCACCTTTCCCCAATTATAGGGTGCCCATACACCATCCAACTGAAGACTAGATCCCATTTAGTTACAACTACTATATTTATTCTATGTTACCAATTATATATTAAAATAAAAATAACATGTTATCGCAATCTATAACATAAAAAACATAATAAATAAATAAGAAGTAGGGAATATAATCAACTAGTAAGGTAATATAACCATTCATGAAAATTAAATCAAAATAATGGCATATCATTCAAGGAACACCATCAATTTTGTAGGAAACACATAAATGAAACTACATGGTATGGTGTATGCATGTCATGTAAATCACTATGTGCCTATTTTGATTCATGTAATGATTCATCTTTTTTGTGCTGGGAAAAGGGAAAATACCAAAAAAAATCCGTAAATCAATAAGGATTGGAAATTACACCATTCACTCAAGGTGAAATCAAAATCAACTATTATATCAAACAAAATGAAAATCAATCCCAGTCGTGGCCACTTGAACATTGCCCCATGGGTGGGGTTATCAGTCCTAGGCATGGTTATTTACCAAGATCTAACACATTCCTAGTATCATATCTACCAACCCAAAATAGTAAGGCAAATGAGAAAAACCCGATTTGATGCTACTTTATGTCATCCCGACCCAACATTCCACTAAGATGGTAGCTGAACTGATGGGTCACATGGCCTCTAGTGCACCTCCCCATACACCAAAGGTTGCTGACATGGAATGAGGGCCTAAGGAAGTGATATTAGGGATACTATACCATCATATTAGAGTAGCACAATGTTATAAAAAAAGAATCAATAGAGGAAGTAGTAATAAACAAAAGACAAATAATCGGAAGACTAATATAAAATGAATAATAAGGAGGACAGTAAACACCAATAGACAATGGATGCATGCTTTTCCTAAAGATGATATATAATCTAAAATAGTAGTCACACATCAGGGAACAAGATATAGTATAATACAATAATAAGTAAAATAAGTAAAAGACTCAAGGTATATATACACGATCATCCAAAGATCCAAATCAGTGTGGTCCTCCTAACTCCTCGATACTAGAAAACCGGCACAATCAAGAATCCATTGTCCAATAAACAGAGGGTCTGCTCGAGTACCCCATTAAAATGGTGGCCCAAGTACAGTGTGAGATATAAATTCCATTAGGTTTTCACCCATGGTGTGTACAAGTGGATGTAGTCACTTAATAATAAATAAAATAGTGTGTATGTAATATTAATAATGAACAATATTGAAATAAATAAATAACGGTGGTACGATCTGGTACTAATAGGACAATGGGATAACTCTACCTAATATGAATCATTTCCAAAATAAGTTTATTAATTGTTACCATATGTATATAATAATATATATATATATAGTATAGTTATATATTGGATCCACCTATATGAACCAAGTATCTGCAAACATAAGTGTCCATATACCTGGAATACTAGATATTGGGATGGATTAGGACATAACTCACTCATCCATAACCTATCTGAATTGGACTATCCCTACTACAAATATGCCCTTTATCTGTGCAATAAAATTCAATTAATAGTGCTAAAAAGCATTGTTAATCAAGGTGAAGATAAAGGGGGTCCCTTTTATTAGCGCTAAAACAATCGTTGATAAAAATGTCTTTTATCATCCCTTTTTGACCTAAAAAAGACACCTTTTATCATCTCTTTTATTAAGTGCTAATAAAATTCAAAAAAAATTATAAAAAGTTAAAATGAATATATAATGTGGGGGGTGGGGGGACTTTTAACAGTGCCTAACCCCCCCCCCCCCCCCTTATTAGTGCTAGGAAGACCCACTCTCACTCTCTCGCATGTTGCCCTTACCCACACATCCCCCACATGTCTGTGTGCCCCTCCTTTCTTCCACCCGAACTCGAACCTGTGACCTCCCCCCTTGCGTTCCTGCACATTTACCACTAATCCATTTCCTTTTTTCTCTATTTAATGATATATATATTTATTTATTTATATATAGTCATATTTATTTTTATATTAATATAGATTCCTATTAATATAAATATATTTAGTTATATTAATACATATATATTTATTGATATATTAATATTTATTTATTAGTATATTAATATTTATTTATATTTATTTATATATATGTAGTTATATTTATTCATATATTAATATATATTCATATTAAGAAAAATATATTTTGGTATAATAATACATATATATTAAGTTATATTAATACATATATATTTACTCATATATTAATATATATATATATTTATTCATATATTAAAATATATTTATATTTATTTGTATATGTATATATAGTTATATTTATTCATATATTAATATAGATTCATATTATTATAAATATATTAAGTTATATTAAAACAAATATATTTATTAATATATTAATATATATATATTTATTCGCATATTAATTTATGTATATATTTTTTATAATTATATTTTTAGTTATAATTTTTAATCAACATATTTATTTGTATATTAATATATATTTATAATATTCGTTCTAAATAATTTTATAAAATATTTTTTTATGTTTTTTTATAAATAAATAAATAAATACACACATACATATATACTACACAAACACACACACACACACACACACACATATATATATATTTATGAATAAATACATATATGCGAGTATTTGAAAAACCGTAGAATGTTAAAATGACCGTAACGTATAATCTAGATGTTTGTTTCAACTCTAAAACTAGTCAAAATGAAGAAAATGAAACAAATTCTGATATAATATGTCATACATTCCTAAAAGACATCCGGATCAAAAGTTATACCTTTTTTAATGTTAAACAATTGGGGTATCCCGACTAAAACACAGTTTTGGTGGACTTATGGGCCTTTTGGGCCTCGAAAAATGTGAAAAAAGATTCTATTTGATCACTACAACGTAAATCTTATCGCAAGCTTTGATTTGATATGTTTTAGAGCTCAAACGGACACCCAGATCCAAAGTTATGACTATTTGAAGTTTGAGTTACATTTTCAACTTATTTTAGATCTTTTATTGATTTTTTTTGATTTTTCGTGTCTTCAAATTGTTATTAAATGATTATTACTCGATGATAATTATCAAATTATTAATTAATAATATTTTTAAAATATTTTAAATCCATTTTAACTTAATTTATTATATATTAAATGTAATAGACTACTTACAATTATCTAAAACATATTTTAAAAATATATATTATATTTATATCAATATAAATATACTAATATGACAATATTCTATTTTTCATGATTTTGTTTTTGAAATATAAAATTTATCTACGCTAGGAAAAAGCACTGATAAAGCCCCCCTTTATCAGTGCTACTACAAAATGCGCTGATAAAGGGGTCCCCTTTATGAGCGCTTTTTTAGCGATGTTAAATGGTGGCGCTGCTGAAACCCAGTTTTGTGGTAGTGTATAATCTCCAGAAAAGAGTACATTCCCTATATCTCCTAAATAGTGGGATACATCACATTATTCACTTGATATATTGAGTGTTTTGTCAATTCAACACCCAAATCCATGAGTGTGTCATCAAGCCAACACTCAACAAGGGATGTGGAAAAAAATGCCCATCATCTGAATATATTCAATATTGTGAGAGGCCATGAATCAACACCCAATTTAAGGGTGCATGATTTCATACAAGCTCAAAAGAACCCTTACCTTCAATCCACTGCCTATATCAAGGTATAATCATGTTTATAATAAATATCTATGAGGTTGTACATCCAATTATTTACATTTAATAATCCGTATTATAAATAAGGTAATCACATTTGCACAAAAAACATATAAGTTGGGCTTATTTAATTATAACAAGAGGCATGGTCAATCCACCAAACTCAATTCCATTTCATTAAATTCATTTGATCCCTTCAAATAACGAAAATTGTCATGTATAATCTAATAAAATTAATATATTCCATTAAAATCACATAATAAAGGCAGTCTATCATGTCAATCCATCCAATTAATATAAAGAAAACAATCATCATGAATAAAATACTCATTTAATGACATGTCGATGAGTCTATCAGAACAGGAAAACCAATTTATCAAAGCACAATGAGGTACATAGAATGTACTTTAGTCTAATTGGGAAAAACATTAATGGGAAATCACATTCAATACACCAGCCAAGCCCTTAAAATGAGCATGGTCCATTATTCATTCATATATATAAGGGGAAAATTCATTTTATAACATAAATAAAGGACATGTCTCAAACATTCCATAAATTAAATAATGACATCAAATTATATTTGAAATAACAAAACATTACGACCATGAAAATTATAAATCACTAATCATCACTTTTTAATTTTTAAGATAACGCACCTCATCTGAGTGTTTTAATTATTAATACACAACATTTTTATAAAAAAATTAATTTAATCATAATTAAACATCATTTCAAGATTCATAACTGAATTACCCAATGTAGCATCTAAACATAAACTTCCAAATAATGAAAAATAGTTATAAGGATCTACGCGACACTTAAGAGGTTTCTTTATCATTTTGTCATTTTCCATAATCGATAATTTAATTAATAAAAAAATAGGTATTCTTATAATTCATTTTGAGAATTAATTCATTCAAATTAAAAAATCCAACTATGGTGGAAAACCCATGGGGTGTCCGTGATCGATGTTAGCTTCCTATATTTACCTATAAAGGCTAGATGAGAGTAATACTAGGTCTGTATCAAATTTAGATTATAGAAAATATTTTTAAGGAAATGTGTGACAAAGACAGTCGTTTAGTGCAATAATGATATTTATAAAACAATAAAAATTTAGGGAAAATTCTATAGACCCCATAACTATTGATTATGACTCTTCAATCATCCAATATCAAGGTCTGAATTGGTCTGATTTAGATGTAATCAACAAAACAAACATTTTCCCTGAAAATATGGAAAATGAGCTCATTTCACGATAACATGTCCAGGAGGTTATTAAACAAATAACGTTCCAAAACGAATTGGGATTTTAGTGGTACATATCCATAGAGACTAATGATGTTTGATTTGGATTCTAGATGGAGGATTTATCAATATGACTAGATTTGGATTGAGGAAGTACCCATACCTCCTATGGAGAGGGATAACTTGGATGGATGGAGAAGAAAAAAGAGGAAAATGAATTTCAACATCATTAAGGCTATTTTGGTCATTTCAACCATATAACATGGGTCTCACGGTTTTGTCACACAGTTTGGCCAAACCTTGCGGCAACTGTACGACACTCTATGCCTACGAAACTCACCCTGTACACTTGTGCTGGATGGTTTTCTTAACCATGACCCTGCCATGTGGAGAATATTACTTAGTTACTGCCTATGTGGCACTAACTATGACGTCTACATGAATGGTTTCAGAAAAAAAAAATTCATCTCATGTGACACATTATGCTCCTTTGAAATAGGTTGCACAATTTAATGCTAGGGGCCTCATGATTTTAAAAAACAAATTGAGCCTCGTACAGACCTTCCAATCATGGGATTTTGGGGCATAACACTCCTAAAACTCAAGGGAGAAACTGAAGAAACTCTTACAGCCTTTAACTAAGTAAAAACAACAACCCTTTGAAGTCTTCAAACTCTTGGAATTTCAATCTGAAACTCAATTCAATGAACAAATAATCAACTAAATTCCAAAATTCAAATTCCCTCAAAATTGTACCTTGAATCAAACCGTGGGTCCTTACATATCACTCAGTAACCAATGTTTGGGAAACCAATTTAGCTTTAATAACATCATTGGGTGATGATTTACCCTTTAATCTAAAGAAAAACTACATTGAAATAAATCCAATTGGAAAATATAAATATGATTCATGAAAAAAAAACAGATCAAATCCCAATAACAAAACAATAAAATTAACTAGAGATTCAATAACCATGAATATTTCCACATAAGTTTATAATAAAAAAGACTATAAATTTAAATATGGCTAGAAACATGATATTACACTGAGATCTATGCCACCACTTCCTTCAAGATCCCAACTCCATCACCAAAGTCCAAAGGATCACGGTGCTCCACTAGAAAAGTAATAGATATTCACATCACGTAAATAAAATCTAATAATATATATATGTGCACCAAATTTTCATATGTATGAGTTGAGTATATAAACCCAACACCCCATCCTCCAAATACTTCCCACATAGGCTCCAAATGAAGAAACATGTATGAACACACTTTACAAGAGTAATAGAGAAACATCAAAAAATGTTAACAATATAAATATAATCGATATAAGAAACTGACATCACAATTCACAAACCCTCACCACGAACTCACACCATCATGAAATGAACTAAACTAATTAATCCCTTATTAAATAGGGACTAATTAAGAGGCCAAAGCTCATGAGTAGAATCTTCTCCCTCCTAACCCAAGTCATCCCCTGTATAAATAAATAAAATTCACATAAACAATACTCATACCCAAGACTTTACTAAAAATCCTCATTTATATGAATCAAGAATTCACACAAACGCACACCAATACAAGTTTTTTCACACCAAAATTCGATATTTGAAAACAAAAATTCCACTTGTGATATTTATAAAACATATTATGGGTGTCACATGCTACTTTGTTTCCAAAATACTTATAACACCAAGATAATAACTAAGAATAGTTTAACAAAGAAATAAACCTCATAAATGTAAGAACATTATTTTAAAAAACAATAGGTATTTATGTTCCTCACAGAAGTAGAGTGTACAAAATCTAATTACCTAAAACTGGGTCATAATGTTGAAATAACAAAACACCCCATAGATCGGGCCACTCAAGACCCTCTTACGACGGTTCATAATAAAATATCCATCAACTTTTAATTGAAACAAGAGATCTAGTCATATATGAATTAGAATATGGTTTATTAGAATTAAAAATGAGATGAGAGGAGAGGAGAAATAGAGACATTAATCTTTCCATCGGTCCCAAGGTCTAGTTCTCAATGATCGAAGAGACAGAGCATTGAAATGAATATAATTATAAATATTCTCTAATAATTCCTAATGGTTTTAGATATGCAGCTAAAATACAAAGTATGAGTAATTTAGGTGAATAGGTTGAGGGAAAATATAATTTATAGGGTCTTGTAATGTCACATAAAGTTTAGTAACATGATTGGGTAACCACACACCAACCATGTGAAATCCAATAGTTGACAATTTCAAGGGTTTCATAGATTATCACGTAGTTTACCTAAATAGTGATTGAAAACATACACTTACCTAGAAAGACCATTTTATCAATAACTGGTTTCCTAGGTATTTTTTATGGTTTCATATAATCAGTCACTAAGTATAATCCCTTTAATAACTATAAAAATACATTGAAAACCCTTCATAACTTCCTAAAACCAACCCCACCAACTTTATACATAAAAACATAACAAAAAATTAAATAACTATTACGTTTGGTGTTATATTCTCCCTTTCATTGGTATTTAATTCCATAGAATTTGGAGATTGGTGTTGTTTTAGAAAATATCTATTCATTGGAAATTCAAAAATCAATCACACTCATATTATCCTTATGCACTTGACCATACTTCCATAATACGCAACCTAATGTGGACTGTCAACCTCACAAGATCATTTCTTACCTATCTAGAATATGAATCAAGGTTTTACTAAATATAGAACCAAGATCAAGTATAACATGATCCCAATTGATAACATGGTGTGGGTCGGGATGTTTCTTTTTTTGTTGACTTATTTAAATAACATCATAAACAAAGATGAATATTGTGGGTAGAGAAAGTAGATGCGAAATATCACTAATGAAATCTAGAATCTCAACTGCTCTGGAATAATGAGGATCTAATGTCCCTTTCTTACCAATATTGTGGTTCCTAAACCTTGTTTAGACTCACTATAATACATAATCTCCCACATCGAAAGATAGTTGATGATAATAATAGTGATATATATAATATTTGTGATGTTTATTGTCTATTTCCATTTTTTCATGGTTTATTTGATTTTAATAGTAGTATAATGCCCAACACATGGACGAATTATTGAGTTTTCAATGAACTATACTAAACAAAAGTGATTGTGATATAGAAGTTCATAAAATTCCTCAAATGGATCTATAGGAAATGATTTTTGATGACTATTTTTATATGAAAACCCCAAAAAAGTAAAATCATCTTCACATACCCCACCAAAGTCTATCACACATGCTCTAGCCATGAATTCCAATTTATTTATTATACACTCTAACTACCTATTTATTTGAGGATGGTATGTTGTACTCATGGTTAACTAGGTTTTAATAGGTTGTTATATGGTCCACAAAAACAATGAAGTGAATCTAGGATATCATTCATAGATAATATAAATTGGTATCCCATGAATCATCAACAATTCGTGGATTTATATCATTTAAATAACTTATATTAAATTAGTCTACTCGATTTAAATGAAGTGTGAAAATTTGGTGAGACGTTCGGTAAGCACCTAGATGGTATCATGCTTCCAAATCATCTTTGAAAGGATGATAACAATTTCAGTGTAATTTTTCTCCCATTTACACATGGGTAAAGGAAATGACTATTATATAACTAGTGGTTGTTGCTAATTATTATTCACCTATTGACCGGTGAGACACATCAGGATATATTATTCAACTCTTTACTTCATAAACTATTACCAAAAACAATTATTCATCTCCAGATACATTTTCAAAATACATAGGTGGATTTTTCACATTGATTGATTATACACATAAAGTATTCCCATATATAAAGTGAAATTATAATCATATATCAAAACTATAATTTGTAATTTATATACTCTATCTCTCCATAATTGGTCTCCCCATAATTGATGATTTCTATAATGGTAAGGAATATGGGGTCCAATCATTGGGATTGATTTACTTGTTCAACCAAGTATCAAATAAGGTGACTGTAAAGAGAATATAAACATTGTTATTCTTAATACAATCCAATAGTATGTCTGCAATTACTCTCATTAGTTTCAATTAATCTGACATTTCTTTGACTACTTGATTATAAAACATATGAATTAAGGTATCATACACTAAATTATATTTCTTGGGCATGTAAGACAAGTCATGTTCAAATATATAAATGTACTCCATCAAAAATCATTATCTGAAGTTAAAATATCTTCAAGAGAATATGTGATTTAATATTTTATGATCAATGAACAATATGATCATTTCACAGAAGTGGTAATTGTACAATTATTTTCATAGATGGATCCATATGGGTAATTAAATATTATATGTCCTTTTTATCCATAAGTTATGATCTAGCCTCCCTTTATGATAAAAAAACCTAATCTACATCCAGAAACATCACAATATGCAATATATCCCTCATCAAATTTTATTAAGATAAGGATATGTTCTAAATCAATCAAACATTATGATACTTGAAGGATATTTTAAAATCATTACTCCATAGAGTTTGATAACCTTCTGTGTTAAATTAGTTATCGTCGAAGCTATATGAGAGAATTCGTGGATGAACTGATAATAAAAATTAGTAAATCTAAGAAAACATTATACATTTAAGACATTATTGGGTGGATCCTAAGAAATTACAATTCTAATATATTCAGGGTTCATCAATATCCATTTTTATAAATTACATACACAATAACTTGAATATCTTGTTTCAAGAAGCCACACATAAATAAATTTTCAAAGAGATTCTCATCTCTTAGTGTGGTTAAAAAAATTTGAAGTTCCTTTCATGATTATCGCTAATAAGAGAGTAGACTAAGATATCGTCCTAAAATTCAATAACAAAATAATCAAGGTAACTATTAAATATGAAATTCATCAATTCTATGAATATGACACGTATGATTTATGTCAAAAGTGTATAATAAAGTAATTATAGTGTTCTTAAAAACTCATAAAGTCTTACTCGAGAATATCCTCCTTATAGAGTACGAGTGGTGGGATCCCAATCATATAAAAAAACTTGAGAACCAATTGAATCACATTAATTGATAATCCTAACAATCATTTCTTGGAAAAAGATAATGAGTTTTTAACATAACATGATTCAATTTATGATATTAAAAAACTCAAAACATATTTTCTGTATTCCTGAAAAACAAAACCATAGTGTCCTAAGGGGATGCACTTGGTCTAATAAATCCCTTTAATTATACTCTTCTTATTTGATCTTATGTTTGAATAATTATCTTAGTTTAATTATATTTTATTTAAGATAAATATAACCCATTAATGAGATAAGTTTGATAGGAAATTACACTTTTAATTCAGGTGGTAGTCCAGATAATTTTTCAAAAATGGAACCAGGGTATTAATGTACTGTTTAAATAATATCTATAGTATGGATTGTATTAATATCCCTATAATTTACTATTTAAAACTCATTAGGGATGTTTTTCACCATTATTATTATAGGCCCTTTATTTCTATAATTCATGTTTCAATACCCCTTTAAAATATGTGCAACTCTATCAAGATATATGAATGTTAATTGGTATGTGTATAAGTCAATATATGTTTTTAGTTATACCAACCAGTTTATCCCCAAAATTAAATGAAATATATCCCTCATTAAGATAGTAAACTACAATAAATATTAAAATACATAAATATCAATTTAATATATTGAACTTTTTAAATATCATTAACCCACATATTTTTAGTGGTTTCCTAATTTTCAAGGAATGTGGGATTATTTCAACATGTAATCATATTTTTTACGACAATATAAAAAATAAATGAGTGGGGTTGAAATTTTAAAAACCAATTACATGTACTAAAGTTAAATCATTAATAATATAACCACACAACGTAGAGGTACCTGTCTTCATTATTCACAAACTTCCCATCACCGAAAAAACATTGATTAGTCCCTATATGATTTCTTCCCACATGATCAAATGATGCTTGTTGGGAGGTTAGGGAGTTCATGGAATCATTGTGACAAAATCAGTTGTGTGGTTAAGAATTACCATAATGTGATTTTACTCATTTACCAAGATATTCACAAGTTATATTAAAATTATTACAACTTTTTGAATTAATTATATAGGTAAAAAAAATTTTGAGATGTATTATTTATCTGTATTTGTGGCACTCTTAAATTGGGGCCATACACTCACTTTTAATTTTCTCTAAAGAACAAAATAAAAAGCAACATAAATGGTTATTATGATATGGGTTGGGGGATATAATAACCCTAAGGATTATTTATCTAGTTTCTATATTCCTTTTGAGTAACTTTCCCTTCTATTCTCATTTCCACTACTGGAGTTTCCACCGATGCTCACTTGGAAAATGGTGTTCCCTCTAAAAATATTTTCTTCCAATTTCATTCTCACCACCATTTCCCAGTTAACAAATTCAATGTAAATTTCAGCATTTAATGTCACAAACTTATATAAAATTTCATATCATAGAACCTAATAATAAAACATACATTGAGAGATTGTTTATCAACTATTTCTCATGAGGTGTTAGTATGTTATGAAAAATGAACTCCATGTTCCATAACATGACGATCTCATATATTAAGAGAAAATAAATTGTGAGTTATCATTACTTGAAAGGTATAAATGAATATTTTTCTCAAATAACCTCTCAAATATATACAACTTATGGCCTTGATTGACCTTTACTTGAAAATAAATTCCAGAATTTTCAATCTAGTCCTTTAAAAATTTATACTATGAACATTACATTCATGTTAACCGGAGAAGGAAATAGATGATGTGATATATCATGATAATACTTGCATAAAAATCTATAGATCCCAAGTTTCATGGAAATAATAGTTTGTTTTACCCTGGAAATTCTGAAGAGTGATCCACATAATCCTGCTCCTCATTCAATTGCACTTTTCCACTGCCTAAAAAGCTTCCACTATGCTTCTTATGAGTTATTTATTTACTTGTAAATTTTTAAAAACACCCTCCTTCTAATGTAAAGGTCCCATGACTGGTGTTATTTTCCTATAACCATTTTAAAAATCATTGCTCAATCACCAACCATGTTTAGTTATAGGGTTTAACAATGTAGATTAATATACCTTGTAACATTAAAAAATCAAAATTACAAAAAGTGTAAGTCTTTAAATATCAATTCATTGATAAATTACTAGTGACATATAACTTTAATAATGAATGATACCTAACTCCAATTAGATAAACCCATGAAAATGAGGTGATAAAATGGCTAAATGTGATTAACAATAATTTTTTTACCTATACCACAATCCATTACCTTGGATTGTATATTAATTGTTATAAAATTGGGTTCCTTAAACACAACTTATGTAACAAATATTTATTACCATATCTTGTATATAGAGTTATGTATGGTTTTTTCTTAACATAATAATATTTTTACTTCAGTATACACTATTTAGATGGTAATATCATTGGATTATATATTTTATCTATTGTTTTAAGTAAAGAGGGAATGAGAGGCATAAATTTCCTTTTATTTTTTAATAAATTGAATGTGAATTTTATGTAATTGAATATATATATATATATATATTTAATATTATTTATGCATAATATTTATAATTTTAAGTGAAATTAATGAAATAAATTAGTTGATTCAGTCAAAATATAATATTAAAAAACAAAGTATAAGATATTGATAAAGAAGTTTGTAAATAATACAAAATGGATCCTTACATCTCCTCCACATAAGATTCCATTAGAGGATATGGTTTAAATAATTTATTTTTTATATTTATAGAAAGAAACATAGCACCATATATTATTTTTAGCATGAAACTCACGGAAATATGTATGTCCCTTTGATTTTGGTGATTGGTACCAAGAAACCAAAAATGTGTGAAAAATATATTAGTGTTTGTCATTAAAAATAAAAATAACCTTATTTTTATGGTCATAAAAACCTATCCCCCTCACACACAATGGTAGTAAAAACCCATAAAAAGAAAATAGAAGTTTATTTCTTTGTATAATCCCTTTTTAATTTCACTCTCCACCTGACATCATGAATATAATAGGAAATGTGTGAGATAAAGAGAGACAACTATAAGAGAGCACAATAATGATAGAAAAGTGTCACAATTAAGCTCTAGAATTAATCTTAAAGTAAAATAGTTCATTCCATGTAACATTGGTGTGTTTTTATCATGTCTAATGACATTAGGACCATTCTATAACCTCTATGGGTATTAGAGAGCTATTGGGGGAAAAATTAATGAATGTGAAACCCTCTCTAAAAAATATTTATCTTCCTTGATGTCACCAGATATATGATGGGTGTTATCATCAATCTAATTGTATCCCACTGGGTAGACACTGGCACTTGTTAGTAGGGAACTTTAAAAACATCATCAAGACTACTCTTAAGCCCTATGTTTTGTTTAGTACCTCCATGGAAAATGTCAAAAATTTATGAAATTAAATCTATCAAAATAAAATGTTATAAATACAAATGTGCAAGAATGGGATTAGTTAAACATTCTTAAAAGAGTGAGATATACCACATTATCTCCGTTTTATTATTATCAAAAAATTATGAAATAAGTAACACAAATACAAGATGATGTATTCTTCATATCATAAATTAATTATAATATTTCATAATGAAATTAAGCCAATAATTCTCAATAATTAAAAAATAATTTTTGAAGTGGCTTTTGAGAAAAATTTAAAAAGTTATTTCATATATAATTAAATTTCAAATCATCTCCCCATTTGGGATTATCTAAAATCAAAAATTAGAAAATTTTTATAATTCAAGATTAATTTAGATTCAAAACCATTAATTATTTAAAATAATTATAATAATTCTAGTTTCATATGACACTATTATATTTTCCACATAAAACAAAAAATGTTACTTTGATGTCAAAACTATATTTCCCTTTAATTTTTTAAATCCATAACTATAAAATTTATTAAGAGAAGTGATAGATTTTATTCCAACTCGTTTTATTCCATTGATATTTTCCTATTGGTCACAAAAAAAATTTAGAAATAAATATAATGTATTCATAATAGGATGAGGTCCAAGCATAAGTGAAAGAAAATGGAAACAAAAATTCCATAGCCAATAATGTTTCATCAAGAATGCTAAAAATGTGAATATTAATTTGATGTTTTGAAAACATCCATCATTCCAAAATATATTTATGAAATTAAAAACTAGATATTCCAAAATACTATCCTAAAATTTTATAGTATATAGAAACGTGATCATGTTTTGGAAAAAAAAGATAACTTTCAAATATTAACTTTCTTAAAAGGAGTGTTTCTCGTGTAATCTATTAAATATTAAAAATTGATATTTATCCCAATAAATTTGATCATTAAACCCCAATAGTATATGAACTATTTCAAATGATGTTCAAGATAGAAAAAAATTATTTTAAGGAAATAAATCCAATATTACCACATACTTTCTTATTAAAATCAAATTTCAAATACTAATAAGATTAAAACATTCAATAATGATCTTAATAATTCAAAATTTCACACCCATGTGATATGATATTCAATTTCAAAGATGATATGTTATAAAAAATAATTTATTAGGTGATATATCATCTCAAAAATAAATATTTTCTCATTAGAAACATTTTATATTTACAAATGTTAAAATCCCACTGAAAATGGTCAGTATATTGAAAAGTATTAGAAAGCCACAGGACATTCAAATCAAGATCTAAATAATAAGAAAATCACCCATGATAGTGAAATAAATAAATCAAAAAATTCAAGGCTTAAATAAAAGGAGAGAAATGAATCAATGATATCTATATTTAAATAAAATAAATTGATCAGTGGTATCAATTTCTAAAAGAGATAAACAGAAAAAATCAATCAATATAATTCAATATTTTAATAATAGATCAATTATTTCAATATTAATAATAAAACACATAATTCAATTAAGACCAGGGTCGGATAAAATATTACTTCAGCAAAACAAAAGTTTGAAAATGTTCAATGAGGGGAAAAATCCTTAAAATTCCTATTTTTCAAAATAATCTGAAAAATATATATACATTAAGTTCAATATGATTCAAATAATAATCTAACAATAAAAAAATTATATTCAATATTTAAAACATGATTAAATCAATATAACAATAAATATAAGAGATAAATTTAAGATATCTCAATTGCTTCAACATTTTTATAAAAAATGAGGTTTTCATTATTAAACATTTAGAGTTATGAAAAGGGTTTGATCTAATGCAAATAAGGAATTATAAATACATGGAGATATGAAATAAATATTTATATAGAAAAAATTAAATATTATACCAACTGTATTTCAATATTTCGTAATAAAATACTAATGGGTTTAAGATGAAACTAAAGAAATTTAATAATGAAATGTATTATTTCATTGAAATTGTAAAAATATATTTTATTATAAGAGTAAATTCACTAATGATCTAATGAAATCATTTATAGGGAAAAATTATTCATTTCACTTCATTATTCATCTATTATAACTATTGTAATCAATGAAATTCTTATAATAAAGTGAGATGAGAAGTTGGTTATTTAAAAAAAAAGTGGTATACGTGGAAAAAAAGTAACTTTCAAAAGAAATGTGTTTTAAATAATAAAAAAATGAAGAATATATAAAAACATTATTTCAAAATATTATATCAAATATATTTAAAAAAATTAAAAAATAAAATAATTTTTTTTATTTCATGACATCAAGATTTAATTTTTTTGAAATGATTTCTAAAATCAAGTTTATAGAAGGAAGTTATATAGAAATAATATTTGCAAACAAACCTGCCCCAGTAAATATAAAAAAAATCAATATATACCATTGAGGTAAAAACATGTTTCTCATTATCTTATTTGAGATTAATTTGAGAATTTATTTCTCATAAATAGAATTCTTTGGAAAACCCACAATCTATATACAATTTAGTATGTCGAGAATTTATCTTGTGAATTTTTTCTATAAAACAATTAAGAGCATAGAGATTTCGGTACCGAAAATTTGGTTCCATAAATGTTATTCAATAAAGACCCTAGAACACATTTTTTCTTAGCATATTAATTAACATCAGGGAGATGAGATCATTTATACAATGGTTTTGAATATTGGTGGGCTATTTTTGGTTTACCATATCATGCATTTTTATGATTACATTCATCAACCATGTTATTGGTTATTCTATATTAATAAAAATAATTATATTGAGAGATATATCTTTTAAAAATGGTATTCATGATATTTTTAAAGTTCCTTTCATTGAAACTAGTCCATTATTACCTTTCACATGATGTTGGGAACCCAACATTAAATTCAAAATTTTATCACCTTGAGAGAACTTGGAATGATGTATTTTGACTTCTTCAATTATTTATATTAATTTTTGTACTTTTTGTTTCTATTTTAATTTCAAGGATAACACCTCATATTATTTTTATAGTTAATCATTCCCCCACACAATAATATTATATTCATTTTTAAGATCCTTTATTTTTCTAGAAAATTAAAAAAATCTTTCAGTTAATTATTCGACAGAATATTTCTGATCTTCATAATCTAGATGACTATAGTAAAAATAATAAGAGGAAGAATGTACCTCATCACTTACCTTTTTTTAGGCCATGAGGAAATCTATACATCCCTCAATTGTGTAGAATGAGGATATGGAGTCATTTCTTTCAATCCAAGTTACCACATTGAATGCCTTCTTATCTTTCCTATTCTCCTTCACATTTATTTTAGATATGGGTAAATCCATCTTTCTACAACACTTTTTATTGAAAACATTGTACCATACCTTTGGTTACCTTTTTTTCATCTCATCTTTTTCGTAATAAATTTATTTCCTTCATTTCATTAACTTTTATAGAGTCTTGTCAAAGTTTTCTAGAGTAGATTCACTTCTGAATGACTTTTCATCAATTTTCATGAAGTTAATGTTCTTTATTTTTAGCTTGATCTCCTCGATTTCCTACGTAAATTTCTTTTTACATTAAATATCATTGGTTATGAGTGACCCAAATATCTCTTCAACCATTGTATTCTTAATTTCCTTTACTCCTTGAATCTATAAAAATATGGGTTCCCAAGATCTTGGAAAGGCCCAAAGGAATTTTTCATATGTTTATTCAATGAAAGAGCATCACCTATAGAAAAACATGTATTAAAATATCAGATAAGTGGGTAAATATATTAATTATTGATCTGTTAGTATGATTACTAAATATTTTAAAATTTGTTAATACATAAATGGCCCAGTTTACTTTATTTTATTGGTACCTTCGTGGGTAACTTCAAATAATTTAAGATTTCTCTAATTGGTTTCACACACTGATATCTTATTAAATTTATTTATATCTGACACAAATTTATGTGAATTCATGGGTTTTCCATTAATATAAAATGTCATTATATCTTTTGGGGTCTGTTTATTTATTTTTATTGAGCTGGGGTACAACCCTAGAAAATTATTCTCCAAACTAGTTATCTTATCAGACTAATAAAAGAAAACATTATTGTTTTCCAATAACCATTGTAGGGTCTATAAAATTATATTTCTCTACCCATTGATTTTCCTTCCATATCACCTTGTATGTTTTGGGTAATATAAATCTTTAATTGAACATTTATTTAAAATAGTTAATGTTATAAAAAAGGGTAGATCGTATAGCAATTGTTATACGAAATAAAGATGGAAATACTAGGTGAATTTACTTTCAAAATACAATTTTTGAAATTAAAACAAAATTTATTGGAATTAAATAAATTATAGTATTAATAATAATTAATCATATTGTTGTGAATTTATGTGAAATTAGTTACATTAATTAAATCCAACTACAAGAATATGTGGTTATAAGGAAAATCATAAGGTAATGATAATGGAGTTTAAAAATAATCAATAAGGGATCCATGTTTGTCTTCCCCTCAAGATTCCATGAGGGGTTTTGGTTAAAAACCTTTTCTTTTTATAGTTTTTACTAATAAATACAAAAACCTTTATTTTTAGTGGTTTTATAAAGAATAAAATTAAAATAATTATGAATATTGAGTTTTAGTTGTTGGTACCAGGGAACAAAAATGTATGACAAGACTTTTTGTGGATGTGTCTATAAAACAAAATCCCATTAATTTTAATGTAGTTGGCACCTATCCCCCTAATAGTGAGCACCAACAAATTAAATAATAAGAGTCTTGATTAGAACAATCCATTTGAATCACACTCACTACCCCATAGAAAAAATACATCAGGAAAAGAGTGGGGAATGAGATATAAATGTAAGGGAGATCAATAATAGGAGCATAGTTACACAATTTATCTTTAGAAGGAAAATTCAACATAACTGGTTCCCTACAAGAACCCTTGGGATTGTATTTATATCTTACAATAGATTCAAGGTCAGTTTAGAAGCACTGTGTGGAATATAGATCCATAGGGGATAAAATTAAGGCATGTGGGGCCCTCTCTAATGACATTTTTGTATATATGTATTTCATTGGATAGTCGATGGGTGTCCCCAACCAGCTATTGGAACCTGGAAAACAATTGTTTTGTTTATGTCCCATTGGCTATCTGGTGGTATTCTGCTTGGTAGTTGCTGGTGCATTCTTGTGTAGGACATTAAAAACACCCTTCACACTCCTAATCATCCATTGGATTGGTCCAATACCTTCCAAAAGAATATCTAAAATGTAAACATTTATGTACATCAAAATAAAATGTATGGAACAAAAAATGTGTGCTTTTTTATCACTAAAACCACCTAAGCTTGTGATATGTTCAATAGATTAATATTTTTGTGCCATCACCCTAATATAATGATAACCATTAGATAAAAAAGTCATGTTAAACACATGTTCTATGGTTAAGATACAACATTCTGATGGGACACATAGGATGCATCACTATTAGGTGTTGGGGCTCATAATCATAGAGACTTCTTTTTATGAATTTTTAATTGTGTTGTCTCAAGTATAGGATAACATGAGGAATGTTCTATGAATATTAATACTATATATTTTAGGTGTTTTCAATTATTCCAACCAAAAATAATGTGTATTAGTATCTTCAATTTAGGTCATTAAAAATTTGTATTATTTGATCATGTGGTTTGTTTCAATATGAAATCCATGTAATTTAGGATGCTGAGAGGTTTCTTATCTTGGGGCGAGTTGACCAAATGGTATTTCCTTTATTAATTATATAATCATGGGAAAAGAAGGTACATTCAACCAATATGGTTATTAAAATAATTAATAAATTAAATTTGGATGATGACCCGGGTTGTCCAATATTCCTTATGAGATATCGAGAGATATGGAGATTATATTACACTGATAATGTCCATAGGAGGTTATCATTATTATGACTAAACCTTATTCCTTAGAGGGAATGATTTGTTGATAGATATCACTTTTAGTCTTTGAGTATGACTCACAGCTATCAAGATAAGGTCTAATAGGGTCACACACAAAGAATATTTTGATTATTGTCAAATTTTAACGTTTTTGAATTTAGAACATGTTGGGCACCATAATGGGTGTGGGGTTATGTCAAGGTTTTAATTACTCAATGAAATTAATTAATTCAATATTATTCAAGTTTCAAAAAATAAATATGATATTTGTTAACTCAATATATTATTATGTTATTAAGTGAATAAAAGAAAAATATTTTACACATGAATATTTTTTATTAATGGCTAGATTAATATTTATAGGAATTATTATTCAAGTTAATGAATCATATTTTATCATGTAACATAACATTAAAGTTATAAGTAATTTATTAAAATTTTATGACATCCACGACATGTTTTATGCATTGTTAGTGATATTTTTAGGTCTTTTTGAAATATAGACATTAATAAGGATATAAGTTAAATTTATGGAAGTTATAAACCAGAAATTTAAACAACATTAAGATATAAAAATGATTGTGAAACCCCTTTCTCAAATTCTCTCACATTCAAATCACTCTCTCATGTTAAATAGAGAGAAAAAATACGGAAGATCAAGAACGGTCTAATCGTAGTTTGAGGATCAATCATTTGATCTATTTGGATCATGTGGACATTGAAGTAAAATTGTATTATCTATTATAGAACTAGGATCTATAATTTTAATGATTGATCATGTTTTTAAAACATGTGTTGTAGATATATAGGATTACAACTTTTGTTTCATCATGTAATGATCATCGGTGGCAAGGTGAACATGTTTTTGATCAAAAGAAATTGAGGTATGTTTTTAATTTAATTTATCACGCATATTTGATTTACACATATTAAATAATATTATTAAATGGATTTGAATTATTGGTGAAAATGTTACAATGTTTTATTTGAAAATTTCTTTTTAATTTTCCAGGTTATCACTCTTCTATTGTGTGTCAGGTACTAATAAGTGGTATCAAAGCAATCATGTGATTTTTAGTCAAATTAAAATAAATTTTTCATGAATTCAGGTATATGTAATTAAAATGGTCCCAAAAATATGAACAATTATTCAATATAAGTCATATAGCAACAATATTTTCTTCCAAATATTAAAAAATTACATTTGGGCCTTAAAAACATATGAAACAAATTTATATTTATTCCATAGTAAGAAGGTGTGTAACAAGTACTAGTCAATTGTTGTCGATCTTCTATTAAATACAATCACGCTAACTATTTTTCCTATTTTGGAAATTAATATACATACACAAATAAGAGTTATAAAATATTTCACATGTAGAAAAGTTGAAAAAAACAAGAAAACAAATTTAAAAATAAAAATAAAGCAGAAAATCCTCAAGATTATCCATGCTACCCCACCCCCAATGATTTGGGGTGAGTATAAATTAGTTGCACTTATTGTTTATGGATTATATATAAAAAATTGCCTTTTAATAAAATAATTGTGGTGATACTTAGGGTGTAACTTTCTTGCAACATTGTGCATCCATGTGGGAATATTTCTCTCATAGACCTAGCTACACAACTTGGTCAGTATAAACCATGCTAGACTAGGATGGGTTCTTTCAACCCTCTCATCCCATATAGATCCAAATGCAACCTCAAAATCCTCTTATTGGAAATAAAATCAACCAGGGAGACCCAAAATATTAAGAAATATATAAAAAATATATTAATGTATCTATAAATATATAAAATTGTTTGTGGGACCAAGAAACATATAATTTATAAAATTTTAATTAGTTTAATCTATTATAATTCATAATTATTTACCTCAAGGGGAATTATTTAAATATTTAATTTTATTTTATATGTTTATTGTCGGTCAACTGATCATTATCAAAACTGACCAAAGTATGTTGGGTACATAATTTATTTATTTAGTTACCAAAATCTATGTTGGTTTGTGATATTTAATTAATAATTGGAATTCTATTTATTTTCCAACAATATCATTATATGAATAAGATTATTCATTTCAATGAGTTATTTATTCATGTGTAACCACATTTCTAAATCCTCCTCTCCTTCATTTGTGTATTATTGTATAATCAGAACGATAAAAGAATTTGTTGAACACATTGTGACTCGGTGGAATACCAAAAAAGATCCAAATACAGTAAAAGGGGTGGACATTATTGTACTTCCTCAGACCAAGCCACTCATCAACACCTGGAGTGGAGATGTCACAAGACCCCAAGCACATCTCTGTGTAAGATATAGGCTACCAATTAGTGGTGTGGGCATAATCCATATAATGGGGTCATTATTCCCTCAAATTAGAGCCATAAAATAAAACCAAAACAACTGCAATTTTCTACAACAGAAACATTAGAAAATAAAAAAATTAAATAAACATGAAATTATAAAAAAATTCATGTGGAAGTGATATAGCCATATATATATTGATCACCTATGGGGACCATCCAAGATATAAAACAAAACAAATCTATGAGGCACATAAATTGGAACTGACAACTCTGGGACAAGACAACACTTCCCTACATACCCCCCGAGTTGCACCATCCAGGTGCATTTCAAATATTATGCTCAACATGAAGGCAAAAAACAAGGTATACACACACATCAGGGTGAAAATATAGGCGGTAAAAAATACTTCTTAGTATGACCTAACCAATTTCCCAAAGTATACAACATCATATGTTTCAATGTATGAGGAAAATAAACATGTCACACAAGTTCCTTATACATCATATGTTAATAAGGCCCCTATGACCCATGCACATAAAATAACCTTATATTAACAAGGGAACTATAATACCTGATCCAGATTTTTTTAGTTCAATGAAGAAATCCACCTCAATCCCTCTACTCATTTCATCATACCAATGCCCTATCTATACTATAATGTATGGGGTATAGAGGCATCCAACTATTGACCTATTACCCAAAGGGATATGTCATGTTCAAATATACACATTCCAGCCCACTTCTTATCCATCCCATTCAGGATCCATTGGTCCCATCCTTCATTGTTCCATGACACAACCCCTCATGTGAATTTCACTACCATGACCCATGAAACCCATTGAAAGTCCAATTTATAGACATGAACCCTCCACATGGAATTTCGTCAAACCAACCCTCTCACAAAAAGGTCTAACATCTACATTGACGCATCGCAACACACTCAAGGGATATCAGAAGAACAATGGTCTATCACCACATAATTTTGTAATTCCATGAGTAAATTGACCTATCTCTACACCCCCAATAGAGGCCACAAGACCACTAATGTATCCCCTTAGTCTCTAAAGAGGCCAGATCAAGCACACTGACCAAAGCCGTTGAAGGAAATCCCCCACAAGTATACACAAGAACAAGGGTCTATTATACCAATCACACAACTCTAAAACTAATCATAGGGTGTTAGTTATATTTTTTTTAGATCCTCATTGAAGTGAATCGCAACTCGCCCATCAGGGTGTCTACATGGACCTACAAACCCCTCAATTCCATTCCCATTAATAAAATATAAAACTTATCACCCCCTCGTGATTTAAATTCCCAAAGGATTATCCATCCTAGATGTCCTGGCCTGGTCAATATCCTAATTGTAATATAGTAACCCTGTTATTCCCTCTATGAATGGACTATCCTAAGACACAAGTTAAAAACCCCTTGGTATCCTAATTCCATATACCAACCATTCCCATGACACACACTTGGGTTTCATCTTACATATCATAAGAGAGATCGCTCTGCCAGATTCTTGTAGTAAACCATTATCTATTACACCACATCCCATCCTAAATGGACCATCCCACATACAACACTCACTAATACTTAAAAAACCCTCAGAAGGGTGCCTCTCAACAAGGTTCACATGTACAACCATTCAACCTATCATAAATATACCTAATCCTCTACCACCTTCCCAACTAGCCCTAGGGAAACCCATCCTAAGCATCCCACATCACATCAAACAATATGAAACCTCTAAGAGGCCACTTATTGGTTCTACTAATGCCCCTTCCCCTTTTAGACATAGTCCTCAGGTGTTCCCAACTTACCCAGGTTCTAAAGAGCTCTCATCCCCAGTATATAAGGAAAAACACTATCTTATATCTTATACCCAAGGAACTCTTAATTCTTACCCATATAAATAGTATGATAAAAATTCATGAAATAATGTTTTAATGTATAAACATGTATATGGATTTTTTTCAAAGGGAACACCTACTTGAAACATGTAATTAATCCCTCACCGAACTCCACATTACCTCATTCCTGCCTATCAATTTCTCATTGAAGCCCTTATAAACTCCCAAGCTCCTATCTCACCCCTCATAACATAAATAGTTAATTGTATCAATTTATTATTTATTATTAAAATTAAAAGAAGACGTATAATTTACCAAAATATCACCTCGAATTACCTTCACACCAAAACTACAACCAACAACCTAAAGATGTTCTATGGAACACCCCCAGCACCTTCCCCACCTAAATATATATCACATGACACCCTATTAGCCTTATTTTTTTTATTTCAAGGAAAACCATATCTAAATTATTGATCAATCATACCATTAATAAAAAAACTTCCAAAGAAATATAAATAACATCTATGGTTACCTTTTATCCACCGTGCATGAAATCAGCAAAAAATATATGAATTAACAATTCTCTATTGAAATCATTTGTAAATCCAAGGAAAAATCAATTGGAATTAAGGATAACATTAGGAATATTAAAAAAATAGTAGTAATTCAAGAAATATTCTAGGAATATCTATAGGATTGAACCTGAAATAACATTAGATCAATGGGGTTGAAGGGTGGGAGGATAGGTGATGTGATAGCAATAAGGCCCTCCCTACACATGTCTAATCGTGCAAAATAAGGGATTTGATACCCCTTTTATTGTTTTTAAAACCCATTATTCACACCTTTAGACTATTGAACAAATTTTCACAGTATAAACAATATATTTGGATGGATTTCCACTCTAACTACAATCTGTTCGGGGCATGAACACTTTTTCATGTCATGAAAGGTCTACTGCGACTGATTTCCTATTGGTCGATTGCTCATCCTTCCTCTAGTTCTTTCCAAAACACCTGGGTAGTCTATTGAGCCCCAATATAGGTTAAAAATTGTTTTAGTACATATAAACAATAAAAATAACATTCCAAGTTCCATTTCATAAAAAAAACCCTAGAAAATCAAAATATTGATGTCCATTTGAAATTAATGTCCCAAAAATATGAGGGTCCTTACAAAAAACCCCTTAAAATGCTTCATATCCTAGAGAAGATAAGTTTGTACTTAAATCACATCTCCCAACAAACCAAATTTATCAATTATTAAATAACATACCACAAATTACACATAAACATCAAATCTTCTTCTTCTGTGCTACTAAAACATACAAGCTCAGAATGTCAACTTTTTACTAAAAGTTCTTGGTCTAATAGTTGGACCACAAAATTCATGCCCCGTAGGACACTCCTAAAATAGTTCCCATATCACTTCTTGAAAATCCATAAAAAGACTTCACTTATAGACACATCCTAAAAAAATACCTTCCTCCAACTACAAATTTTTACTAACCCCTACACACTGGGTCTCATTCGGACCCCAGACCCTGACCCCATATTCCCTTGATTTGTCCCTTACTTCACCAAGAATATTTTTTCAACGTACACTATCACTATTATTCACCGCATGATTAACCCCAAAAAGGCATCACGAATCACGGTTTACCCCAGAATCATGAGATGGATTTTCATTCTCCCACTACTAAAAAAATAATATATTTATATGATTTAAAACAGTTTTAATAACCCAAAAACCCATGATCAAACCATATTTCCAGGGTTTATATAAATGGTGGGAACTATTTCTATTGCAACATTGTCCATGCTAGATCCACTATTTCAAATCATGGTTGTAGTTCTACTATTCAAAAGTCCACATGGATTGTAGACATATGTAACACCAATGATGGTTTTTCCATGGTTTAATAAATTGTGAACATAATATTCTTATCACCAAGGTCATCATGGACTATAGACATTGGATAAACACTATATGAATATTTCCATTGTATAACAAAACTTTGAAATAGGTTATTTGATAAAATCATCACTACTTCCCAAATATGACCACACAACCTCCTTCACATTACCGAAAACTATTTACCACTACATTGCATGCTACTTTGTAAATATATATTCATATTTAGGAATATATGATTATATGTTGATAAAATAACATGATTTGATAAAAAATGGATATCACATAGATTTGTCCATGTGACCTCTCCCATCTTACATAGTTCACTCTCTCAGTGTCCTACATGACTCTTTATGATTATATATGTATGTGTGTGTGTGTGTTCCTGTTTATGTACATATAAAATGATATATATACATAAATAATTATAACTTTTCGTGACATAAAAAAATAAAGAACCATATAATATGTGTAGGGATATAGCCACATATTTAAAAAATATAGAGGAAGGAAATGTCACATTGGCCTATTGCCACAGTTTAAAAAAACCCTTCCCATAGGAAAATCCACCTTGGACTATTTTCACAGTTCTCTCTAAAAATGGAAATAATTGAACAAAATGCCACATTGTTTTCAAATTATGGACATACATATTTCTAGTAATACCTATTACCACAATTCTATTAAGTTATGTCTATATATGGACTTACTACCATCAGTTTTCAAAAACATGGTTATAGCTTGATGAACATCCCTAGTTGTTTTTTAAAACCATGATTAGATGTACTTTACATTTTCACATTCAAAAATAGTTCTTACCAGCACTCTCTTGCATACCCCTATTAACATGGTTTCAGATAATCATGATTTTAGGCATACATATAGAGATAATTTTTCAAACCATGGATATAACATATCCCAAAGAGGTTTTTTAACAAAAATATTTCTATATTCATTTTAATAGACCCCCTTATGGAGATGTTTTTCAAAATGGTGGCTATTTATCTATGGTTTTGGATATATTTTGTTATTATGGAATCATGAATTATGTCAACAAACATGGTTCACCCAATGAATCTCCCTATGTCACAGTGCCTATCTCATCATGCATTGGGTCACCCCAATCTGACTCAGCTTTATATCACACAAAAAATATCCTATTATTGAGGCCAATAAACCTAATCCTCCTAAAGATGCATCAAATCATAAAATTATGTATATCCAAAACAATCAAATATTAGAAGATCTTATCAAACCCTAGTACATAGGTTCCACCTCAACTATCCACCAACCCATATCACCACACCCACAACCCATACAAAATGGTATTCATTAACTAGTGATTGATTTGACGATACCTAATATAGTAGTTTCATTATCATCACTCACGAAACCGAATTCATTATCCCAATGGCCTATGATTTATCCATCACATGATGAAATGATTGGGTTTGGTTGTCTCACTCTCACTTAGACACAAAAACCCACCACTACCCATTCCAGGATTATAAGGAATGACATCCTTTATCATCAATAGTGTTCTTATCACCATAGAAATCATCTTACACAACTCCTCATTCACTGACCTTAATGAGTTCCAATACCATGCCTCCCTGAAAATTAATTTGATGGATTACACTCTGGAAAATAATACCATGGTACACCAATCTATTGTCGATGTAATCCCTCGCTACTGAGTGTCATCATCCATCTCACTAATTCCCAGGCCACCATTCTCACATGCACCTCAACACCACAATATAGTCATTTCACAATTCCGACTCATCAAAACCCCAAATGATTCTCAACATTCTCATTGATGAAAAACTCAACTATTTTACAACCATACTGGGCCATGTGTGTAACTACTATACACCTACCCTCACACATCAACATCTTCTAAATAAAATCCACATCAATAATAACTCACTTGATTTGTGGCATAAGGATTAACTTAGAAACTTCACATGGGTTCTCACCCACAATTCTACCCATTCACACTAAAACCTAATGAAATACACTGTCGTACACCTGATCACACAACCAGACTCGGGTTCTCATGAATCATATCCCACTTATCCCATGATCATGCAGAAAACCAACACACCATGCTCCACTTGCATGCCCATCACGTCCAAAATTCTAGGGCATGTCACTCATTCTATGTCCAACCACAGGGTCACCTACTACATGAAAATATTTTTAGAACCACTATCATCTACCCATTCTCCCACTAAATCAGTTACCAATGGTCTAGGGATCCAATAGTTTATTCCCCCAAAAACTTTCCTCGATGATAGAATTAAAAAAGGTGACTCACATTGTAAAATACCAAGGTATTCACAAGGATTCCTCCACAACCTAATCAAGGAATTCACACAACAACCCAGATATTTTAAGTGGATTACCATCTGGAATATATATCTAAAAACACAATATAGTTTTTTGTTGAAATATTAGATAACTGAAACCATCTCTATCCCACCGGGGTTTCACTTGTTCATGGAAACTCATGCTTTTCCTTGGATAAACACGAAATCATTTTAATTTTCACCAAGTATTCACCTTGTCATAGAATTCCTACATTGACCCACGAACGGTCCCTATTCATCCCATAAGGATGGTAATAAATTCCATCACTAGAGTAACTCCAAAACCATTATCCACATGACCTGTATATGTGGCCATGTTTTGTTACTAATTGTACAAATATTTTCTTTAATTTAGTTCTACTTCTCTTTTAAATATTATATATTTTTTATAGAGTTATATACATTTTTAAATTTATTGTCCAATTATTTATATTCTTATTATTTGGTTAAAATATTTGTTAAACTTTTTATTTAAAACTTCTCAATTAGTTTTCCGTTGAATGATTAAGTTATTTTAACCTGGTTCTTTTTATTCATTTTTTATTCTTTAATCATAGATTATCCTTCATTGTTTTTATTTATTTATTTTATTTTATTTTATTTATTTGGAAAAAATAATTGTATGCCTTTAGTTAATTAATGTCTAAATCATAATTAATTTTTTTAATAATTAAATTACTAGAAACATTTAATTATAATTCCAATATTTTATAATTTTTAATCATTTATTTATTTAGTTAATTAATAAATCATATAATATTTTAATGAAAATATATTTTATATTTTTAATCATTTATTATTTTGAGAAATAAATTATTAAGTATTAATTCTATTTAAATGTTTAGTTTCATTAATAATTAGTTAACAAATGAAATATTATTTTATTTTATTTTCAATGGATTATTATTTAAGTGATTTTTTGTAATTGTTTTGGATAAAACAATATTTATTTTCTTGAAATTAAAATAATCCATGTATCTTACATGCTATGTAGTTGTATATCAAATTTATCACATAAACAATTTTCAAGGTTAAACACGTACCTTGGTTGAAACATAACCAATTTTGAATTTCAAGAAGTAAAATCTATGCAGCCAATTTATAGCATACCTAACATTGAAAAATTGTAGATAAATCACACTTCTATTTACATATTTAGAAATCCACATATCAAATAATATATCTAGTTAGATCTATGTAGCCATATATTTGGGTCAATGAATATTCATATATGCAATTACCCTAAAATAATTGAGAAATTTCAAAGTTGATCAAGCTCATTGGGAGAGTTGAATCCCAAGTGTACCGAAGAAGCTTGATATAAAATCAAGTCAGGGCCAACAAAATTAACACACCTTAGTCAAAAGATGATGAAAATATGAATTAATATGATATTATTTTAGAGTATTTACCCATAAAGATCTCACTATTTGGTGTAGATGAGGTTGAGACGTCGATGAACCCGAATAAAAGATAAATTGGTTTTCCTAGGTTTGATGAATAATATTTAGCTTCATCGATGTGTGGAGAATCAATATTGTCTTGAATAGATTGACTAAAAACCCTGATGAAGATTTTAGTTCTACATGAACTCTCCCTTCACCAAAGTGTGCCAAATAAGATTAGTAGTACTGAAGATAGAGATCCCAACCAAACCTGTGTGCTAGAAAAACCCAAGTTTGAGGATAACTGACGAATGATGAAGAATTTGGTAACAATGGTGTAATTTTTTGAATATGTTGAATAATTTCATGTGTTGGCAATAAAAAATATTTCACTTTTTCCAACAAGGACATATCTATTGGTAAAAGTGTATTTTCTATTAGTAAAACTTTTTATCAACATATATGTCTCTGTCACTAAACTAATGGTAAAAACTCTGTCGCTAAATGTTTTTACAACAGATAAAATAGTTCTGTTGCAATTATAATTATACCAACATATAATATATATGTTGGTTAAAGTGTTTAGCAACATATTATGTTGACAAATTTATATGTTGGTAATAATATTACCAACATATAATAAATAATTGTTTATTAATTATATTTGAATAAAAATTATAAATTTTTATTACTAGTAAAATTTCAAATTATATTTATTATTTTATCATATATAATACACAAAATATGGTTTTAACACATGTTTGGACATTGAAAACAAGTAATTATATTAATAATGAAATATTTTATACAAAACGTTGGATCCCTGAATCTCTCCCCCACCCACACTGGATCCCCCAATAACGTCCAATTCCTAACCCCACTAGGCGACACGTTTATTACATCTAGTTAACTTCTGCTCCAGCTCCCCAATCATACTAGAAATCCATCCATTCCATCCAATCAGCTCAAGCTCCAGTGCCCCTACCGTGCCATCTAGTCACCTCTAGCTCCAGATAAAAGCAAGTATAACATTGATTGGAAACCGATGTTTTGATATAGTCTCATGAACATCCTCATCCATCACCATTATTAAAGGCCCAAACTACATATCATACTCCTCTAGCATCCATCTTTGATCTTCCAACATCAACTTTCAGTTGTAATGATTAACATAAGAAATCTATTTCGCTAATGCTCCCAGCAACATGACCTTCACACATGCCAACTACAGACATCAATATACCAATGAGATATCCTCATTCAATCAAAATCCAATTTAATTTAATTTAAATTGTAGTTTCTTGTGTGAATAAGACATACATTTTTTTAAGTGTTGTAATACCTGTAAGTGGAATTGAATCTTCCAAGAGAGAAACAATGTTTATAATGTCAATTATTTTTTACAAAGAAAAATTTGTTAAAAACTAGGTGACTGGAAACAAAAATAGGCTAGACATAAATAATGAAATTCTTACCAAGCTTAGTGCAGTGAACTGGATATTAGGGATTAAGTTCTATTTTCAACCAACCTAAAACTTCACATCACATTTTCACCCTTTTTAGCATACATGCCCTGTAAGACCACTTCTTCAATACTTTATAGACATGAAAATTGGGAAATTATCATACGACATAGAGAATGTGAATAGAGAATTGGACAACACCTACATTTGATGAGTTACCCTGTAAGATCCTCCATCAACCCCTATGCAATGAATTTCTCAGCATATGTTTTTCTTCAGAAAATACACGGAATCAACGAAGGGGAATACTGCTGAACCCAGTTCAAAAACAACAGCAAGAATGCCTCTTTAAAATTATATCTATGATATTTTACACAGTCAACTCAAGATCAAGTTTAGACATATAGGATTCCAGTGCTATATAATGATTCTTGAAATAAATTTCCTCTGGGCAGCTAGGCCTCAGATGAATATCTTGAGGAAGCATTGTCCCCTCTTTCCATATCAGACTTGAGATTATCCATGTATGACTTAAGGCGGCGCTTATTTCACATAATATAAAGATGGTGATAAACCATCCCATAGTGATCGGTACTTCTTGTGGTTCGATTGTCCACTCCCTCTATTTTCCTTATTAAGTACTGCAGCTCAAGGAAGTTCGCAATACATTATTTAACCACATTATCAATGATTTAATTTTTGAAAGATATGAGTTGCCCAGGTTCCTTATTTGAAAATTCTATCACCGACTAACAAGATTTCCTACCATACATGTCTCATCCATTATACTGCTTGAATAAAGAATCCCTAAAAGTCAGCAATTATATCATTAACCATCTACAGAGGACAAAAATTTGTGGGTACCTTGTGAGCATGTGAGATCACGACAAGTAGAGTGGAGAAATAATTTTATGCGCACTGGAATTACGAGAATGGCACAACTCCAAGAAACAAGCTAAAACCAAAAAAATAAAAAATAAAATATTCAACCTAATAAATCATCCTTAATCTATTCAAGTATTCACTCAATTACCAAGAGACAAAGACTATAGCAATGATTCAATAAATCCCAAAAATATGGAATATCTAAATTACTTATTAAGATCATTTTCAAATTCAGAATATATATAATTAGTAAGAAAATTCCATAACAAATTCCATTCCATAGAAGCTGAAAGATAACCAGAAAATACTTGATCAAAATTATAATTTAGTTGTAGTATCATATAACAAAAACATGTGAGATAGATTCATAGTTTCAAAACCAATGATTGAACACATAATTTTTTATTCATGAAAATATTCACAACAATATCAAAATAATTATGATTCAATACACACAAAAAGGATCTAAACAATGTTGCAGTTGTCAAAACAAAAAAGTGTGTGGCATAAAACATGATCAACACTATCTCAATTATAATTCTAATACATGAACTGGAGAATAACCAGTTCAATGAAAATGAAACAATAGAGATGACAAAAAGCGATTCACTAAGAAAACTATCAAAGGCAGAGTTCTTGAAAAATCAGAGCCACACAATTAACCAATTCTTGAGATATCAACATATACATCCACCTTATACTGACTCGCTCACACAGATATCAACATATAAAACCACATATGATTTTTGATATTGAATGATCTAGTATATGGAATGTGATAACAACCTCTGATAGGGAACTCGAACTCAATTTTAGATATCAACATATACACCCACCTTATACTAATTAACTACATATAACCTATCATGTTTATATGTTAGTTATTTTTAATTAAACTAATAATTTCATTATTTAATTTTGAAGGGGAAATTATCCATGTATATCCATATAAGAGCCGATCTATAAGGCTAATGAGATCTAAAGATGTAGCTATTGTGCATTCATGTAACCACAAATGCAGAACAAAGTGGTGTAGGGTTACATTTGGTTGAGAGAAGTTTTGATAATGTGATCTTTGTGAAGTTGTTTGATGAACCAAAATCTTCCACATAGGATATTAGGGTAAAAGTAACACCCAAAAAACCTAAAACCCTTAAGAAAATACCATGTAGAGTAGAATGTTTCTGAGGTATTGTTCAATGAAGATTGAAAGTGACTATTTTTTTTAAAAAATGATATAAATAATTAACTAAACTGTTTTTCATAAAAAAATAGATTGTAAAATATATAAAAAAAATCAAAATCAAACCAACTATTGGCCATTATTCTTGAAAAAATATCTACAGAACACCCAAAAAAGTTAAACCCACGTCCATGAGATGAGGATTACAAGTACCCTATAAAATCTGAAAATTGACTAAATACTGTTGTTGTTTTTGAGTGAGAATGAGTGTTACCCTCCAAGTAAGTCAGCCTGAACACATCATGAGCAAAGGAAATAGATCCTACCATTCTCTTCAAAAATGTTCACATGAATGATGCCATAAAATATGCAAGTTGACTAGAAACTGATTACTGATAAATTGTATAACATTCCTCGACAATTAATAAAAAGTCATAAGTATATATTAACAAAGAAACTAGAGCAAGTTGAGTAAAAATTAATGTTGTTTCTTAGTGAGAATGAGTGTAATGCTTCTCAACAATTAATAAAAAGTCATAATTTAATAGTAAAAAAGAATCTAACATTCAAATAACACATTTCATAATTTATTTTAAATACTAAAATAAAGTTTTATTCATTAACATGAAGAAACAAGGGTTAAAAATTACATAAAAATATCATTGCGATGTTCAAAATATAAATTAAATTCAATATATATATCAACTTTTATGTATATTTCAACAAATTAAATATATGAATATATGAAAGACATTGTAAAGACTCAAATAAATATAAACTCTCGATATCAAATTCAATAGAACAAAAAATTATTAATGTAATAAATTGAATATAATGTATTTACTGATCAAACTGAATGGGAATCATACATTAATCAAGAAAAAACATGGCATTGAGGTATTAGACACACCAAATCAAAAAAATAAATTATAACAAAATAAAAAATGGACAAACATTATTTAAAAAATTAATAATTAATTCTCATCTAATAATATGATTTGAGGGCACATTCATATGTAAAACATTCAATCTACACCGATTATAGGTGTAAAATTTCTATGTGGATAGTATATTTTACTATGATTAATAGAATGAAAACATTTTACTTCAATTAAAATGAAATCCAAACATAGAATGAATCTTACAAAAGATTCTGGTATAATCTATATTTCAATAATGTACCCATTCATCATCATGGGGCCCTGACACCTGTTCAAAAACAAAGATACTATGAAATAATTAATTTTCATGAGTAAAAAATGTGATGTTCTCTTAAATGAAAACATTGTATTAGAATTATCAAGATCAAAATCACTTTTTAATAGCTACTACATGGATGTTGTTCATCATTTTTATGGTAAAAATCTTGTTGATTTTATCTAAGAGTGATGAAAAGTAAAATAGATGCATTCACGCAACAATCACAACCCAAAACTGAGAAACCATGATAGAAATTTCACAAATCGATCACATAATTAAAGTATAATCTCCCATTTGTGATGACCTTGCGGTTGATGAGAGGTGACCAGCTCGAGATGAATAGTATGGTGAAGAATAGTATAGCCATAAACCTTGGGGGGTTGAATGGTAACCAGATTTGGGGGGAGGCAGTGGGGTGAATGGCTAGTAGATTTGCGGGATGAATAGAAGGGGGGTGATCCAAATGGGGTAAACATGTGGTGACAGAATGAAATTTGGGTGAAAGGGGTGTAGATGAGAAAACAATCGATTTAGTGTTTCCAGAGAGCACTAGTGAGGTGAGGAGTTCCCGGTTTTGACAGGCGCGAGAGCGGTGGGTTGTGAGGCGGGGCGGCGGGATAAGAGGTGAGACGACCAGATGTATGGCCAAAGTAGGTCACGATAGTGGGATGTGAAGCGGGGCAACAAGATGTGAAGGTGGTGGGATGTAATGCCAGAATAGGGAAGGGCGGAGGGATGTGAGGAAGGGTGACGGGATGTGATACTGGAGTAGGGTAGGGCAGTGTGGTGGGGCAGTGGGTGGTGATGCCGAACAGAGATAGGGGTGGCGATGGAGTCCCAAATATTTTTTTTCATAAAATGTAATTTAATTTTTAATATATAAATAATATTTAAGAATATAAAAACAATTAATATTACAAGAAAATTGAATAACCAGTATTGAAAAATAAAAAGACATTTTATATTTTGAGAAAATTGAAAATTAAAATAAATTATGAAATGTTTTTAATAAAACACTGGGAAATAAAAATTTACCTGTGTCATAAAAATAATATTTATATATATATAATATGATTCACTTAATTAGTTATTGATAAAATCATTTTTCTATTCAATGGTTTATTGTAACATTTTTTATTCACGTTAAAACACTTGTTGGTAATAGAGTTATTAATAACAGATGCATATGTTAGTAAAAAAATGTAAGTATTAGTAGGATAATGGAATAGATTCAAATGTTGGTAAATGATATATTGCTATTAAATGATTAATGCAAAAAGATATATCTATTGGTAAAAATAATTGTTTGTGTTAAAAATTAATACTAATAAAACTTATTATCTGATGGAATTGCTCATTTTTTCCAACAGATATATTATCTGTCAATAAATTTCTGTTGGTCAAAGTCAATTTTTTTAGTGTGGATCTTGATTTGTTTTTTTGTCGGACATATTTTAAGAAAATGGGGCCTCAAAATTCTCAAAATATTTGTTTAAGAAGGTGTGAATGGACACACCCTTGGTGCTCAATTAAATGCTTATGAGAAACTAAACTAACCATCCACTTCTGGTCATATTAATGTTTGATTCGAAATTTACTGATGAATATAGTTCAAATAGGTTTTTGAGGGATATTGTTGAGATAACTAAAGGTCAATCATTCTAAATGTTGAGGCTTTGATTTTGATCCCATGTTCCTGGTGATGAAATTTTTAGGAAAGACTATGACAATGTTATAATGAAGGATCAATAATGAAAATGATCCATGTATTTATTCATGTTGATGATTTCCTGAGGGATTTTTGTAAAGGGGTGATAATATAGTTGGTGTTTATTGTTTATTTTATTAATTAGGATCACCATTTTTGATGTGGAGACAAAGCTTAATTTATTGATATAAGATTTTGTGTTTCTAAATTAAAAACATATACATTCTTAAAGATGAGCATTTGAACTATAGATAATTAGTTGACTAATTATAAGGAGTATGATATCATGGAAATAGATGTCTGCTATCTATTGTAAGTAAATGTCTGAATAAGTGGAAAATTCTGTTGACATAGTTTTCTAAAGTTACAACAATAGTGACAGAAGGCCTGATTTTTATTATATTATTTTAGAATAACTAAACGAAGATAGTGACTGTGTCACATAAGGTGATTGGATTAATTAATTAAATTTAAAAATCCATAATTATCAAAAAAATTATTTGGCTATATTCACTTATTATTTGAGCAAAGTTGGGAGAGAATAGACCAGAAGTATCTACGAATAGATTTTTATAATTCTAATGTTTATGAATTTTGAAGGACTTTTTAACTCCCTGGTCATGTTCATATAATATGTATTTTTGAAGAATCGTCATGTTTATAATAGATATTTCCTTATAATCAATAATGTTTTGACAATCTTGCAGCAATTTCTTTCCAGATTTATGTATGTCGAAATTCGATTAAATATTGATGACTATATTTTCTATAATTTGGTTATTTGTCTTCCATATATTATAAAATGGCTGAAACTCAAATCAAATAATTTAAATTGATGAGTATTTCATGTTTAATAATTCTAATAAAGAGATTGATATAAGTTCTTACTATTTAAATCTCCCAATATTTGATGAAGGATTGTGAGTACAGTGGATGTTGACATTGTATAGGAACTTAAACATTATTATGGTCATAGACCATCTATTTTTTAAATAATAATTACTAGAAAGATTTTAATTTTCTTATCAACATTTAAAGACAACGAAGATGAATTCAAAGTTATGTTAATTCTTTCATTGATATAGTGATTAGTTTGAGAAATGTTATAGGAAAATGAAATATTGAATGAGGAGATCTACTAGATTTGGCCACTTCTATATATTTTTTAAACTTTTTTATCTATTAAAAATTTTAATTTTTTATAATATTATTTTTCTATTTTAACGTCTTTCTTTATTTAGAAATTTGGTTTTATTTAATTAAAATAAATGAATTCACATTCAAGGATATTAAAAACATTGAAAAAATAAAAAAAGATGATAGAGTAACACCTAAAAGGAAAACTAATTGGGAGATAACATTTTCTACCCCAATACTATAATATTTAGGGATAAAACAATTATGTTAGGATTAAATTAATATAAATTAAAAAAATTAAATTTCATATATTGTTGGGGGTACTTTCAAGGTGTTCTGAAAAAATCATAATATGTAAAAAAATGGTAAAAATTTGAAAAATTATTCTTGTATATCAGTGAATAACATTGACGATCTATAATTAAAAAAATATTATATTATTTGAACCATAAAATTATAAAAAAAAATAAAATAAACATGTCATTAAATTTGAAATTATAGAAAAGCAATAAATATCACAAAAAGAAACCATAAAATAAAATTTCCCTAAAATAAAAAACCATCAATACTTATAAAATCTATTTGAATTGTAAGGGATCATCCTTTCAAATTAACTAATATTTATTTTTAGTCAAAAACTTACTTTCTTCCACATTGAGGATCTTTTTAGATTTGGATTTTTCGATAATTAGTCTATAATTTATACATAACAACTCATATATTATAAAGTAGACAATTCTAGTCAATTTTTTTTTTCACAAATTAAACCATTGTAAAATAAAACATGGATTCTTTCCATTAATAAATGTCACAATTTCTCCCCTTATTTTATCATTTTCATGATTCTCACTAAAATAAACTTAAAAACATTTTAAACATGGGATGAGAACAAAAATATTAGTAAGGGAGATAAAGACATAAAATTTTTAGTCTAGTAAAAACATGAAAACATTATAAAAAATCATTGATTTTAACTCTTAATGAGTAGTAAATATTGTCCTTTTAAAATAATAACATTTGTTATTTTTTTGTAATAACTAGATTACTAGAAAACCCATAGAAATCATAGATAACACATAAATGGTATCATGGGATATAATTATACTTATATGGAATAACCATGTGGTCAACTTCCGTACATATCACTCTTACAAATTGAATAACCATATGGTCTACTACCATACCCAATGCATTGTTGGTTATAACATAACCATCCATCATTAATTTACCATGAAACCACTCATCCTTTGTTTATCACGTAACCAGCCATCAAACATATAAGTACCATTATATGTTCATAACTCAAAAAAAAATCTTGTAATTTTAAACATGTCACTCTTAAAATGTCATTTACACTCATTAGAAAATCATTCATGTTATAAGAATAATCAATCCAATTTTAAAACCCATATTCAATAACAAAATACCAAAAACTGGAAAATCGGAGTTTCTTTAAAAAACATGATGTATTATAGAGGAATCCAAAATATTTCCTTTATATTCCATTTATATCCATATATATAAATAGGTTAAGTAGTATTATGAATTTTATCATGGAGCAAAAAAATTGATTTTTATATCAAAGTTTCACATACCACTTTGAAATATTTGAATCATAGGCCGCATGAAGGAATAAAATTTAAAAAACATTAAATAACATGAGAATTAATTAATTAATGCTATTATATGTCAAAGGTATTCTATATACACCACATAAAAAAGTTGGGTGTATAACATCGTGATATGCCTCAATGAAAGGAGATTGAGACGAAATACCTATCCTAGAGTCCAAAGCATCACATTCAATCTTTATATTCCTGAATAATAAATATAGGTTGATTGATTAATTAATTTAAAACCTTTATCAGGTTTATTATTACTTTTATTTCACTTATTTTCCTATTTTAAAAATTACTTAATTATTTATGTTCACATCAAACATTTGGAAGATATTTTCTACAGGAGTCCAAAATGACATTAGTATGATGTCGATCATAAAATGTGGTCAATAATACATTATATCCAGAGTAATATTATTGAAATAATATTCAATTTTATACATAAATTATAATTTTTAACCCATCCATTAAATATGGATATGAAAAATGAACTACATTACAATCATGGAGATGGTAAGCCATATGTACTCATGAGTAAAGTTTACATTTTTGAATTATCATTATGGAAAGAAGGCGTGTATTATTTTCGCATTAATAATAAAAATATCATTAATATAATATAAAAAATTTAAATATTCATATATATAAATATATATCTACCACGTGATATGGTGAAAAATAAATAAATAACATCACTTCATGGAAGTGATAGTTTACATGTATGCACGAACCATGTTATAATTTTTATGTGTATGGAAAGATAATAATTAAAATGATATATTATTATAAAATAATGATAAATATTTCAATAATATCATATATAAACATTTATTTTATCATTATGACCATTCTTTCATTGTAGAGATGGAAAATAAATTATATCAGTTCGCGGGGTGGTAGTTCACCGTACGCACGAACGATTAATTCTTTTCCCATTTTATGGAAGTAAAGATGGATTTAGACAATGATATTAACATAATAATATATGATAATATTTATGATACTTGATTTATTTTTTCATCAGGGTGGAATAAGATTTGAAGGATGTAAAAGAAGAAACAAAAAAACTTAATTAAAAAATTATACATTTTCTTCATTCATTCTCCTTTGATTAACAACTTAACACCTTCAAGGTTAGTCCTATACCTAATATAAGGTCTATATTATTTAGGTAAGGATTATAGTGAGGTATCTGGGTAGATATTGATAGAAAAAATTTTGTTTTGGGGTTTGAGGAAAAAAGAAAACGTGGTGGCCTTTTATAATATAGGGGAGGGACACTCTTGAAATTTCTCAAAATATAAAATTTATATAAATTAATTTTATGTTGAAAATTGATTATAAATGATTTATTTATAATATAGAATAATTATGGGTTGAAATAAATACATACAATTTAAATTAGGAATGTTTTCAATATTGTTTAATCTTTATATTTTAGCTTTAACCCATATTTAACCTCTTTAACTCATACAATGATAACATGTGTTTTTTCTCATTGAGAGTTAATATAGTTACTATAAAAATATGAAGGAACCAAAAATGGATTATTGATGAAATTATAATCATTATCAAAATCATTTTTACACATTTTAATTTTTTAAAAAAATACTCGTTTAAAATATCAATAACATGTAAAATCCGACTTGAAAAGTCATGGGTGACATTAATTATGTCAAATTAATTTTATTTAAATATTTTTAATATCATTTATTTGATAGTTCCATTAATTAATCCTTTAATTTAATTATTTCTCCCCCAACAAATAAAAATAAAATATCATGATTAAGATAAACATTTTATCATTAAAAATACAATTTATCATCTAAAATAACACTTATATAACCTCATATTTAAAATGTCTCACATGTTAAAAACAAGACCATGAAAATGGTGAATTTTTAAAATAAAATACTAAAAATGAATTAAAGTCAACCTAGTGGCTTCATGGGTCATAAAATTAACTCAAGGATTATTTTTATTGACAATAACTCATCATATAAATTTAGGGAAAAATGTAGGGTAATTTTATAATATCAATAATATAATGTGTAACGTTAATTACATGATTACCTGTAACTAGGGTAATAAAAAATATTTCTAATGTTACTATTAAGAATTTCCAAAACATAAAGTGACCCATCTTCAAAATCTAGACCTACTGATTGCAAATACCAAATCCATTTTTTAAATTTAAAAACTCATAGATTTCAGAAATTAATTAAAAATTAATCTCACTAAGTAAATGAAAAAAATGGGGTTTTAAAGTAAAAACCTTCTAAAGATTGAAATGATTTTATATAATCATTTCGTAAAATATTGATTCCAATGACATAAATTAGATTAAATAATAAATATTTATCTTTTTATACTTTAAAATCATTCAAAAACTATTATTTTACACTATAAAAAAATTTGATGAAGATGCAATTTTCAATTAAAATTCAGTATTGTTCACTATTATCAAAAAATAAAACTTTCCAGAAAAGTACCAAAAATTCATCCAACGTAAATTGTGGTTTTATTATTTCAAATAATAGTTTTTATTTATCAATTATAATTTATAAAAGTTCTTAAAACTATATTTAAAATAAGTTCTCCATTAGAAGGAGGCAAAAATGCCTTTTTAGCAAAAGGCTTCCATTATATATAAAATCGAATTTGTTCTTATATAATTCCTACAAAATACATAAGAATAGTTTTAAAAATTTTATTAAATATCATATATATATACATATATCATTAATAAACCCCAAAAAAGAATTATTTTTTTATTTTTTAGTATAAAACAAAATTGTGCATACTAAAATAGTTTTTTAGAAAAACAATTATTTTATTTTAAATAGTGTTTTAAATTAATTTATAATTTGTTGTTCAAAGGATTATATATAAATGTGTAAACCATATTTTCATAATTCAGTTAACCCTATTCATACCCATCATTCTAATGGCTATGTTATATCAATTATATATATGTAATAATATTTATTTATTTGTTTAAGCTCAATTTGGCATTTCTTGTATGCTATCGAATGTATAATGTATTCTTTAAAATATTTAGATGTTATAATAATAGTGATATTTAAAGAATATTATTTAAATATATTATTAAAACAAACAAAATTGTTTAGTATACTCTAATAAAGAACCCGGTTTCAAAAGTAGATAGGGTTTAATCCACCATCTGCCAAAGTTACATTACATTTTTGGTGAGGATCCCCACAAAAAACTATAAGAATTTCACATGGAATAAATAACCATAAAAACCCAATGGGTTTTTAAGGATCCGGTCATGATGATATTATTCTCATTTTTTCTTGAAAGGTTGGTTAGGGGTGGTTCTCCTACTACCAATCTACCTTAACAAGGAGTTGGCATTAACTCAAGAAGATATTCATCAAAAAAAACCTATCCAGTTTGAAAGATTTCCTTAAAAAATAAATATGTGGCATTAAGTATTTCTAATGGGTGAATCTTAAGGGATATTTGGAGAGGTTTGAGAAGTCATGTTCTATCATTCATTACCACCATATTTCCAACAAATGCCTTAACCAATATTTCTATATTTTTTTAACTATATAAGTCTGATAGATGCTATTGTGGGAGGAGTGTTAGTGGTTAAGAATCATGTTGAGGGTATAAATATTATTTCCTATATGGTCCAAAAGTCAAAATTATTTGAATTAAAGTATTAATTCATGGAAAACCATCCATAGAAGTATCTAATTCCTATTATAATAGCAGTAGAATATAAAATCAGCTGATTAATATTTATTGTATGATGAGATGAATACTAAATAACTATGTCCCTTCAAAAATATAACTTGAAATATCATTTTCCATTTTGATGAATAATTTCATTTATACTACTTGAGATTATTTCAATGAATGATTTCTGCAACATCAATACAGACTTGAATCTTTTAACACAGTATTCCCTATAAAATCATTCTTGAACAACTCAAATAACAAATTCCTATAACTAAAAAAATCAATATATGTATTTTTTATATAATTATAATTTTAACCAAGTCTGTAATTTCCAATATAAAAATTTGTTTACACCTAATTATCTACCAAATAAGTGTTTACAATCCCAAACTTTTGTTCAAAAACCTATGTATTCTCCTAATCAATATGGTAACCAAGTGTGTATGAATTTAACAATTTTTCATAATTTTGAAAATGAAAAAAAAATAAAATAACTATATAAATGATTCAAATCATGGAGAGATGGTTAAAAAGTATCAATACATTCCTTAAAAACAAAATTTCTTGTTAAAAACAAGGTAACTCAAATTGGTCACGTGGAAACAAGAATTAATTGTTTAAAAAATCAATGATGTGGTACTTTTCCATCATAATATAAAGTGAACCTGAGTGGAATATATATTTTTATTGCAATAATTCTGAGATATGGAACTTTATTTCAAAAATCCCAAGATGAAATAAATGAATTAAAAACTAAAAAAGTATATTTATTCTTTTGAAACCAATGTAAAATCTAATGAATAGTGGAAAAACATCATTGTGAACCCATTTATGAACCTGTTGAATATGTTCATGAACCTACTAGTAACAATCAAATAGAACATGAAAAATAAATTAAAAAGGAAAACCTATAGGGTTTTGGGAAACTTGAGGGTCTCTTATAAATATAATACTAATTTCGATGTGTACCTAAAGAATATACAAGTATCCACATCCTTGTCTTTTGGATAGTCCACCTATTAAGAACATTGTTGATACTAAAATGGATTTGAAAGGGATAGAAATTATTTGCAAAGTCTAGGTTAATATACCTTTGTTAGATTTTGTGAAAGAGATCCCTCTTTGTGATAAAAAAATTTTAAGAGATGTGTACTCACAAAATAATGTTTAAGGGAGGTGATAAATTCGATTTGGGAATCAAGGTTTCCTCATGGATTAAACATTTTATCCCCATTAAATACAAGGATCCCGGTATATTTTATATTCATTGTTTAATTTGGAATCATCCATTACAAGAAGAAATGTTATATTTATAATCCTACATAAATGTTATGTATCATTATATCTTTTTAAACATTCAAGTTAGAGAGCTTAATGATTCTAGTATTTTCATCCAGTAATCTAATAGGATTTTATCTATACTAGATGAAGTCATTGAATATGTGTTGATAAGAGTATATTATTTTGTATTACCTACTTAATTATATGTGATAGACATGTCGGGTGGTATATTTAGTTCACATGAACCCTTTAAATTAGGATGACCATTCTATAAAATTGATAAATAGAAGGTTATTGTTCATAAAGGGACACGATCAGTAGGTTTTAGAAGAAATATGGTTAATTTTTATTCTTTTAATCAATAAAAAACCTTATGGAATACCATTCTTCACACACAAAAAATATGATGGATTATTTTTCAATGGAGTTATTTTCTAGTTTTATTCATGATAAAAAACCTTTAAATTCTATGGAAAATTAACTATTAAATGATAATGAGTTTTTTGGAACTATAAATTCTGTGATCCCTCATAGTAGTGAATTTGAAACTAAATCTATTTTTGAAAAAATTACATGCTATGTATGAATTTTTAAACAAGATAAGGAGGAAATATTTATTTTCAATGTTACTAAAAATTATGTGTTTTTATGAGTTTCATGAAACAAGTAATTTGTTGGAATTTAATTCATTTTTAATGAAATTAAACCATAAATAGCTGAAACCAAATTATATTCTGCTGGACATGGAATAACTATAGAAATTTCATTTTTTTAGAATATTTCTTATGAATTGACTATTTTGAACATAAAAGTTTCTCAAATTTTCATTTAAGGGTTAACTCATTTTTCTAAACTTGAATCTGAAATTCATTTTAAGGATGAAATATATTCACACTTTGAAAATAATTCCATCACAAGTCTATAATATTGTAAATATGATATTTTTGGAGATTATTTACTAGATTAAAAAAGATTCAATGATCTTATAAGATCTATTTTCACTCAAGGGTGTAGCCCATCCTCACATTAAATTAAAAAATTTCCCAAAAAAATTAAAATATGCCAAAATGGAAGATGAAAAAATCTTTTTATAATTACATATATGATTTCCATTGAGAAAGAGAACTATATTTTAGAGGTCATTATAGATAATATGAAGGCCACCGGATGGGCAATAGATTATTTACTAGGGATTATTCAATCAGTGTGTATACATAAGATTATTCTAAAAGATAATTCCAAAATTTTTATAAAATTTTAAAGGAGGTCAAATGTTACTCTTCAATAAATGGTTAAAATAGATATGCTACCTTGTTGGGTGTAGGTATAATTTACCCAATTTCTAATAGTCGATTGGTAAGTTTATTTCATTTTGTTTCTAAAAAGAGAGGTTTCCCAGTTGTGATGAATGAATTTAGAGAATTTATTCCTTCTAGGTTTTCCAATATCCATCCAATATTGAGAATTTGTATTAAAGGATAAAATGTTTATGATACGGCCCGATTAGAGTCAAGGAGGTATAAAATAGTGAAATCCTAAGTAATTTGTGCAAACCAGGCTAACACACTCAGGGGGGAAAGATCCAATGCTACTAAAAATAATATGGTGGTTGGCTGGAGAATCCCATGACGCCAGGGAGTCCACAACTTTATTGCCTTCTATCCAAGTGTGGTTAAGACTAATGTCATCATATAGAAGCCCATTGCAGTTGCATTGTAGGTAAGTGATATCCCATGGAGTTATAGAGGTACCTTGAATAGATCAGAGGATATTCATGGAATCGGTTTCAACGTGATGAATAATGAATCTGAGGGAATGAGACTCCTCCATCCCGGTGAGTGGATAGGATGCCTCAGCCATGAGGGAATCACCTAGACCGAACCACCAACTGAAGTCCAAGTCAACATAACCTTGCTGATTGCGGACAACTGCCCCACCCCTCATCTAGACATTAATACTTGATCCATCAACATTTAGTTTGAGGCCTGATCTGGGAGGGTTATCGAACCCAATTTCCTTGAGAAGACACCCTTGAAGATGAAAAGTGAGTCATGCTGCAAGCCATCAAGCACCGAAGGGTAAGGGCCATTCCACCCCGCTTGAGCGGTAGTGAAGTCTCCATTTCCAGGGACTTTTCTGTGACCCTCAATGATGTGCAAGAGCTGGAGTTCCCCTCATTCCTATCCATGTTATGAGTATCCCATAAAACCAAGCAGCCTGCGCAAAACACCACGGAATAAGACCTCTGCGCATGCACGTAGTCCGCCGAGAAGAAGAACCATGCTTGGAGGAAGGCTTCCCCAGAGAGGCCATGTATGTTGCACCCTGATAAATCTATAAAAGTTCTCCAGATACAGGCCTCCAATTCTCCCTTAATTAATAGATTCTATGTCATCTCCACCTTAGATTCGCTGCAGCAAAAGCATTTTGAGAAAAAAGAAATTCCTCTCGAATGCACCTCTTCATCCGTGGGGACCGTATGATGACGAAACCTCTATATGGAGAAGTTAAACTTGTTCGGGATATCAGTACACCAAAATAAACCTCTCCTTGAATCATGACCTTCATTGGTTTGAAAAACCCTATGATATGTCTTCATTGAAAAGGATCCAGACTGGGTGCCCGTGAACACAAGCCGGTCCAGCTCATTTGTGATCCTAATACGGTAGAGCAGGACCAGATGAGAGGGGGACATGATAGCTTTGGTGAATATAGGGAAATAAGTGTCATGTAAGAAAAAAAATTCTATAATGTGGCAGCCTGAAAAGAAAAGGATACTCCCCAACCAGTTGCCCTTCCAAAAGTTGATCGCCCCATCACTAATAATCCACTGTGAATGATGCTGCAGAGTAAGGTTGTGACAGTGAGTAACATTGAAAATCATGGTGTATCTCCCACCTGCAACGCCAAAATGAGATCCATATTTTTTAATGGAGAATTTTTCCCATAGAGATCTACCCTCCAAAACATTCCAAGACCACTTCTCCTATAAATAAGACATGGAATCCAAAACACGATTGGGGTTAAAACCACCCTCCACAAAATTGTGATCCATCCTATGTCACGACGCCCAATGTTATTTTCCATCTTCTTGGGAATCCAAAATAAATCTTACCAAAATACGTTAAATTTTACAAAGATCCATCATAGGATAAATAGTAGCTAAAAATACATGAAAGGGGATGGATGTTAACACACTATTGACCAAGGTAACTCTTCCCCCAAAGTAATTAAAGTTGATTTTAAAATTAAGAATACGAGCATAAATTTTATCCACAATACTGTTAACATGATGAATGTGAATATGAGCCAATTAAATTGGAGCCCCTAAATAATCCATGGGAAAATGAATCTAAACGACCCTGATGTTATCTTTGATCCTCTTGCCCCTAGCAGTAGAGCACAACCTTGATATATAAACAACACTCTTCCCACAATTGAAGACATGCCCTCTCCAATTACAATAAAAAAAAGAATATGATTGAGGGCCTGAATTTTCCTACTACAACCATTGAAAAAAATAATAAGATCATCCATAATGAATCAGATTCTAAACATAGTGACATAAAAGACCATTTTACCTTTCCTTTTTCTTGATTACATACATAAAATACTAGCTACTCAATCCCATTTTTTCTTTTAGGATGGATTTTCTTGATATTTCCAGATTCATATAGCTCCATTGGTCCCTAATGAAAACAAATTTTACATTTTCATTTAGTACCATTTATTATAATATAATTATATTTTGATTTTGTAATTCCCCTCCCACCTTTAAAAAATATTTTCTTATCATTTTTCTGAGTTTCTTGAAGAATATGTTGAGGACTTTATAGATTATTTTATAATGTATGGTCAATATTTTGAGTGTTTTTTTTATAATTTTTGGGTATTCTCGTGGAGTGTTTATTGGGAATAACCTTGTTCTTAACTATGAAAAATTCCATTTTATGGTTGAGTGTGGACTTCTTCATTTTCATCATGTATCTAGAAATGAAATTCTATTTGAAAAGTTTTATGTTGACATTATCTCTTCACCAAATTTTCCTAAGAATATAAATTATATTAGATCCTATATTTTCCATGATATTATTTATTGGAGGTTCATAAAAACTTTATCAAAATTTATTTTCTTTTAGCAGTACTTTTACATAAACAAATTCCTTTTGTCTTTGATAGGAATTTTAAGGTTGAATTTAATGAACTTCTATAAATGTTATTGTCTCTAATACTAGTTAATCCATATAATTATGAATTTTAATTTGGATACAATGACTGATTCATCAAAATTGTCTTTAGGGTTTTTTCTAGAACAAAGAGTTGAGTGGAAATCACATGTCATTTTTTGTTGTTTTTACAACTCTAGATTTTGGCCAGTCTAATTACATTATAATAGAAAAGGATTTTTTAACCATTTTTTAACCTTTAATATGTTTAGAATCAATATTTGGGGGTCTATTGTAATGGTTTCCATTAATCATTATACTATTATTCACTTCATGAAATAACAAGAATAAAAAAGGTTGATTATATTTATTTTGTTACTATTTGAATTTAACATAGAGATCTAATATTTTAATGGAATTTAGAATGCTATGGGTTTTCATTTCAATATGATACCTTTAATATTTTGTCTTGGAAGATTATTTTTTGAACTTATAATAACTTTTTTCTACAAATAGATGTTATATTCATATACAGTATATAATAGACCACTGCTTTAAAAAAATGAATTAATTTGCTATTGAAATTGGTCCTCATGGGTTTTCTAAGAAGCAAGATTAAAAATCGATTATTTATTAAAAGAAAAATTTCAAGGAAAATCAATAGTTGTGAAATTTGGGAAGTGATCAAATTGTTAGGATTTGTATTTTGAATTATAACATTACTTAAATCCTATATGTTTTCTAGTTTGACATATAGTCGCAAATTTGGGCCACAAATAACTTCCAGTAATGTTCTAGATTCGATTCTATTTTTTACAAACAATGTCATTGATTGGAATAAATTTTTTGGACATGTTAATATTATAAATTTCAACGAAACATTTCTTAGAGACTTGAGATTCCATAACAATAATTTTGTGTATTTTGATGTCTTTTGTGTTTTTAGAATTGGTTTTGTAGGACCATTTCATAATTAATTTGGATATTCATATAAATTTATTATCATAGATTATATTTCTAGGTGTATCAATGATATTCTAACTAGGAATAATGACGCTAGTGTTGTGTCCCAATTCTTTAACAGTATTTTTTTCTCTACATTTGGAATGCCAATAATAATTCACATAGGACAAGATACTAATTTCATCATCATCATGAAAATTTTTATTCAATGGGGGAAAAGAGAGTCTATGAAATACCCAAAGGAGTAGGTTGGGACGAACAAGACTACGTGGGTCTGAATTGGTTAAGAGCATGGGCATATTCCTTAATGATAATATTACCCGCTAAGGGTAGACTATGAATGTCATGAAAAAATAAGCACTTTGAGTCCAGAAAGTTGCATGCAGCAAGGTAATCCACTACCCTATTACCCTATCGCTCGGTGTTGGATACATTGGTGCCACTGGCGAGAATACTGTGGAATTTATGAATTTCATATCCAATGGACCAAGGCACAACACCAAGACCTCGGAGTGTATTCGATAAAAGCATAGAATCAGTTTCAACCACTGTGGGGATCAAACTCCTTTATCGGAACATATTATGACCCACCAGCATAGATTTAGATGAATTATAGAGATACAATCCATTAAATATAATATTACATGATTTTTAACATAAATATCAATTAAATAGAATTGAAGGATTGAAAGGCCTACTGCATGTGGAAGACTATATTTATAATATTTCAAAGTGAATTCAAATGAAAAGACTTTTTTAATCTCTATAATGAGATTATAAATCCCTTTGATATCTAAAAAGGAAACAGGATATCCTAGAAAATACCTTTGTGAAAGTGGTGAGTTATAATTCCCATCATGGAAATAAACATGATAATGAAACATAACATGCAAGTCAAATGACATAATCTGAGAAATATCTGATGAATTATCACATGGGAGTATAACATAAATAACATGGAATCATAAAGTCATGGATACATTGTAAAGTGGAAGAAACATTTGACATGACATAAACACAAGTCAAGGATAACTACCAAGACAACATCCTATGGTATAAAGTGTCAAATCATTGATTTGGTTTTCTCCAAAATATCATACTTACCATCTCATGAGACAAAAAATACACAATTCATTGGAATTATATCTAAGTGCTCCCATAATAACATATACATTCTTTTGTGTTGAAAAAAATGGAATTCAATCATTTGGCATAAACATAAAAATTACTCATAGAACGAAATGGGTTGCATAATCATGTATTATAGTAGAACTATATGGAATGTCATAATTGTTCCCATGATAGAAGTTATTAAATAATTCATCGGTTTTTTAGGTGAACAAATAATCATATTACATGAAAATTTATACTATTTAATTTGAATATGTAATATAGAGTGGAGAACCAATTGAGAAATGTTTCATATAAGTGGTGTTTTAGGAAAATTGTTAAAGCGTCTTTAAAGAAGGTATGATAATAATAGTTTGCATAAAACTAGAAGTAAAATAAAATGGTCTTAAATATAGAAAAAGGTTTTCTGAAACCATGTATATTTTAAAATATATCATTGAGTGATACTTTAAAGGAGGCTATGAAAATAAAGAAGTTCTGTTTAATCATATTTTCAAAATAAATTGAGAATGGGAACATTTAAAACATGTATATCCCCTTAATGGGAATGTGAATTTTACTAGATAAATATGTGTAGGGAATATATAAATAATATATAAGATGTAAATATAAAATTGAGTTAAATAGAGGGAAATCATAACCCAATGAAAATAGGGATGTTCAGATAGATCCCTTCCTTAAGTTCAAGAATCATTCTCCGCTTACAGCTAATGTACTAGATAAAAAACTTAGATTAACTAATTACATAATTATGAACCTTTACAACCATATTTTATTTATTATATTTTTTAAGTTCATTTATTTGGTGTTATGTGATGTTTAATTTTGTTATTAAGGGAGCGTTCATTTCGTGGTTCAATTTCCAGATCACATGTGTAAAATTTTAGATATTATTTCAAAATAGGAAAAACAATTACATAAGTGAAATTTAATGGTATTAATAAACATCTACAAATTGAAATGGAGCCCAGTTTTTCTTTTTGTTCTAAAATATGGATTATTCTTTTATTAAAAAGTTAATGTTACTTGGTTTGTTTATTTGCGCGGTTTTATCGACTATCATGAACTAGTTTCATTTTATTTAGTATTATGCCTCTATATTATTTATATAAAATTAAGTAAGTTATAATATAATTATTAATTTTATATTTAATCATAATAATATATTTATGAGTTCCCATTAATCCGATAATGGAAAACGAAGTTCTTTGTTCATGGTGGCGATGAACCAAAATTATTATAAACAAAGCGTTAGATTTAAAAATGAAATAAGGGAGGTTATAATTTCGATGTTACACCATAATAATAAAATTTAAATATATTTTGGACATATATATTACTATTTTTTTAGTGATGAAGAACATATTGGGGTGATAGAAGAAGAATAAAATTGAAAAAGAGTAGTTGAGAACCATACCTATTCCTTTGGTTGTATCCTCTTAAGATACTCCCCAAGGATCTGTAAAATGGTATTTAGATAATAAAATATTAAATATGTTTTGGGAGAGGTTTGGAAATCTATTTGGAAAGAATTTTGGAATGTTTCAAGAGTTATAAGGTGTTATGGGAAGGGGTGGTATTTATATGGGGATGAGGGGGTGTTTTTGAATATTATATTCATTAGTTTCAATTTTTTCATGAGTGTCAATATTATTGATATATTATGACTATATAAAGTTATTGTTTCATTATAGTTGAAATAATATATACATACATCATCCATGACTCTAAAAATCTTGTATATAGCTTATAATGTTAAATTCTCTAGTTTACTATAATTTACTATTCACCAAAAGTTCACCTATTTTAGAAAAATACAAACAATTCACCTTAACCATTCATCCATGTTCACGTTATGAAAAGGAAATCCATTTTTTGAAAATAATTTTCTAAATTTAATTTTTTAAATAAAATCCTCAATTATTTAGAAAATACAAGTATTAATAATATAATTGATTTGCTGACCCTTTGAAATATTAAATATATTCTCATAACATTATATTATCATTATAATAAAACATAATATTAATTTAAAAAATTATCATATCAGAATAAAATTTCTTCAAAATAATTATATTTATTATAAAATTTTCATTAAAACAATTAGGTTTTTCAAAAATACAAACACATAATTTATCATTTTTCTAAAAAAAATTGCACATACCGGTATATCATATATTAATTATATATGACCTCTATATATTATATTAAACTTACATACATGAGGATACTGTTAAAATGGTCATGTTACTATTCTTAATTATATGATTTCTATTCCAAAAGTCAGGTTATTATTTCAACAGTCAGATTACAATTATAATGATCAAATTATTATTCCAATAACGAGATTTCTAATGTCCATATAGGATTCCTACATCGTATAAATACGTTATATATCATTAATTTGTCTTTTACTTATATTTATATCAATATTATATATACTCACATTTTTATGATTAATATGTTATTACTTATATTTTTCTCATCTATTCATTATTGTTCCTAAGTCAGATTGTTTTTTGGGATTCATCATATCCAAATTTTCCTATTCTTAATATCATATTTTCCATCTTTTGTCCCATTATAATACATTGAATTCAAATGTATATTTTTTATCTAAATATATTTTTTGAATTAATATAATAAAATGTATTTGGATTCCTTATGTATTGTACCTGCATTATATAATATTAAATTACTAAATATGAAAGAATTATATAGTAAAAAGGGAATTTCATTGATGAAATATTGTGTAATTTCATTCTTCCCCCTTTAATAAATTTCTCCTTCAGATTTTTTTATATACTATGGTGTATAATTATGAGGCTAGTTATTCTTCATCACTTCCTTTAGTTCAAAAATCGCCTCATCAAACTAGTGGTTTCACTATAGTACTTTGACTAGGTGAGTTTTCATGTTACATAGATCTTTATCTCTACGGTTCAATATCTTCATCAAATACACATCATAATAGAGACTATTTTATAGTTGTACCACTTCTAAAGTCAATAGTTATCTTGTATGTAATTCCTTAAGAACAATACATGCAATATGTCATGTACTTAATATAGGGTTGGGGAGTGCTAGATAATAAACCACATCTACGATGCAATCAAGAATATCAAAGGGGTTGATGTACCTGGGTCTTGGATTTCCCTAATTCTAAGATGTCATAACTATCTTACATGGAAATATGTAGAGGAATACCTTATCTATAACCTCAAACACTAGGTCTCTTTGATGATTATAAGAATATATCTTCAGTTTAATTTTAGTATCCCTGATGTGCTACTAAATGGACTTGACCATCAAACATTTTTTAACCATTTCAGGTCCTAGATGATTGTGTTTACCAATATTATCCCATCACATAGGTTCTCTATATATCATCCCCTAATGGGCTTTATATGGATATATTTAGATGCTTGAGTGAAATATATTATTATATTAGAACTTAACTAGAGGAAAATGTTGATCTCATCCTCCTTTTAAGTCCATTGAGCATGATATTAACATTTCTTATAATTACCGGATAGTCCATTCATATTGTCTACCAGTTTTTTGGTGATAAATCATATTGATGTTCAACTCAGTTTTTATAATATGATGGAGACTTTTCTTTAACATGGAGGTAAATATTAGATGTTGAATGGATATAATTGATAATGGTGTTCCATGAAACCTCATTGCTTCTATGATGTATATCCTAGAAAGTTGGTCGATTAAGAACCCATCTCAAATTCCAATGATGTGAGATTTCGTCATAAGATGGTTCACCACAACCCATATAGAATTATTTCCACATGACCTCTTCCAAAGACTAGTGAAAAGGCCCATGGTTATGTTTTCCCATTTTTATATATGTATGGTTTCTGGTTTCATCATCCCCATATAGTTTTTCATTTTATCCTTCACTTTATAACATGCCAAGAGTTTGGGTGTAAATTCTATGATATCCTTCTTATTATCATCCCACCAATATTTCTTATAGATATCTTGATACATCTTTGTGCTCATTGGGTGGATGGGAAATGTCGATCAATTTGAATCATTCAATAACTAATTTTTTATCTCCGTATTTGATGGTCACATATTCATAACCCAAATCATACAACTCCATATTCATTACTTTTAAACTCTATGTGTTTCCCTTTCCCTATATATTCTACATTTTTATGTATTTCCACAATATCTCTTGGAGAATCCATTATACTCTCCAGAATGGATGGTTGAGAAATAATTTGTGAAAGGAATTATGATGCTCTGTATATAATGATTCCCATATACATCCTTCTAAATTATAGAAATACTTTATCCTTATCAATTATCATCACTGATAACATTTCCATATCATTTCTACCTAGATCATCTTCCACTTTATTTTCATTCCCTAGATATTAGTGGACTGAGTAGTAATACTCCTTGATCAAATAGAACCATATACATTGGTATATATTAAACTTCTCCTTTGTGAATATTTATTTGAGGGTCTTATGATACATATATATTTCACAAATTTCGCCATTTAGAAAATTCTATTATATTGTCAACACAATGATCACTATAGCCAACTCCATATCATTTGTTGGAGATTTTAGATCATTAATTTTTAACTACATTGAGGAATACACTATCAATTTATCATTATGTATTAGTACACATCTCAATACTTTCTTTGAAGAATCATTGTATGCCACAAAAATTTCACTACTTGTCGATAGAATAAGGAATGTTGCAGTGATAGGCCTCTTATTCAATTCTATCAAGTACCTTTCTCATTCATCAGCATAAAATATCTTTACCACCTTCTGAGTCAGGTTGTTTGGATGGTTTAACAATCATAATATGTTTCTCACAAATCATCTATAATACCCAGATATGATGGGGAAACTGTGGATATCTATTATAGATGTTGTTCTATTCCACTCCTAAATTTACTTTGTCTTAAAAGGCTCCACATATAACCCTTTTCAAGAGATAAAATTCATAGAGAATGGTACTTTATCCATCTAGAACTCAATTTTTTTGTGCATTTCATATAATGTATTTTTTGAAAAAGTGTTTAGTCTAGTATTCAAATTCTCTTCACACTCCTCCTATATTTTGTAGTATAATAGAAATTCATTGATAAAGACATCCATATATTTCTCAAGGTAATCTAGAATGACTCTACTCATTATGTTCATAATGATTTGGGAGCATTGTTGAGTTCAAAGGGCATCGTTATGAACTCATATTGCATATTTCTTTTTTCAATTTTATTCTTAGGAATATATTAATTTTCAACTTTAATTATTGATATCCCAAATAAAGGTCTGACAAAGAGAAATATTGGTCCCAATGTATGTGTTCAAAAATTTTGTACATACATGGAAGGGGATACATTTTCTTTTTCATGATTTCATTGAGTTCTTGAAAATAAATGTTGAGGTTCATTGAACCATCCTTATTTTTTATGAATTGGACTGGTGCACTCCATGATGAATCACTAAAATATATAAAAACCCTATACAAATACCCTTGTAACCACTTATTTTATTATTCCAACCAATGGTGGTAATTATATAGGGATTCCTGAACAGAGGAATATATACAGTGACAACTAAACCCCAATGTTTGGAGTAATATTAGAAAAAACTTCAGGGAATAAATCATTACAATACCTCATAAGGGTAATATCTTGACCCATGATTCTATCCTTTAAATAAATCTATCGAGATATAAATTCTAACTCATAATGAAATAATATCAAAACATGATAAGAATATTTGAAATGAGATTAATCGTTCTCCTTAAACATGTATAGAATCAAATGATGACTCTGGATATGAAGATCAATCTCTCTATCCTGATAGTTGATATTGACTCCATATATGGATATCCAATAAATACCCAATATAGCATTATACTCTACTAATGTAAGAAAGGCTGAATTTTCATGAATTTTCAATCTCAAAAAATTGAATGACTGGGAGTTATATGCATAGGAAACAATAGTTGATCCATTTTTTATTCACAAAGATATCTCAACCCCTTGATTTAATGTGGTGTTTGAATAGTTCTACTAAACATTCATGATATGAACAAATGTGTAAAACTATATTCCAGAAGTATATTTTCTATTCTTGAATGAATAACCAGCATAACTATCAACACATTGATTTTAGGATCCACCATAGTAGTAATGATAACATATTCAATTCTGTTGTCTCAATATATTAGAGGTGATTTTGTTGATTTTCATATAAACCCCTTCTCTTAGGGAATTGGTTCACATAATGATCACATTCTTTACAGCTAAAAAAATATATTGTCGGCTTAGTGTTGATCGGAACATTATTTTCCTCTCTCACATTATCCTGCTTCATCATATCCGTTCAACATAGATTAGACATGCCCATCATTTCAATAATTGAAGCATATCTTGGTTACCTTTTCAAAATTTTAATTATTCCTCTTTCCATAATTTTTACACATAGAAATATTTGTTTTTATTAAACGATGATATTTAAGCTTAGATCCTCTTAAAGAAAAATACATCACACACTTTTTATCTCTAGGACCCAAAGACCACTGAGACTCTCCAATATTCATCTCAACCTTACTGGAACAATGACAAATATATTCAAATCGATCAATGTCTCAAATTTCCAATGATTTTCATAAACTCTAGTTTATACTAATTAAGAAATATCACATGTTACATTCATTGTTGGTCAAAAAGGCCTGAGGATCATCATGCAAGCCTTGTAATGTTTTTATCAATGCCTTGATACACTTATCTTCATTTTTCATTAGTATATGTAATTCCCAGTCCAATTTATGATACATAGTTTAAGGAAAACATTAATTGAAAAACATTTTATTGAATCCTTCCCAAACCATGGAATCAATATCCTCTATGGACTTCATGTTCTTGATCAGTGTCTATATCTGATTGGATGCCCATTCAAGGTGATATAAACCCAATATGAATTTCTCTTTTTCATAGCATTGGAGGATATAGAATATATTCTCAATAGATTTATTCTGTTATTTATAGATGACTGTATCAAAATATCCTCTAATGTTATGATGTCTTTCTCATATAAATGGATCAATTTAATCTTTTTTTCTTAAGAGAAGGTGGTTGTTCCACATAACTCAAGTTATTATTCAATGCATTATTTAGATGAGTCATTACTTCCATGAAGTTTCCTTAATACTATCCCACAAGGATAATAATATTATTAGGGAAATCATCACATTACCTACCACATTTGTTGTTGGCATGACTCCTTTTTCGTACCATCACCTAAAAAACTAAAAATGAGATGAGAATACATTAACTACTAATCATATAAAAATGAAACTATAAACTTAGAATAAATAAATTATTATTGAAAAGTAAATAATAAATTTTGTGTCTCCATGAATCAATATAGGTTATTCATATTATTGTTTAGTATCAGGTTTTATAAACTAACAATATATTTTATTCCTTCATAATGGTTTGTAGATATTTTTTGAATTTCCCATACCATATCCCATGGGAGTGTAAAACCAAGAGTACCACAAGGCCTCTTTTTCATGCACCAAGTAAAGATTTATTTAATACCCAATGAACCATTTTTTCGTTATTACACCTAGTTATAACTATTCCTATGTTACATCCTCTTTTAATATCAAGATGGATATGTAATTACCTATAAACCACTCACTCTATACTTCACCAAAATTATGAGATAACTTCATATACCAAGACATATCCCAAGGGATATCACTAAATTATTCTAGTCCTAATCCCCAAAATTAATTAGACCATCCTCTAATACCAAGTATAGTGACCTAGTCCTATTACACATATTTTTAGATGTTTTTTACTAAAATATGTTAATCACAACCAATGGATCAAAATTCCTAGTGTCTTTAGAAGAAAAGGTTCATAATACATCAAAGTGAATCTAAAATTAAAAAAAAATTATTTTAATCTCCATAACAAGATTATAAATCCCATTGAGATTTTAAATCTACAAAGGCTGACATGGGGAATACATAAAACAAATTAGTGAGTTATAAATTATAATACGGTAATAAACATGATAATGAAGCATACAATGTGAGTCAAACAACATATAATTATATAAAAAAAGAGAAGAATCCTGAATAAACACATGATATAATAATATTATAAAAATGGTACCATATGATCTTTGAAATATAATAATGTGTAATTATCATATAACATGACATAAAAATAAGTCATAGAAAACCACTAAGACTGTTGGGAACAAGTTGGATGGAGAAATAAGTTTGAAGAGTTATATTTTTCGAAGTGTTTTCTTTTTTTGATAAAGAGGATAAATCAATTCAGTTGGAAAAAGCCTTGGTTAAATCTGATGATGCATCGATGATTTGTATTTCAAAAATATCATAAGTTAGGAGAACTTATTATGAAATCTTTATGAGGTAAAGGGGGAGTAAAGGTGTTTCCATTCCTATATACGTTTGATTGGAAGTAAAGATTATGGTAGAAGATAAAAATGATATAATAATTTCCATGGAAACTCTAACAATGATAAAGTTGATCTATTAAAGGATATATATCACGATAGTGTATTTTTTCCTGAAAGAAGAAGAGTTGTTGAAGAAGCCAAATCCCAGAAAAGAATATTTAAGGTTATGGTTGAAGACATTGAGTGAATGAAAAATCCATGGGGGTTTGAATAGTTTTGTGCAATTGATGTTTCATGATTAGAACATCAAATTTGGGAAAAGGCTTGGTGTGCATGAAAAATTTGGCAAAGTGCGCGAAAAATGATGTTGTGCGAAAGATAGGTTTTGCACCCGATATGTAAGGACGTTTACAATTTTGTGTGCAAGGGGTGTTTCGAAATCCTAATAGAGAAAAATGGAAAATGAATGAAGCACGCAAAAAACTAATGAAATTTCATGAAATATGATGTTGCGTGAAAGAGTGTTTAAGTGCATGAAGTGTGTTTTACGAATGGAATAGTGTTTTTCACATAGGGCCAAAAATGCATATAAATATGAGGTAACCCCTCTCATTTTTAAAGGGCTTGACACATTGAGAAATACTGAGCTATAAAGTTTGTAAAATAATATGCTAAGTTTGTTGAGTGTAAAAGTGAGAAGTTGTGTGAGAAAGGGAAGTATCACAAAAAAAAGTAAAAAGTTGCGTGAAAAAATAAGTTTCCCGAAAGAGGTATTCCGTGCAAAAAAAATAATTTTCATTCACAATGCATTCAAATTCCAAGAAATATACCCTTAAGGATACACCGACAAATTTGAGGTCTTTTCACGTATTTAGTTGTGCATATAAGAGGATTTACCAGCTTCTTGGTAGGATAGTAATGATTTGTAATCTAGAGAATACACTTGTTGAATTGTAAAGAAGCACTGAAACGTTGCATTGACCTATTTGTGCTAGTGGGTGCACACGTACTTGCGGGTTTTCTTTCAACTGCTACATGAGTGAAACGGTATATCCTACTCATTGTATTCAACATCAATGGATTTTTTTGTAGTGGATTGTATGCTAGTGGATTATTTTCATACCATACCAAAGATGTAGCTACTCTTGATAAGTAGCGAACCCTGTAAATAATTTCTTCTTTTTCTTGTTTGTGTTCAATAAGGATAAAACTTATTAATCGGAGGATAATGTTATTTCAAAATGAAAGGAAACATAAATGAAAAATTTATCACACATTCACCCCCTCCCCCTCTCAGTGATACATGGATCCTGATTGGGTAACATCAAAGGCCACAACATGTGGTGGATATAGTCCCATCATGGATTAGGTTTACTTTCTAATCCCATGAATACCGACTAACGAGAAAAAAAAATTAAAAAATGAATGGGAGTGATATCTGGGAACACCCACCATAAAATGTATATTCTTATGCGTTCCATGAAAAATAAGTTAATCATAAGTCATAAACATAAAAAATGTCCATGGAATGAAATGGGTTGCATAATCATGTATTATACCAAAACTAGAGGATGTACCACAATGGTTTCCATGAAATAATATATTAAATCACTGATGGGTTTTTAGGTGAAAATTTAATCATATGAAATTAAAATTAAGATCATGTAAATTGAACAAAAAATATATTGTGGAGAAGTAATTTTTAAATATTCCTTTAAAGTATGATTTTATGAAAAATGTTATTAAGTCTTTAAATATCGTAAGAACATAATGGTTTTCAAATAATATTAAACTAAAACTGTATTATATTAAAAAAAAGTTCTTTTACAAAACATATACATTTTAAGACAACTCATTGAATGATAATTTAATGGGGGAAAATAAAATAGAAAAGTTCCCTTTATTTCACTTTTCAAAATAAATTAATATGAGAACCATTAAAACCATGTATATCCCCATGAATGGAATGGTAATTTAAATATTTAAATATTTTTAAATAATATATAAACAAATATAATATTAAAATAAGAAAAATATATAGAGATAGTTAGGTAAAGAGAGAGAAATCATAACCCAAATAAAATAGGGTAGTTCATATAGATCTTTCGCTATATGTTCTTAAATCATTATATGCATGCCCATAACATTATAGATAATCAAATTAGGTTTATTATTTACTTAATTTTGATCCTTTTTCATATATATTTTTAATTATTATGATTTTTTATGTTCATTTATAATAATTTTGATGAGATATGATTTTTAATTCTTTTGTTTCGGGAGCATTTCTTTTGTGGTTCTATGGACATATCACTTGTTTATAATTATTTATATTATTTTCAAAAGGTAAAAAATAAAAAAGTGAAAAAATTATTTTTAATTGACATATATAAATTGAAATGGTCCCAAATTTCTTTGTATGTTCTGATAGTGGGATGATTCTTTTAGTAAAAATTTCACATTACATTGTTAGTTCATTTATGTTTTTTATGAACTAATATGAACTAGTACCATTTTATTTAATATTTTGTCTACATATTCATAAAAAATATAATAAATATTATAATATAGCTACGATAAACTTATTTAATCATAAAAATATTTTTATGACCAGTCTTGAAGGTGGTAATAGAAAAAGTAGTGGGTTATTCACAGAGGTGGTGAACCAACCATATGGTAAACAACACATTATTTATAGAAAAAAAAGAAGGGATGGAATTAGTTGAAATACACCCCATAATAATAACATATGATTATATTTACGATATTGATGATACTATTTTGAGGAGGATTGAGAACATATTGGGGTTGTAAAAGAGGAATAAAATTGATAGAGATTAGTTGAGATCCTGACCTCTTCCTTTGGATCTATCCTATTAGCCAACCCATTAAAAACCATGAAATGGAATTTGGTTAAGAATAGTAGCACTAGAAAGTCGGTTAGAGGATTGGGAATATATTTCTTCATAATATTGGAATGATCCAAATCTTAGAAGGTGTGAGGATGAGGCAGAGTGTGGGGTGGTACTTATAAGGGGAGGAGAATAATGATTTTTAATATTCTAGTAATTAGTTTTTTATTTTGGATCCAGAGTATGAATATTAATGAGTCTTATGAATATATACAATAAATTACACATTTTATTTCTAAATAAACGGTTCTTAAGACAATCATGACTAAGAAATTCATGTATTTACCAGTGTTAAACACTGTATTTTATCATATTTCTCTACTCACATGAAAACCCAACTATTTTAGAAAGAATCACCCTAAAACATTCTTGATTTTTAGATTAAAAAAATTAAATCCATTTTTTGAAATTATTTTTCTAAATCGTAGAAATATAATTATTTTAATAAAATCCTAATTTATTAAAAAAATAAAAATATATATATAATGGTCGATTTTCCGACCGACTAAAAAATTAATTATTGTCACATAAAATTATATTATCATTATAATAAAATATAATATTATTTTATAAACCCACTAAATTAAAATAAATTTTCTTTTCAATAGTTTTATTTATTATAAAATTTCCTTTAAAAACTTTATGTTTTACAACAAGTATTAAAGCTTAATTTATCATTTTGAAAACATTTAATTACGTATACTGTGGTTTAAATGTAATTTAATTTTATTTTATATGATTCCAAAATATTTTTTTACAATTATATAGGAGAGGATACTAGTCTAACATTTGGGTTACTATTCCTAACAGTTAGATGATAATTTTGATGGTCAGGTTATAGTTCTAATGATCATATTAATATTCTTACGATTAAATTACTATTATAATGGTCAAATTTATAGTTTTTGTATGGGGTTTCTACTTCTTTTTAATATATTATATTTCATTCATTATTCAATAAATTCTATTTCAATCAAGGTTATATATATTTTCATTTTCAATATGAATATTTTATTACAAATATTTTTTCTCATTTCTACAGTGTTATTCATGAGTGAAATTACTCTATGGGATCAGGGATATCCATTTTTTTCTTATTATGTTATTTTGTATTTTGTCCCATTCAAATATATTATATTCTTATATATATATGTTTTCTCTAAATATAATGTTTGAATAAATTTAATAAAATGATTTTGATTACATTTTATGGTGAATGTGAATTATATTTATATTACTAAATATGACACAATAATATATTCAAAATAGAAATTATACTGATGAAATTTTGTTTCATTACATTTTCTCCCCATTAAGAAATTTCTCAATTGAATGTTTTTTTCACATTGTAAGGTGAAACATTGTGAGGGAATTTCTCCTTAGTCACTTTCTCCAGTTCTCATGTCACCTCCTCTTACATTTGGTTTCACTATAGTACATTGACTAGGTTAATTATCATGTAATACACACCTTTATCTCTATGGTTAAAAATCATTACTGACTACTTTTTGAAAGAGATATAATTGTACAGTTGTACCTCTTATGAATTCAATATATGTAAGGGATTATCTATATACTTCCTTAAGAGGGATATGTGGAATATATAGTTTAATTTAGAGAGGGTTGGTGTTAATTATCCATGGAACTCATACAATTAATAATATAAAATAGGCATATGTATTAGGGATATTGTTTTCCCTTCTTCTAAAATCTCATGAATCACTTCCATGAATATATGTATTGGAATACCTTATCTCTAACCTCTAACAGTAAATATATTTGATGATTGTCAGCATAGTTCTTCAGGTAAATTTGAGTATCCCGGATGTGTTGTTTAATCATCTTTACCCTTTATACCTTTTCCTTGACCATTTCAGGTCCAGGTATCTTTCATTATCCTATATTATCCCATCACTCAGTTGTTCTAAATCTCTTAACATAGTGGTTTTTAAATGGATTTGAATTCTTGATTGTAATATATAATTGTATGAGAAATTTAATAGAGGAATATTTTTATCCCATGTACATTTAAATATATCAATCATGTTATCAATGTATATTCCATTTTTTGGATAGTCCACTCATATTGGTCATCCTTTTCAGGGTGATAAGACATGATATAGTTAAAATTAGTGCTAAGATCATGTTGGATAAAATTTTCGAACATAGAGGTAAATCTGAAATTATTATTATTATGTATAATTGGTATTGGTGTTCCATGAAACCTCATTACTTATCTAATTTATATCCTAGCATGTTGATCAAGTGAAAATTCATATCAAATTGTACTAAAGTGAACAGTCTTCATAAGTTAATCCACCAAAACCCATATAGAATCACTTCCTATTCATGTATTCGGAAAACCAGAGATAAATCCCATGATTATTTTTTCCCATTTCCATGTAGGTAGGGGTAATGGTTTCATTATCTCCTTTTACCTTTCCTTTCATCTTTCTCTTGTTGAAAAACATAGTAGTTTGATGTATATTCTTAGATCTCCTTCTATATATATAATCCTACCAATATTTATCTAATAGACCTCAACATATCTTCAGGCTTCATGGGTAGATAGAGAAGTTAAATCTGTGTGCATGTAACACCCTGATATTTATGAATTTGTTTTTTAAAATTAAACAAAATTCTTTGATATCTTGTATTATATGTTACACCGAGTCTTAATGAAACACACCACTAAAATATTATTATTTTTAGAATGAATGTTATAACGTATATATTTGAATGGTGATTATGAAAAGGACTAAATTAATTATGAAAATTTCTAGTTCAAATATGAATATAAAGATAATTCTATGGCGACCAATTTTTTAGAAATGTATCTTAAAAACCATTTGAAAATAAATGAAATCTTTTTCTAGAAGACTATTTTTATGCACAAAAATGCATTTTATCTCAATAAATTAAATATATCACTTTTGGTGAATGATTTTAATAAATTTATATATATTATATATTCAATCATGTTTTTAACAATCATATTATATATTTTCTAGGTATTATATAATAACAAATCCAATTTTACGCTTAAAAACATGTTATTCTAAAATAATGTTTTGTCGCAGTTTTCCAACTTATTTTAAAATTAGTTACTTAAATTTCTTTAAAATATATTTTACAAAAATAAGCTAAATTTTTAAATCATAATTGTGAAATTATATTAGATATAGTTTTTGATAATTTTCTTAAATGTTTATTTTTTTAGTGAATAGTGAAAATTCTAGTTTTTATTAAAAACATTATTTTCATTCAAAAAAATTAAAATATGTAGATTGTTTTAATATGGTTTCAAAAGTAAATATATTTCAATTAAATATTAAATAATCCAATTAATGTCACTATATTAAATTTCATATTGATGTTTTATTTAAAAACTTTTGAAACTTTTAAGCATTTTCTCATTGGAAAACCACTTTCTCATTGTGTTTGTGAATTTAATTTTAAATTTAAATATTCCTCTTATGTGAATTTAATTTGTTAAAAAGAATTTAAAATTTTGGAATTAAAAATTTTATAATATAATATGGCCAAATTATTTTTTTAATATAATTAAACATGAAAACTGTAAAAATTAATTACTCTTGTTAAGGTAAAAACAGGTTTCTATGGGTTGAACTAAAAAATAAGTGTTAAAATGTCCTAAAACTTGTCTAAAATTTATTTTATAATAATATTTTAAAATTTTCTCATCTATTATATATAATTTTCATTATTGGATTCTTTTTTCATGTAAAAATGTTAAACCTTTTTCTCTCCAACAATACAAGCACCCCACTCACTTCACGAATAAATTGCCACCCAATATCCTCTCATATTCACACAAAAAAACCCATTTTGATCGACCAAAAACTACCCAAATTACATTATTAATTCCCCAAACAAAACCAATATTCCTTTCTGGGATTATAAATCCAATATATGAATGATTTTATGTTAAACATAAGGAGGTTATCTAAAGAATATGTAAAGATTTAAACTATGAGTTTTTATTTTACTTATTCTTCTAAATCCATAAATTATTTTTAAACTGTTATGATATAATTATAAAAAATTATCCCTTATAGTTATATTTGATTATTTTAATTACATAACATATATCCATCTCCTTTTCCATAAAAGGGGATGTGAAATCATTAATGATTTGTAGTGTGGACTACGAGATCATGAACTGATGTTATTTGCTTTCCATCTCCACCACTCACTACTATATATAATGATGTTTTCAATTTTTATATATTATATTAATGATAGGAAAATACCTATTTACTTATAATACCACTTAAATATTCTTACCTACCAACAAGTTGGAAAATAATAACATCGCTTATGTGTTTGGATTACTGTCACCATGCTAACCATTTTGATGTGTTTTTTCATTTCCATTTTAATTGGATGGTAATAAGATTATATTAAATGAATATTTAGGATAAGTGAAACATATTTATACTTATATAATAAATATATAACATATACTTTTTAAAATTTCAATCCCTAGGGGATACGATAATGTTGTTCGTGTGTACAGAGGACTAATGTCTCGTGAAGCGATGTGATTCATTTTTCACAAACGATTTTAATGCATTGTGATATGGGTAAATTTAATGAATATATGTGTTGTATATGAAATTAAAATTGTTTTTTAATGTTAATATATTATTTAACATTATTTAATTTCATACGTACAGAAAATCGAAATAGTGTTCATGCATACATACGACCTATCATTCTATGAATAATATATTTTATTTTATATATCTACCATTTTTGGAATACTCTAAATACATATATAATAAATATATATGATATATATATAACTTTAAACATTTTATATGTGATTTAATGATGATAAAAATAGGAGGAATAAAAATAATTTGATTAAACATAAAAGAAAAACAAAGTTATTACCTTAAACATGATCTTAATAAGGAATTATCAATAAATGGGTGATAAAAGACCATTATTAAATTATATAAGGTATGATATATTGAGGAATGTTTATATTATATATTTAAAATAGAATTATATTTATTATATAGGAGGTTCGAACATGTATGATGGAAGTCTAGACTTATGGTAGGTATTTTTGTCTTCATTTTCACTTCTGTGAGACGCATAAAACATTCACCACCTATTTTAGTATGTAGTGTATATTCATACCATCAATTTATGTAATAATAATTATCCTGAAAATTATTTTGATTTGAATATCCATTTTTTGGATCTCTCTTTCCTGGGTTTTACGGTTCAAATTATATAAAAGTGGTAAGGGCTTTCTATCTCAATTTGTTTTCTTTGGGACAAACATTATGTTATGAACCTATGTACATTTATGAGGTATATACACAGCGCATCACACATGTATTTTAAAATTTTATTTTTTCTGATTATATAATATGTTCCATTTTATGTTATTCTTTCTAGGTTATTATTATTTTAAGTTACCAAAGTGGTAAGGATATTACTTTACAATCTCATCGTTTACCTGTATTGTTTAAGATTATGCCTCCAATAATGAAATCATATAATATATCTATCAATAAACTCATTTATATTATTCTAATATGATAATTTTTAGATAATAAATGTATTACTTTCATTTTCATATCTTAAAATACTAAAAATACTAAAAGATTATTTTTAACAAAAATGCCATTTTTTGTCTTCTATAGAAAACCCTTTTTCTTCCAAATCCATGTTTTCTAAAAAATCATTCAAAAATGTTTTATAATTATAAAAGGTATTAATAAAAGATATTTTTAACCATTGTTTATTTTTTACAAAGCTCTTCCAGTGAAATATTTTTGACATTTTCTAAACAAGCCCCATTTGTATTTTACCAAAAATATGAAATGAATCATTGTTTTTACATGTTAGATATGAAATTAATTTACCATTATCATGAACACCAATTGTTTAAAATATTTATTTTTAATTTATATTGTTATTTTAATATAATATTATTTTAAAAACTCTTTTCAGATCTTTTATTCTTTAAAAATTAATTTTCAAAGAGAAATGGTGTTTTTCCTAATGCAATATTTGATATGATTTTTTAATATTCCTTTATAAAGTTAAATGTTTATTTTAAAATAAAATGATTTCAAAAATTGTTTTTCAATTTTCAGTTTAAAAAAATTAATATGGAAAATATATTTTCCACAATAAATGTTCCAAATAATCTTTCAAAATAATTTTCTAACTATGATGATATTTGTTCATGTAACATATGATTTACTAGGGATATGATCAAAG